>JAPQWN010000004.1:22987183-23618433 GCA_028538565.1 Umbellularia californica | reverse complement strand
AGACTTGATTTTGTCGGAGGTAGATGTTGCGCTTTTATGTACAATCAACCGATGTCCTTTTGGCCTGAAATTTGACAAGGAGCCTATTGGAGTCATTTTGAGATAATCCATTGGCTCCGATTTGGAAATCATGGTCCCGGGGAGCTCTATCGCTGGGAGGCCTGATTTGGCTTCCGAGAGTCAAAGTCCGGTCAACTGTTGTCGAAATGACTTGAAATTTGACGTGTAGCCCTTTGGAAGCCTTTTGAAGTCACCCATGTACTTTGTTTGATGAGTGATGGCCTCGATGGTTCTTGCCGCCGAGAGGCTTGATTTTGCTGCTCGATGGTTAATGTTGGTTTCACTTGAAACTTGACATTGAGCCTTTTGGAGGTATTTTCAGACCATCTATAGGCTCAGATAGAAGATCTGATGTCTTCAACGCTGGCGCCGCCAGGAGAGCTGACTTTGCTGCGGCTGTTTCCTTTTTAAGCCAAACAGTGTCGGAATGGCCTTGAATTTGATGTAGAGCTTTCTAGTGGCATTTTGAGGCCAATAGTGCACTCTATTTTGCGAACCGAGGTCTCCATCTTCACCGTTGCCGGGAGTTCCTTTTTTGAAGTTAGGCCAAACAATGTCAAAGTGGCCCAAAACTTCATGTTCTTTTGGCTGTTTTGAAGAATTTTGCAGTTTTATTTGATTTTGACAAGATTTGACGCTTGAAGTAGCATTGCCTGTTTATGGTAGGATGCGACTTCATGTAGTTTCTTGATGTTAAAGAGGCAAAGTGACATTTTTTGTGTCAACAAATTGGATTAAACATGTCCAACCAATTTGGATCCACATCTTATTATCCTTGATACCCAATCAATCACAGTGATCATCAGTACCATCCAATTAACTCTTAATTGAGATGGGTGCACACTTACCAATGATAAATCCATTAATTGGTACAAGGGGATAATGAAGATGAATTCCCTCTTGGCAACTAAATGTTCCTACAGTCCTACTACCACGTACCCAAGACACCGAGGTGTTGACCTACAATTAGCCTCACTCATTGGTGACTCAAACTAAATGAATAAATAGAAACATGAGTTCATTAATGTCTCACGATTAAGAGCCTATCGCTAGGGAATTATGAGACCTTATGTTAGATTGCATGGACTCAATCCATCAGATGATGTAATAAATTAATTAATTTCTTTATTTATCAATAAAATCATGCTTTCCTTTCATGAGATGAATGGTGTTTTAATACTTTATGCACATAACCAATACATATGACATGATGGTTCATGAGATGAACTGGGTCTCATTAGTATATTAGATGTGATATATGTATATGGATGAGATCCACATACGGGAGATATATGTTACAAATCTTATACTTAAATATCTTTACAACCAGTGATGAGACTGGGCATCTCATCTAATAAGGTTGTAACACTTTGATCACTATAAGATAATGTGATTTGTTTCGATCATCAGAATGTAAGATTCTGGATCATGGTGCTGGTACATTGGATGTATTGAAGGACTATGAGAAGCACCTTATGGAATACTGTCTCGATTTTAAGTTCTGCTCTCATAATTCCTTAGCAATAGGCTTTCAATCCTGGGACATTGATGAACTCAAGTTTCTGTCTATTCATTTACTTTGAATCACCAATGAGTGAGGCTAACTGTAGGTCAACACCTCAGTGTTTTGGTACGTGATAGTATGACTGTGGGAACATTGGAATTGTCGCCCAACCCCTCTAGTGCATGAGTTGTACAGTTTTGTCTCCTTCTCTCTCTTCTAGTTCTCTTCTAGTTTCTTTAAGAGCTTCTAGTTGGTTTTCTCTTGGAGTTTCCACCAATCTTCTTGAGAAAAGAGATCTGATACGGGATATAGCGTGGAAGACTAAGAGGTCTTGGAGATCCTAAATTGCTTACAAATAAAGGATTTCTTTATCAAGCAAGTCTTCTTCTCCATTAGAGCACAACCGAGCTCCAATGGTATAATCTATTCCATTGGATGTTGTAGATTTCCGGTTCCTTGTTTGTTGTTGATTTCTATCTTCTAGATAGAGTATACTGCAGTACATGGTGGATGAGATTGAGGGATTGCATCCAGGATGTAGATTATGGCCTTATGAGTACTTAATCCCTAAGTCAAGTGGGTCAAAGTTTTGAAAACCTATCCACGAGGCCCACCTACTTCCAACACCTTAAAGTAAAGACAGTGTTTCATAAGGTGATTCTTATGGTCCTTCAATACATCCAATGTACTTGTCGTGACCCCAGACCGGGTTAGCGCACCAAGGGCGCTCCTAATCCGAGATCGGGCAATGATAATACTGTCATGCGCATTTATTTATTTGGTTACTACGTACGCGGATGATGAAGGAATACAACACCCTTGTACGTGATTTCATGCAGGTTTCCGCGGTGAGGATATCACACACATATATCATTCTCAATCAGGATGAGGAAGCGTGTAGCAAATTAAGTTTGTAAATTCATTTCATAATACAAGACTAATAATACACTTATATATATATATATCACGATGTCAGAGTGACCAATGATCATATAGCATTCCCAAAAAATAAAGTTAAATGTTTATACAAAATGTGAGTTTAGTTATCATTCCCAAAAAATAAAAGCCAATAAAGGCCAGTATAACCAAAAGAATCCCATAATATGTTAGTCACTATCGCAAAAGATGTTTCGCAACTCAAGGCTTGACCAAATGTCTAAACAACATCGTCAGCTTGCCATTCTCCTACATGTTGCGGCTCTCCGGCCGCCTCTTCCAGTTCCTCCTCGAGGACAAAGAAATCTGGACCTTAGTACCAAAAGAGTGGGTTAGACACGAGGGTCTGGCAGGTGGGTGAAAAGATATAAACAATAAAGTAATTTAGAGGTTACCTTAGAAAAACAATTAAAACCTACTTAAACAATGATTTTAATGAAATAAGATGCATCATTTATCGAAAACACAAGTGCAATATAAAATATGTAAAGGTACCAACGAACAAGAAACTGGCAAGATGGCAACCACACAAAGCTAAATCCTCCATCACTAAAAAATTTGTTTCTTTGTTTGTTTCTGTCTATTCTAATACTGATTTCTTTTGGCAGTTTGCAAGATAACAAATGATTGGGAAAGAAGGATTTCCAGAGACTTCAAGAAGGGGCGGAACTCTAGGTATATTCTAAACTTGACCCACGACTCCTTTTGCTCGCAAGTGGGCTTGGTTGATTTAAATTCTGTAACTGTGACTGCTTGATAGACACACAAGTTAATTGGACACACACTTAGTTAAGGGCAAATCAACCCCGACAAGAAAAGAACTAGATTTCGTCACTGGATTCTTGCCCACTAGGTTTAAACATACCCCACATAGGCATCCATCTTTAATTAAAATCAATTAGACATTGGCCCTAGGATTTCAAGCTCATTAGGATGTGGACCACCAAAGGTTGCAACAATTGTGCTCTTTGGTCAAGTCAATGTCTAGGTAAGCCATGTCCCTTTAAAGGGTGGCAGTCTCTATTCTTGGAGTTTGGTGTCTAAGCGGGACCTTACCAAGTGCATTGTGACCCCACCATTCAACCTAGGGGCTTACCTGGTCGAGTTGGCTTCATAAGACCAGATTGGAGACCTAGGTGTACTCTTCAAACGGTTAGGAGTTGTCTAGTTGATTAGGTGAACCCATTAGATTCTCTAAGTGCCTTAATTTTTGCTTGATGGCATGTGCATCATATTAGGCCAGGATTGCATTAGGGTAGGACCCAGTATATGTGATCAAAGAAAAATCAATTGGAAAAGCTTTGGGTCCATAAGAAAGGGCGTTTATATCGAATTGAGTCAGATCTACCTCTTATCGTTGTAGGACAATCTTCCATATTTGAGGAAATTTCTCAAATAATGGCAGAAGAACCTTAAGTTGTTACATTGAGGGAGTGCATATACCCAATCCGAACTACCCAACCATCATGCATCACCTTACCTACCTCCAATGCTGCATTCAAGGTGAAATCTGGTTTGATTCAAATGCTCCCTGTGTTTCGTGGGATGGATCAGGAGAACCCATGCCAATATGTTAGGGAATTCGAAGACATATGTGGAACCATGAAATATAATCAAATATCCGAGGAATCCCTAAAACTTAGATTATTCCCATTTTATTTAAAAGAAAAGGCTAAAGCGTGGCTTTATGCCTTACAAGCGGGGTCCATCACATCTTAGCGCGCATTAGTTGAGGCTTTCTATAAGAAATTTTACTCCAAATAGAAAACAGCCTCGATAAGACAAGCCCTGAATAGTTTCCATCAATTAGAAGGGGAGACCATGTACAATTACTTGGAGCGGTTCAAGTACCTTTTGCTCCAATGCCCCCACCATGGTTTTGAAAAGATTTGATTGGTTCAAATTTTGTATGAGGGGATGGATTACCCAACAAAGACTGTGGTGGAATCATTTTGCAATGGTGCATTTACACAGAAAATAGCAGACCAAGCATGGACATATTTGGAAGAGGTCGCTAAAAGCACATTGCAATGGGCACCCATCAAAGAGGAGCCCAAAAGACAAACCATTATAGAAAGAGGGGCATGCATAGAATTGAACCAAAGCTTGAGGAAGAGGCCAAATTGGCCATAGTGATGAGATGGTTAGAAGCCTTCAAACTGAAACAGGAGAATCAGAGTCCCACTCCATACACCTTGGAGTCCCTAAAATACAGTCAAGCCATCGGGGATAGTGTCACCAAATTGGGGACATGGAGAAAATACTGAGAAAGTGAGAGCAGTGTATCAAAACACTCGATGTGCGAATAGGTTGAGGTACGACCCTTATTTAAACACCTACAATCCGCGTTGGAAGGACAACCCAAAATTTTCTTGGTCTAAGGGTCTACACCAGGGTGGCCCAGCTTAGGCATGCCACCTCCAAGTTTCCAAAATCAACCCATGCAAAATTTCAACCCCAATTCACAAAATTAGCGGGTAAATTCTCTTGAGGAAGCCATCAAACTGTTAGCTCAAAATACCCTCCAATTTTAGCAAAGCACCGTTCAGAGTCTGAATGCCAACACACAATCAATTGCAAAGTCGAAATACGCAGTGAGTAAATTGGCTAACTCATTGAGTGCCAGGGACAAGGGAACCTTCCCTAGTCAACTGGAAGCCAACCCCAAGAGCCCAATTTGAAGTTCATGACATAAAGGGGAAAGGCCATGAGCAAGTTAAAGCCATAACCATACTTAGGTGCGGCTGTCAGGTTGATAACAAAGTAGAGATCCCTAAGAGAGTACCAATGATTCAGGAAAGGATGAGCCAAAACCACCAACAGAACTTGTGGCCAAAATACATGTCATTATAGGACGACCATTCCTAGCAACATCCATTGCTTTGATTAATTGGAGGAATGGAGTGATGCAAGTTTTGTTTGGCACCATGACAGTTCAAACAAACATCTTTAATATGAGTAAGCAACCTCAAGATGAGGATCATGAGATTGGTGAGGTCAGCTACTTATAAGAGTTGGTTGGAAATGTTGCTCCCCAGTTAGGTTGTGAGAATCCATTGGAGGTTTATCTAGCACATTTTGGGAGTGATTTTGACATAGATGGCCACATTGAAAAGGTGAATGCACTGCTAGATTCAACGCCATTCATGGAGAAGAATAGGTGACAACCTAAGCGAGAGATCTTGACCTCAAGTTTCGAAGGTAAGTTTGTTTAGGATCCAGGTGGATTCCATGGTAGTTGTCAAATAGGGTAGCTTCTTTTTCTTTGATTTTATATATATTATTATTAGTTTAGTTTATCTTTTGTCATTGTTTTGTCTAACCTTGGACAGGGAGCACCATGCAAAATCATCAGGTAACTTCTTCCCTTTACCTCCTACAATTTATTTTTCCTCATGTTACAATGCCACATTGTTGCATTACATGCATGACATTGAAGGCGCTAACTAGATTAGGTTGGGGGGTGGGAATAAGCACGCTTGCCTAATTTTTGGCAAAATTCTTCGCTTTTTACTTTAAAAAAAAGTGTGTGGTTTCAAGACTTTCACTTAGTTTTCAGTTTTGTCTGGCTGAAGACGTTAAACTTAGCGCTTGTTGGGAGGCAGCCCAATGGTTTCCAGTTTTCATCAGTGTGAGTGGTTTGTGTCAAACCATGATGTCCCTTTCGATATCAAGTTCTTTATATTGATGAAGATAAGGAAGGCACTTGAGTAAGAAATGAAGGATAAACAATCACCGTCGCTCGATGGCAAGAGCCCTTATGCCATTAAACGTGGAGCAAAGAGGATAGGTTGTTGCTACCGGTGTGTGATGGACTCGGCTTTTTTTTGGTTTCCACTCTCACCTCCGCCCATCCCTGGGCTACTGAGAGGCCAGCGGAGTGGAAGGAAAGCGGGCATCAACATTTTTGTACAGGTATGCCAGATTTTCTATTCTACTTGGAATTTAGAAATGGTGATCCGGAAATCTACCTTCGCATGTAGAAAGGAAATCAATCTTTTTTTTAACTTTCCAAATTGCACATATATTTAAGAAAAGAGACAAGATTTTGAATGCTGTAAGAGGTTATTTTTCTTTGTTTGCCATGAAAGGTGGTTTTTTGTCGTGAAAGGCGATTTTTACCATGAAAGGCTATTTTTTTTGCCATGGAAGGCGATTTACAAATCTTATCAATAATGAAAGACAAGAATTGTGATTTTTTTGTCTCTTTGGAAAAACACAAAATACAATAGAAAAGAAAGAAAATGAATTCTAACTTCTCAGGAGATTGTGGGGACTCGTTCAGATTGAAGGTCGCAAGTCATAATTGGACTTCGCAATCATCCTTCAAATGAGAACGTATGATGCTTTGATTTTTCTTGGCTTGGCTTGGACTTCAGATTTTTAGAGGATAAAGACCCAAGAGAGGTCCTATATTCAATAAAAAAAACCAAGTAGACGGGCAAAAAAGCCATATCTAGGCCATGTTGGATAGAAGGAGAAGGACCTTGGGGGTTGGCCCCCCATGGGACTTCAATCACCTTGTGGTGTTACAACAGAGTTTCTTCAGGATTTTATGGCTCTCTCCGTGTCTGTGCAGTCCTCTGTGTGTGAATTGCTCTTGGATTTTCTGGATCGATCCTGGATTTCTTGGAATGACCTCCCTTTTATAGGCTTTTGGTAGCCATGGGGTGGTTTATGAGCATTGATGGCATTGATGCTCCATGATGGAGAGGAGTTACAACTTTTAATTCATTTGTTTTGTAACTCCTTTTTCTTGGTTGTTGATTTTCAAGGACTTCCGGCACTGGATTTTGATCGCGATGAAGATTGTTGATCCGATCTTGCTCTTGTTCTATGGCTAGACGCTGCAAGATCCTTGCATATTCTTCAAGATCTGGCATAGGAACGAAATCCTCTTCTTCGTCTGCTCCTTGTGGTTCATCAATGTTGGGTTCCACTGGAGCATTAGCAGGTGATGGATCGATAGCATTTTCTTGGACAGTCTCTTGGTCTTCTCCATCATCGGACCAGGATCCTTGTGGCTATGAGGGATTATACCAGATTACTGGTATAAGGTGAGATTCAGGAATCCATTCTTCATCGGAGAGGTATTCTCCTGTTTCAAGGGATTCTTCTCACTCGTCAGTGTCACTGGACTCGTATCCACCATGGAGAATCCAATTACCGAATTGCAAGAATATCATGCCCCCTGCGTAGCTTCATTTCTTAGCTGTGGTGGCATGAAATCACCAAGGGTGAGTTTTCTTGCAGCCCTTGAAGTCTTGGGAAGGGACTTTTCTGTTGCCCCCAGTGAAGCAATAGTGGAGGTCTCTGTCTCTTCACTAACTTCTTATTTTGTTTGAGGTTTCTCCTACTGTTTGAGCTTGTGGAGATTTCTCTTAGCTTGCCTTCACTATTGAGCAGTCGGCTTTGTTTTGATGATCTCCTAATTTTCATTTTTAAAGAGATCAGGATGCACCCATATAGGCTGTCCGTCCGATGTTGGATAAGGAACCAACTCTTGGGACGTTTTAGTCATTTTTATCACCTTGAAGGAAGTAGTGAATTTCTCCTTTAGTGACTTTGAAGTTTGTCCACATTACACCATGTTGACGGAGGCAGACCCATAGTTTTTTTCGAAGGTGATGACTCTGTTTTTCCACATCTCGTTGATCTTCTCTCTCACAAGGAAGTATTGATTGAAAGGATACGAGACCATCTGGTGGTATGGACAATACCGAGGATCGTTGGTTTTGTCAACATCTCCCGGTGTTTTGGGGTTCGGCAAAGTGAGTTTGTCATTTGCTAAAAGTGCCCCAAAGATTTCTTCAATATCTTCATCGAACGGGTATTTTTCTCTACTCGTTCTTTGAAGGCCTGAGAGAGTTCAGGTTTCTTATCTATAGCTTTATTTTCAGCTTTCTTTGGCTGCTGTAAGATCCCAACCCTAGTGTTCCCAATTATTGCTAATTAAGTCACGTGTTAGTGCTAAGAGTGATTGGTAGAACTTGACTAAGTGGGATTAGTATAGTTCTTGGTATAGCTTTGGGGAATTTTAAGTGCTTTGTGTTTAGTGGGGCCCTTTGGGGGTTTCCTTTTGATAGCTTTGTGTTAATTTGGGAATTTCCCGAGATCCCTACGACTTGTATTTCTACCCCGTTTCACTTGTCCCGTTATTCCCTGTAACTTTCATATTGATCTCGTAACCGTTCGGAACCCCGAAACCCGACTTTCCTAGCATTGATGGCAAATCAGTCATTTTACACTAAATCTGTACCCAAAAGTTGATATCCCCAAAACCCATGAAAAATATACTTTTTGGAAACTAGATATTTCGGTGATCACTTCTCCCTTCTTCGTCGATTTCATCCGAGGTCCCGATAATGGAGATTTCGGCTTCCAAAGATTTTCTAGTGGTGGGACCCACACCCACTTGCATATATAGAACCCATCTTCTTCTTTCCCCTTTTTCCAGCACAAAAGCCACACAAGAACTAGGGTTTCCATTTTCTTCTTCTTCTTGTGGCTTCTCCATCCTCAATCTCCACCAAACTTGCACCAATAGCACAAATGGTGGTCACCATCTTCTTCCTCTCTACTAAAGCTCTCCATTGATACCATTTTTAGAAGGAAGCCACCCATTTTAGAACCTTCTTGAAGCTCATCTTGCCTTTTTAAGAGTCTCCAAGTAAGTTTTCTTTCCCAATCCCTTTGTTATGTTTTCTCCTAGCTATAGAGAAGCCCCATTTTCATTATTGAGAGTTCTTATTCTTCTTCCCTTGTTTGACCCATTTTAGGGTTTGTTTTTTGGGGTTTTGTGTAGCTTGGAGTTTGGCTTGGAAGAGGAGAGTAATAGCTTGATTTCCTTGTTTAGAGACCTTGAGGCAAGTGGAATGACTAGATGCTTTGAGTTTTAAATGGTTTTATGACAAACATGATTGATTTTGTATCTTCATTAATGGTTGTTTGCTTACATTCAATGTGTAATAAATGCCTTTGAAAATGGTTGGTTAGCTCTTTATGGTCTTGAAAATATGATTCATATTTCTTTGTTTTACTTTTGTTGAAGAATTAGATGAATCCTTGTGTTGTGGCTATTCTCTTCTTGTTTGGTGATTGAATGTGAATGAGGAAATGGAGATGCTTGGGAAATGACATTTATGGAAGTGTTGATGAGAGTTTTGAGAAATGTTTTAGGAGTTTTCATGAATGATTGTTGGGGGCAAGGAGGCCAATTTATTATAGGTGAAAGTGTATAGGAGAATGGAGAAAGAAAGGCCACGAAGGTCATTCTCGGGCAGCTGGGGTTGGCTGCCCACTCAAGCGCGCAGCCAATTTGCTGCCAACTCGGGCGGCAGTGAGACTGCCCACTCTAGCGGGCATATGTCCGCTCGAGCGTGCATGTCGTCCGCTCTAGCGGGCAACCTTGCTGGTTGCCTGGGTTCCTGCGTGGTTCGGGTCCACTCGAACGCCCTTTGGTCCGTTCGAGCGCACCCCCCTCGGGTCTAAAGCACTTTTAAAGCCCGAAAAATGTTTTTAAAGGAATCCCTTGATACCGGGAGAACCATGAGGCAACGTTTGAAGTTCATTTGAGAAGGAAAACCACAACACAAAGATCCATTGAAGTTCGTTAGAAATTTCCAATGTGTATAAGTATTCCGGAATGTCTCCAAATTCAAGAGTACCAAGTTATCTTTAAGATTGATATACGGAATGTCTATTCACCTTAAACGAATATTGAACCCGATATTTTGTCCGACACCCCAAAAGTTCATTTGTTCTTCTTTGTACTCGAGATTTACACTATGTGACTGTTTTCCCCGAAAGCATTGAAAAAGATACTTGTATTAATTGCTAGTCCCGAAATGCACGCCCGACATGATGTGATAGTTGTGCCTTGAGCACCCCCGTCTTGCCTGATTATATTCTCGCACTTGATTTGTTTTACACATGTCTTGATTTACATGATTTGACCTATGAGTCAACACCACTAAGCTTGGATAACCTTGTCGGTCTGATCCACTGACTTGGAGATCCCCCTCTTGTCCCGCCAGTTGCAGTTTGGATCCCGCTACCCGGTTTATTAACCGTGGTCTTGTCCCGATACTGCAGATTACTACTATGGTTCCCGATGCCCGGCTCGTTACCGTGGTCATGTCCCGTATATTGTATATGTGTATGTAAATTTCGTTGTACCTCCTCACTTCGGTGACTGAGGTCAACACCTTGATATGCTTGCTCTATCACTTCGGTGATAGAGGATTTAGCTTCGTGTGGTTGCCATCTTGCTTGTTTCCCGAATTCCTTGATTACCTTACATGTTTTATTACTGCATATATGTTTTTAAATAAATGTCTTAGTTACTTCTTGAAAGTAATTGTTTTAAATAGGTTTATATGTTTTCCAAGGTAAATGCCTTTGTTATCAAATGTTTCATATCTTTTCACCCACCTGCCAGGCCGTCGTGTATGATCCTTTGCTTTGGTACTCAGGTTCAGTTGTCGGTTATCCCGAGGAAGAGCCAGAGGAGGCGGTTGGAGAACCGCAACAGCTAGTTGAGTGGCGTGCCGATGTTGTTGCCTAAACATCCGGTTGCCGAGATGCATTTCATTTTGGGGGTTGTTATTAATTATACTTTTGGGCTATTGTTTGTTTATATTGGCCTTTGTTGGCCTTTATTTTTGGGGAATTGTAATTAAATGATCTTTTGTTTAAACTCTAATAGTACATTGGGTTACACTATAGAACATTGCTCATTCTGATACTTGTTACTTAAGTGCAATCAGTCTTATTATTATGGAAATGATTTACATGCTTGATTTGCTACACGCTGCCGTAAATATACAAAATATTCATGTTGTTGTGATATCCTCACCGCGGACACCTGTGGGAAATCACGTGCACGGGTAATGCATGTCCTTTTATTATCCGTGTACGTATGGATATTAAACATACTACTATTCTTGTTTATCATTATATTCCATCATTTATTCTTACTTAGTCCCGATCCCGGATTTGGACCCTAAACCCGGTCCGGGGTCATGACAGTTGCTGAGGAGCTAACTTGGTTTGCACATTAAGAAGCTCCTTTTTCTTCGGTTTTGAGGTCGTAATGGTAGTCGGCTCTTTCTTCGATGATTTCTGACTGTTGAGGTCTTTGATCACGGTTTCAGCTTCCATGGAAGCTTCTAGTAGTTCTCCCAGGTTTTTTGATTTATTGTCGATGATCATGGAGCGGATCCTTGTTCTCATGTTGTTATGACAGATGTCGACCAGTGACGCTTGTGGCAGTACATCTCAGAACTTGTATACCATCGCCTTCCACTTGTAAATGAAGTCGTATGTTGACTCATTCTCTCCCTGTTTTAGGCTGCAGAGCTGTGCCATAGTAACAGGATGATCCTCACCTTTTAAGTGGGCCAGGAAGCGTGTCTCTAGCATGTTCCAGTTTTGACTGGAATTCTCCGGCAGAATGGAGTACCAATCAAAGGCAGTAATACCTTTTAAGGTACTTGCAAAGAGACGAATCTTGAGGGCATCTTGATTCGCAATAGCTCCGTTTAGGATTTTGAAATGGATGACATGCTGTCTGGCTAAACCTTTCCCCACGTATGTTTGGAGAGTGGGTTGTTTAAATTTTGTAGGAAACTGGATCGAGTCCATCCATAAGGGATAAGGTGGCTTGATCCCATGTTCCTTTATTTTATCCTCTTCTCTTGCTTTGGCGAGGATATCATCCACGTCTTTTTTGGTGAGGACACGTGACTCATTATCTTCTCCATTTACATTGTCATCTTGATGATTCGGAGGAGGTTGATTATTTTCTTGACGCTGAAAAGCGAGAAAAAGATTCTCCATCAGCGTCTCAATCCTCTGCTGACCTTGCTCCAATTGTTGGATGCGTGCGGTCATTTCATCAGGAGGTGGATTGCGAGGTGGCTCAAAATTTGTAGCCAGGAAGTTCATCCCTCATAATTCGAACAAAGAAATCGTCCTGGTGACTGAGCTGGGGATCATTTTTTTGGTTGAAGAGCTTGAGGAAGGATTACTCTGTTGTCCTTGGTTTAAAGCAGTAGAAGATTCTTCCAGATGTCTCCATGTTCGGGAGACGCTGTGAGTCACCGGTCGTTGGATATGAAGTTTGGTTGCTGACTTTTGGCGTCTTCTGGTTTTTCCAACCATATGGACAGTAGCAACTTGATCGGGTCTTTCTTTTTCGACCCATTTGTGAGAGACTTGGAAGGTAGGATGCTGGGTCCTTTGCTTCTCTAGTCTCTTTTGTCGATATGCCGCGCGGCGACGTATGCGACGAGCAATTTGACCTTCGGTGAGCTCTAGCTGAGCTCTAGCAATGAAGGACGTAGTCCCTCGAGCACAACAGCCGAGCTTGTCTTCTTTGAAGCTAGGCATGGATAGGATCTGGACCCGGTCCTTTAACTGTCGTAGCGAAGCTTTGAATTTTGTTAGTTCGGCCCCTGTTGAGATGAAGGGTCGAACTGCAGGAGTGCAGGCGTTGGCAGGTTCTCGTAGAGGCCTTGTGATGCATGATTTGATTTTTTGCTTGTAGGAGCAAGCCGGTTCATGTGGGTTGATTTGTTTGTTTGGTGGAGGGTAGGCCTCTCCTCTTTCATGTAAGAGAGAGGGTAGAACCAGTTCTCCTTGAGAGGGGCCAGGTATACTGGCTTGTGATGCATGATTTGATTTTTAGCTTGTAGGAGCAAGCCAGTTCATGTGGGTTGATTTGTTTGTTTGGTGGAGGGTAGGCCTCTTCTCTTTCATGTAAGAGAGACGGTAGAACCAATTCTCCTTGAGAGGGGCCAGGTATACTGGCTTTGCCGATGTTTGGGATCTCCTTTGTTTTGGTGAAGGTCTCGGGGATCAAGTCTTGGAGTAAACCTGGTTTTTTACAGGTTGAGGCTTTGTGGGGTTACCACGGGCTTCAGGCTTTTTTCTGTTCGCCCTCAGTGTCATGGTAGTGACAAGTTGCCGGGCGATCTTTTGCTTCTTGGCAAGTGCGGTTTCCTCTACGGGAAGTGAGAATGGTCCTAGTGATCCGAAGACGATGGTCGGGGGAGTAGAGGTCGTCCTGATGTTCTGAGAGTTGCCGAGGGAAATAACGTTTCCGCAGTTAGCAGGGCGCTTGTGAGTGTGTTTGTTCTGCTTCTCTTTAAGCATGAGCTAGTACTTGTTCTCATCTGATGGACCCGAAAGAAATCTTCCGTCCTCTCCTTCCGCACCCTGGGGGCTGACCTGGGTCTCGGCGGAGGAGGGAAAATCTCGGGCATCAACATTTTTTGTACGGGTATGCCAGATTTACTTTCTACTTGGAATTTGGAATGGTGATAATCCGGAGATTCACCTTCACAAGTGGAAAGGAAATCAATCCTTTTTTCTAACTTTTCAAATTGCATTAATATTAAGAAAAGAGACAAGTTTGTTTTTTTCGAATGCCGCAGGAGGCGTTTTTATTTGTTTGTCGTAAAAGGCGATTTTACAAAACTCATCAAATGTGAAAGACAAGAATTATGATTTCTTTTTGTCTCTTTAAGAAATACAAACTACAATAGAAAAGTAAGAAAATGGATCTAACATCTCAGGAGATTGTGGGGACACGTTGAGATCGACGGTCGCAAGTCATGTATGGACTTCGCCATCATCCTTCAAATGAGAATATGTGATGCTTTGATTATTTGGCTTGGCTCCTAACCTCAATTTTTTAAAGGACAAGGACCAAGAGAAGGTCCTATATCCAATGAAAAACCGAGTAAACGGCCTGAAAAGCCGCGTTTAGGCCATGTTGGAGAAGGAGGTGACCTTGGGGGGGGGGGGGGGGGGGGGGGGAGGGGGGGGGGGTGGCCTCCTTAGGGACGTTGATCACCTTGTAGTGTTCTTTGCAGCAGAGCAGCAAGACTTCTTCTGGATTTCTTTGGGAGAAGTGCAGAATTTCAAGTCGATAGATGTCGATGATCCCTTCTCTCTTCGAAATGGATCTCCTTTTATAGGCTTTTGGTAGCCATGGGGTGGTTATGGGCATTGATAGCCATGATGAGAGCATTGATGAGGAGTTACAAGTTGATTTTGTAACTCCTTTTTCATGGCTTGTGATTGGCCGATAAAGGTAGTGGGCTTTTAATTGCCTTTATGCTTCATGATGATGGAAGTTTCATGGGTTTAATGCCATGATTGCTTGGATTTGGAACTCCCAAATGCTTGAATCAGATTGGGCCGTCCAAAATAATGAGTTAATGACCACATTAAGTTGTCATAAACGGGTCAATTAACGTCATTAAGTGGTCGCCAAGGCATGTGAAGAGTCGCGGGCCGCACCGCGTCTTTTGAGATTCTTCTTGCGATCATCACAGGTGGATCCATCACAGTTCCTTCTTTCTTCTGTATTTTTCTTGACATTTTTCCTCAATTATTGACTTGATTTTCTCAGAGAAATCTTGACGAGAACCCGCACGAAATCGGAGCACAAAGTTTCCCATTTTCCGAGAAAGTCGAAGACTTTGTAGCCGATTTTCCGTCAAGCGTCGAAACTAGGTCAAACAATGTCGGAATGACTTGAAAATTGAGGTGAGGCTTCTTGAGCAGTGGATAGGACCAACCATGAGCTTTTATTTGAGTTTTGAAGCCGTTTGGGGTCCCATCGATGCTTGACTTGATTTTGCTGCGGGGAAAATGCTGAGCTTTGATTTGTGGTCAAACGATGTCCGATTGACCTGAAATTTGATGGGGAGCTATTGGAGTCATTTTGAGACGTTCCATGAGCCCCATTTTGGATATCATGGTCCCGGGTTGCTCCGCCGCCTGTAGGCTTGTTTTTCTCTTGGAGCATCGAAACCTGGTCAAACGTTGTCGGAATGACCTGAAATTTGACGTGCAGCCTCTTGGAAGCATGTTGAACCACTCATGTATTTTGTTTGATGAGTGATGGCTTCGATGTTTTTCGCCGCCGGGAGGCTTGATTTTGCTGTTCGAGCATTGATGGAGGGTCAAACGTTGTCGATTTGACTTGAAATTTGGCATAGAGCCCTTTGGAGACATTCTGGAGTCATCCGTAGGCTCTGATCAAAGTTTTGACGTCTTTGATGATGTCGCCGCCGAGAGCGCTTGTTTAGCTGTCGGAGCAGTGAAGTTAGGCCAAACGATGTCGGAATGGCCCGAAATCTCAGATGTACCCCTATTTTGGCTGCCTTGAAGGATCCTTCAGTTTCTGTTTGATTTTGACAAAATCTGATGCTTGAAGTAGCCTTGCCTATTTTTAGCAGGATGCAGCTTCACGAGGCTTCTTATGTTGAGGAGACATATTGACTTTTTTGGTGTCAACAAATGCCCCCTCGAGGTACAGCGACGAGTAGCTTTTTGGAGTCAATGTGCCTCGAAGAGAAACTTGGAGGGGAGATTCCAACTTGACCAAGAGTCTTGAGCATTTTTTTTTTTTTTGAATAGCCTTCTGAGTTTCCGGGGAAATTTTATGGTAGTGAGAGGGATCACATACTATCTCCAGGCAAAGTTTTGAAAATGACATGGGGTATTTGGATTTTGGGTTTTGGATTTTGGTTTTTGATCTTGTGACCTCACAAGGTGTATGTGGCAAGTTAGGGGGTCAGGGTTTGATTTTGATTTTGACCTTGTGACCCAACAAGCTGTATGTGGCAGGTTGGGGGGGGGGGGGGGGGGGGGGGTTCAGATTTGGGTTTTTGGTTTTGGTTTGGTTTGGATTTTGATTTTTGTTTTGGTCTTGTGACCTAACAAACGGTATGTGGCGAGCTAAGGGACCAAAATTTGATTTTGTGAAATGTCAATTTCAAGATTTTGGCTCCATTTGGTTCATGAGGTTGGATGGTTTGGTTTTTGGAAACTCATGAGACTTTCTTTTCTCTTTTTTTTTTGAATGGTCCCATCAACTCAAAAGAGGCATGGGACTTTTTTTGCTCTTTTCTTCTTTTTTTTGCTCTTGGTAAGAGGAATATTTTGACTAAAAGCCACTTTTAGTGCCTAGGTGGTCAAACCTGGCTCATATGGGCTAACCCATGGGACCGTAGGCTTTGGAGATGGCCTAGATCTCATATGGTGTCATATTTGTAAAGAGTAACTAAAAATATCTCTTTTGTGTAGAAAATATCTAAAAATATTCTTACTTGGAGAGAATTTCTCAAGTTTTTTTTTTGTGGAAAGATTCTCTCAAAATATCTTTCTTTTTGGGAAAGTAGCTAAATTTTAGCACTTACCTCCTTTCTTTTCTCCTTGTTTCCTCTTTTGGCTTGCTCTCTTCTATAAAAGCAAGAGGGTTGTTTCTTTTGCTCCATTGCTTTCTTTTTGCAAGAAATCTTCAAGAGTGCTCTCCAAGATAGGAAGTGCTTTGTCTTCTTCAAGGATCTCCAAGCTTTTCTTCTTCTTCTCCATCAATGGCTTCAAGTAAGTTTTTTTTTTTTTTTTTTTACCGTGTGTTTTTTTTTTTGGTTTTTTTTTTCACACGCTGACTTTTCCTTTTCCTCTTTTTTTTTCTAGCGTTTTTTTCCTTCTTTTTTCTGCTGTTTTTTTTTTCTCTTGGCTGTACGGACGGCCTGCCACGTGGCAGTGGGCCATGGCCTATGGGCCAAAAAGTATATATATATATTTTTTTTGCTGAGATTTTTTTTCTCTCTCTTTTTTTTTTCTTTTCTTTGTTTGCTCACCATGATAATGAGGCTATGCAATTTCAATATGTATGCATTTTCTCTTTTTTTTTTATGCATCAAGATAGAAGGCTAGAGTCTCTAAGTCAAGCCAACATGATTTTTGACTTGGACAAAGTTTGATTGGTTTTGACCAAATTGGGTTGGAATTGGTCAAACTTTGGTCAAGGTTTTCCTAGTATCTAATGCATGATGATATATTTTTTATGCATGATTTTGTAAATGGATTCGGAAGTATGATGATGCATACCTGAAAATCTTTTGCAAGTATTGGGATTTTGAGCTCGCACCGATGTTGAGCTCTTTCTCGGTTTTGCTGGATTTTGAGGAAGTTTGCAATTTTTGGATTCTGAAGCTTGCAGCAATGTTGAGCTCTTTTCCAGATTTTGCAGAAGTTTGATGAGATTGGCTCGTTCTCGCAGCGATGTTGAGTTCGAACCTTCTTTGAGAATTCTCCATTGAATATGAGCTCGCAGCGATGTTGAGCTCATCTTCAGGCTTCCTGTCTTTTTCGGAGTATTTTCCTTTTCTTTGGAATTGCCCCGAAACCATGTCAAAATTTTGCTTGAATTTTTGTAGCAGAATTCTGTCATTTTGATGTTGAATGATCTTTTCTCTTCCATCTTTTGCAGGCAGTTCTTCTAGAACGAACAAGGGTAAAGGTCCTGTTACTGACGCACCTCGTCGGTCTGCTAGATCATCCAATGCGGCCGTTCAGCAGGCTTGGGAGAAGGTCCAGTTTGTTGAGAAGAACTTGGAAGAGTGCGATTCCCTCAATCGTGATGAGATGAGACAGCGATTGATCGCCCTCAAAGATGAGGAATTCTATAAGATCATGGTAAGCAGCCGTCCTTGGGTTACGGACGATCAGAGCGTTGTGCTCAAGCCTACCTTCTTCTTTGGTGATGCAGTCCCCGACGACTTGACATACCAAAGGAGATGTTTTCAGTTCTCTTACACAACAGATGGTGAGGAGAGAACTATTTCTACCCGGTCGACTTTCGATTGGACCATCTCGATCTTGAGCCTTTCTCCCACGTGCCCTAAGAGGGAAGATCCTCCAAGTTGGGTGAAGAGGACCAGTGTGATCAAGGCCGGGGTTTTTGTTGGCGGACCTTCCAGTTTTACAGAGAAGCCACATGTCCGTATGGACATGTTAATGCCAGCCAGTGGCTACCAAGGTTCTGATCATCCATCGGTTGATTTGAGACCGGTGGGCCTTGGTGTTTTTCGGGGTGACGGCAGCAATTGGGTGAAGCCTCTTCGACTTCGTGGCCGTTTCAGTGCTGACTCGAGCTGGGAGTCATGGACTGATCACACCTTGAGGATTGGCGAGGCTGTTCTGCGGGAGGTCGAAATTTTTGATGCGGTTCGCGCTTTTCGGCAAACCGTTGTTTTCTCCGATGAGGCTTTCATGGCCATGCTGGAGTCATTCCTTCCACAAACCAACACCTTCATTGTGACGAATGGTGAGATTGGTTTTTCTTTGAAGGAACTGAGCGCCATCACCGGATTGCCTATCCTCGGCAAACTCTACGAGGAGTTTATGCCTATTGACAGCGTCCTTAAGGAGCAGTCTGATGAGTTCAGGCTTGTATACTTTCAACTCGTCGCCTTCTATGATTTTTTAAAGGAGAAGGAGGGCTCAAAAGTTAGATGCAGCAGTTGGAGAAGTTGCAGCTCCAACTTTTTTGACAGCGGGGATTCTTCTGATGGCATGGCCTAAGATGCTAGGGCTAAAGCATCAAATTTGAAGAAGATCGCTGCTAAGCGAGAAGATTTAAAGAAGTTCTTCGCAAGCACGGATGCCATTTGTCCTGACATTGTGTTGCGGAGAGATCTTGCTGTTTACCTCACTTACTGGCTAGGTGAGGCTGTTTTTGCTGGAGATGGAACGCACATGAAGCCGCACTGTATTTTTCCGGCTTGTCAGATGGCGTTTGGAGAGCGGCTGGCTTTGGTATCTGCTATTTACTCCTATTTTGTGTACCGAACTTCAGGCTGCTGCTTTCCTGGTTCGGCTTGGGCTTCCCATGAACAGGGTATTTTCTGCCCACATCTTCTATTCGTGGTATGTATACCACTGTCCTAGCTTCCATTGTTTGGGAGTTGCGCAGGACAAAGATCCCTTTATGATTTGTTTGGCTAGAGGGACAGTCGTTCCGGAATCACTTTTATCTGCCCGTTTGAGGATCCGACGATTTAGGGACGTCGAGATTGGGCAGTCTTCAGTGAAGCTTTCTCCGGGTTTGCGGAAGAAGGCTTTTGACTTTGGTGTCTCCTGTGATTCGACCAGGGCAGGGTCGGGAAGACACTATCTTTGACAGACGTGGAGAAGAGATGGCTCTTCAACATACGGGTTGGTACGACGGTGTATCGCAGACATCTTTTCGTCGATATCCAGCCGTATGTCCCTTCGCGTTTTGCATTGCAGGTTGGCTTCTCTCAAGGCATTGTTGGAGCTCCTTCGAGCATGGTGAAGCGTTTTGGAGGTTTGCAGGATGGGAGAAATGCATAGGCTTTTTATAGCGCTGAGGACACTACTGCCATGATTTCCTATCCTGAGCTGCTCACTTTCCGGACTGCTGGCTTACGAGGTGGTTCGTGGAGAGCTTTTCAGTGTACCGGGGACTTTCCAAGAAAGAGCTCGATGTCAAGTAATCTCCTGGGAAAGGTCTTGGCAAATTGGATGGTGTCCGTCGGGAGGAAGTTTTGGCCTTCCTTTCTGGAGAGAAGCATAAGATAGGATTTCTCAATGAGCAGGACGTCATCAGATCAGGAGCTGCACAAGGGATTCCTGGTGAGGTCTTGAGACAGCTGGAGGAGGAGGAGGCCGAGGTCGATGCTATGGTACAGGTAGAGCATACGAAGGCTTCCATGGAGTCTACTAAGAAAAGTAGACCATCCAGTGAGGACTCTTGTGAGAGGCCTGATGTTGATAGTGGGGCAGGATCATCGAGCAGATTGACCCGCCGAGGCAAGAGGAGGAGGGGACAACGCCGTAACATGAGACGGCACGATAGTCCCTCTGATGTTGAAGTTCCTCTCACCATTGCTGAGGAGGTGTCTGAGGATGCTGACGAGCCTCCGGGGAAAAGAAGCAGAGAAGAGGAGACAGCCGATATGATCCTCTTTCTTTCTTTTGTTTCTTCTTTTCTCTTGTAAGAGATTTTTTTGTTTTTAATCCACTGCTTTCTTTCTTTTGGCAGAGGACGATGACCTGGTGATGCCCGAGGTTCCGGCCGATGAGGCAATGACGGATCCAGTTGTGGCATCTGAGGAAGAGCCCAGGGACTCTGGAGTGATTCCAGAACCTTCACCTGGTATGATTGCTTTGGCTTCTGTTTTCCTTCTTTTTTTTTTTTGTTTTTGCTGGTCATTTGCTAACATGTAGCTTTTGTTTTCTTGACTTGCTAGAGGATTCTGACTATTTCGAGCCATCCATGGACACGACTTTTGATGATGCTTCGGATTAGCTCAGAGAGGCAGAGAGTACTCCGCCAGTCGTTGAAGCAGGTGTTTTTTGCAATAATAATCTTGATATATATTTTTTTTTGACGAGAGTATATTCATACATTTTTGTCTTTTTTCAACAGATTGTGGAGCAGCAGGAGAGATTCCTCCGTCTTCTTTAGAGCCAGAACAGGGGATACCTGCTGCTGATACAGGAGTGGGGGCTTCTGCTTCCTTTAATGTGTCAGCTTCTTCTGTTGGAAAGAGTTTATTGATTACTCTTCCAATGGAGCATGAAGTGGGCAGTCGGGCACCAGAGCATGGCGAATCCTCATCTGCACCGTACCTTCAGTATGCAAGGAAGGTGTTGAAGACTGTCTTGAGCTCATGGGTTGAGACTCTTTCTTCAGGTCATTTGGAAGCTGGTTTTGGCATGATCAAGCATGTGCAAGACATCCTCGCTAATAGCAAAGAAGTCGGTCTGGACATCGCAAGCGCCAAGGATTTTGTTAAGGAGATCATCACCTTGGGGAACAAATGGACTGAGACCAAGAGTTTCCCAGATGGTGACTTCTTTGATGAGATGTTCATAAAACCATCCAGCAGAGTCAAAGCTGAGCTGACTGAGGTCACAAAGGCTCGGAGGCAGATCGTTCGGGAGAAGAACGTTACCGAGTTATCCATCATGGGGCTGAAGCAAGACTTGGACCGCCTTGATAAGGAGGTTGTTGAGGCTAGACAGCGTCTTGAGCTTTTGGAGGAAGAAGCTACTGCCAAATGGACCGCCATTGTGGAGGCTCGTGACAAGGAGGGGACTCACATTTGCCAGGTTGAGGAAGCTGAAGGTAATGTCCAGAGGAAGACTCAGGAGCGTGAGCAGTGGCAGGTCCTCTGGGAAGAACTGCCTCGTGCTGCAGATGGGTCACGGCATCCGGCCGCGTTTTATGGGGACATTCTGAAGAAGCGTGGCCTAAAAACTTTGGAAGTTAAGGCCAAGGGTCTGCTTGAGGAGTTGAACCTTTGGTTGAAGACTGTAAGACACCGACCCGAGTGACCTCGATTAGTGCTAATTACGTTGCGTGTTAGTGCTAAGCTTGATTAGCGATTTTTGACTAAGCTTGGACTAGAATAGATTTTTTATTGTTTTGGGAGAGTTTTAGTGCTTGGTGTTGGTGGGACCCGTTGGGAGTTCCCTTTTTGGATAGTTTTACTAGTGTTGGGGGATTATTCGTATTCCGGTGATTTACATTTCTATCCCGTTTTACTCGTCTTGTTAATCCCTACAACTTTCATGTTGATCCCGTAACCGTTCGGAACCCCGAAACCCGATTTTCTTGGATTGAGGGCAAAACAGTCATTACACATGAAATCTGTACCCAAAAGTCGATATCCCCAAAACCCGCGAAACATATAATTTTTGGAAACTAGATATTTCGGTGATCACTTTTCTCTTCTTCATCGTTTTCGTCCGAGGTCTCGATAGTAGTGATTTCAGCCCAAAGAGTTTGTTAGTGGTGGAGCCCACACCCATGGTCTTTAAATAGAGAACCCTTCTCTTCCATTTCCCTTTTCCAGCACAAGCACAAGAGACCTAGGGTTTCATCTTCTTCTCCTTGTTTCTTCACCACCAAATCTCCACCAAGCTTGCACCTAGAGCACTAATGGAGATCACCACCCTCTTCCCCTCCTTGCAAACTTCTCTTTAATACCATTTGTGGAAGGATCTACTCAACTCAAGACCCTCATTGAGCTCACCTTATTCATTTGAAGAACCTACAAGTAAGCTTCCTCCCTAATCTCTTAGATTCATGTTCTTCTAGTCTTAGGAGAGCTCTATCTTCTTTGTTGAGAGTTATCTCTTCTTGTTTCTTTGTTTGACCCATTTTAGGGTTTGGATTTGGGGGTTTTGTGTAGATAGCATTCTTGGCTTGGAGGAAGAGAGTAATAGCTTGATTTTCTTGCATAGAGAACCTTGAGACAAGTGGATTGAATGGATAGTTTAGTTTCCAATGGGTTTTATGATAAATGTGTTTGAATTATTACTTCATTAATGCCTTGTTTTATTTGCATTCAATGATATTAAATGCTTTGAAAGGGGTCGGTAAGCCTCTTTATTGTCTTGAAACATGATTTCTAGCTTTTGGTTTCATCTATTGTCTTTAAATCATGGATTGTAGTCTTTGAGTTCATCTTTTGTACAATGTCTAAGTGAATCCTTGTGATGATGGATGTTTCCTTCTCTTGGTGATTGTATGAATGTAAAAATGGAGAGATTGGATGATGGTTGAGTAGTGATTGAAGGGAGTTGAGAGCCTCCCATTATGTTGTAGGAAAGAGGCTCAAAATGGGTTTTGAGAGAAGGGAAGAATGGAAGAGAAGAACCGTCCCAAACTCAGTTCTGGACAGTTCGCTCGAGCGAACTTGACACTTCTCTCGAGCGAACTTGACACTTCTCTTGAGCGAACTGCCCAGGAAAGGGTTCATGCCATTCCAGAGAGCTGTTCGCTCGTGCGAACCCAGTGTCCGCTCGAGCGAACTCTTCCAGTAGCCATCCAGAGAGTGGTTGGGTCGAGCGCACTAATCGTTCACTCGTGCCATCCTGAACTGGGCAGGTCCGCTCGAGAGAGCATATGTCCGCTCGAGCCAACCCTCCCAGAAACCATTCCAGAGGCTCATCCGCTCGAGCGAACTGTAATGTCCGCTCGAGCGATGGTTACTGTTGCACAAGGGATGTGTTTGGAGCTGAAGTGAAACATTTTCATGGATTGTGAAAGGTTCTTTGGGAGCCTTGTTGTGTCAAGAGAATTATAGGGTGATGTATGGAGCCCAGATGAGAACGAAACCATTATCACAAGCATTCATGGAAGTTTGGGAAACCTTCAAGTGTATAAGGAGCCGGAATGCCCTCAAACCCAAGGAGTACCAAGTTTTATTAAATAGACATTCGGGATCCCTATTCACTTGAATCAACTTCGAACCTTGATACTCATCCCGATATTTCGAAAGCTTATTTCACTCTTTTATTTCCAAAATTTACGAGTTACGATTTATCAACCCGAAAGCACGGAACTGTATTTGTAGCCTTGTGCTAGCCCCGATGCACATGACCCGATACTGAAATGATGACTGTGCCTTGAGCACCCCGTCTTGCCCGCTTATAGCCTTGCACTGGATTTGTTTTATACCTGTCTCGATTTATGTGATTTGACCTATGAGTCGGCACCACTAAGCTTGGATAACCTTGTCGGTCTGATCTACCGACTTGGAGATCCCTTCCCGTCCCGCCAGCTGCAGCTTGGATCCCGATACCCGGTTTATTAACTGCGGTCCCGTCCCGATACCCGGCTCGCTCCCGTGGTTCCCGATATCCGGTTCGTTACCGTGATTCCCGATACCCGGTTTGCTACCGCGGTCCCGTCCCGTATTATTGTATATGTATATGTAACTTGGTTGCACCTTCTCACTTCGGTGACTGAGGTCAACACCCGATACTCACGTCACTTCGGTGATAAAGGATTTAGCTTCTTGTGGATGCCATCTTGATTGTTTCCCGATTTCCTTGGTTACCTTACATGTTTTATCACTGCATATGTGTTCTCAATGAAATGATTCATTTACTTTTGAAAGTCATTGTTTAAACAGGTTTACATGTTTTCCAAGGTAAAGGTTTTTATTATTAAATGTTCATATCTTTTCATCTACTTGCCAGACCATCGTGTCTGACCCTTTGCTTTGGTACTCAGGTCCCGTTGTCGGTTATCCCGAGGAGGAGCTAGAGGAGAAGGTCGGAGAACCGCAACCGCTAGTTGAGTGGCATGTCGACGATGTTATGTAAACATCGTGCTGCCGAGATGCGAAACATTTTGGGGGTTGTTTGGGTAGTTTTCTGGCGGTTATTGTTTTGTCTATATTGGCCTTTGTTGGCCTTTATTCTTTTTGGGAATTGTAATTAAAATGTTATATGTTCCAACCTTAATAGCATTTTGGGTTACGCTTTAGAGCATTGCTCATTCTGATACTTGTTATTTCAATGCAAGCAGTCTTGTTAATATGGAAATGATTTATATGCTTGATTTGCCATACGCTTCCGCAATTATACTAAATGATTATGTGTGTTGGAAAATCCTCACCGCGGACACCTGTGGGAAATCACGTGCACGGGAAATGTGTGTTCTTTTATTAACCCGTGTACGCTTGATAATAAACATATTTTTAATTATTGTCATCACTCCATATGATCGTATTCAGATCACATTAGCTCCCGATCCCGGATTTGGTCTCCGAACCCGGTCCGGGGTCGCGACAAAGACCATGTTGGTTTGAGCTCCCGAGTTGTAACAAACTCTTTTTCCTTCCTCGTTTTTTTTGGTACCTCCATGTATAAACAATTTTGGTACTATATTTTTGTATCCCCTTCCTTTCACTTAAATCAATTGGTTTTTTGATGAAAACAAATTTGAGCAAAAGTTGGCGGGAATGTTTGTTTAAGAATTTGATCAAAAGGTTGTCATTTTGTGAAAATCTTTTGTCAAAGGGTTGTTTTGGGCATGAAAGCCAATTTTGTGGCGAAAAGCCTGGTTTTTGATGCTTTGAAAACTGAAATTTTGGATGGCATGAAAGCCTAATTTTGTGACGTAAGAGCCAAAATTTGTTTTGCGGCATGGGAGCCAAAAATTTTGAGATGGCATTAGAGCCAAAGTTTTTTTTTTTTTGTTTGTAGCATGAAAGCCAAAGTTTTTTGTTTGTGGCATGAAATCTGATTTTCTTTGTAGAATGAAAGCCAAAATTTTGTTTGTGGCATGAAAGCCAAAGTTTTTGTTTGTGGCATGAGAGCCAAAGTTTTTTTTTTTTTTGTGGCAAGAGAGCCAAAGTTTTTGTTTGTGGCATGAAAGCCAAAATTTTATTTGTGGCATGAAAGCCAAAGTTTTTGTTTGTGGCATGAAAGCCAAAGTTTTTGTTTGTGGCATGAGAGCCAAAGTTTTTTTTTTTTTGAAGGTGTGAAAGCCAAAGTTTTTAGATGGCGAGAAAGCCGATTTTTGGAATGGCATAGGAGCCATTTTTTTCAGATGGCATGAAAGTCGAAGTTTTTTTTTTTTTTTTGGCATTTATAGCCGAATTTGGCGTTTATAGCCGGATTTTGGCGTTTATAGCCACTTTTTGGCGTTTATAGCCGGATTTTTGGCGTTTATAGCCGGATTTTGGCGTTTACAGCCGCTTTTTGGCATTTATAGCCGAATTTTGTTTGTTTTGTTTTGGCATAAGAGCTAGAGTTTTGAAAACTAAGCTTTTGTTTTGTTGGCATGAAAGCCAATTTTGGCGTTTATAGCCGAAATTTTTTTTTGTTTTGGCATTTATAGCCGGATTTTGGCTTTTATAGCCAGGTTTTTTTTTTTTTTGGTTTTGGCATTTATAGCAGAATTTGGCGTTTATAGCCGAATTTTGGCGTTTATAGCCGGATTTTGGCGTTTATAGCTGCTTTTTGGCGTTTATAGCCGGATTTGGTTTTCAAGATGCAGGTATCGACTAAGTGTCGCCTCCCCGCTGAATGGTCTTGCAAGTATTGATGGAATGTCGCTTCCTTGCTCATTCGGTTTTGCGAGTATTGATGGAATGTCACTTCCTCACGGGCTGGGTTTGCGAGATTCGAGGGCGAGTTCCAATCCTACAATCAGGGCTTGGTACTCAGCTGCATTGTTTGAACATGGTTCCAGTGGCGAGAAGGTGTGTGGAATCATGTATTTGTCGGGGCTGACAAAGAAGATGCCAATTCCCGATATTTGCTTTCCTTTTTTATTTGTCCTGGTTGCACCGTCAAAGTACATGTCCCAGGAAGCATTTGATAAGGAAGTTTCCACCTTGTAGATAAATTCGTCCGGGAGATCATCCCTGAGTGGAGAATCTTTAGGCAATGGATGCTCTACGAGAAAGTCTGCTAGAGCTTGGCCTTTGATCGCTTTTTGTGGTATATACCTAATATCAAACTGTGATAGAAGGATGGACCATTTTGCCAGTCGGGCATTGAGAGCACCTACTTTTGTGACAAGGACCTTTAGGAGGTTGATCCTCGAAATTAGGTAGACTGTGTTTGACAGCAGATAGTGACGCAGCTTTTGTACAGCGAACGTTACTGCAAGGTATTCTTTTTCGACTGGGGAGTAGCGATGCTCTGCACCTACCATCATGTGGCTAAGGTAATATAGAGCAGCTTCTTTTCCGTCGTCGTTTTCTTGTGCGAGCAGAGCACCCAAAGAGTGGTCGAGAGCTCTTGTGTACAAGATAAATGGTTTTCCAGTAGTGGGGGCAGCCAGTACTGGAGGTTTGGTGAGGTATGCTTTGATGTCTTGAAATGCATTTTCACATTCAGCATCCCAGACGTAGTCTACGCCTTTCTTCATCAGGCGAGAGAATGGATGGCACTTCCCAGACAGATTGGAGATGGACCGTCGAATGTAGGCCAACCTTCCTTGAAGCCCTTTTAATTCTCTTAGGGTTCTGGGAGATGGCATTTCCAGGATAGCCTTGACTTTGGTAGGGTCAAGTTCTATTCCAGCTTTCCGTACTATGAATCCGAGAAACTTACCCGATGAGACACCGAAGAAGCACTTTAGTGGATTCATCCGCAATTTGTGTTTGCGAAGTCGGAGGAAGACTTCTCGAAGATCGTCGAGATGGTCTTCTTTTCTTCTGCTTTTGATGGCGAGGTCGTCAACATAGCATTCGACCGTTTTGTGCTGCATATCTTGGGATATTTTCATCATAGCCCTCTGATATGTTGCACCTGCATTTTTTAGACCAAATGGCATGACAGTGTAGCAATATACGCCAAATGGTGTGCGAAATGACGTATGCCTTTCATCTTCAGGATGCATCTTTATCTGATTGTAGCCAGAGAATCCATCCATGAATGTCATTTGCTCGAACCCATAGGTGTTGTTAATCATCACCTCTGGTATGGGGAGCGGGAATACATCTTTAGGACATGCATTATTGAGGTCTCTGTAGTCGATACAGACCCTTATCTGCCCATTTTTCTTTGTCACGGGGATGATGTTCGCCAACCATTCAGGATGTTGTTCCTCGCGGATGAAGCCAACGTTTTTGAGTTTCTGAACTTCTTGTTCAATTTTGTCCATCAAGTCGAGACAGAATCTTCTTTGGCCTTGTTTGACAGGCTTGATTTCTTTTTCCAAGTTGAGCTTGTGGACTGCTACTTTGGGATCCAGGCCAGGCATTTCAGCATAAGACCATGCAAAGCAATCAACGAACTCATGAAGAAAAGAGATATACTCGGGTAACTCATCATCCTTTATATTCTTACTTATGAATACAGGACGTGGGTTATCAGGTGTTCCCAAGTCTATCTTTTGAACAGGGACTTCTGTCGGAAGGTTTGAAGGTGGTTCCTCCACAATGTTTTCGGAGGCTTCCAACTCAACAAGACCTTCTGGAGTGCCAGAGGCATTTTCAGACTGGGGCTCTGTTTCTGTCCATGGATCTTCTTGATCAGTGTCCTTCTCAAGGCTCGCAATGAGATGGTCCCAATCATTTGCTGGAATTGGGTTGAAGCAGGGTACTTCTTTTTGAGACGATGATTCTTCTGGGTCAGAGAACCGTTCGTCTGTGTCATCGGGCAATTCCTCTTTATCATCAGAGAAATTATAGCAATTGGAGGAGCTTTCTGGACCCTTGACGAGTGACTCCTCAAAGAGATATCCAGGGATATCAATTTCTTCATGAGATGTTGAGGCTTGGTCGGCAAAGCGACTTTGCAGGCATGGTGTCAATTGTCTCATAGGAGCGGAAGGATCATACCCCAACCCATATGAAGACTTGCCTTTATGAAGGTGGATTTTCCAATCTTCTGGTTGACTTTTGATCAGGGTGGTTTCCAATAGTGTGAGAATACCACGGCCACCTCCCAAACCAGTCGGATTCTGAGCATCGTAGCCCATTTTCTTCATGATAGCTTGTGCCATCGGACTATACAGGGATAGCTGAGGCATACCTTCATTTTAGAAAGGTTCAAGCAGAGAGTTCAGTGGAGATGCTCCTGATCTGTGGAAGAAGATTGCTTTTTCTTTTGGCGAAGTTGCCAGAATAACAAAGGAAGCCGACACAGGGTCTTCTATGTCAGTAACTGTCTCCAATGGAGTGAGAGCGGGCTGATCTTGCTGAGTATCAGCTTGGCTTGATGCTATGTCATCTTCTGACTCTGACTCCGAGTCTGTGTCATGTATAATAGACACAAAGGAGACAGTGAACTTGCCCTCAGTCTTTTGTTTTGTCTTCTTTACTTTGGTAGTGATTACCAAAGGCTTTGGAGATTTAAAGCAGACGACGAAGGGAGCTTGACAGCTTACTTCGAGTTTGGTGGAGGGTTTGTTTACCTCCGGTGATTGCTGAGGAGCCTTGCCTTTATCTTTCTGGAGACTGTCGGCAAAGTGAATTGTTTTTTCCTTCTGTTCTTCTTTTCCATCTTTATACATTTGAGCATCTGCAAAATGGACATCTCTGCCTTTGAAGGGCTTTTTGTCTGCAAACACTCGATGTATCAAGCCATCGTTGCCAACGAACTTGATGCACTGATGTGAGTTGAAGGGACGACACCGTTGTCATGTATCCAAGGGCGTCCAAGATGTATATTGTAGCATGAAGGGGTCCTTATTGCATACACAGTGACTTCAGAAATAAGATCACCGTTTTGCAATTTGAACCTGATTTTGCCGATAGGCCTTTGAGCGCTGCCGTCATAACCGAAGATGGATACAGACGTGTGACTTAGCTTGCTAGGTGGGATGCCCAGCTCTTCGAGTGCCGAAGTAGAAATGAGGTTGAGTGCAGAACCTGGATCGATCTGAACTCTGTGTACTGGCATTTCTTTGACGTACCCCATAAAGTACAAGGGTCGGTTGTGCTTTGTCTTGCCTAGCAGGAGGTCATCCTTGTCGAAGACAATTGTTGCACTTGCTGCTTTTTGTACCGAGAGGCATTCATTACCTGATCCCTCAGTTTTCTTCTTTTCTCCCTTTGGGGAAGTATTTGATTTTTTGACCCTGTAGTCCATTTCAATTTGTAGGACTTGTGGGGCATGTTTGTCGACATCCGCATTCAGCCTTTGTAGTTCTGAAATGAGACTATCACAAGTTTGTGGAGACATTCGTAATAAGTCAAGGATGTACAGACGTTCAGGTATGTGTTTGAAGTGCTCAATCAAGTCGTACTTGAAAGCCTCCTTCGGGCCTGCATTTTCATTATTATTGCCACTTGGGGCGCTTACAACTTGTTTTCCCGAAGGATTTACATAAGAAGAAGAAGGTTGGTTGTAATTTTTGTGGTAATCCCTGTTGACACCAAAAATGTCACTTTGCCTCTTCAACATCAAGAAAGCTGCATGAAGTCGCAACCTGCCATAAATAGGCAATGCAATTTCTCCAAAAATTCAAATCTTGTCAGAATCAAACAAAAACTGCAAGATCCTTCAAGATAGCCAAGAGAAGAGTACACATGAAGTTTCGGGCCATTTCGACAACATTTGGCCTAACTTCACTTCTCCGACAGCTAAACGGGAGCTCTCGGCAGCGACATCATCGGAGACGTCAAAACTTCGATCAGAGCGTACAGATGACTCCAGCATGTCTCAAAAGGGCTCCATGCCAAATTTCAAGTCAAACCGACAACGTTTGACCCTCCATCAATGCTCGACCAGCAAAATCAAGCCTCCCGGCGGCGGGAACCACCGAAGCCTTCGCTCATCAAACCAAGTGCATGAGTGGCTTCAACATGCTTCCAAAAGGCTGCACGTCAAATTTCAGGTCATTCTGACAACGTTTGACCAGGTTTCGATGCTCCGAGAGAAAATCAAGCCTACCGGCGGCGGAGCAACCCGGGATCATGACATCCAAAACGGAGCCCATGGAACGTCTCAAAATGACTCCAATAGGCTCCCCGTCAAATTTCAGGACAATCGGACATCGTTTGGCCACATATCAACGCTCGGCATTTTCCCCGCAGCAAAATCAAGTGAAGCATCGACGGGACCCCAAACGGCTTCAAAACTCAAACAAAAGCCTATGGTTGGTCTTATTTATTGCTCAGGAGGCTCCACCTCAAATTTCAGGTCATTCCGACATCGTTTGACCAAGTTTCAGCTTCTGGCGGAAAATCAGCAGCTCTACGCGACAAAGTCTTCGGCTTTCCCGGAAAATTAGAAACTTTGCACTCTAAAAATGCAAGGATTCTCATCAGGTTTTCTACAGGGAAATCAAGCCAATAAATGAGAAGAAATGTTAGGAAAAATACAGAAGAAAACGGCGACGAAAAAGACCTCAAAACGACCGCAAAACGGGCTCCGAAGGGAAAAATTCCCCCAAGGTCGCAGGCCCCTGCGACCATGGAAGTCTGGGTCACCGGATTTTCCGCCAGTGACCCGTTTTTCCGTCTTTTTTCGCGTTTCGCGCACTTTGGCCCCTGTGGTTTCCCGAAAATGTGATTTTTAGTGCTTGAAATTGACTCATATCCTCCGACATCCGTCAAAATCACGGGTCAACCTCCAAAAGCACAAAATCATCATTGATCGCTCCAAGATCGCCAACCGGTCGACCAAAAAAAGTGCTCTTTCTGTCCGACCGATCGAGAAATCGACAAGACAGATGTCACCGGCCCGCTCTTAGCTATCAATGTCTGAAGTTACATGTTCATCCGATGTCGATCAGCATGAAGATCCATCGATGATCATCGCCAGAAGAATTCCAGAAGACACGGCACGGCCCGCGACTCTTCGACTGCTCGGCGACCAATTAATGTGGTTAATTGACTAGCTTTATTATAGTCATTAATTCATTCCTTTGGACGGCCCAATCAGAAGCAAGCATTTGGGAGTTACAAGTCAATTGATTCATGGCATTTAAACCATGAAACTCCTCCCATTATGGTAATTAAGGTGATTAAAAGCCCTTAATCTCCATCGGCCAATCAGATTCAAGGAAAAAGGAGTTACAAAATGAAGAAATAAATCTTGTAACTCCTCCCATTAAAGCCATTAAAGCCCATAAACTCCCCTAAATGGCTACCAAAAGCCTATAAATAGGAGAGCATTCCATTGAAATCAGGATAAGAAAATCGAGATCGATCGATCGGAAAGAATCCAGAGCTCGTATCCAGAGAAAGAAAAAAGAGAGAAAAACTCTGCTGAAGTTCTGCACCGGCCACCACTACAAGGTGACAAAAGTCCCTTGGGGGGCACCCCCCCCCCAAGGTCCTTGCCTTCTCCCGCTGCCTCCAATGGCTTAGACGTGGCTTTTCAGCCCGTCTACTTAGCTTTTTATTGGACCTAGGACCTTCTCTTGGTCTTTGTCCTCTAAAAACCTGAGGTTATAGCCAAGCCAAGCGAATCAAGAGCATCTTCTGTTCTCATCTGCATGGATGATGGCGAAGCCCATACATGGCTTGCGACCGTCAATCTGAACGAGTCCCCCACAATCTCCTGAAAAGTTAGATCTTCCTTTTCTTGCTTTTCATTGTAGTTTGTATTTTTCTAAAAGAGACAAAAATCACAACTCTTGTCTTTCATTATTGATAAGAATTGTAAATCGGCTATAAACGCCAAAATCAGCTATAAACGCCACAAAATCGGCTATAAATGCCAAACAAAATCGCCTTTCACGGCAAACTAAGAAAATGTCTCTTTTCTTAAATATTTGTGCAATGGAAAACTTGAAAGAAGTTGATTTCCTTTTTACTTGCGAAGGTTGATCTCCGGATTACCACTTGCAATTCCAAGTAAAATAGAAAATCTGGCACACCCACACAAAAGAAATGTTGATGCACGCTTCAGGCCCGCCAGGGCGTGAAAGGGCCGGACCCGACGGACTCCCACGTTCCGCCGACCCCGGTAGCCGCCCCACGGCGCCTCAGAGCGCGTTCCATCAATCCCGGCCAGAACGGGTACCTCTACCAACTTCAAGAGCTTCTAGAGACTGGTCTTCTTTTGGAAGATCACTCTCAAGATCAAGGGGTTGATCCTTTGCTGAAGACGTCTCTGTAACAGCATTGGTGTCTTCAGTAATTGTGTTGCACGGAGCAATTTCCGGGAACAAGTCCTGAACAGCATCCGACAACCTTTCTGTATTAGTCCAGACATCGTTTATGAGATCGGGCATCTGGGACCAATCTACTGGGCTTTCAATGAAGAAGATTTCATTGGCAGGAGTTTCTTCAAGATGATCAATCGGGAAAGGCTTGAGTTTCGATGTCACAGCTTCAGGAGACAAGGGCTGAGAGGATGATATCTCAGTGGAAGTCACCTGAGAAGATGTAGCTCCAGATGATACATTACCGGTTGGGGTGTATGTGTCTTCGGAAGTTTCAGAGTAACTATCGTCTTGAGCTATCGCATTGTAGGTCATCCTGACAGGAGATGCCCCCAGTGCAAACTGTTGGGAATCGGACTCATCCTCAGATGTAAGAGGATCATCAATCCAATTGTTTTCTCCATTTTCAGGAGTTAAGGGAGAAAGTTCCCGTTGATTTTCAGGGAATTCCGGTTCTAGATCATGACGAAGATCATTGATGCGATCCTGCTTCTGCTCTATAGCAAGATGTTGCAAGATTCTTGTATATTCCTCAAGATCAGGCATAGGAGCCAAATCTTCTTCGTCACCCGCTCCTCGTGGTTCACCAATGTTGGGTTCCACCGGAGCATTGGTTGGTGCTGGATCGACAGCATTTTCTTGGACAAGGCCTTGTTCTTCTTCATCACCAGACCAAGATCCTTGTGGCTGTAATGGGTTATACCAGATTACTGGCATAAGATGAGACTCGGGAATCCATTCCTCGTCGGAGAGGTATTCTCCTGTTTCAAGGGATTCTTCCCACTCATCGATATCACTGGCAGTATCACTGGACTCGTATCCATTCATGGATAATCCAACTACTGAGTTGCAAGAGTATGATGCCCCATGCACATTTTCATTTTTTTTATAGAGGTGGCATGAAATCATCAAGGGTGAATTTTCTTACCGCCTTTGAAGTTCTGGGAAGAGATTCTTCCGTAGTCCCTAGTGAAGCGGTGGAAGAAGTTTTTGCTTTTTCAAGGACTTCTTGTTTTGGTTGAGACTTCTACTGCTGTTTGAGCTTGCGGAGTTATCTCTTGGCTTGCCTTCGCTGCTGAGTGGTCGGCTTTGTTTTGACGATCTCCCAATTTTCATCTTCTAGGAGATCGGGATGCACCCATATAGGTTGTCCATCTGATGTTGGATAGGGAACCAATTCTTGGGACGCTTGAGCCATTTTTATCACCTTGAATGAAGTAGTGATTTTCTGCTTCGGTAACTTTGAAGTTTGCCGACATGACACCATGTTGATAGTGGCGGGGCCATAGTTTTTATCAAAGGTTATGACTCCATTTTTCCACATCCCATTGATCATCTCTCTCACAACGAAGCATTGATTGAGAGGATGTGAGATCATCTGATGGTATGGACAGTATCGGGGATCATTGGTTTTGCCAACATCTCCCGGTCTTTTGGGCTCTGGCAAAATGAGTTTGCCATTTGCTAGGAGAGCCACAAAGATTTCTTCAACATTTTCATCGAACGGATATTTCTTTTCTATACGTTCTTTGAAGGCATTAGAGAGTTCAGGTCTTTTACCTGCAGTTTTGTTTTCAAGTTTCTTTGGCTGTTGAGGAGCTGATTTAGGCTGCACATTGAGAACCTCCTTTTTCTTTGGTTTTGAGGTTGTAACAGCAGTCGGCTCTTTCTTTGATGATTTCTGACTGTTGAGGTCTTTGATCACCATTTCAGCTTCCATGGAAGCTTCGAGAAGTTCTCCCAGGTTCTTTGATTTGTTGATGATGATCATGGAGCGAATTTCTGCTCTCATATTGTTACGGCAGATGTAGACTAGCGACGCTTGTGGCAGTACATCTGAGCATTTGTACGCCATTGCCTTCCACTTGTGAATGAAGTCGTATGTTAACTCATTCTCTCCCTGTTTTAGGTTGCAGAGCTGAGCCATAGTAATGGGATGATCCTCACCTTGGAAGTGGGTCAGGAAGCGTGTCTCTAACATAGCCCAGTTCTGGATGGAGTTCTCCGGCAGAGTGGAGTACGAATCAAAGGCTGTACCTTTAGGGTACTTGCAAAGAGGCGAATCTTGAGGGCATCTTGATCCGCAATGGCTCCCGTCAGGATCTTGAAATGGATGACATGCTGTCTGGCCGAACCTTTCCCCGTATATGTCTGGAGAGTAGGTTGTTTGAATTTTGCAGGGAACGGAACCGAGTCCATCCATAAAGGGTAGGGTGGCTTAATCCCATGTTCCTTCAATGTATCCTCTTCTTTTGCTTTTGCGAGGATATCGTCCACGTCCTTTCTGGTAAGGGCGCGAGACTCATTGTTTTCTGCATTGTCCTCGTCATCTTCACGATTCGGAGGAGTTTGGTTGTTAGGTGGTGGACGCTGTAGCGTGAGAATAAGGTTTTCCATCAGAGCCTCAATTCTCTGTTGTCCTTGCTCCAACTGCTGGATGCGTGCAGTTACGTCATCTTGTGGTGGATGCTGCTCAGAACTTGTAGCCAAGACGTTCATCCCTCGGGATTCGAACGAAGAAATCGTCCTGGTGACTGAGCTGGGGCTCATTCTTCTGGATGAAGAATCTGAAGAGTGGTTACTCTGTGTCCTTGGCTTGGAGGAGTGGAGGATTCTTCTAGATGTGTTCGTGTCCGGGAGACACTGCGAGTCACCGGACGTCTAACACTGATTTTGGTTGCTGACTTCTGGCGTTTTTTGGTTTTGCCAACCATATGAACAGCAACGAATTGGTCGGGTCTTTCTTTTTCGACCCATTTGTTTGAGACATGGAGATTAGAACGCAAGGTTCTTTGTTTCTCAAGTCCCTTTTGTCGATATGCCGCGCGGCGACTCATACAACGAACAATTTGAGCTTCAGTCAGCTCTGGCTGGGCTCTGGCGATGAAGGATGTAGTCCCTTGTGCGCAGCAGCCGAGTTTGTCCTCCTTGAAGCTGGGCAAGGACAGAATCTGGAAGCGGTCCTTTGTCTGTCGCAATGAAGACTTGAATTTTGCGAGCTCGGCCCCTGTTGAGATGAAGGGTCGACTCGCAAGAGTGCAGGCTTCAGCATGTTTTTACGTAGGCCTAACAATGCAGGATTTAATTTTGGGCTTGTAGGAGCAAGCCGGCTCATGATGATTTTGTTTGTTTTTTGGGTGGAGGGTAGGTTTCTCCTCTTTCATCTAAGAGAGAGGGTAGAACCGATTCTCCTTGAGAGGGGTCAGGTATGCTGGCTTTGCAGATGTTCGGGACCTCCATTTCTTTGGTGAAGATCTCGGGGACCAAGTTTTGGGGTAAACATGGTTTCTTGTGGGTTGAGGCTTCGTGGGAACGCCATGGGCTTCAAGCTTCTTGGTGTTTGCCCTTGGTGCCATCTTAGTGACACATTGGGGGGCGGTTTTCTGCTTCTTAGCAGGTACAGTGTCTTCTGCGGGAAGTGGGAATGGTCCCAGCGATCTGAAGACGATGGTCCGGGGAGTTGAAGTTGACCCGGTGTTTGGAGAGTTGTCGAGGGAGATGACGCTTCTGCAACTGGCAGGGCGCTTATGCTTGTTTTGCTTGTCTTGAAGCATAAGCTGGTACTTGTTCTCATCGCAAGTGATGGTTAATGAAGCTGCCATTGTTAGTTTTGGAAAACTTCTGAAACAAGACCAAATCCATTAGTAATCACAAGAATATGGTAATCGTAATTGGAGAACAACTATGGTTTTGTCTTTTCAAATCACTTGAGGGGACATGGCTTAACCCAAGGACGATGAAGAAGGCAAAAAGCCATAGAGGATACAATTGTTCTAAAATGCAAGTATGGTAGGCTCAGAGTGAGCGTTCCAGTGACTACTAGAAGCAATTGTAGACCTTAATTCAAATTACCGAGAAGCAAGGCTCACTCGAGGTAAAATGATATAAGGTTGGAGATACAAATGTGTCGGTCGCGAATACAGTAGACCCGAAAGGGCGTACTAGCACCGCTAGGCACAAATGTTGCAAATTGCATCCTTGGGAAGGACACGAGATGGGATTTTTTTTTGAAAGGTCAAATTTGGATTCATAAAGGAGAGCAAATGGTGTTCATAAAGGCTCAACATTTCTGTGAGCGCTAAATTCAGAAGGGAAGGAACCAGATTTCTCGGATGTGAATCCAATAATGACGGGAGTTTTTTTTTTTAAGGGTCAAGATTGAATTCATCAAAGAGAGCAAATGGTGTTCCATTCCGAACAAAGGCTCAACATTTCTGCGAGCGCTAAATCCGAAAGGGAGGGAACCAAAATTTCTCAACTCTGAACTCAAAAGTGACGGAAGTTTTTTTTTTTTTTTTGAAGATTTTTTTTTTAAGATGCACATAGGTTTCCAATTCGATCTTATGAAACCTTAGTAGATAGATCAGCCCCCAGGTAAGGGTAAGATTACTTAATGAACCCGTTTGGAGGACCCTTGCCTCGAACAGTCTAGCTGTCTCCACACTCTGGACAAGGCTTTTCTTAAATCCACTTTGGTCAAAGAACGCAATTGGTGGAACCTCAGTGTTTTTTTTTTTCTTTTGAAAGATTTCTAATGAACTCATCAAAGAGAACAAGTGGTGTTCCAATCCGAACCACAACTCAACATTTCTACGAGCGTTAAATCCGAAAGGGAAAGAACCAAGATTTCTCAATTTTGAGCCCAAAAGAAAGAAAACTAATTTTTTTTTAAATTATAAATTTTTTTTTTGAAATCCCAATTGGACTCATCAAAGAGAAAAGATGGCCCAATCCTCGTTATGAACGATAGCTGCGAACATTTCTGTGAGCTATCAAGTTCAAAGAGGAGAGGATCAAAATTTCTCAAAGTTGAATCTTGAGAAAGAGAGATCATTTTTTTTTTTGAATTTGAAATGAAAGTATTTTTTTTTTCTTGAAATCCCAATTAGACTCATCAAAAAGAAAAGATGGCCCAATCCTCGATATGAACGATAGCTACAAACATTTCAGTGAGCAATCAAGTTCGAAGAGGGGAAAGATCAAAATTTCTCAAAGTTGAGTTTTTTTAAGAAAAGGAGATCAGATTTGTTTTTTTTTTTTTTGAAGTGAGAAAGAACAATTGAAATCCCATCTCATGTTTTTTTTTTTAGATGCAAACTGCAACATAGGCCACCAACTAGAAAGGAGCCAAGGGATCAAAGCATCACGTTCTCAAGTCAACGTGTCCCACTGGGTGTGCCAACTTGATGGACCCGAAAGAAATCTTCTGTCCTCTCCTTTCGCACCCTGGGGGCTGACCTGGGTCTGGGCAGAGGAGGGAAAATCTCGGGCATCAACATTTTTTTGTATGGGTATGCCAGATTTACTTTCTACTTGGAATTTGGAATGGTGATAATCCGGAGATTCACCTTCACAAGTGGAAAGGAAATCAATCCTTTTTTCTAACTTTTCAAATTGTATTAATATTAAGAAAAGAGACAAGTTTGTTTTTTTAGAATGCCGTAGGAGGCGTTTTTGTTTGTTTGCCATAAAAGGCGATTTTGCCGTGAAAGGCGATTTTACAAAACTCATCAAATGTGAAAGACAAGAATTGTCATTTCTTTTTGTCTCTTTAAGAAATACAAACTACAATAGAAAAGTAAGAAAATGGATGTAACTTCTCAGGAGATTAAGGGGACACGTTGAGATCGACGGTCGCAAGTCATGTATGAACTTCGCCATCGTCCTTCAAATGAGAACATGTGATGCTTTGATTCTTTGGCTTGACTCCTAACCTCAGTTTTTTAAAGGACAAGGACCAAGAGAAGGTTCTATATCCAATGAAAAACCGAGTAAACGGGCTGAAAAGCCGCGTTTAGGCCATGTTGGAGAAGGAGGTGACCTTGGGGGGTGGCCCCCCAAGGGACGTTGATCACCTTGTGGTGTTCTTTGCAGCAGAGCAGCAGGACTTCGTCTAGATTTCTTTGGGAGAAGTGCAGAATTTCAAGTCGATAGATGTCGATGATCCCTCTCTCTCTCTTGCAAAATGAATCTCCTTTTATAGGCTTTTGGTAGCCATGGGGTGGTTATGGGCATTGATAGCCATGATGAGAGTATTGATGAGGAGTTACAAGTTGATTTTGTAACTCCTTTTTTATGGCTTGTGATTGGCCGATGAAGGTAGTGGGCTTTTAATTGCCTTTATGCTTCATGATGATGGGAGTTTCATGGGTTTAATGCCATGATTGCTTGGATTTGTAACTCCCAAATGCTTGAATCTGATTGGGCCGTCCAAAATAATGAGTTAATGACCGCATTACGTTGTCATAAACGGGTCAATTAACGTCATTAAGTGGTCGCCAAGGCATGTGAAGAGTCGCCGGCCGTGCCGCGTCTTTTGAGATTCTTCTTGCGATCATCACAGGTGGATCCACGCATTGTTTGATGTCGGATTGCAGTGCAATCTCAGACATTGATTGATGTTGGTGGGCCAGTGACATCTGTCTTGTCGATTTCACTATCGGTCGGACAGAAAGTACACTTTCTTGCTCAGCCGGTTGGCGATCTTGGAGCGATCGGTGATGATTTCATGCTTTCGACGGCGGATCCGAGATGTCGGTGAAGATCAGTCATTTTCAAGCATCAAACATTGGATTTTCAGAAAATCACAGAGGCAGGAACACCCGAAACGCGAAAAGGATCGAAAATCGGACGTTTTGGTGCAAAATCTGGAGACCCGGATTTGCAGGGTCGTGGGCGACCATGCACCCATGGTCGCCGGCAACCCTGGGCCAGGGTCGCCCAAGGTCGCCGGCGACCATAGGGCTTTGGCCCGTTTGGTCACCGAGCGTCGTTTTCGGCCGTTTTTCCATCTTTTTTGTTCCTTCTTTCTTCTGTATTTTTCTTGACATTTTCCCTCAATTATTGACTTGATTTTCTCGGAGAAATCTTGACGAGAACCTGCGCGAAATCGGAGCACAAAGTTTCCCATTTTCCCGGAAAGCCAAAGACTTTGTAGCCGATTTTCCGTCAAGCGTCGAAACTAGGTCAAACGATGTCGGAATGACCTGAAAATTGAGGTGAGGCTTCTTGAGTAGTGGATAGGACCAACCATGAGCTTTTATTTGAGTTTTGAAGCCGTTTGGGGTCCCATCGATGCTTGACTTGATTTTGCTGCGGGGAAAATGTCGAGCTTTGATATGTGGTCAAACGATGTCCGATTGACCTGAAATTTGATGGGGAGCCTATTGGAGTCATTTTGAGACGTTCCATCAGCTCCGTTTTGGATGTCATGGTCCCGGGTTGCTCCGCCGCCGGTAGGCTTGATTTTCTCTCGGAGCATCGAAACCTGGTCAAACGTTGTCGGAATGACCTGAAATTTGACGTGCAGCCTCTTGGAAGCATGTTGAAGCCACTCATGTATTTTCTTTGATGAGTGATGGCTTCGATGTTTTTCGCCGCCGAGAGGCTTGATTTTGCTGTTCGAGCATTGATGGAGGGTCAAACGTTGTCGGTTTGACTTGAAATTTGGCATAGAGCCCTTTGGAGACATTCTGGAGTCATCCGTAGGCTCTGATCAAAGTTTTGACGTCTTTGATGATGTCGCCGCCGGGAGCGCTTGTTTAGTTGTCGGAGCAGTGAAGTTAGGCCAAACGATGTCGGAATGGCCCGAAACCTCAGGTGTACCCCTCTTTTGGCTGCCTTGAAGGATCCTTCAGTTTCTGTCTGATTCTGACAAAATTTGATGCTTGAAGTAGCCTTGCCTATTTTTAGCAGGATGCAGCTTCACGAGGCTTCTTATGTTGAGGAGACATATTGACTTTTTTGGTGTCAACATCATCTAAAGTGATGGTTAATGAAGCTACAATTGTTAGTTTGGAAAACTTCTGAAACAAGACCACATCCATTAGTAATCACAAGAATATGGTGATAAAAAATGGAAAAGAACTATGGTTTTCTCTCTTCGAATCGCGAGGGAACATAGCCCGGCCCAAGCAAGGTGAAGAAGGCAAAAATCCATAAAGGATACAATTGTTCTAAACGCTAGTATAGGAAGCTCAGAGTGAGCGTTCCAGTGACTGCTAGAAGCGATTATAAACCTTAATTCAAATTACCGAAAAACGAGGCTCACTCGAGGTAAGATGATATAAGGTTGGAGATACAAATGTGTCGGTCGCGAATACAGTAGACCTGAAAGGGCGTACTAGCACCACTAGGCACAAATGTTGCAAATTGCATCCTTGGAATGGACACGAGATGGGATATTTTTTTTAAAGGTCAGAATTGGATTCATAAAAGATAGCAAATGGTATTCCAATTCGAGAAAAAGCTACAAGCAATTTTCGCGAGCTTTTATCCGAAAGGGAATGAACCAAGATTTCTCAAATCTGAATCCAAAAATGAAGGAGTTTTTTTGAAAGGTCAAAAATCGAATTCATCAAAGAGAGCAAGTGGTGTTCCAGTCCGAACGCAAGCTACAAGCGATTTCCGAAAGCTTTTATCCGAAAGGGAATGAACCAAGATTTCTCAAATCTGAATTTCAAAAATGACAGAAGTTTTTTTTGTGTTTATTTTGAAATAAGTTTTTTTTTTTGTTCAAAGAGATTTATTTTTGAAGGGTGCACATAGGTTTTCAATTCGGTCTTATGAAACCTCAGTAGATAGATCAGCCCCCAGGTAAGGATAGGATTACTTAATGAATCCTTTTGGAGGACCCTTGCCTCGAGCAGTCTAGCTGCCTCCACACTCTGGACAAGGCTTTTCTTAGATCCACATTGGTTAAAGAACTCAATTGGTGTAACCTTAGTGGCTTTTTTTTTTTAAATTTTTATTGGAAGATCTCTAACGTACCCATCAAAGAGAGCGAACGGTCCCTCTCAATCCAAACGATTTCCGTGAGCCATTGTATGAAAAGGAAGAAGCCAAAGTTTCTCTAATTTGAATTCAAAAGAGAGAAAACTTGAAATTTTTTTTTTTTAAAGATCTCTAATGGACCCATCAAAGAGAGCAAATGGTCCCTCCCAATCCAAACACTGGCTACAAATGATTTCCACGAGCCATTGTCTGAAAAGGAAGAAACCAAAGTTTTTCTAATTTGAATCCAAATGAGAGAAAACTGATTTTTTTAAGAGTTTGAAATTAAACTTTTTTTTTTTTTTTGAAAATCCCTATTGGACTCATCAAAGAGAAAAATTAACCAATTCCCCGATACAAACGATAGCTACAAACATTTATGCGAGCTATCAAGTTCGGAGAGGAAAGGATCAAAGTTTCTCAAAATTGAATCCAAGAAAGATAAATCAGATTTTTTTTGTGAAATGAGAAACAGTGGAAATAAATAAAGATTTCCAAAAAAAAAATCCCATCTCATGTTTTCTTTTTCAAATATAAGATCCAACATAGGCCAATAACTAGAAAGGAGCCAAAGAATTAAAGCATCACATTCTCAAATGAACGAGTCCCACCGGGTATGCCAACTTGATGGACCCGGCTTTTTTTTTGGTTTCCACTCTTACCTCTGCCCGTCGCAGGGCTACCGAGAGGCCGGCAGAGTGGAAGGAAAGCGGGCATCAACATTTTTGTACGGGTCTACCAGATTTTCTATTCTACTTGAAATTTAGAAATGGTGATCCAGAGATCTACCTTCGCAAGTAGAAAGGAAATCAATCTTTTTTCTAACTTTCCAAATTGTACATATATTTAAGAAAAGAGACAAGATTTTGAATGCTGTAAGAGGCGATTTTTCTTTGTTTGCCGTAAAAGGCGGTTTTTTTTTTGTTATGAAAGGCGATTTTTGCCGTGAAAGGCACTTATTTTGCTGTGGAAGGCGATACAAATCTTATCAATAATGAAAGACAACAATTGTGGTTTTTTTGTCTCTTTGGAAAAATACAAAATACAATAGAAAAGAAAATGAATTCTGACTTCTCAAGAGATTGCGGGGACTCGTTCAGATCGGCAGTCGCAAGTCATGTATGGACTTTGCCATCGTCCTTCAAATGATTTGATATTTCTTGGCTTGGCTTGGACTTCGGATTTTTAGAGGATAAAGACCCAAGAGATGTCCTATATCCAATAAAAAAAATTGAGTAGACGGGCTGAAAAGCCACGTCTAGGCCATGTTGGATAGAAGGAGAGGGACCTTGGGGGGTGGCCCCTGAAGGGACTTCAATCACCTTGTGGTGTTGCAGCAGAGTTTCTTAAGGACTTTTCTAGCTCTCTTTGTGTTTGTGCAGCCCTCTGTGTGTGAATAGCTCTTTGATTTTCCGGATCGATCCTAGATTTCCTGGAATGACCTCCCTTTTATTGACTTTTGGTAGTCATGGGGTGGTTTATGAGCATTGATGGCATTGATGCTCCATGATGGACAGGACTTACAAGTTTTAATTCATTTGTTTTGTAACTCCTTTTTCTTGGCTTTTGATTGGCTGATGGAGAATGATGGGCATTTAATCACCTTGAATCTCCATGATGAGAGGAGTTTCATGGTTTTAATGCCATGATTGCTTTGATTTGTAACTCTCGTTTCCTTACTTTTGATTGGGCCGTCCAAAATAATGAGTTAATGACCGTATTAAGTTATCATAAAAAAGGTCAATTAACAGCATTAAGTGGTCGCCAGGGCGCTTGAAGAGTCGCGGGCCGTACCGCATCTTTTGGAATTCTTCTTGTGATGATTGCCGATGGATCTACATGTTGTTTAATGCTAAATGGCGATGCAACTTCAGACATTGATTGTCACTAATGGGCCGGTACCATCTGTCCTGTCGATTTCTCGATCGATCAGACAGAAAGTGTACTTTCTTGGTTGGCCGGTCGACGATCTTGAAGTGATCAATGATGATTTCATGCTTTTGACGGCGAATCCGAGATGTTAATGAAGATCAGTTGATTTGGAGCATCAAAAATCAAAATTTTGGAAAATCATAGGGCAGGAATTCCCGAAACGCAAAAAAGAGTCGGAAAATGGACCTTTCGGCTAAAATCCGGCGAACCGGATTTCCAGGGTCGCTGGCGACCATGCACCCATGGTCGCCGGCAACTATGGGGATTTTTCCCCCTTTTTGGTCGCCGTTTTTCGGCCATTTCTCGATCATTTTTTATCCTTTTTTCTCCTGTATTTTTCTTGATGTTTTTCCTCATTTATTGACTTGATTCTCATGAAGAAAACCTGACGAGAAGCCGAGCAAATCGGAGCACAAAGTTTCCTATTTTCTGGAAAAGTCGAAGACTTTGTTGCTGATTTTCCGTCAGAAGTCAAAATTAGGTCAAAATGACCTGAAATTTGAGGTGAGGCCTCCTGAGCGGTAGATAAGACTAACCATAGGCTTGTGTTTGAGTTTTGAAGCCGTGTGGGGTCCCGTCAACAATAGACTTGGTTTTGCCGCGAGGGAGATGCCGTGCTTTGATGTGCGGTCAACCGATGTCCGATTGACCAAAAATTTGACAGGGAGCCTATTGGAGTCTTTTTTAGACGATCCATTAGCTCCTATTTGGATGTCATGTTCCCAAGAAGCTCCGCTGCCGGGAGGCTTGATTTTCTTTTTAAGAATCAAATTCGGGTCAAACGTCATCGGAATGACCTAAAATTTGACGTGTAGCCCTTTGGAAGCAAATTGAAGCCACCCATGTGCTCTGTTTGATGAGTGATGGCCTCAGTGGTTCTCGCCGCCGAGAGGCTTGATTTACAGCTCGAGGGTTGATGAGAACCACCGAGAGGCTTGATTTTACTGCTCGAGGGTTGATGAAGGGTCAAACGTTATCAGTTTGACTTGAAATTTGACATGGAGCCTTTTGGAGGTATTTTGGGACCAACCATAGGCTCTGATCGAAGATCTGATGTCTTCGACGCTGTCGCCGTTAGGGGCGCCTGTTCAACTGCTAGAGTGAAGTTCAGCCAAATGATATCGGAATGGCCCAAAACTTCATGTGTACTCTTCTTTTAGCTGTTTTGAAGGATCTTACAGTTTTTGTTTGATTCTGACAAGATTTGATGCTTAAAGTTGCATTACCTGTTTGTGGTAGGATGCGGCTTCATGTAGCTTCTTGATGTTAATGAGGAAATGTGACTTTTTTGGTGTCAACAGTGTGCTAGATTGAATTGAAATTCAGTTATAAGAGAAAATGGGAAAAAGTTCAATGGACTATTTTTGACCTCGGCTGGAAGATTACAAAGAAGACTATTGGTTTGGAAACCACTGAGTAAGACCAAAGAAATTTGGTCTGAGACGGGTTACACCAGTCGGGAGATAAACGAATTCTTGCTGAGCCAAAACTAATCCACTTGCCACAGTAAGCAACACGTCTCGGAATTTGACGTTAAAAGACCACATATGCAGGCCCGGGGTGGACCATTTTTTTTTCGATTTTTGTCGTGTGTTTTAGAAAAGATTTCGAAGGAACTTGACGATTTGAAGATGTCTAGAAATCTTGAATATCAAAACATTTTTGGAAGGAAGTAAAATGAAGGTTCACCATCTTCTTAAAAAAAAGAAAAAAAAAAAAAAGAATACCTAACTTCGTTTTTCACGGTAACATGCGTACATCATCTCAAAATTCTCGGATAAAAAGATGTAAATGTCATCTTCAGAGTTTTTTCTGAAAAAGTATGATGACTTCCTAAAATTTGGTTGTATAAGTCCTCCTTTTTTATTGGGATGGTTAGGCCAACCAAAACCAGTGAATTAATTCGGGCGAATTGAAAAAGGCTGCTTATTGTTGGGGATTGTTTATGAAAGAAAAAAGAGGAAAAGGAAATATATTGTTGGGGACCATTTATGTAAAAAAAAAGATATAGGTGGAAAACTTAAGATATGGGCTCGCTCCCCCAAGCAAAGTCACCCGATGGAACCCTATGCTAAAAAAAAAAAAAAAAGATGCATCTCGCGGCCTTTGAAAAAAAAATAATAGTGCGAAAGCCATCATAGTAGCCTTGAGAGGAGACTTGTATTTCCCCGAACCTAGGAGAATTAGAAAATTTGAGGAAGAATTCTGTTTACAAGGCATTATCATAGAACACTTGAAAGTTTGATTTGATGTATACACTTCACAAAGCTACCAAAGTCTTGGCATGACTTTTGAAAAGTTTTAAAAGAAAAAACGTGAACTGGATTTTGAAAGTCTGAAATTTTGATCATTCGGGAATTCAAAGCATCCGATTTGACTCAATCATCTTTTTGAGAAAAAAACAAGAAGAAGAAGAAAAAGAATTTTGTGGGTATATTCACTGTAAACCCTCACGAGGCACAACTCCTCCGCTAGGGGGAACCTAGGGTTTTGGGGCTTACGTCATAAGCTAAATGCAATTGAGAGTGTCAGCAAAAGTGGAATTTTTTATCTTTTAATTTTTCAACTTTTAGGATATAGGCTTTCTCCTTTTTTGCATGTTTTGCTATGGGATTAGCAAAATGTTGGTTTGGGGGGTGTGATGAGTCCTTTAAATTGTACATTTTTCATTATTAATTTTTAATAATTGAGGACTTAGTCATCTAATCATGCTTGATTTCATTGGGAAATGATGATTTTATGTTTTTAAGTCAAAATCCTTTGAAAATAAACATTTTCACTTAAAATCATGAAATTTCTATCTTACCAAAAATCTCTCATGACTTTTGATTTACACATGAAATAATTTTTCTTGATTATTTTTGTAGGGTATCTTCGTGTTTTTGGGACCCACCTTAAGAGAGAAACAAAGGAGAAGAAAAGTCCACACAAGCTATATGTGGGACCCTCGCCTGTACATGAGAGCAGCACCCATAGGTGTGAACGCAGATGGATTGTCATAGCCACAATATTGAAGATGTGTCCATGCCACATGAAAACCTGTGCATACCACGTGAAGACTTACACATGCACCGCAAGAGAACTCAATCACTCGACGAACCTCACTGCAGCAACCAGATGAACAGGGACATTTGTCCCCTATGCACCCTTATAAAAAAGGTTGCCTGCGAGTGATTGGTGAGGCCGGACCGAAGGAGGGAGAGACAAAAGGAGGCCATGAGTGCTGTTCATGAGTGATTGGTGAGGCCGTGTGTAGTGCTCGCGAGAGATGGTGAGGCCAGCTCCATCTCATCTTCCATCTTCTTCTTTCCAATGATTATTTTGTCTTTTGGTATCCTTAGGCCATCTCCAAGGACTTCTTTTGAAGGAAGATTATTGTCAAAGAGAAGTTGTAAAGGTGCATTTTTAATGATAAATCAAGAAGTATCATTTTATTGGAAATTTATACTAAAAACATACCTTTATGTATTTTTCCTTGACTGATTCTTTTTTGTATATTTAGTCTTCTCATCTAACTGAGATTTTGTATGGGCAAATGGTTGCATTGTTAATTATTATGCATGTGAGTGTCTTTTATTCTATAAAGTAGACAAGTTGGTGTGTAGAGTTCTACTTACACATGGAAGACTTATTTGTAGGTTCTTATAGAAAATAAGTTATTGTTCACAGTCCAGATAGATTTGGATACACCATCGGTACGATTGAAGCATGATGTTTCAGCAAGCTTGTCTTGGCTGCGGGAAACGGTATAGTTTCGACTCATTATGCTAGTAGACTTTGTGTGTATTGAATAGGACCGTGTTTTTAGTTATATTGCCTTTATACTGACTATATAAGATGATGACCATCCAAATGATTATTATGAGTGCTTGTACTCTTAATCCCGACATAAATAATAAACACATACATTTAATGTTTGGCATTTTGATTTACGAAGGAGTGAGATCTTTTATGGGTCAACAATCTCAGTGAATTGGATGACTACACTACGTGTATGGTGGATATTAGTTTATTGACAGAATCCACATCCCGTAATAGGGATTGATGATATCCCCTTGATAAATCTTGGAGAGAATTGATGAGGAGTTACAAGTTGATTTTGTAACTCCTTTTTCATAGCTTGTGATTGGCCGATGAAGGTAGTGGGCATTTAATTCCCTTTAAGCTTCATGATGATGGGAGTTTCATGGGTTAAATGACATGATTGCTTGGATTTGTAACTCCCAAATGCTTGAATCTGATTGGGCCGTCCAAAATAATGAGTTAATGACCACATTAAGTTGTCATAAACAGGTCAATTAACGTCATTAAGTGGTTGCCAAGGCATGTGAAGAGTCGCGGGCCGCGCTGCGCCTTTTGAGATTCTTCTTGCGATCATCACAGGTGGATCCACGCATTGTTTGATGTCGGATTGCAGTGCAATCTCAGAATTGATTGATGTTGGTAGGCCGGTAACATCTGTCTTGTCGATTTCACAATCAGTTGGACAGAAAGTATACTTTCTTGGTCAGCCAGTTCGCGATCTTAAGGAGATCGGTGATGTTTCATGCTTTTGACGGCGGATCCGAGATGTCGGTGAAGATCAGTCATTTTCAAGCATCAAACATTGGATTTTCAGAAAATCACAGAGGCAGGAATGCTCGAAACGCGAAGAGGATCGAAAAACAGGCAATTTGGTGCAAAATCTGGCGACCCGGATTTGCAGGGTCGCCGGCGACCATAGGGCTTTGGCCCGTTTGGTCGCCGAGCATCATTTTCAGCCGTTTTTCGTCTTTTTCGTTCCTTTGTTCTTCTGTATTTTTCTTGACATTTTTCCTCAATTATTGACTTGATTTTCTCGGAGAAATCTTGGCGAGAACCCGCGCGAAATCGGAGCACAAAGTTTCCCATTTTTCGGGAAAGGCGAAGACTTTGTAGCCGATTTTCCGTCAAGGGTCGAAACTAGGTCAAACGATGTCAGAATGACCTGAAAATTGAGGTGACGCTTCTTGAGCACTGGATAGGACCAACCATGAGCTTTTATTTGAGTTTTGAAGCCGTTTGGGGTCCCATCAATGCTTGACTTGATTTTGCTGCGAGGAAAATGCCGAGCTTTGATATGTGGTCAAACGATGTCCGATTAACCTGAAATTTGACGAGGAGCCTATTGGAGTCATTTTGAGACATTTCATCAGCTCCGTTTTGGATGTCATGGTCCTGGGTTGCTCCGCCGCCGGTAGGCTTGATTTTCTCTCGGAGCATCGAAACCTGGTCAAACGTTGTTGGAATGACCTGAAATTCGATGTGCAGCCTTTTGGAAGCATGTTGAAGCCATTCATGTACTTTGTTTCATGAGTGATGACTTCGGTGGTTCCCGCCGCCGGGAGGCTTGATTTTGCTGCTTGAGCGTTGATGGAGGGTCAAACATTGTCGGTTTGACTTGAAATTTGGCATGGAGCCCTTTGAAGACATTCTGGAGTCATCCGTAGGCTCAGATCGAAGTTTTGGTGTCTTCGATGATGTTGCCGCCGGGAGCGCTTGTTTAGCCATCGGAGCAGTGAAGTTAGGCCAAACGATGTCGGAATGGCCCGAAACCTCAGGTGTACCCCTCTTTTGGCTGCCTTGAAGGATCTTTCAGTTTCTGTCTGATTCTGACAAAATCTGATGCTTGAAGTATCCTTGCCTATTTTTAGCAGAATGCAGCTTCAAGAGGCTTCTTGATGTTGAGGAGACATAGTGACTTTTTTTTGTGTCAACAAATGCCCCCTCGAGGTACAGCGACGAGTAGCTTTTTGGAGTCAATGTGCCTCGAAGAGAAACTTGGAGGAGAGATTCCAACTTGACCAAGAGTCTTGAGCCTTTTTTTTTTTTTTTGAATAGCCTTCTGAGTTTCCGGGGAAATTTTATGGTAGTGAGAGGGATCACGTACCATCTCAAGGCAAAGTTTTGAAAATGACATGGGGTGTTTGGATTTTGGTTTTTGACCTTGTGACCTAACAAGCTGTATGTGGCAGGTTAGGGGGTCGGGGTTTGATTTTGATTTTGACCTTGTGACCCAACAAGCTGTATGTGGCAGGTTGGGGGTTCAGATTTGGGTTTTTGGTTTTGGTTTGGTTTTGGATTTTGATTTTGGTTTTGGTCTTGTGACCTAACAAGCTGTATGTGGCAAGCTAGGGGACCGGAATTTGGTTTTGTGAAATGTCAATTTCAAGATTTTGGTTCAATTTGGTTCATGAGGTTGGATGGTTTGATTTTTGGAAACTCATGAGGCTTTCTTTTCTCTTTTTTTTGAATGGTCCCATCAACTCAAAAGAGGCATGGGACTTTTTTGCTCTTTTTTCTTTTTTTTTTTTTTTTTTTGCTCTTGGTAAGAGGAATATTTTGACTAAAAGCCACTTTTAGTGCTTAGGTGGTCAAACCTGACTCATATGGGCTAACCCATGGGACCTTAGGCTTTGAAGATGGCCTAGATCTCACATGGTGTCATATTTGTAGAGAATATCTAAAAATATCTCTTTTGTGTAGAGAATATCTAAAAATATCCTTAGTTGGAGAGAATTTCTCAAGTTTTCTTTTTGTGGAAAGATTCTCTCAAAATATCTCTCTTTTGGGAAGGTAACTAAATTTTAGTACTTACCTCTTTTCTTTCTCCTTGTTTCCTCTTTTGGCTTGCTCTCTTCTATAAAAGCAAGAGGGTTGTTTCTTTTGCTCCATTGCTTTTTTTTTTTTTGCAAGAAATCTTCAAGAGTTCTCTCCAAGATTAGAAGTGCTTTTTTTCTTCTTCAAGGATCTTCAAGCTTTTCTTCTTCTTCTCCATCAATGGCTTCAAGTAAGTTTTCTTCCTCCACAAGAATCTCCATTGTAGAAGTAGCTTCTTCATTTTTTTTTTCTTCTCTTCTTCTTTTTCTTTTTCTTTTCTTTTTCTTTTTCAAGCATGTTTTCCCTCTTTTTGTTTTTCGTGCTTCTTCTTCTTTTTTTTTCTTTTTCTTTTTTTTTCTCTTCTTTTCACGGTTTTCTTTTTTTTTTTTCACCGTGTATATGTTTTTTTATCCACACGCTGACTTCTTTTTTTTTTGTCAGCGATTTTTCCCTGCTTTTTTTCTATTTTCATGCTAATTTTTTTTTTGTCAGGGCTTTTTTTTTTTTTGTTTTCTGTTTTTGCACGCTGATTCCTGTTTTTTTTTTTTTTTTTTTTTTGCAGCGTTTTTCCTTTTCTTTTTTTTTTTCTGCTGCTTTTTTTTTTTTTTTTTTTGTAGAGGATGATGACCTGGTGATACCCGAGGTTCCTGCCGATGAGGCGATAACGGATCCAGTCGTGGCATCTGAGGAAGAGCCCAGGGACTCTGGAGTGGTTCCAGAACCTTGACCTGGTATGATTGTTTTGGCTTCTTTTTTTTTCTTCTTTTTGTTTGTGCTGTCATTTGCTAACATGTAGCTGACTTGCTAGAGGATTCTGACGATTTCAAGCCATCCATGGAAGCAACTTTTGTCGATGCTTCGGATGAGCTCAGAGAGGCAAAGAGTACTCCGCCGGTTGTCGAAGAAGGTATTTTTGCAATAATAATCTTGATATATTTTTGACAAGGACAAGATTATATTCATACCTTTTTGTCTTTTCCTTGACAGATTGTGAAGCAGCAGGAGAGTTTCCTCCGTCTTCCTCAGAGCCAGAACAGGGGATACCTGCGGCTGATGCAGAAGTAGGGGCTTCTACTTCCTTCAATGAGTCAGCTTCTTCAGTTGGAAAGAGTTTATTGATTACTCTTCCAATGGAGCATGACGTGGGCAGTCGGCACCAGAGCACGACGAATACTCATCTGCACCGCACCTTCAGTATGCAAGGAAGGTGTTGAAGACTATCTTGAGCTCTTGGGTTGAGACTCTTTCTTTAGGTCACTTGGAAGCTGGTTTTGGCATGATCAAGCATGTGCAGGACATCTTTGCTGATAGCAAAGAAGTCGGTCTGGAGATCGCAAGCGCCAAAGATTTTGTTGAGGAGGTCATCGCCTTAGGGAACAAATGGACTGAGACCAAGAGTTTCCAGATGGTGACTTCTTTGATGAGATGTTCATAAAGCCATCCAGCAAAGTCAAAGCTAAGCTAACTGAGGTCACGAAGACTCAGAGGCAGATCGTTCGGGAGAAGAACGTTACCGAGTTATCCATTATGGGGCTGAAGCAAGACTTAGACTGCCTTGATAAGGAGGTTGTCGAGGCTAGGCAGCGTCTTGAGCTTTTGGAGGAAGAAGCCGCTGCCAAATGGACCGCCATTGTGGAGGCTCGTGACAAAGAAGGAACCCTCATTCGCCAGGTTGAGGAAGCTGAAGGTAATGTCCGGAGGAAGACTCAGGAGCATGAGCAGTGGTAAGTCCTCTGGGAAGAACTTCCTCGTGCTGTAGATGGGTCGCGTTTTATGGGAACATTTTGGAAGAAGCGTGGCCTAAAAACTTTGGAAGTTAAGGCCAAGGGTCTGCTTGAGGAGTTGAACCTTTGGTTGAAGACCATGCTAGATTGAGCTCCTAATTTATAACAAACTCTTCTTTCTTCTTCTTTTTTTTGGTACCTCCATGTATAAACAATTTTGGTACTACATTTTTGTATCCCCTTCTTTTCACTTAAACCATTTTTTTTTTTTGGTAAAAGCTGATGGGAATGTTTGTTTGAGAATTTGATCAAAAGGTTTGCCATTTTGTGAAAATCTTTTGTCAAAGAGTTGTTTTGGGCATGAAAGCCAATTCTGTGGCAAAAAGCCTGGTTTTTTATGGCTTGAAAAGCGAAATTTTGGTGGCATGGAAGCCTAATTTTGTGGCGTAAGAGCCAAAATTTGTTTACGGGCATGGGAGCCAAAAATTTTGAGATGGCATTAGAGCCAAAGTTTGTTTTTTTTTTTGTTTGGAGTATGAAAGCCAAAGTTTTTTATTGTTTGTGGCATGAGAGCCAAGGTTTTTTCTGTTTGTGGCATGAGAGCCAAGGTTTTTGGATGGCGTGAAAGCCGATTTTTGGAATGGGATAGGAGCCAATTTTGATGGCATGAAAGCTGAAGTTTTTTTTTTTTTTTTTGTTTTGTTTTGGCATAGGAGCCAGATTTTTTAAAACCAAGTTTTGTTTTGTTGGCACGAAAGCCGATTTTGGCGTTTAGAGCCAAATTTTTTTTATTTTGGCATTTATAGCCGAATTTGGCGTTTATAGCCGGATTTTGGCGTTTATAGCCGCTTTTTGGCGTTTATAGCCGGATTTTGGCGTTTATAGCCGAATTTTGTTTTGTTTTGGCATTTATAGCCAAATTTTGGCGTTTTATAGCCGGATTTGGTTTTCAAAATGCAGGTATCAACTAAATGTCGCCTCCTGCTGAATGGTCTTGCAAGTATCGATGGAATGTCGCTTCCTTGCTCATTCGGTTTGCGAGTATTGATGGAATGTCACTACCTCGCGGGCTGTGTTGGCGAGTATCGATGGAATGTCGCTTCCTCCCGGATTGGGGTGCAAATATCGACTACGCGTTGCTTCCCTGCTTTTCCCAAAACTTTTGGTTTTGCGAGTACTGACTTGATGTCGTTTCCCCGCGATTTTTTAAATTTGAGGTTTTCTCGAACCATTTCAAATTTGGGTTGTGGATATCAATTGGAATATTGCATCTCCATGATTTTGAAATTTGAGGTTTTGCAAGTATCGAATGGGGTTCGCTTCCTTGCGATTTTTTGGGTTTTACGAGTATCGACTGAATGTCGCTTCCCCGCGGGTTTTTTTTTTTTTTCTTTGGAAGTATCGAATGAGGTTCGCATTCTTCCGGTTTTTTGGGTTTTTGGAAGTATCGAATGGGGTTCGCATCCTTCCGGTTTTTCGGTTTTGCGAGTATCGACTGAATGTCGCTTCCCCGTTGTTTCTAACAAACCATTTTTTTTTTGTTTAAAGACACGAGGGTCATAAATTTTGACTTAAAACCATTTTTGTTGTAAAAGCCGAGGCGAACTAGGGTGAAAGTTCCTGAGTCCTGGTTTTTGTTTCAAACTATGGATTTTTGGGTTCAAAGATCGAAAATTTTGGTTAAGTCTGGGAAGAGGCTCCTAAACTTGGATTTTTTGGATTTTGATTTTTTTTTTTAACAATGAAACGATGAAAGTAAGCATTGTTTTGAGAGAGTTTTTTTTTTTTTTTTTGGAAACTTCAACATAAAGATGAAAATTTCAAAAGGGGTGGGTTTGACGAGCAAGTACCTTGGAAATAGGCTTTGGCTGTGTAGATATCACTCTGACCCGTTTGAGAAAGTCTTCAAGGGTAGTACAGCTTCAAGAACTTGCCGTTGATGGGCAGCATACATCTGTCCCCTTCCATGTTTAGAAGAGCGTATGCGCCATTGGAGAAGACTTTGTCGATGACGAAGGGTCCCTCCCATTTTGGTTCAAATTTGCCTTTGGATTTGTGGGCAAAGACTATGAGTCTTTTTGCTGCAAGAACCAAGTCACCCTTTTTGTAGGCGCGTTGCCTGACCTTCTTGTCGAAAGATCCTGCCATGCGTGCTTGGTACAACTCAATGCTTTGTAGAGCTTCGAGCCGTCTTTTATCGAGATTATCCAGCTCTTGGAGTCTCAATTTGACATTGCTTTCTTGCGTCATGTCATTTTGCAAAGATACCCTTAAGGAAGGAATTTGTACTTCCAAAGGGACAATAGCTTCACATCCATAGACCAAAGAGAATGGTGTGCTATGGGTTGGTCCTCGAATGGTGGTTCGATAGGCCCACAAAGCTTCTGGTAGTTTGTCGCCCTAGTCTCTTTTATGACTAGAGACCATTTTCTTGAGAATTTTGCAAAGTGTCTTGTTGAAGGCTTCTGCTAGTCCGTTCGCTGCTGAATTATATGGAGTCGAAGGACAACTTTGGATTTTGTACTTGTCGCAGAACCTGTAGAATCTGTGATCCCGGAATTGTGGTCCGTTATCATGGACGAATCTTTTAGGTATGCCGAAGCGACAAATAATGTTGGTGAGCAAGAATTGAAGGACTGATGAGGTCTTCATTTCGCTGAGCGCAAATGCTTCTAACCACTTGGAGAAATAATCCGTAGCGGCGAAGATGAAGCGATCACCTTTGCTTCATTGGGGAGAGATAGGACCTATGATGTCCATACCCTAGGCTTCGAAAGGCCACGGGATTGCTGTTGGATGTAGCCATTCTGGAGGCATGTGGATATAATCTCCATGAATCTGGCATTTTTGGCAGGGCTTGGCAAATTGTATTGCATCAGCTACCATGGTAGGCCAATAGTAACCTAGCTTTTTTATCTGGTTGTAGAGCTTAGGACCAGCCTGATGGGCTCCACAAAGACCAGCATGTACTTCTTTGAGAGTTTCCTCAGCCTCTTGTTGTGACAAGCAGCGTAGGAGTACTCCATTGAAGGATTTTCTGTAAAATGCTTTTGAAAGTATATCCAAATGAAAGTTCGGGGCTTGTCTTTGGATGCTTACCCGATCTTTTGGATCTTCAGGTAGGATTTCGAACATGATGTAATCAATGAACGAATCTCTCCAGTCGCCAATCGGAGGTTTGAGGATGGACATCCGACTTCCAACCACTTGGTGGCATTGAGCAACTGCTTGGTGTGTGTTGAGAGGAAGGAGAATCCTGGAATTTGTGTTTCGAAGTCGGAGGAAGATTTCTCGAAGATCGTCGAGATGGTCTTTTTTTCTGCTTTTGATGGCGAGGTCGTCAACATAGCATTCGACCGTTTTGTGCTGCATATCTTGGAATATTTTCATCATAGCCCTCTGATATGTTGCACCTGCATTTTTCAGACCAAATGGCATGACAGTGTAGCAATACACGCCAAATGGTGTGCGAAATGACGTATGCCTTTCATTTTCAGTATGCATCTTTATCTGATTGTAGCCAGAGAATCCATCCATGAATGTCATTCGTTCGAACCTATAGGTGTTGTCAATCATCACCTCTGGTATGGGAAGCGGGAATTCATCTTTAGGACATGCATTATTCAGGTCTCTGTAGTCAATACAGACCCTTATCTGCCCATTTTTCTTTGTCACGGGGACGATGTTGGCTAACCATTCAGGATGCTGCTCCTCGCGGATGAAGCCGACGTTTTTGAGTTTCTGAACTTCTTGTTCAATTTTGAACATCACGTCGGGATGGAATCTTCTTTGGCCTTGTTTGAAGGCTTGATTTCTTTTTGCAAGTTGAGCTTGTGGACTGCTACTTTGGGATCCAAGCCAGGCATTTCAGCATAAGACCATGCAAAGCAATCAACGAACTAGCGAAGAAAAGAGATATATTCGGGTAACCCATTATCCTTTATATTCTTGCTTATGAATACAGGACGTGGGTTATCAGGTGTTCCCAAGTTTATCTTTTGAACAGGGTCTTCTGTCGGAAGGTTTGAAGGTGGTTCCTCCACAGTATTTTCGGAGGCTTCCTGTCACGCCCCCAAAACCGGGATCCGATCTCGGGGACGCGAGTATGGGGAAATTGTATTTCCCCTCCCAGGATCCGCGTGTGTGAGGATGACAAAATTCCCAACACATCAAAATATTTCGCGGAAGCTCTACAAGACATTACGACCCGGAATCCGTATCCATCGGGTTCCGTGTCGTACTCGATCTGTTAGCATAAGATTACCATAAACATATTTAAACTCAGACTGGAACAATTCATAATATCAAAATATACAGAGCTGACAGTAACAGGCTAGTCATTAACCAAACATATTCAAGTTACAAATTAACGAGTGCATTAATTACAATTCCCAAGAAAAAGGCTAACAAAAGCCATGCAAAATAACAAGCTAGAACAAATACTACCCAAGAGTGTAACGTAATTCCGGAGTCAAGCATGACGTCTACATGACATCGCTGACACAACCCGCCTGCAAAACTCGTGGCTCAACAACCCACTGCACACGAACTAGCTCAAAACAAGGACCTGCTATCTAGAGCACCAAAGTAGAAGTATATCAGACACGACGGTCTGGCAGGTGATCAAAATAGGCAAGAGCATAAACAAAACAAAGTTTAAAGGAAACAATAACTAAAAACACTTTATTAAACTTGAAACAGATTTACAAGATTTAAAAACAATGCATGAATAAGATACTTATCAAGAAATCACGAGTGCATGAACAATATACGAAACAAGGCATGAATACATATAATATCATGATTAGTAAATCCACAAAGAGCCCATCCTTTCTCCATCATATATGATGACAAGAGTAAGCACGCACGACAAGCACGACACGATCCCACATATACGGGGAATTTCCGGCCGCGGAACCGGAACACGAACACGCACGATGTGTCATTCAAGACACGACTAGTCTGCAGACAATCCACATGTTTAAGGACCCCCAGGTAGTGGATCAAGCTAAAAGGGCAGTCCAAGCTCAGTGGTAATCACTTATATCATGAATGCACAAAACACGGCAATACTTATTCGAGAACACGTCAAAACAAGAGGGAAATCATTTAACAAGCACGACACGACGAGACTAGCAAAATAGCATAATATAAATGCTTATCAAACTTAAGAAATGATTCCCTTTTTCTTATTCTTGAAACACGTCTTAAAACACGTCTTAAAACAAGCTTATTCTTGAAATTCAAACGAAAACACGATGATGCACGAAGCATCAAAACAAGAGTTTTGGTTCTTGAAACAATTCTTCAAACGAACTTGTACTTGAAACTCAAACGAGAACACGATGATGCATGAAGCGTCAAAACAGAAGTTCAAACACAAAATCTATCAAGTTTAGGCTAAAGACCATTCATTGACCCTTATGGAGTTGAAACCCAAATGTCGGAGTTTTAACAAGATTTGGTGCCCCAGAAGTTATAGTGCATTTTGGAATTCCAAGTTCACAAGGTCAATAAAACGGTCAAAAACCTAGTCTAGTTTTCCTTCTCGCAAAAATCCTTCAAAACAGTACTTTTGGTAAAATTTCGGTCAGTCCTCGGTTACCTGTCGGTCAACAGAGGTTGATGTGTCAGTTGACCGACAGCCGACCGACGGCTGACCGACAAGTCTCAGTCCAGAAATGTAGCTCTCGGGAAAAGGGACCAACAAGTCCTCGGTTAGCTGTCGGTCAACCGACAGCTGACCGACAGTCCTCCTGACAAAATGTTGCTCTCTGGAATTTGAACCGACAGGTCTCGGTTGGTTGACCGACAGCTGACTGACAGTACATGGACAGTGCATTTCGAGTCAGATTTTTCACAACTTCTTTCCTTCTTCATTCACATATTCGAACCACCTACACTCCCCAAGCCTTCATGCTTTCCAAGGGATACATTTCTCACATTTTTAAAGCATTCCACCCACAAATAGACCATTCATTCTATAGAAAAGACATCAAAGCATTTCCATGTACAAAATCATAAAACTTATGAGACTAAACACGATTCTAAAAACTTGAAGAATCATTAATAACAAGACAAGTAAAGAAGCTAAAACCCATGACTTGAAAGTGCATGAACATGACTTGCATTATGAGATTAAGCATAGAAAACATGTCTTAATGAAAGATTGAAACCATAATGAAAACATAAGCAATATACATAAGAAATCCTATAAAGATCACTTGCCTTGGGTCAAAGTGAGGAGGAAATCACTCAAGAGTGGTCTCTACTAGATCTCTAGCTCCAATCCTATAAAAGCCCCAAAAACCCAAAGAGAAAACCCTAGCAAAAATCAATCCTTCGCATAACTCCAAGAAAACTCTTTGCATAAAAGAGGAAAATACTCTAAATGGTTTGGAAAACAAGAATCTCAAACAATAAATGCCATTGCTAACCTTTAAAACCTTGAACCAAGAAGAAGAGCTTGAAAGAGGGCTTTATCCTAGCTCAAATCCTTTGAAAAATGCATCCTAGGAAAGCTTGAGAAAAAAGGAAGAAGGTGGGGAGATCATTCCTCCATTTGGCACACAAGATGAAGCATATAGGAGGAGAGAGAGAGAGAAAAACTGTGGCTGGAAAAGGGTTCCAGCCACAGCTGGAATAGTTGCAGGAAAATGGGAGAAGAAGAAGAAGGGTTTAGCCCTTTTCTAAAGTGGGCAAGTGGGTCCCATGGGCCCCAATCTTCAAGGGATTAAAACAAGTGTTTGCGGACCCCAAACGAAGACGACGAAGAAGAAAAAATTGCTCGTTGAAATATCTACTTTCCAAAAAGTATATTTTCCCCAATTTCTGGAATTTTCGAAATTTATGGACAGATTTAGTGAAAATTGTCATTTTTGCCCTTTTTCTCTAAAAACGCGATTTTTGAGTATTAAATCAAGATGGCCAAAACATGAAAGTTGTTTATAACAATAAAATGAGTCAAAAGGAATAAAAATTGGAGTTTTTAGAAACCAAGAATAAATTCTCACAAAAATACCATTTACAAGGGTTGGGTCAAAACAAAGTCAACGGTCTTTTAAAACTCTCCAAAGTTACGAAAAATCTATTCAAACTCCAAAACAAAGTCAAATCAACTCTAATTTTGTTTAAAAAGCTAAATTATGATTAAAATAATGCTAAACCCGAAAATTGGGGGTCGGGTTCTTACACTTCCAACTCAACAAAACCTTCTGGAGTGCCAGAGAAATTTTCAGACTGAGGCTCTGTTTCTGTCCACAGATCTTCTTGATCAGTGTCCTTCTCAAGGCTCGCAATGAGATGGTCCCAATCATTTGCTGGAATTGGGTTGAAGTAGGGTACTTCTTTTGGAGACGATGATTCTTCTTGGTCAGAGAACCGCTCGTCTGTGTCATCGGGCAATTCCTCTTTATCATCAGAGAAATTATAGCAATTGGAGGAGCTTTCTGGATTTTTGATGAATAACTCCTCAAAGAGATATCCAGGGATATCGATGTCTTCATGAGATGTTGAGGCTTGGTCGGTAAAGCGACTTTGTAGCCATGGTGTCAACTGTCTCATAGGAGCGGTAGGATCATACCCCAACCCATATGAAGACTTGCCTTTGTGAAAGTGGATTTTCCAATTTTCTGGTTGACTTTTGGTCAGGGTGGGTTCCAATGGTGCGAGAATACCACGGCCACCTCCCAAACCAGTCGGATTTTGAGCGTCGTAGCCCATTTTCTTCATGATAGCTTGTGCCGTCGGACTATACAGGGATAGCTGAGGCATACCTTCGTTTTGGAAAGGTTCAAGCAAAGAGTTCAGTGGAGATGCTCCCGATCTATGGAAGAAGATTGCGTTTTCTTTTGGCGAAGTTACCGGAATAACAAAGGAAGCCGACGTAGGGTCTTCTATGTCAGTAACTGTCTCCAATGGATTGAGAGGGGGCTGATCTCGCTGAGTATCAGCTTAGCTTGATGCTGTGTCATCTTTTGACTCTGACTCCGAGTCTGTGTCATGTATAATAGACACAAAGTAGACAGTGAACTTGCCCCCAGCCTTTTGTTTTGTCTTCTTTACTTTGGTAGTGATTACCAAAGGCTTTGGAGATTTGAAGGACACGACGAAGGGAGCTTGACTGCTTACTTCGAGTTTGGTGGACGGTTTGTTTACCACCAGTGTTTACTGAGGAGCCTTGCCTTTATCTTTCTGGAGGCTGTCAGCAAAGTGAATTGTTTCTTCCTCCTGTTCTTTTTTTCCATCTTTATACATTTGAGCATCTGCAAAATGGACATCTCTGCCTTTGAAGGGCTTTTTGTCTGCAAACACTCAATGTATCAAGCCATCGTTGCCAATGAACTTTATGCACTGATGTAGAGTTGAAGGGACGACACCATTCTCATGTATCCAGGGGCGTCCAAGGAGTATATTGTAACATGAAGGGGTCCTTATTGCATACACAGTGACTTCAGAAATAAGATCACTGATTTGCAATTTGAACCTGATTTTGCCGATAGGCCTTTGAGCGCTGCCGTCATATCCGAAGATGGATGTAGACGTGTGACTCAGCTGTCGCGACCCCGGATCGGGCCTAGGGGCCAAATCCAGGATCGGGACTAATTGTGATGCTGAATGGTCATGTGATCATATGGAGTCATGACAATAATAAAGATATATTTATGATCACGTGCACACGGGTTAGTAAAGAACAAACATCACCCGTGCACGTGATTTCCCACAGGTGTCCGCTGTGAGGATTTTTCCAACACACATAGACATTTAGTAAGATTGCAGAAGTGTATGAAAAATCAAGCATGTAATTCATTTTCATAATAACAAGACTGATTGCATTTAAATAACAAGTATCAGAATGAACAGTATTCTATAGCGTAACCCAAAATACTGTTAAAGTTAGAACATATATCATTTAATTACAATTCCCAAAAATAGAGGCCAACAAAGGCCAATATGGACAAAACAATAACCACCAAAATGTATAGTTTCTAACAACCCCCAAAATGTCACGCAACTCTTGAGGCAACCGGATGTTTAGCCAACATCATCGGCGCGCCACTCTACTAGCTGCTGCGGTTCTCCAACCGCCTCCTCTGGCTCCTCCTCGGGGAAACCAACAACGGGACCTGAGTACCAAAGCAAAGGGTCAGACACGACAGTCTGGCAGGTGGATAAAAAAGTAATTCATTTAATAATAAAACGTTTACCTTGGAAAACATTTAAACCTGTCTAAACAATACTTTCATGAGTAAATGCATCATTTAATGTAAAACATATATGCAAGGTAAAACAGGTAGAGGTAACCAAAGAATACAGAAAACAAGTAAGATGGCAACCACACGAAGCTAAATCCTCTATCACCGAAGTGATAGAGCAAGCAACTCAAGGCGTTGACCTCAGTCACCGAAGGGAGGAGGTACAACGAAATACATATACATATATACTATATACAAGACATGACCACGGTAGCGAGCCGGGCATCAGGAACCACAGTAGCAATCTGCGGTATCAGGACAAGACCACGGTTAAGTAACCGGGTAGCAAGATCCAAACTGCAGTTGGCGGGACAAGAGGGGGATCTCCTAGTCAGTGGATCAGACTAACAAGGTATCCAAGGTTAGCGGTGCCGACTCATAGGTCAAAACATAGAAATCGAGACATGTATAAAATAGTTCAAGTGCAAGATTATAATCGGGCAAGACGGGGTGCTCAAGGCACAGCTATCATATCAGGTCGGGTATGTATGTCAAGACTAATAAAACAGTACGGGTATGCTTTCAAGGTTTTGGGGATAAATAGATCCCAAATCATCAATTTTGGGAATAAAAGGGTGAAGTAACCTTTTGAAATGTCAAGACAGTATCGGGGTTAAAACTAATTCAAGTGAATAGGGATCCTGTATGCTTATCTTACAATTGCTTGGTACTCTTTGAATTTGAAGGCATTCCGGGCTCCTTAGGCACTTGGAGGTTTCCAAAACTTCAATGAATTCTTGTGACTATAGTCTCTTTCTCAACCAAGCTTCAAACAATGGTTATGAGTCTTCTCATCACAATAGAGATGTTAACAAACCTCCTTCCAACACTAGGATATTTTATATTTGCTTCCAAAGTGGCTCCAGATGAACAATACACGTCGCTCGAGCGGACATGGGGTTCGCTCGAGTGATGTGCTCTCTGGAATGGCCTTCAGGAGGGTTCGCTTAAGCGGACAAAGGTTCGCTCGAGCGGACCTGCCCAGTTCAGGATGGCACGAGCGAACGATTAGTGCGCTCGAGCCAACCATTCTCTGGATGGCTGCTGAGAGGGTTCACTCGAGCGGACATGGGGTTCGCACGAGCGGACAGCTCTCTGGAATGGTACGAACCCTTTCCTGGGCATTTGCTCGAACGAAGTGTCAAGTTCGCTCGAGCGAACTGTCCAGAACTGGTTTCGTGAACAGCTCTTTTCTCCGTTCTCCTTCTCTTACAAATCCACATTTCTTGAGGTCCTATCATACACCAAAGAGGGCATGTAAGCACCTCAACATCCTCTTCAAAACTCCATCAAAACTTCTCTCAACCTCCCCAAATGATCCATTCATTCATTCATTTTCACATTCAATCAAAAGGAGAAAGACATGACCACAATTACATAGATTCATTCGAGTTTGTAAGCACAAGATAAAGCGAAGGCTATCAATCAAATTTCAAGACAATAAATGGCTCAACAACCCTTTTCAAAAGCATTAAAATCATATTGAATGCAAGTAAAACCAACCCTTAATGAAACAATAAATCCAACATGTTAATAATAGAAATCATTGAAAACTAAGACATTCATTAAATCCACTTGCCTCAAGGTCTATAAACAAAGAAATCAAGCTATTTTTCTCCTCTTCCAAGACAAACTCCAAGCTAGACAAAAACCCCCAAAAACAAACCCTAAAATGGGTCAAACCAAGAAACAAGAAGAGATAACTCTCAATAATGAAGATAGAGCTCTCCCAAGACTAGAAGAACATGGATCTAAGAGATTAGGGAGGAAGCTTACTTGTAGGTTCTCCAAATGGACAAGGTGAGCTCAAGGAGGGTCTTGAGTTGAGTAGATCCTTCCATAAATGGTATTAAAGAGAAGCTTGCAAGGTGGGGAAGAGGGTTGAGATCTCCATTTCTTGATTGGAGTAAGGTGGGGTGGTGCTTGATGGTGGAGAAGCAAGAAGAAGAAGGGAAAGAAGTAAGGAAACCCTAGGTTTGTGCTTGTGCTGGAAAAAGAGTAGATGAGGAGAAGGGTTCTCTATTTAAAGACCATGGGTGTGGGCTCCACCACTAACAAACCCTTTGGGCTGAAATCACTATTATCGGGACCTCAGACGAAAACGACGAAGAAGAGGAAAGTGATTGCCGAAATATCTGGTTTCCAAAAAGTATATGTTTCGCGGGTTTTGGGGATCTCGACTTTTGGGTGCAGATTTAGTGTAAAAAGACTGTTTTGCCCTCATGCAAGAAAATCGGGTTTCGGGGTTCCGGACAGGCACGGGCTCAACATGAAAGTTGTAAGAATCGATAAAATAAGTAAAACGGGATCAAGATAAGAATTAGGGGAAAATCAAGAAATCTCCAAAAGCAAGCAAGACTATAAAAAAAGAAACCCCCAAAGGGTCCCACTAAACACAAGACACCAAAAGTTCCCCAAAGCTATCAAAGAACTATACTAATCCAAGCTTAGTCAAAACCACTAATCAAGCTTAGCACTAACACACAACTTAATTAGTACTAATCGAGTCACTCGGGTCGGGGTCTTACATCCTCCACCCCTTAGGGCATTTGGTCCTCAAAATGAAATACAAAACTCACCTTGGGTAGGAGATGCGGATACTTCTTCTGCACTTGATCTCGCAATTCCCACGTTGCCTCTTCCGGCCCATGATTCTCCCAAAGTACCTTCACCCACTGAATAGTCCGTGTCCTCAACTCTTGCTCTTTCGTATCAATAATCTGAATGGGCTTCTCTACATAGGTAGCATCTTCTCTGATTTCCAATGGTTCATGTAGTAGTACATGTGAAGGATCGGGGACATACTTCTTCAACATCGACACATGGAAGATGTTGTGTACACCGGACAACTCAAGTGGTAAGGCTAATCTATAAGCCACATCACCGATCTTGCTCACAATGTCATACGGTCCGATGTATCTCCTGGATAACTTGCCCTTCTGCCCAAATCTCAATGTCCCTCTGGTGGGTGACACTTTCAAGAAAACCTTATCTCCTTCTTTGAACTGTAGATCCCTTCAGTGAGCGTCTGCATAACTCTTCTGTCTACTCCGGGCTACTTTCAAACATTCCTGTATCTGTCTCACTTTGTCACTGGTCTCACTCACTATAGTCGGCCCATGGAAACTGCGGGTGCCAACTTCTTCCCAACAAACAGGTGTCCTACACCTTTTGCCATACAAAGCTTCAAAGGGCGCCATCCCAATGCTAGAGTGGTAGCTGTTGTTGTAGGCAAACTCACACAATGGTAGAGCCTCATCCCATTGAGTCTTAAAGTCTAACACACAAGCACGGAGAATATCCTTGAGAGTCTGAATCGTCCTCTCCGACTGACCATCTGTCTGAGGGTGATAAGCTGTACTAAACTGTAACTTTGTACCCATAGACTCATGTAGGGTCTTCCAAAATCTCGAGACGAATCTGCTGTCTCTATCGGATGTGATGGAAACTGGCTGTCCATGTCTACTGACGATCTCATTGACGAATAACTCTGCCAGGGGTAACATGTGCATCTTCTTTCCTGTCCTCATGGGAATAAAATGAGCTGACTTGGTGAGTCTGTCCACTATAACCCATATCGCATCATTGCCTCTGCTAGTCTTCGGTAGTCTCGAAATAAAGTCCATGGTAATGTGCTCCCACTTCCATTCCGGGATCTCTAATGGTTGTAGCAAGCCTAGAGGCTTCTGATGTTCTGCCTTTATCAACTGACATGTCATGCAACGAGAGACAAACCCTGCAATCTCCCTCTTCATATTGTTCCACCAAAATCTTCCCTTCAAATTCTGATACATCTTCATGCTACCTGGGTGCATAGAATACTTCGCACTGTGAGCTTCTGCCATGATGTCATTCCTCAAATCTTCGATGTTAGGCATGCATAGACGGCCATGGTAGTAAAGAACTCCGTCAATGATACGAAAATCGGGACGTTCTGCTTATGTTCTGCAATCTTGGCCAACTCTGGATCCTGCAACTGACTGCCCTTAATCTTCTGGATGAACGAAGGCTCTGACACTGACAAATTGGCCGTAATAACACCCTTCCTCAGTGGCTGGAGGTCTATCCTCAACTCCTCGAATTGATCAAAAATACAAGTACCACTAAGATTCGCCATGCCCACTAATTTTCTGCTCAAAGCGTCGGCAACTACATTCGCTTTCCCCGGGTGATATTTGATTGGAAAATCATAGTCTTTGATATATTCCATCCATCTCCTCTGTCTCATGTTCAATTCCTTTTGTGAAAATAGGTACTGTAGGCTGCGGTGATCAGAATGAACCTCAAACTTCTCTCCGTAGAGGCAATATCTCTACATCTTCAATGCAAAGACGACCACTGCCAACCCAAGATCATGGGTCGCATAATTCTTCTTGTGATCTTTCAACTGCCGGGACCCATATGCAACCACTTTTCCTTCTTGCATCAACACACAACCAAGTCCAATGTTCGAAGCATCGGTAAAGATGGTGAAACCGCCTCTTCCGAATGGCAAAGTAAGGACTAGTGCGATAGTTAATCTCGTCTTCAGCTCTTGGAAACTAGCTTCACACTGATCTGTCCATACATAGGGTACATTCTTCCTTGTTAACTTCGTCAACGGTGCTGCAATCGACGAAAAACCTTGCACAAACCTCCTATAATACCCTGTCAATCCAAGAAAACTTCTAATTTCTGACACATTCTTCAGTCTTTCCCACTTCACTACTGCCTCTATCTTGGACGGGTCTACTGATAATCCTTCCTTGGAGATAACGTGTCCCAAAAGTGCGACTTGCTCTAGCCAAAATTCACACTTGTTGAGCTTCGCATACAGCTGGTTCTCTCTCAAAAGCTGCAACACTATCCTCAGATGCTCTTCATGCTCTTCTCTGGTCTTGGAGTACACCAAAATATCGTCTATGAACACCACTACAAACTGGTCCAAATACTGCGCAAAGATCTTGTTCATCAAAGCCATGAACACTGCCGGTGCATTTGTCAACCCAAATGGTATCACTAGAAACTCATAGTGGCTATATCTTGTCCGGAAAGTTGTTTTCAACACATCTGATTCTCTGACTCTCAACTGATGATAACCGGATCTCAAGTCAATCTTCGAAAGGTACGAGGCACCTTGTAACTGATCAAACAGTTCATCTATCCTTGGCAATGGATACTTGTTCTTGATGGTCACTTGGTTCAATCTCCGGTAGTCAATACACATTCTCATTGAACCATCCTTCTTCTTAACAAACAAAACTGGAGTTCCCCATGGTGAAATACTCGGTCTAGCAAAACCTTTGTCCAATAACTCTTGCAATTGTATCTTCAACTCTCCTAATTCCGCCGGAGCCATTCTATATGATGCAATAGATATCGGAGCGGTCCCCGGTAACAATTCAACGGTGAAATCAATCTCTCTCATGGGTGGTAATCCTGGAATCTCCTCCGGAAATACATCCGGAAACTCCCAAACAATAGGAACCTCCTCCACCCCTTGGGACCGTTTATCTTCCGTGATAAACGCCAAATAGGCTTCACATCCACTTCTCAAAAGTCTATCAGCCTTCAACGCTGAGACAAACCCTGCACGAGGATTTCTCCTCTCTCCCTTGAATAACACCCCTGCTGGTGTCTCATCCAACTTGAAGGTAAGGGTCTTATGGAAACAATCCATTGTGGCATGGTACCTTGCCAGCCAATCCATCCCTAGGATGACATCAAAATCCTTCATCTCCAACAGAATAAGATCTACGGGTAACACAACTTCTCCTATTTGAACTGTACAACTAGGGTAATAACTAGTACACACAACTTGTTTTCCTACTGGGGTTGCCACAGTCAAAATGTATTCAAGTTCCCTACCATGCACATCAATCAATCTAGAAAATGCATGGGATATGAAAGAATGCATAGAGCCAGGGTCAAATAATATTTTAGCTTCTATCCCACTGACAAGAAGTGTACCTTCCACAACATCACCCGCTGCTTCTGCGTCAGCTCTGTTGACCGCATACACTTGTCCTCGCTGCTGTGGCCTGATGGGTGCTTGCTGCTGCCTTCCTTGAGGGGCATTTCTGTTCTGTTGCGGGGGACGCTGATTCTGCTGCTGTCCCTGCTGATGGGCTTGCTGCTGGGGTCTATAATGTTGCTGTGGTGCCTGTTGCTGGAGTGCCCTTGCCTGATTCTGCACTACTACTGCATTCTGTGGCAGTGCCTGACGCGGTGCTCCTTGTTGTTGCTGATTCTGCCTGTTCTGTCTTGGACAGTTCCTCATCTGGTGATCCATGGAGCCACATCTAAAGCATGCTCCCGAGGCTGTACGACACTGGGCACTATCATGGTTCTTCCCGCAATGAATGCAAACGAGCTGCACATTTTGGTCTTGCATCTGTCTCTTGTTCTGCTGGTTCCTATGCTGGTTGTGCTGCTGTTGTGGTTGACCCTGTCCTTAAGAATCTTATGGTGAAAATTCTCGAACTTATATGCTCTCTTGACAGCTTCCTCAAAGGTGAGAGGAGGCACTACACCGGTGGCATCTCTCTCGATGATAGGGTGAAGTCCGTCCAGGAACTTGGCAATTTTCTTCTCCACCGTGTCCACCAACTCCGGAGCATACCGTGACAACCTCTCGAATTTAGTGAGGTACTCTAGCACTGTCATACTGCCTTGGACAAGCTGCTGGAACTCCACTGCTTTCTGCCTCTTGACATGGGCGGGCACATATTTGTCTCTGAATTGCCTCTTGAAGTTTGCCTAAGCCACTGCGTCTGGCATAGTCCTGTACTCCTCCCTCACTGTCTTACACCAATTATCTGCCAAACTGGTGAAGAGTGATGCTGCTAATTGTACTCTTTCACCTCCGGTACATCTGAAAATCTCAAAGATATTCTCTGTATGCTCTAGCCAATCATCTGCAGCCAATGGATCTTCGATCCCCACAAAATCCTTTGGAGCTCTCTTTCTAAACTTCTCAAACAATGCATTGGGGTCATGCTCCCTCCGATTAATAACAATAGCAGGTTGAGGTTGAACAGGTTCAGGTCTCCTCTGTAATACCTCCAACAACTGCCTTTGCATCTCTGCCAACTCCCTAGCATGATCTTCATCTTTCTTGAGCATTTGTTCTTGCAATTTGGTTTGGTTCTCATTAACCTGACGCTGCTGGTCAAGCATGGCTTGCATCATCTGTTGGAACTGATTGGGCATCGTATTTTCAGCTCTATCTTCTCCCACTGGCCCTGTACCCTCAATTGGCTCGGTATAATCACTGTTGCTCGCTGTGGGATTACTGTTTACTGGGCGCTTACGAGGTGGCATGATGCTGCAAAACAAATTGTTAGCACATAAAAATCCAAAAACAAGGTCACACATTGTTCACGCAATTCTAGCTAACGAAAGATCTAACGAATCCTCGCCACATCCTTAGGATTTCTAGTTTCTTTTAATTGCTTGAAACACGTCTCGCTCTGATACCAGTCTGTGGCGACCCCGGACCGGGCCTAGGGGCCAAATCCGGGATCGGGACTAGTTGTGATGGTGAATGGTCATGTGATCATATGGAGTGATGACAATAATAAAGATATATTTATGATCACGTGTACACGGGTTAGTAAAGAACACACATCACCCGTGCACGTGACTTCCCACAGGTGTCCGCGGTGAGGATTTTTCCAACACACATAAACATTTAGTAAGATTGCGGAAGCGTATGGCAAATCAAGCATGTAATTCATTTCCATAATAACAAGACTGATTGCATTTAAATAACAAGTATCAGAATGAACAGTATTCTATAGTGTAACCCAAAATACTGTTAAAGTTAGAACATATATCATTTAATTACAATTTCCAAAAATAGAGGCCAACAAAGGCCAATATGGACAAAACAATAACCACCAAAATGTATAGTTTCTAACAACCCCCAAAATGTCACGCAACTCTCGAGGCAACCGGATGTTTAGACAACATCATCGGCGCGCCATTCTACTAGCTGCTGCGGTTCTCCGACCGCCTCCTCAGGCTCCTCCTCGGGGAAACCAACAACGGGACCTGAGTTGCAAAGCAAAGGGTCAGACACGACGGTCTGACAGGTGGATAAGAAAGTAATTCATTTAATAATAAAACGTGTACCTTGGAAAACATTTAAACCTGTCTAAACAATACTTTCATGAGTAAATGCATCATTTAATGTAAAACATATATGCAAGGTAAAACAGGTAGAGGTAACCAAGGAATACTGAAAACAAGCAAGATGGCAACCACACGAAGCTAAATCCTCTATCACAGAAGTGATAGAGCAAGCAAGTCAAGGCGTTGACCTCAGTCACCGAAGTGAGGAGGTACAACGAAATACATATACATATATACTATATACAAGACATGACCACGGTAGCGAGCCGGGCATCAGGAACCACAGTAGCAATCTGCGGTATCAGGACAAGACCACGGTTAAATAACCGGGTAGCAAGATCCAAACAGCAGTTGGCGGGACAAGAGGGGGATCTCCTAGTCAGTGGATCAGACTAACAAGGTATCCAAGCTTAATGGTGCCGACTCATAGGTTAAAACATGGAAATCGAGACATGTATAAAATAATTCAAGTGCAAGATTATAATCGGGTAAGACGGGGTGCTCAAGGCACAGCTGTCATATCAGGTCGGGTATGTATGTCAAGACTAATAAAACCGTACAAGTATGCTTTCAAGGTTTTCGGGATAAATAGATCCCAAATCATCAATTTCGGGAATAAAAGGGTGAAGTAACCTTTTGAAATGTCAAGACAGTATCGGGGTTAAAACTAATTCAAGTGAATAGGGATCCCGTATGCTTATCTTACAATTGCTTGGTACTCTTTGAATTTGAAGGCATTCCGGGCTCCTTAGGCACTTAGAGGTTTCCAAAACTTCAATAAATTTTTGTGATTGTAGTCTCTTTCTCAACCGAGCTTTAAACAATGGTTAGGAGTCTTCTCATCACAATAGAGATGTTAACAAACCTCCTTCCAACACTAGGATATTTTATCTTTGCTTCCAAAGTGGCCCCAGATGAACAATACACGTCGCTCGAGCGGACATGGGGTTCGCTCGAGCGATGTGCTCTCTGGAATGGCCTTCCGGGAGGGTTCGCTCGAGCGGACCTGCCCAGTTCAGGATGGCACGAGCGAACGATTAGTGCGCTCGAGCCAACCATTCTCTGGATGGCTGCTGAGAGGGTTCGCTCAAGCGGACATGGTGTTTGCACGAGCGGACAGCTCTCTGGAATGGCACGAACCCTTTCCTGGGCAGTTCGCTCGAGCGAACTGTCCAGAACTGGTTTCGTGAACAGCTCTTTTCTCCATTCTCCTTCTCTTACAAATCCACATTTCTTGAGGTCCTATCATACACCAAAGAGGGCATGTAAGCACCTCAACATCATCTTCAAAACTGCATCAAAACTTCTGACAACCTCCCCAAATGATCCATCCATTCATTCATTCATTTTCACATTCAATCAAAAGGAGAAAGACATGACCACAGTTACATAGATTCATTCGAGTTTGTAAGCACAAGATAAAGCGAAGGCTATCAATCAAATTCCAAGACAATAAATGGCTCAACAACCCTTTTCAAAAGCATTAAAATCATATTGAATGCAAGTAAAACCAACCCTTAATGAAACAATAAATCCAACATGTTAATCATAGAAATCATTGAAAACTACGACATTCATTAAATCCACTTGCCTCAAGGTCTATAAACAAAGAAATCAAGCTATTTCTCTCCTCTTCCAAGCCAAACTCCAAGCTAGACAAAAACCCCCAAAAACAAACCCTAAAATGGGTCAAACCAAGAAACAAGAAGAGATAACTCTCAATAATGAAGATAGAGCTCTCCCAAGACTAGAAGAACATGGATCTAAGAGATTAGGGAGGAAGCTTACTTGTAGGTTCTCCAAATGGACAAGGTGAGCTCAAGGAGGGTCTTGAGTTGAGTAGATCCTTCCACAAATGGTATTAAAGAGAAGCTTGCAAGGTGGGGAAGAGGGTTGAGATCTCCATTTCTTGATTGGAGTAAGGTGGGGTGGTGCTTGATGGTGGAGAAGCAAGAAGAAGAAGGGAAAGAAGCAAGGAAACCCTAGGTTTGTGCTTGTGCTGGAAAAAGAGTAGATGAGGAGAAGGGTTCTCTATTTAAAGACCATGGGTGTGGGCTCCACCACTAACAAACCCTTTGGGCTGAAATCACTATTATCGGGACCTCGGACGAAAGCGACGAAGAAGAGGAAAGTGATTATAATTTTTTTTTGAAATCCCAATTGGACTCATCAAAGAGAAAAGATGGCCCAATCCCCGATATGAACGATAGCTGCTAACATTTCTGTGAGCTATTAAGTTCAAAAAGGAGAGGATCAAAATTTCTCAAAGTTGAATCTTGAGAAAGAGAGATCATTTTTTTTCTGAAAGAATTTGAAATGAAGGTGTTTTTTTTTTTTTTTTGAAATCCCAATTGGACTCATCATAAAGAAAAGATGGCCCAATCCCCGATATGAACGATAGCTGCGAACATTTCTGTGAGCTATCAAGTTTGAAGAGGGAAAGATCAACATTTCTCAAAGTTGAGTTTTTAAGAAAAGGAGATCAGATTTGTTTTTTTATTTTTTAAGTGAGAAAGAACAATTGAAATCCCATCTCATGTTTTTTTTTTTTTTTTAGATGCAAAATGCAACATAGGCCACCAACTAGAAAGGAGCCAAGGGATTAAAGCATCACGTTCTCAAGTCAACGAGTCCCACCAGGTATGCCAACTTGATGGACCCTCGGGAATCTTCCGTCCTCTCCTTCTACACCCCGTGGGCTGACCTGTGTCGCGGTGGAGGAGGGAAAATCGCGGGTATCAACATTTTTTGTACAGGTATGCCAGATTTACTTTCTACTTGGAATTTGGAATGGTGATAATCCGTAGATTCACCTTCACAAATAGAAAGGAAATCAATCCTTTTTTCTAACTTTTCAAATTGCATAAATATTAAGAAAAGAGACAAGTTTGTTTTTTGAGAATGCCGTAGGAGGCGTTTTTGTTTGTTTTCCGTGAAATGCGATTTTGCCGTGAAAGGCAATTTTACAAAACTCATCAAATATGAAAGACAAGAATTGTGATTTCTTTTTTGTCTCTTTAAGAAATAGAAACTACAATAGAAAAGTAAGAAAAGGGATCTAACTTCTCAGGAGATTGTGGGGACACGTTGAGATCGACGGTCTCAAGTCATGTACGGACTTTGCCATCGTCCTTCAAATAAGAACGGTTGATGGTTTGATTCTTCGGCTTGGCTCCTAACCTCAGTTTTTTAAAGGACAAGGACCAAGAGGAGGTCCTATATCCAATGAAAAACCAAGTAAACGGGCTGAAAAGCCGCGTTTAGGCCATGTTGGAGAAGGAGGGGACCTTGGGGGATGGCCCCCCCAAGGGACGTTGATCACCTTGTGGACTTCGTCTAGATTTCTTTGGGAGAAATACAGAACTTCAAGTCGATGTGTGTATCGATTTGCCGATAGATGTCGATGATCCTCTCTCTCTTGGAAATGGATCTCCTTTTATAGGCCTTTGATAGCCATGAGGTGATTATGAGCATTGATAGCCATGATGAGAGAATCGATGAGGAGTTACAAGTTGATTTTGTAAAACTCCTTTTTCATGGCTTGTGATTGGCCGATGAAGGTAGTGGGCTTTTAATTCCCTTTAAGCTTCATGATGATGGGAGTTTCATGGATTAAATACCATGATTGCTTGGATTTGTAACTCCCAAATGCTTGAATCTGATTGGGCCGTCCAAAATAATGAGTTAATGACCGCATTAAGTTGTCATAAACGGGTCAATTAACGTCATTAAGTGGTTTCTAAGGCATGTGAAGAGTCGCGGGCCGCGCTGCGCCTTTTGAGATTCTTCTTGCGATCATCACAGGTGGATCCACGCATTGTTTTTTGTCGGATTGCAGTGCAATCTTAGACATTGATTGATGTTGGTGGGCCGATGACATCTGTCTTGTCGATTTCACGATCGGTCGGACATAAAGTATACTTTCTTGGTCAGCCGGTTGGCGATCTTGAGGCGACCGGTGATGATTTCATGCTTTTGACGGCGGATCCGAGATGTCGGTGAAGATCAGTCGTTTTCAAGCATCAAACATTGGATTTTCAGAAAATCACAAAAGCAGGAATGCTCGAAACGCGAAGAGGATAAAAAAAACGGGCAATTTGGTGCAAAATCCGGTGACCCGGACTTGCAGGGTCTCCGGGCGACCATGCACCCAGGGTCACCGGCGACCATAGGGCTTTGGTCCGTTTTGTCGCCGAGCGTCGTTTTCGGCCGTTTTTCGTCTTTTTCGTTCCTTTTTTCTTCTGTATTTTTCTTGACATTTTTCCTCAATTATTGACTTGATTTTCTTGGAGAAAACTTGACGAGAACCCACGCGAAATCGGAGCACAAAGTTTCCCATTTTTCGGGAAAGCCGAAGACTTTGTAGCCGATTTTCTGTCAAGAGTCGAAACTAGGTCAAGAAGATTTTTTTTATTTTTTTAAGGATTTTTTTTTTGAGAATTTTTTTTTGAAAGGTACACATAGATTTCCAATTCGATCTTATGAAACCTTAGTAGATAGATCAGCCCCCAGGTAAGGGTAGGATTACTTAATGAACCCGTTTAGAGGACCCTTGCCTCTAACAGTCTAGCTGTCTCCACACTCTGGACAAGGCTTTTCTTACATCCACTTTGGTCAAAGAACGCAACTGGTGGAACCTTAGTGTTTTTTTTGTTTTTTTTTTAAATCCCTTTTTTTTTTGGAAGGTTTTTTATAAACTCATTAAAGAGAACGAATGGTGTTCCAATCCGAACAAAGGCTCAACATTTCTGCGAGTGCTAAATTCGAAGGGAATGAACCAATGTTTCTCAAATTTAAATGCAAAAGAGAGAAAGCTAAATTTTTTTTTGAATTTATAATTTTTTTTTTGAAATCCCAATTTGGACTCATTAAAGAGAAAAGATGGCCCAATCCTTGATATGAACGATAGCTGCGAACATTTCTGTGAGCTATCGAGTTCAAGGAGGAGAGGATCAAAATTTCTCAAAGTTGAATCTTGAGAAAGAGAGACCATTTTTTTTTTAAAGAGTTTGAAACAAAGGTGTTTTTTTTTTTTTTTTTTTAAAATCCCAATTGGACTCATCAAAGAGAAAAGATGGCCCAATCCCCGATATGAACGATAGTTGCGAACATTTCTGTGAGCTATCAAGTTCGAAGAGGGAAGGATCAAAATTTCTCAAAGTTGAGTTTTTAAGAAAAAGAGATCAGATTTGTTCTTTTTTTTTTGAAGTGAGAAAGAACAATTGAAATCCCATCTCATGTTTTTTAGATGCAAAATGCAACATAGGCCACCAACTAGAAAGGAGCCAAGTGATCAAAGCATCACGTTCTCAAGTCAACGTGTCCCACGGGGTGTGCCAACTTGATGGACCCGAAAAAAAAGGGAATCTTCCGTCCTCTCCCTCCGCACTCCGGGGGCTGACCTGGGTCTCGGCGGAGGAGGGAAGATCTCGGGCATCAACATTTTTGTACGGGTATGCCAGATTTACTTTCTACTTGGAATTTGGAATAGTGATAATCCGGAGATTCACCTTCACAAGTGGAAAGGAAATCAATCCTTTTTTCTAACTTTTCAAATTGTATAAATATTAAGAAAAGAGACAAGTTTTTAGAATGCCGTAAGAGGCATTTTTGTTTGTTTGCCGTGAAAGGGGATTTTGCCGTGAAAGGCGTTTTTGCCGTGAAAGGCGTTTTTACAAAACTCATCAAATATGAAAGACAAGAATTGTGATTTCTTTTTGTCTCTTTAAGAAATACAAACTACAATAGAAAAGGAAGAAAAGGGATCTAACTTCTCAGGAGATTGTGGGGACACGTTGAGATCGACGGTCGCAAGTCATGTATGGGCTTCGCCATCTTCTTCAAATGAGAACATGTGATGCTTTGATTCTTTGGCTTGGCTCCTAACCTTAGTTTTTTAAAGGACAAGGACCAAGAGAAGGTCCTATATCCAATGAAAAACCAAGTAAACGGGCTGAAAAGCCGCATTTAGGCCATGTTGGAGAAGGAGGTGACCTTGGGGGGGTGGCCCCCCAAGGGACGTTGATCACCTTGTGGTGCTTCCGGGAGCAAAGTAGCAGGACTTCGTCTCTCTCTTGGATTTTCTGGTTTTTCAGTGCTTGCACTTGGGATCTCTTTTCATCATGCTTTCTTCTTGGAATGGACCTCCTTTTATAGGCTTTTGATAGCCATGAGGTGTTTATTGGCATTGATGGCCATGATGAAAGAATTGATGAGGAGTTACAAATCGATTTTGTAACTCCTTTTTCAAGGCTTGTGATTGGCCGATGAAGGTAGTGGGCATTTAATCACCTTTATGTTTCATGATGATGGGAGTTTCATGGGTTTAATGCCATGATTGCTTGGGTTTGTAACAACCAAATGCTTGGTTCTGATTGGGCCGTCCAAAATAATGAGTTAATGACTGCTTTAATGGGTCAATTAACGACATTAAGTGGTTGCCAAGGCATGTGAAGAGTCGCGGGCCGTGCTGCGCCTTTTGAGATTCTTCTTGCGATCATCACGGGTGGATCCACGCATTATTTGATGTCGGATTGCGATACAATTTCAGACATTGATTGATGTTGGCGGGCCGGTGACGTCTGTCTTGTCGATTTCACGATCGGTCGGACAGAAAGTGCACTTTCTTGGTCAGCCGGTTGGCGATCTTGAGGCGATCGGTGATGATTTCATGCTTTTGACGGCGGATCCGAGATGTCGACGAAGATCAGTCGTTTTCAAGCATCAAACATTGCATTTTCCGAAAATCACAGAGGCCGGAACACCCGAAACGAGAAAACCATCGAAAACGGACACTTTGGTACAAAATTCGGCGACCCGGATTTCCAGGGTCGCCGGCGACCATAGGGCTTCGGCCCGTTTGGTCGCCGAGCGTCGTTTTCGGCCGTTTTTTCGTCTTTTTCGTCCCTTTTTTCTTCTGTATTTTTCTTGACATTTTTCCTCAATTATTGACTTGATTTTCTTGGAGAAATCTTGACGAGAACCCTCACGAAGTCGGAGCACAAAGTTTCCTATTTTTCGGGAAAGCCGAAGACTTTGTAGCCGATTTTCCGTCAAGCGTCGAAACTAGGTCAAACGATGTCGGAATGACCTGAAAATTGAGGTGAAGCTTCTTGAGCAGTGGATAGGACCAACCATGGGCTTTTATTTGAGTTTTGAAGCCGTTTGGGGTCCCATCGATGCTTCACTTGATTTTGCTGCGGGGAAAATGCCGAGTTTTGATATGTGGTCAAACGATGTCCAATTGACCTGAAATTTGATGGGGAGCCTATTGGAGTCATTTTGAGACGTTCCATGGGCTCTATTTTGGATGTCATGGTCCCGGGTTGCTCCGCCGCCGGTAGGCTTGATTTTCTCTCGGAGCATCAAAACCTGGTCAAACGTTGTCCGAATGACCTGAAATTTGACATGCAGCCTTTTGGAAGCATGTTGAAGCCACTCATGTATTTTTTTTTTATGAGTGATGGCTTCGGTGGTTGCCGCCGCTGGGAGGCTTGATTTTGCTGCTCGAGCATTGATGGAGGGTCAAACGTTGTCGGTTTGACTTGAAATTTGGCATGGAGCCCTTTGGAGACATTCTGGAGTCATCCGTAGGCTTTGATCAAAGTTTTGGTGTCTTTGATGATGTTGCCGCCGGGAGCGCTTGTTTAGTTGTCGGAGCGGTGAAGTTGGGCCAAATGATGTCGGAATGACCCGAAACCTCAGGTGTACCCCTCTTTTAGCTGTCTTGAAGGATCTCTCAGTTTCTGTTTGATTCTAACAAAATCTAATGCTTGAAGTAGCCTTGCCTATTTTTAGCAGGATGCAGCTTCAGGAGGCTTCCGATGTTGAGGAGACATATTGACTTTTTTGGTGTCAACAAATGCCCCCTCGAGGTACAGCGACGAGTAGCTTTTTGGAGTCGATGTGCCTCGAAGAGAAACTTGGAGGAAAGATTCCAACTTGACCAAGAGTCTTGAGCAAAAATTTTTTTTTTTTATTTTTGAATAGCCTTCTGAGTTTCCGGGGGAATTTTATGGTAGTTAGAGGGATCACGTGCCATCTCAAGGCAAAGTTTTTGAAAATGACATGGGGTATTTGGATTTTGGGTTTTGGATTTTGGTTTTTGACCTTGTGACCTAACAAGCTGTATGTGGCAGGTTAGGGGGTCGGGGTTTGATTTTGATTTTGACCTTGTGACCCAACAAGCTGTATGTGGCAGGTTGGGGGGGTCAGATTTGGTTTGTTGGTTTTGGATTTTGATTTTGGTTTTGGTCTTGTGACCAAACAAGCTGTATGTGGCGAGCTAGGGGACCGGATTTTGGTTTTGTGAAATGTCAATTTCAAGATTTTGGCTCAATTTGGTTCATGAGGTTGGATGGTTTGGTTTTTGGAAACTCATGGGACTTTCTTTTTCTTTCTTTTGAATGGTCCCATCAACTCAAAAGAGGCATGGGACTTTTTTTTTTGTTCTTTTCTTTTTTTGCTCTTGGTAAGAGGAATACTTTGACTAAAAGCCAATTTTAGTACCTAGGTGGTCAAACCTGGCTCATATGTGCTAACCCATGGGACCTTAGGCTTTGGAGATGGCCTAGATCTCATATAGTGTCATATTTGTAAAGAATATCTAAAAATATCTCTTTTGTGTAGAGAATATCTAAAAATATCTTTACTTGGAGAGAATTTCTCAAGTTTTCTTTTTGTGGAAAGATTCTCTCAAAATATCTTCTCTTTGGGAAAGTAGCTAAATTTTAGCACTTACCTCCTTTCTTTCTCTTTGTTTCCTCTTTTGGCTTGCTCTCTTCTATAAAAGCAAAGAGGGCTGGTGCTTTTACTCCATTACTTTATTTTTGCAAGAAATCTTCAAGAGTGCTCCCCAAGGCAAGAAGTGCTTTCTCTTTTTCAAGGATCTCCAAGCTTTTCTTCTTCTTCTCCATCAATGGCTTCAAGTAAGTTTTCTTCCTCGTCAAGAATCTCCATTGTAGAAGTAGCTTCTTCATCATTTTTTCTTCTTTTTCTTTTCTTTTCTTTCTTCTTCTCTTTTTTTTTTCTTTTCTTTTCATGCACGTTTTTCTTTTTTTTTTTTCGTGCTTCGCTTTTTTTCTTTCTTTCTTTTTTTTTTTCACGGTTTTCTCTTTTTTTTTTTTAAACCGTGTACTCTCTTTTTTTTTCTGTTTTTTTTTCCCACGCTGATTTCTCTTTTTTTCAGCGTCTTTCTTTTCTCTCTTTTTTTTCTGTTTTTTTTTTTTTCTCTGGCTGTACGGACAGGTCCGTACGGACCTGACCGTACTGCCACGTGGCGGTGGGCCACGACCTGTGGGCAAAAAATTTTTTTTTTTTTTTTCTGTGCTGAGATTTTTTTTCTTTCTCTTTCTTTTTCTTTTTCCTTGTTTGCTCACTATGATAATGAGGCTATGCAATTTCAATATGTATGCATTTTTTTTTTGATGCATCAAGATAGAAGGTTAGAGTCTCTAGGTCAAGCCAATATGATTTTTGACTTGGACAAAGTTTGATTGGTTTTGACCAAATTGGGTTGGAATTGGTCAAACTTTGGTCAAGGTTTTCCTTGCATCTAATGCATGATGATATTTTTTTATGCATGATTTTTGTAAATGGATTTGGAAGTATGATGATGCATACCTGAAAATCTTTTGCAAGTGTTGGGATTTCGAGCTCCCAGCGATGTTGAGCTCTTTCTCAGTCTTGCTGGATTTTGAGGAAGTTTTGCAATTTTTGGATTCTGAAGCTCGCAGCAATGTTGAGCTCTTTTCCAGATTTTGCGGAAGTTTGATGAGATTGGCTCGTTCTCGCAGCGGCGTTGAGTTCAAGCCTTCTTTGAGAGTTCTCCACTGACTATGAGCTCGCAGCGATGTTGAGCTCATTTTCAGGCTTCCTGTCTTTTTCGGAGTATTTTCCTTTTCTTTGGAATTGCTCCGGAACCATGTCAAAATTTTGCTAGAATTTTTGTAGCAGAATTCTGTCATTTTGATGTTAATTGATCTTTTCTCTTCCATCTTTTGCAGGCAATTCTTCTAGAACGAACAAGGGTAAAGGTCCTGTCAATGACGCACCTCGTCGGTCTACTAGATCTTCCAATGCTGCCATTCAGCAGGCTTGGGAGAAGGAGGGTACTCTCATTCGCCAGGTTGAGGAAGCTGAAGGGAATGTCTGGAGGAAGACTCAGGAGCATGAGCAGTGGCAAGTCCTCTGGGAAGAACTTCCTCGTACTGCAGATGGGTCGCAGCATTAGGCCGCGTTTTATGGGGACATTTTGAAGGAGCGTGGCCTAAAAACTTTGGAAGTTAAGGCCAAGGGTCTGCTTGAGGAGTTGAACCTTTGGTTGAAGACCATATAGGATTGAGCTCCTGAGTTGTAACAAACTCTGTTTCCTTTTGCTTTTTTTTTTGGGTACCTCCATGTATAAACAATCATTTTTTTTTATGAAAACAATTTTGAGCAAAAGTTTGATGGGAATGTTTGTTTAAGGATTTGATCAAAAGGTTGTCATTTTGTGAAAATCTTTTGTCAAAGGGTTGTTTTGGGCATGAAAGCCAATTTTGTGGCGGAAAGCCTTGTTTTTTGATGGTTTGAAAACCAAAATTTGGATGGCGAGAAAGCCTAATTTTGTGGCGTAAGAGCCAAAATTTGTTTTGCGGCATGGGAGCCAAAATTTTTGGATGGCGTGAAAGCCGAATTTTAGAATGGCATAGAAGCCGAATTTTGTTTTGTTTGTCTTGGCATTTATAGCCGAATTTTGGCATTTATAGCCAGATTTTGGCGTTTATAGCCGATTTTTTTTTTGTTTTGTTTTGGCATTTATAGCCGAATTTTGGCGTTTATAGCCGAATTTTGAGATGGCATGAGAGCCAAAATTTTTGTTTGTGGCATGAGAGCCGATTTTGAGATGGCATGAAAGCCGATTTTGGCGTTTATAGCCGAAAAATTTTGTTTTTGGCATTTATAGCCGAATTTTGGCATTTATAGCTGGATTTTGGCATTTATAGCCGGATTTGGCGTTTATAGCCGAGTTTTGGCGTTTATAGCCAGATTTTGGCGTTTATAGCCGAGTTTTTTGAAAACCAAGTTTTGTTTTATTGGCATGAAAGCCGATTTTGGCGTTTATAGCCGAAAAAATTTTGTTTTTGGCATTTATAGCCGAATTTTGGCAATTATAGCCGGATTTTGACGTTTATAGCCGAGTTTTGGTTTTCAAAATGCAGGTATCGACTAAATGTCGCCTCCCCGCTGAATGGTCTTGCAAGTATCGATGGAATGTCGCTTCCTTGCTCATTTGGTTTTGCGAGTATTGATGGAATGTCACTTCCTCGCAGGTTAGGTTTTGCGAGTATCAATGGAATGTCGCTTCCTCGCCAATTGGGGTGCAAATATCGACTAAGCGTCGCTTCCCTGCTTTTCCCAAAACTTTTGGTTTTGAGGGTACCGACTTGATGTTGTTTCTCCGCGATTTTTGAAATTTGAGGTTTTCTCGAACCATTTGAAATTTGGGTTGTGGATAGCAACTGGTATGTTGCATCTCCACGATTTTTGAAATTTGCAAGTATCGAATGGGGTTCGCTTCCTTGCGATTTTTGGGTTTTGGAAGTATCGAATGGGGTTCGTATCCTTCCGATTTTTGGGTTTTACGAGTATCGACTGAATGTCGCTTCCCCGCGGTTTCTAAAGACCAAAATTTTTGTTTAAAGACACGAAGGTCATAAATTTTGACTTAAAACCATTTTGGTTGTAAAAGCTGAGGCGGTCTAGGGTGAAAGTTCCTAAGTCTCGATTTTTGTTTCAAACCATGAATTTTGGGTTCAAGGATCGAAATTTTGGTCAAGTCTGGGAAAAGGCTCCTAAACTTGGATTTTTGGATTTGATTTTTCTTTTGAACAATGAAACGATGAAAGTAAGCATTGTTTTGAGAGATAGTTTTTTTGGAAACTTCAACATAAGGATGAAAATTTCAAAAGGGGTGGGTTTGATGAGCAAGTACCTTGGAAATACGCTTTAGCCATGTAGATATTGCTCTAACCCGTTTGAGGAAGTCTTCAAGGGTAGTACCGCTTCAAGAACTTGCCGTTGATGGGTAGCATACATCTGTCTCCTTCCATGTTTAGAAGAGCGTATGCACCGTTGGAGAAGACTTTGTCGATGACGAAGGGTCCCTCCCATTTTGGTTCGAATTTGCCTTTGGATTTGTGGGCAAAGACTATGGGTCCTTTTACTGCAAGAACCAAGTCACCCTTTTTGTAGGCGCGTTGCCTGACCTTTTGTCAAAAGATCCTGCCATGCGTGCTTGGTACAACTCAATGCTTTGTAGAGCTTCGAGTCGTCTTTCATCGAGATTATCCAGCTCTTGGAGTCTCAGTTTGACATTGCTTTCTTGCGTCATGTCATTTTGCAAAGATACCCTTAAGGAAGGAATTTGTACTTCCAAAAGGACAACAGCTTCGCATCCATAGACCAAAGAGAATGGTGTGCTATGGGTTGGTCCTCAAACGGTGGTTCAATAGGCCCACAAAGCTTCTAGTAGTTTGTCGCTCAATCTCTTCTGTGACTAGAGACCATTTTCTTGAGAATTTTGCAGAGTGTCTTGTTGAAGGCTTCTGCTAGTCCGTTTGCTGCTGGATTATATGGAGTCGAAGGACAACTTTGGATATTGTACTTGTCGCAGAACCTATAGAATCTGTGATCCCGGAATTGTGGTCCGTTGTCATGGACGAATCTTTTAGGTATGCCAAAGCGACAAATAATGTTGGTGCGCAAGAACTGAAGGACTGATGAAGTCTTCATTTCGCTGAGCGCAAATGCTTCTGACCACTTGGAGAAATAATCTGTAGCGGCAAAGATGAAGCGATGACCTTTGCTTGATGGGGGAGAAATAGGACCTATGATGTCCATACCCCAGGCTTCGAAAGGCCATGAGATTGCTGTTGGATGTAGCCATTCTGGAGGCATGTGGACATAATCTCCGTGAATCTGGCATTTTTGGCAGCGCTTGGCAAATTGTATTGCATCAGCTACCATGGTAGGCCAATAATAACCTAGCCTTTTTATCTGGTTGTAGAGCTTAGGGCCAGCCTGATGGGCTCCACAAAGACCAGCATGTACTTCTTTGAGAGTTTCCTCAGCCTCTTGTTGTGATAAGCAGCGTAGGAGTTCTCCGTTGAAGGATTTCTGTAAAGTGCTTTTGAAGATATACCCAAATGAAAGTTTGGGGCTCGTCTTTGGATGCTTACCCGCTCTTTTGGATCTTCAGGTAGTATTCCGAACATGATATAATCAATGAACGGATCTCTCCAGTCGCCAATCGGAGGTTTGAGGATGCACATCCGACTTCCAACCACTTGGTGGCATTCAGCAACTGCTTGGTGTGTGTTGAGAGGAGGGAAAATCCTTCTTTGACACACTGTGACTTGCATGTTTTCCGCTTCTTGGATTGCCATGGATGCGGCAAGTCCAGCCAGGGCATCTGCACGGATGTTTTCACCTCTAAGGATGTGGGTGATATGGCAGATGTTGAATTTTTGTTGAAGCGACTGCGCCTTATTGTAGTAAGGTAGCAAATCAGGCTTCCTGACTTCATATTTTTTATTCATCTGGTTGACGACTAGTTGAGAGTCTCCAAAAGCTTCCAGCGTGGTGATGCCGGATTCGAGGGCGAGTTCCAATCCTACAATCAGGGCTTGGTACTCAGCTTCATTGTTTGAACATGGTTCCAGTAGCGAGAAGGCGTGTGGAATCATGTATTTGTCAGGACCGACAAAGAGGATGCCAATTCCAGATATTTGCTTTCCCTTTTCATTTGTCCTGGTTGCACCGTCAGAGTACATGTCCCAGGAAGCATTTGATAAGGAAATTTCTACATTGTAGACAAATTCGTCTGGGAGATCATCCCTGAGTGGAGAATCTTTAGGCAATGGATGCTCTGCGAGGAAGTCTGCTAGAGCTTGGCCTTTGATTACTTTTTGTGGTACATACCTAATATCAAATTGTGATAGAAGAATGGACCATTTTGCCAGTCGGGCATTGAGAGAACCTGCTTTTGTGACAAGGACCTTTAGGAGGTTAATCCTCGAAATCAGGTAGACTGTGTTCGACAGCAGATAGTGACGCAGCTTTTGTACAGCGAACATTACTGCAAGGCATTCTTTTTCGACTGGGGAGTAGCGATGCTCTGCACCTACCATCATGCGGCTAAGGTAATATAGAGCAGCTTCTTTTCCGTCATCATTTTCTTGTGCGAGCAGAGCACCCAAAGAGTGGTCGAGAGCTCTTGTGTACAAGATAAATGGTTTTCCAGTTGTGGGGGCAACCAGCACTGGAGGTTTGATGAGGTATGCTTTGATGTCTTGAAATGCATTTTCACATTCAGCATCCCAGACAAAGTCCACGCCTTTCTTCATCAGGCGAGAGAATGGACGGCATTTCCCTGATAGATTGGAGATGAACCGTCGGATGTAGGCCAGCCTTCCTTGAAGCCTTTTTAATTCTCTTAGGGTTCTGGGAGATGGCATTTCCAAGATAGCCTTGACTTTGGTGGGGTCAAGTTCTATTCCAGCTTTCTGTACTATGAATCCGAGAAACTTACCTGATGAGACACCGAAGAAGCACTTTAGTGGATTCATCCGCAATTTGTGTTTGCGAAGGAAGTCGAAGGAAGACTTCTCGAAGATCATTGAGATGGTCTTCTTTTCTTCTGCTTTTTATGGCGAGGTCGTCAACATAGCATTCGACCGTCTTGTGCTGCATATCTTGGAATATTTTCATCATAGCCCTCTGATATGTCGCACCTGCATTTTTCAGGCCAAACGGCATAACAGTGTAGCAATACACGCCGAATGGTGTCCGAAATGATGTATGCCTTTCATCTTCAGCATGCATCTTTATCTGGTTGTAGCCAGAGAATCCATCCATGAACGTCATTCGCTCGAACCCATAGGTGTTGTCAATCATCACCTCTGGTATGGGGAGCGGGAATTCATCTTTAGGACATGCATTATTCAGTCTCTGTAGTCGATACAGACCCTTATCTGCCCATTTTTCTTTGTCACGGGGACAATGTTGGCCAACCATTCAGGATGCTGTTCCTCGCGGATGAAGCCAACGTTTTTGAGTTTCTGAACTTCTTGTTCAATTTTGTCCATCACGTCGGGACGGAATCTCCTTTGGCCTTGTTTGATAGGCTTGATTTCTTTTTGCAAGTTGAGCTTGTGGACTACTACTTTGGGATCCAAGCCAGGCATTTCGGCATAAGACCATGCAAAGCAATCAACGAACTCACGAAGAAAAGGGATATACTCGGGTAACTCATCATCATTTATATTCTTGCTTATGAATACAGGATGTGGGTTATCAGGTGTTCCTAAGTCTATCTTTTGAACAGGGTCTTCTGTCGGAAGGTTTGAAGGTGGTTCCTCCACAGTATTTTCGGAGGCTTCCAACTCAACAAGACCTTCTGGAGTGCCAGAGAAATTTTCAGACTGAGGCTCTGTTTCTGTCCATGAATCTTCTTGATCAGTATCCTTCTCAATGCTATCCTTCTCAAGGCTTGCAATGAGATGGTCCCAATCATTTGCTGGAATTGGGTTGAAGTAAGGTACTTCTTTTGGAGACGATGATTCTTCTGGGACAGAGAATCGCTCGTCTATGTCATTGGGCAATTCCTCTTTATTATCAGAGAAATTATACCAATTGGAGGAGCTTTCAGGATTTTTGACGAGTAACTCCTCAAAGAGATGTCCAGGGATATCGATGTCTTCATGAGATGTTGAGGCTTGGTCGGTAAAGCGACTTTGCAGCCATGGTGTCAACTGTCTCATAGGAGCGGTAGGATCATACCCCAACCCATATGAAGACTTGCCTTTGTGAAGGTGGATTTTCCAATCTTCTGATTGACTTTTGGTCAGGGTGGGTTCCAATGGTGTAAGAATACCACGGCCACCTCCCAAACCAGTCGGGTTTTGAGCATCGTAGCCCAATTTCTTCATGATAGCTTGTGCCATTGGACTATACAGGGATAGCTGAGGCATACCTTCGTTTTGGAAAGGTTCAAGCAGAGAGTTCAGTGGAGATGCCCCCGACCTGTGGAAGAAGATTGTTTTTTCTTCTGGCGAAGTTGCCGGGATAACAAAGGAGGCAGACGTAGGATCTTCTATGTCTGCAAATGTCTCCAATGGAGTGAGAGTGAGCTGATCTTGCTGAGTATCAGCTTGGCTCGATGCTGTTTCATCTTCTGACTCTGACTTTGAGTCTGTGTCATGCATAATAGACCCAAAGGAGACAGTGAACTTGCCCCCAGTCTTTTGTTTTGTCTTCTTTGCTTCGGTAGTGATTACCAAAGGCTTTGGCGATTTGAAGGAGACGACGAAGGGAGCTTGGCCGCTTACTTCGAGTCTGGTGGAGGGTTTGTTTACCTCCGATGATTGCTGAGGAGCTTTGCCTTTATCTTTCTGGAGACTGTCGACAAAGCGAATTGTTTTTTCCTCCTGTTCTTCTTTTCCATCTTTATACATTTGAGCATCTGCAAAATGGACATCTCTGCCTTTGAAGGGCTTTTTGTCTGCAAACACTCGATGTATCAAGCCATCGTTGCCAACGAACTTGATGCACTGATATAGAGTTGAAGGGACGACACCATTCTCATGTATCCAGGGGCGTCCTAGGAGTATATTGTAGCATGAAGGGGTCCTTATTGCATACACAATGACTTTAGAAATAAGATCACCGATTTACAATTTGAACCTGATTTTGCCGATAGGCCTTTGAGCGCTGCCGTCGTATCCGAAGATGGATACGGACGTGTGACTCAATTTGCTAGGTGGGATGCCCAGCTCTTCGAGTGCCGAAGTAGAAATGAGGTTGAGTGTAGAACCTGGATCGATCTGAACTCTGTGTACTGGCATTTCTTTGACGTACCCCGTAAAGTACAAGGGTCGGTTGTGCTTTGTTTCACCTAGGAGGAGGTCATCCTTGTCGAAGGCAATTGTTGCACTTGCTGCTTTTTGTACCGAGAGGCATTCATTGCTTGATCCCTCAGTTTTCTTCTTTTCTCCCTTTGAGGGAGTATTTGATTTTTTGACCCTATAGTCCATTTCAATTTGTAGGACTCGTGGGGCATGGTTGTCGACATCCGCATTCAGCCTTTGCAATTTTGAAATGAGACTATCTCGAGTTTGTGGAGACATTCGTAATAGATCAAGAATGTGCAGACGTGCAGGTATGTGTTTGAAGTGCTCACAAGTCGTACTTGAAAGCCTCCTTCGGGCCTGCATTTTCATTATTATTGCCACTTGGGGCGCTTACAACTTGCTTTCCCGAAGGATTTACATAAGAAGAAGAGGGTTGATTGTAATTTTTGTAGTAATCCCGGCCAGAACGGGTACCTCTACCAACTTCAAGAGCCTCTAGAGAAGGGTCTTCTTTTGGAAGATCGTTCTCAGGATCAAGAGGTTGATCCTTTGCTGAGGACGTCTCTGTAACAGCATTGGCGTCTTCAGTGATTGTGTTGCACGGAGCAATTTTCTGGAACAAGTCCTGAACAGTAGCCGGCAACTTTTCTTTATTAGCCCAGACATTGCCCGTGAGATCGGGTATCTGGGACCAATTGACTGAGTTTTCATTGAAGAAGATTTCATTGGCAGAAGTTTCTTCAAGATGATCAATCGGGAGTGGCTTGAGTTCCGATGTCACAGCTTCAGGAGACGAAGGTTGAGAGGATGTTATCTCAGTGGAAGTCACCTGAGAGGATGTAGCTCCGGAAGATACGCTACCGGTTGGGGAGTCCGTGTCTTCGGAAGCTTCAGAGGCATTGTCGTCCTGAGCTATTGCATTGCAGGTTATCCTGACAGGAGATGCCCCCAGTGTAGACTGTTGGGAATCAGACTCATCCTCGGATGTGAGAGGATCATCGATCCAACTGTTTTCTCCATTTTCAAGAGTTAAGGGAGAAAGTTCCTGCTGATTTTCAGGGACTTCCGGTTCTGGGTCATGACAAAGATTGATGCGATCCTGCTCCTGCTCTATGGCAAGTTGCAAGATTCTTGCATATTCTTCAAGATCAGGCATGGGAGCCAAATCTTCTTCGTCATTTGCTCCTTGTGGTTCACCAATGTTGGGTTCCACCGGAGCATTGTTTGGTGTTGGAACGACAGCGTTTTCTTGAACAGGGTCCTGGTCTTCTTCATCATCAGACCAAGATCCTTGTGGCTGTTGTTGGCACTAAAAATGTCACTTTGCCTCTTCAAGCCACATGAAGCCGCAGCCTACCAAAATAGGCAATGCTGCTTCCAAAAAACCAAATCTTGTCAGAATCAAACAAAAATTGCAAGATCCTTCAAGATAGCCAAGAGAAGAGTACACATGAAGTTTCGGGCCATTTCGACAACATTTGGCCTAACTTCACTTCTCCGACAGCTAAACAGGAGCTCTCGAAGGCGACAGCATCGGAGACATCAAATTCCCGATCAGAGCCTGTGGATGATCTCAAAATGCATCCAAAAGGCTCCACGTCAAGTTCCAAGTCAAACCGACAACGTTTGACCCTACATCAACCCTCAAGCAGCTAGATCAAGCCTCTCGGCGACGAAAACCACCGAAACCATTACTCATCAAACAGAGCACATGGGCAGCTTCAAAATGCTTACAAAGGGCTACACGTCAAGTTTCAGGTCATTTCGACAACATTTGACCAGACTTTGACTCTCGGAAGCCAAATCAGGCCTCTCGACGGCGGAGCTCCCCGGGACCATGGTTTCCAAGATAGAGCCTGTGGATCATCTCAAAATGACTCCAATAGGTTCCCTGTCAAATTTCAAGTCAATCGGACATCGGTTGACCGCACATCAAAGCGCGACATCTACCTCGCGGCAAAATCAAGCCTACTGGCGACGGGACCCTATACGACTTCAAAACTCAAACAAAAGCCTATGGTTGGTCTTATTTATTGCTCAGGAGGCTCCACCTCAAATTTCAGGTCATTCGGACATCGTTTGACCCAGTTTCAGCTTCTGACGGAAAATCGGCAACCCTGCGCGACAAAGTCTTCGGCTTTCCTGGAAAATTGGAAACTTTGCAACCCAAATTGCAAGGATTCTCATCAATTTTTCTACAAGGGAATAAGGCCAACAAATGAGCAAAAATTTCAAAGAAAAATACAGAAGAAAAAACGAAGGAAAAAGACCTCAAAACACCACAAAACGAGCTCCGAATGGGAAAATTCCCCCAGGGTCGCAGACCCCCGCGACCCTGGAAGCCTGGAATCTCCGGTTTCGCCCCGGGAGCTCCGTTTTCCGTCGTTTTTCGCGATTCGAAGCTTCCAACCCCTGGGACTTTCCAAAATTCATACTTTTGAGGCGCCAAATCCTCCGACATCCGTCAAAATCACGGGTCAACCTCCAAAAGTATCAAAATCAATATTGATCGCCAACCAGTCGACCAAAAAAGTGTGCTTTTCGCCCGATCGATCGAAAAATCGACAGGACAGATGTCACCGGCCCGCTCTTAGCTATCAATGTTTGAAGTTACATGTTCATCCGATGTCGATCAGCATGAAGATCCATCGATGATCATCGCCAGAAGAATTCCAGAAGACACGGCACGGCCCGCGACTCTTCGACTGCTCGGCGACCAATTAATGTGGTTAATTGGCTAGCTTTATGGCAGTCATTAACTCATTCTATTGGACGGCCCAATCAGAAGCAGGCATTTGGGAGTTACAAGTTAATTGATTCATGGCATTTAACCCATGAAACTCCTCCCATCATGGCGATCAAAGGCGATTAAATGCCCTCAATCTCCACCGGCGAATCAGAAGCCAAGATCCAGGAGTTACGAAATAAAGGAATTAAACCCTGTAACTCCTCCATTTATGCGGCTTAAGTGCAATTAAAGCCCATAAAAGCTCTCCTAAATGGCTACCAAAAGCCTATAAATAGGAGAGCATTCCATTGAAATCCAGATCGGAAAGAATCCAGAGTTCGTATCCAGAAGAGAATCGAATCCAGATGGATCAAACACAGAAAATCCAGAGAAAGAAAAAGAGAGAAAAACTCTGCTGAAGTTCTGCACCGGCCACCACTACAAGGTGACAAAAGTCCCTTGGGGGGTACCTCCCCCCCAAGGTCCTTCGCCTTCTCCTCCCGCTTCCAAATGGCTTAGACGTGGCTTTTCAGCCCGTCTACTTAGCTTTTTATTGGACATAGGACCTCCTCTTGGTCTTTGTCCTCTAAAAATCTGAGGTTATAGCCAAGCCAAGCGAATCGAGAGCATCCACTGTTCTCATCTGCATGGATGATGGCGAAGCACACACATGGCTTGCGACCGTCAATCTGAACGAGTCCCCCACAATCTCCTGAGAAGTTAGATCCTCCTTTTCTTGCTTTTCATTGTAGTTTGTATTTTTCTAAAGAGACAAAAAAATCACAACTCTTGTCTTTCATTATTGATAAGAATTGTAAATCGGCTATAAATGCCAAAATCGGCTATAAATACCAAAATCGGCCATAAACGCCACAAAATCGGCTATAAATGCCAAAACATCGCCTTTCACGGCAAATCAAAAAAAAATGTCTCTTTTTTTTAAATATATGTGCAATGGAAAACTTGAAAGAAGTTGATTTCCTTTTTACTTGCAAAGGTCGATCTCCGGATCACCACTTGCAATTCCAAGTAAAATAGAAAATCTGGCACACCCACCCAAAAAAAATGTTGATACACGCCTTCGGCCCCCCGCGGGCGCGAAAGGGTCGTACCCAACGGGCTCCCACGCCCGCCGACCCCGGTAGCATCCCGGCGCCGAATGTCGCTGTCCATCAAGCTGGCACACCCGGTGGGACTCGTTCATTTGAGAACACGATGCTTTAGAAATGAAATATTTGCATACCATATTTTTGCTCTATGCTTATACTTCTTCTCCAGATTCCTTGGCTACTTTCTAGTTGGTGGCCTATGTTGGATTTCGCATCTAAAAAAAACGAGATGGGATTTTTTGGAAATTTCTAATTCTTCGAATTTATTTCCACTCTTTCTCTTTTCAAAAAAAAATAAAAATAAAACAAAAATCAAATTTCTCGTTTTGGATTCAAAATTGAGAAACTTTGATCCTCTCCTATGGTTCGTGTGCTCGCGGAAATCGTTGAGCCTGTTCGAAATGGGATTTGGGCCATCGTTTCTCTTCGATGAATCTGTCAGGGATAAATAAAAAATAAAAAAAAATCAAATTTCTCGTTTTGGATTCAAAATTGAGAAACTTTGATCCTTTCTCTTCTGGGCATGTGTGCTCGCGGAAATCGTTGAGCCCGTGTTCGGATCGGGGATTGGGCCATCATTTCTCTTCGATGAGTCTGTCAGGGATCTAAAAAAAAAAATTAAATAAATAAATAAAAAGACATAGACCATTAAGGTTAAACCAATTGCGTTCTTTGATCACGATTGATTCATGAAAAGCCTTATCCAGAGTGTGGAGACAGCTTGACTGTTCTAGGCAAGGGTCCTCCAAACGGGTTCATTAAGTAATCCTACCCTTACCTGGGGGCAATTTTATCAATTGAGGTTTCATAAGACCGGGTTAGGAGGCCTATGTGTACTCTCTCGTCTTTAAATCTTAAAAAATTAAAAAAAATCAAAAATTAAAAAAATAAAAAAAGATTTTCGAAAAAAAATCTTAAACAAAAAAAAATCAAAATTAAAAATAAAAAAAAATAAATAAAAAAAAGATTTTCAAAAAAAAATCTTAAACAAAAAAAATAAAAATTAAAAATAAAAAAATAAAAATAAAAAAAAGATTTTCAAAAAAAAATCTTAAACAAAAAAAAATCAAAATCAAAATAAAAAAATAATAAAAAATAAAAAAAAAAGATTTTCAAAAAAAAATTTAAAGAAAAAAAATATAAATAAAATAAAAATAAAAAAAAAGATTTAAAAAATAAAAAAGTCTTAAAATAAAAAATCTTCAAAAAAAAAAAAACTCTCGTCATTTTAGATTCAGATCCGAGAAATTGTGGTTCCTTCCCTTCTGGGTACTGGTGCTCGCAGAAATCGTTGAGCCCGTATTCGGATCGGAATACCATCTGCTCTCTTTGATGAATCCAATCTTGACATTTCAAGAAAAAAACAAAGAATCCCATCTCATGGATGCGATCTCCAACATTTGTGCATAGCGGTACTAGTACGCCCTTTCAGGGTCTACTGTATCTGTGACCGGCACATTTGTAACTCCTACCTTATATTCTTCTTATCTCGAGCAAGCTCCGCTTCTCGATAAGTCGAATTTAGGTATACAATTGCTTCTAGCAGTCATTGGAACGCTCATTTCGAGCCTACCATGCTTGCAACCAGAACAATTGTACCCTCTATGGCTTTTTGCCTTCTTCATATTGCTTGGGTCATGTCCCTTGAGCGATTTGAAAAGACAAAATCATAGAATTCCCCATTTATGATCATCATATTCTTGTGATTACTAATGGATGTGGTCTTGTTTCAGAAATTTTGAAACTAACAATGGCAGCTTCACTGATCATCACCTTCGATGAAAACAAGCACCAGCTCATGCTTCAACAGAAGCAAACCGAGCGCACTTACAAGCGCCCTGCTAGCTACGGAAGTACCAACTCCCTCAGCAACTCTCTGAACTCCGGGTCGACCTCGACTCCCCGGACCATCGTCTTCGGGACACTGGGACCATTCCCACTTCCCGAAGAAGAAACTGCTCCTGCCAAAAGGCAGAAGGTCGCCTCGCAACGTGTCACTACTGTGACACCAAAGGCAACTGCCGAGAAGCAGAAGATCGCCACTCAACGTGTCACTTCTGTGACACCAAGGGCGAACCCCAAGAATACTAAAACCCGCAGCATTCCTGCGAAACCTCAACCAACAACCAACCAGGTCTACCCTAAGACTTGGTCTCCAAGACCTTCCCCAAAACAAAGAAGGTCTCAAACCTCCACCAAGCCAGCATACCTGGCCCCACTCAAAGAGAACCAGTTCTACCCTCTTGCCTACATGAAAGAGGAGAGACCCATCTCCAACTTGACTCCCAAGTCAACCCAGCATGAACCGGCTTGCTCCCACAAGCCCAAAATCAGATCATGCATCACTAGGCCTCTACAAGCACCTGCCAAGGCCTACACTCCTTCAGTTCGACCCTTCATCTCTACAGGGGCCGAACTCGAAAGGTTCAAAGCTTCACTGCAACAGGCAAAGGACCTGGTCCGCATCCTGTCCTTGCCCAATTACAAAGAAGACAAGCTCGGCTGCTGCGCCCAAGGGAGTACATCCTTCATTGTTAAAGCCCAGCCAGAGCTGACTGAAGCTCAAATCGCTCGTCGAGCACGCCGCCGTGCGTCATATCGACAAAAGAGACTAGAGAAGCAACGGACCCAGCCTCCTACACTTCAAGTCTCCCACAAATGGGTCGAAAAAGAAAGACCCGACCAAGTTGCTGCCGTCCATATGGTTGGAAAAACCAGAAGATGCCAAAAGTCAGCATAAAAAATCCATGTCCGACGTCCGGTGACCCGTAGCGTCACCAGGACACGAAGACATCCCGAAGAATCTCCTGCCCCTTCAAGCCAAGGACGGGAGAGTAATCCTTCATCAAGCTCCTCATAAAAAAGAATGAGCCCCAGCTCAGTCACCAGGACGGTTTCTTCGTTTGAATCCAGAGGAATGAACGTCCTGGTTACAAATTCTGAGCCACCACCTCAGATCCACCTCAAGATGATGCGCTCACACGCATCCAGCAGTTGGAACAAGGCCAGCAGAGGATTGAAACTCTGATGGAAAACCTTCTCCTTGTTGTCCAAAATCAGGTGAACAATGAGCCTCCTCCGAATCATCGCAATAACGAGGAAAATTGGGAAGAAAATGAGTCACGCGCCCTTACCAAAAAGGACGTAGACAGTATCCTCGCCAAAGCAAAAGAAGAGGATATACTCAAGGAACATGGGATCAAGCCACCATATCCTTTATGGATGGACTCGGTCCCATTCCCCACAAAATTCAAACATCCTACTCTCCAAACATATACGGGGAAAGGATCAGCCAGACAGCACGTCATCCACTTCAAGATCCTGACGGGAGCTATTGCAGATCAAGATGCCCTCAAGATCCGCCTCTTTGCAAGTACCCTAAAAGGTACGGCCTTCGATTGGTACTCCACTCTTCCGGAGGACTCCATCCAAAATTGGGCCATGCTAGAGACACGCTTCCTGACTCACTTCAAAGGTGAGGATCATCCCGCTACTATGGCTCAGCTTTGTAGCCTGAAGCAGGGGGAGAATGAGTCAACATACGACTTCATTCACAAGTGGAAAGCAATGGCGTACAAATGCTCAGATGTACTACCACAAGCATCGCTAGTCGACATCTGCCGAAACAACATGAGAGCTAGAATCCGCTCCATGATCATCGGCAACAAATCAAAAAACCTGGGAGAACTCCTGGAAGCTTCTATGGAAGCTGAAACGGTGATTAAAGACCTCAACAGTCAGAAGTCATCAAGAAAAGAGCCAACCGCCATTGTAACCTCTAAACCAAAGAAAAAAGAGGTCCTCAATGTGCAAACCAAGTCAGCTCCTCAGCAACCAAAGAAAGCTGAAAACAGAGCTGCAGGTAAGAGACCTGAACTCTCTGATGCCTTCAAAGAGCGAGTAGAAAAGAAATACTCGTTCGATGAAGATGTTGATGAAATCTTCAGGGCTCTCGTGGCAAACGGCAAGCTCACCTTGTCTGAACCCAAAAGACCGGGCGATGTTGGCAAAACCAACGATCCTCGGTACTGTCCATACCACCAGATGGTCTCGCATCCTCTCAATCAATGCTTTGTTGTGAGAGAGAAGATAAACGAGATGTGGAAAAATGGAGTCATCACCTTTGACAAAAACTATGGGTCTGCCTCCGTCAACATGGTGTCACGTGGACAAACACCAAAATCACCAGAAGAGAAGATCACTACTTCCTTCAAGGTGATAAAAAGAATTCAAACGTCCGAAGTGTTGGTTCCTTACCCGACACCAGACGGACAACCCATATGGGTACATCCCGATCTCCTGGAAGATGAAAACTGGGAGATCGTAAAAACAAAGCCGACAGCTCAACAGCGAAGGCAGGCTAGGAAGCATCTCCTCAGGCTCAAACGGCAAGAGAAGACCCAGCCAAAACAAGAAGTCAATGAAAAGGCAGAGGCCTCCTCTACCACTTCACTCGGGGCAACAGAAACGTCCCTTCCAGAGACTACAAAGGCGGTAAGAAACTTCACTCTCAGTGATTTCATGCCACCTCGATTCAAAAAAGAAGCTATGCAGGGGGCATCATACTCTTGCAACTCGGTAGTTGGATTCTCCATTGATGGATACGAGTCCAGCGACACTGACGATGAATTCGAGCCCAACTACACTGGCGAGTGGGAGGAATCTCTTGAAACAGGAGAGTATCTCTCCGACGAAGAATGGGTTCCTGAAACTCACCTTATGCCAGTAATCTGGTATAACCCCTTACAACCACAAGGATCCTGGTCTGATGATGAGGAAGACCAAGAGGCTGTACAAGAAAATGTTGTTGAGCCAGCACCCGTCGTTGCTCCAGTGGAAATCAACCATGTTGAGCCACAAAGAGCAGACGAAGAAGAAGATTTGGCTCCCATGCCTGATCTTGAAGAATATGCGAGGATCTTGCAGCATCTCGCTCTAGAACAAGAGCAAGACCGCGTCAACGAGATTCCTCACAATCCAGAGCCGGAAGTCCCTGAAGCCCACCAGGTACCTCCTCCCTCAACTCCTGAAAATGGAGAAAATTGCTGGGTAGACGATCCTCTTACATCGAGGATGAGTCTGACTCCGAGCAGACAACGTCTCCTTTAAGAGCTGCCTGTAATGTGATAATTCGGGATTATAGCTCTTCCGATGCATCATCTGATGAGATCACTTACACAACGGCGACACCTAGCACCATATCTTCTGGGGCTACCTCGTCTCGCGTGACTTTCACAGAGATGACACCCTCTCAGGCTTCGTCCCCTGAGACTGTGACTTCAGAACTCACGCTCTTCCCGACTCATCATCATGAATAAAACCCAACTTGGGATGATGGATGGGTCAACAAAGAAGAAAAGCTGATGGATGCTGTTCAGGACTCGCTCCCGGAAAATGCTCCATGGAACACAATCACCGAGGATGACAATTCTGCTGCAGACGCATCCTCAGTAAATGAGAAACGACAGCCTCTTGATCCTGAGGACAATCTTCCAAGCGAAGACCCTTCTCAAGAAGCTCTCGAAGTTGGTAGAGGCACCCGCTTGGGCCGGGACTACCACAAAAATTACAACCAATCTTCCTTTACTTATGTAAATCCTTCGGGAAAAGATGTTGTAAGCGCCCCCAGTGGCAACAATGATGAACATGCAGGCCCTAAGGAGGCTTTCAAGTATGATTTGATCGAGCACTTCAAACACATACCTGCACGACTGCACATCCTGGATTTATTACGAATGTCTCCACGCACTCGTGATAATCTCATCTCAGAATTACAAAAACTGAATGAGGATGTCAACAAACATGCCCCGCAAGTCCTCCAAATTGAAATAGACTACCGGGTCAAAAACTCTGAAACTTCCTCAAAGGGAGAAAAGAAAACTGAGGGATCATGCATTGAATGCCTCTCGGTGCAAAAAGCAGCCAGTGCAACCATCGCCTTCACAAAGGACGACCTCCTACTTGGCGAAGCAAGGCACAACCGACCCCTGTACTTCACAGGGTACATCAAGGAAATGCCTATACACAGAGTTCAGGTCGACCCAGGTTCTGCACTCAACCTCATCTCCACTTCGGCTCTCGAAGAGTTGGGCATCCCACCCAGCAAGCTAAGCCACACATCTGTATCTATCTTTGGATACGATGGGAGACTCAAAGGCCTATCGGCAAAATCAGGTTCAAATTGCAGATCGGTGATCTTATCTCTGAAGTCACTGTGTATGCAATAAAAACCCCTTCATGCTACAACATCCTTCTCGGACGCCCCTGGATACACGAGAATGGTGTTGTCCCTTCAACTCTACATCAATGCATCAAGTTCGTCGGCGACGACGGCATGTTACATCGAGTGTTTGCAGACAGAAGACCCTTCAAAGGTAAAGAAGTCCACTTCGTAGACTCCCAAATGTATGAAGGCGAAAAAGAAGAAAAAGAGGAAATAGCACCCTTTACTGAAAATCTCCAGAAAGATAAAGGCAAGGCTCCTCAAAAATCACCGGAAGAAAACAAACACTCCGGTAAATCCGAAGAGAGCAGTCAACCTCCCTTCGTCATCTCCCTCAAATCTTCAAAACCTTTGGTCATCACAACCAGAGTGAAGAAGGCAAAGCAAAAGCCTGGGGGCAAATTTGTTGTCTCTTTCGTGTCTATCAAGCAAGACACGGATTCGGGCTTAGAGCTAGAAGACGACACCTCGTCAAGCCAAGCTGACACTCAACAAGTTCAGCCTGCTCTCACTCCGATGAAGACACCTGCTGACGTAGAAGATCCTACGTATGCTTCCTTTGTTCCGGCAACATCACCAAAGCAAAGACCGATCTTCTTTCATAGATCGGATGCTTCTTCATCAAACTCCATGCTGGAACCTTTCCAAAATGAAGGTATGCCTCAGCTATCTCTATATAGTCCTGTGGCACAAGCAATTATGAAGAAAATGGGCTATGACGCTCAAAACCCAGTCGGTTTGGGAGAAAGACGCGGTATTCTCACGCCATTGGGGCCCGCCTTGACCAAAAGCCAGCTGGAAGATTGGAGACTCTACGGTCATGTAGAAAAGTCTTCATATGGGTTAGGGTATGATCCCGACACTCCTCTGAGACAGTTGACACAAAAGCTTAAAAGTCGTTTTACCGACCAAGCCTCAACATCTCAAGTCCATGAAGACATCGATCTCCCTGGATATCTCTTTAAAGAGTTACCTGACAAAGATCCAGGAAGCTCATCCAATTGGTACAATTTCTCTGATGATAAAGAGGAATTGTCCGATAATACAGACTTGTGCTATTCTGACCCAGAAGAGCCCTCGTCTCCAAAAGAAGTACCTTACTTTGACCCAGTTTCAACAGGCGATTGGGACCATCTCATAGCAAGCCTTGAGAAGATCACCAATCAAGAAGACCCGTGGAAAGGAACAAACCCTCGGTCTACAAATGCCCTTGGAATCCCAGAAGGTTTTGTTGAGCTGGAAGCCTCCGAAAATATTGTGGAGGAACCACCTTCGAACCTTCTAACAGAAGATCCTGTTGAAAAGATAGACTTGGGAACACCAGATAACCCACGTCCTGTATTCATAAGCAAGAATATAAAGGATGATGAGTTACCCGAGTATATCGCTTTTCTTCGTGAGTTCGTTGATTGTTTTGCTTAGTCTTACGCTGAAATGCCTGGTTTAGACCCCAAAGTAGCAGTCCACAAACTCAATCTTCAAGAAGAAATCAAGCCTGTCAAACAAGGCCAAAGAAGATTCCGTCCAGATGTGATGGAGAAAATTGAACAAGAAGTTCAAAAGCTCAAAAGCGTCGGCTTCATCCGTGAGGAACAACATCCAGAATGGTTGGCCAACATTGTCCCCGTGACAAAGAAAACTGGGCAGATCAGGGTCTGTATTGACTATAGAGACCTGAATGGCGCTTGCCCTAAAGATGAATTCCCGCTCCCCATACCGGAGGTGATGATTGACAATACCTGCGGATTCGAGCGAATGACATTCATGGATGGCTTCTCTGGTTACAATCAGATAAAGATGCATCCCGAGGATGAAAAACACACATCATTTCGGACTCCATTTGGCATATATTGCTATACTGTTATGCCCTTTGGTCTGAAAAATGCTGGTGCCACATATCAGACGGCTATGATGAAAATATTCCAAGATATGCAACACAAGACGGTCGAATGTTACGTTGATGACCTCGCCGTCAAAAGCAAAAGAAAAGAAGACCATCTCAAAGATCTTCGAGAAGTCTTCCTCCGACTTCGCAAACATAAACTGCGGATGAATCCTCTGAAATGCTTCTTCGGCGTCTCGTCGGGTAAGTTCCTTGGATTCCTAGTTCGGAAAGCCGGAATAGAACTTGACCCCATCAAAGTCAAGGCTATTCTAGAAATGCCCCCTCCAAGAACCTTAAGGGAACTAAAAGGGCTTCAAGGGAGATTGGCCTACATCAGACGGTTCATCTCCAATATTTCGGGGAAGTGTCGTCCATTGTCTCGATTGATGAAAAAGGGTGTAAACTTTGTCTGGGATGCTGACTGTGAAGCCGCATTTCAAGATATCACGTCATGCCTAACCAAACCTCCAGTGTTAGCTGCTCCTACCACTGGGAAACCATTCATCTTGTACACAAGAGCACTTGATCACTCTTTGGGTGCTCTGCTTGCACAAGAAAATGATGAAAGAAAAGAAGCTGCTCTATACTACCTCAGCCGCATGCTAGTAGGTACAGAGCATCGCTACTCGCCAGTCGAAAAGGAATGCCTTGCAGTGATGTTCGCTGTACAAAAGCTACGTCACTATCTGCTTTCCAACACAGTCTACCTGGTCTCGAGGATCAACCTCTTGAAGGTCCTTGTCAGAAAGGCAGGTTCTCTCAATTCCCGACTGGCAAAATGGTCTATCCTCTTGTCACAATTTGATATTAGGTATGTACCACAAAAAGCAATCAAAGGCCAAGCTCTAGCAGACTTTCTCGCAGAGCATCCATTGCCTAAAGATTCTCCACTCAGAGATGATCTCCCAGACGAACCTGTCTACAACGTGGAGACTTCCTCACCAAATGCCTCCTGGAACATGTACTTTGACGGTGCAACCAGGACAAATGAAAAAAGAAAGCTGATCTCGGGAGTTGGCATCCTCTTTGTTAGCCCCGACAAATATATGATTCCACACGCTTTCTCGCTACTGGAACCATGCACAAACAATGCAGCTGAATACCAAGCTCTGATCCTAGGATTGGAACTCGCCATCGAATCCGGTATCACTATGCTGGAAGTCTTTGGAGACTCTCAACTGATCGTCAACCAGATGAATCAGATATATGAAGTCAGGAAGCCCGATCTGCTGCCTTATTACAACAAGGCACAATCGCTTCTGCAAAAGTTTGACATCTGTCACATCACCCATATTCATAGAGGTGAAAACATCCGTGCAGATGCCCTGGCCGGACTTGCCGCATCAATAGCGATCCAGGAAGGGGAAAACATGTAAATCATAGTGTGCGAGAGAAGGATCCTCCCTCCTCTTAACACACACCAAGCAGTTGTTGAATGCCACCGAGTGGTTGGAAGTCGGATCTCTATCCTTCAACCTTCAATCGGTGACTAGAGGGATCCGTTCATTGATTACACTATGTTCAGAATCTTACCTGAAGATCCAAAAGAACGGGTAAGCATCCAAAGGCTAGCCCCAAACTTTCATTTGGATATTCCTTCAAAAATCCTCTACAGGAAATCCTTCAACGGAGTACTTCTACGCTGCTTGTCACAACAAGAGGCCGAAGAAACACTTAAAGAAGTTCATGCTGGTCTTTGTGGAGCCCATCAGGCAGGTCCTAAGCTCTATGATCAGATAAAAAGGTTAGGTTACTATTGGCCTACCATGGTAGCTGATGCATTGCAATTTGCCAAACGCTGCCAGCTATGCCAAGTTCACGGAGATTACATTCACATGCCTCCGGAATGGCTACACCCTACAGCAATCTCGTGGCCTTTCGAAGCCTGGGGTATAGACATCATAGGTCCTATTTCTCCCCCTTCAAGCAAAGGTCATCGCTTCATCTTCGCCGCAACGGATTATTTTTCCAAGTGGTCAGAAGCATTTGCGTTCAACGAAATGAAGACCTCATCAGTCCTTCAATTCCTATGCACCAACATCATTTGTCGTTTCGGCATACCTAAAAGATTCGTCCATGATAACGGACCACAATTCCGGGATCATCGATTCTACAGGTTCTGCGACAAATACAAAATTCAAAGCTGTCCTTCGACTCCATACAATCCGGCAGCAAACGGATTAGCAGAAGCCTTCAACAAGACACTCTGCAAAATCCTCAAGAAAATGGTCTCTAGTCACAAAAGAGACTGGAGCGACAAGATGTCTGAAGCCTTATGGGCCTATCGAACCACCGTTCGAGGACCAACCCATAGCACACCATTCTCCTTGGTCTATGGATGGAAACTGTCGTGCCCCTAGAGGTACAAATTCCTTCTCTGAGGGTATCTCTACAAAATGACATGACTCAAGAAAGCAATGTCAAATTGCGACTCCATGAGCTGGACAATCTCGACGAGAGACCGATCGAAGGTCGACAAAGCATTGAATTTTACCAAGCACGCATGGCAGGATCTTTTGACAAAAAGGTCAGGCAACCCGCCTACAAAAAGGGTGACTTGGTTCTTGCGGTAAAAAGACCAATGGTCTTCGCTCACAAGTCCAAAGGCAAGTTTGAGCCAAAATGGGAGGGACCCTACGTCATCGACAAGGTCTTCTCCAACGGCGCATATGCCCTCCTAAACATGGAAGGCGACAGGTGTATGCTGCCCATCAATGGCAGGTTCTTAAAGCGGTACTACCCTTGAAGACTTACCCAACTGGGTAAGAGCAATGCCTGCACGGCAAAAGCCTATTTTCAAGTACTTGCTCATCAAACCCACTCCTTTAGAATTTTCATATCAAAATGTCGAAATTTCTAAAGAAACTCAAAAAACAATGCTTACTTTCATCGTTTCATTGTTAAAAAAAAAATCCAAGTTTAGGAGCCCCTCCCTGACTTGACCAAAATTTTCGATCCTTGAACCCAAAATTCATGGTTTGAAATGAAAATCCGGATTCAGGGATTTCCACCCTAGTCCACCCTGCCTTTTACCGCCAAATGGTTTTAGGTCAAAATTCACGACCCTCGTGTCTTTAAACAGAAAAAATGGTTTTTCAAAAAAAAAAAACCACGGGGAAGCAACGCTTAGTCGATACTAGCACCCATCGGAAGAATACGAACCACGTTCAACACTTCCAAACTCGCAGGGAAGCGACATTTCGTCGATACTTGCAAACCCAAACAAAAAAAAAACCGTGGAGACGCAACATATCAGTTGATATCCACAACCCAAATTTCAAAAAAGGTTCGAAAAAACCTAAAAATCGTGGAGATGCAATGTTTTGATATCCACAACCCAAAGGTTCGAGAAAACCGCAAATTTCAAAAATCGTGGGGAAACGACATCAAAGTCAGTACCCGCAAAACAAAATTTTTGAAAAAAAGCAAGGATGCAACATTCCATCTATACTTGCACCCAAAATCGCAGGGAAGCGACATTTCGTCGATACTTGTAAAATCCAAAAACCGTGGAGACGCAACATATCAGTTGATATCCACAACCCAAATTTCAAAAAAGGTTCGAAAAAAACCTAAAACCGTGGAGACGCAACATATCAGTTGATATCCACAACCCAAAGGTTCGAGAAAACCGCAAATTTCAAAAATCAAGGGGAAAACGACATCAAGTCAGTACCCGCAAAACAAAATTTTTGAAAAGCAAGGATGCGACATTCCATCGATACTTGCACCCAAATCGGCAAGGAGGCGAAATTCCATCGATACTCGCAACCGAATGAGCAAGGATGCGACATTCCATCGATACTTGCAAGACCATTCAGCAGGGAGGCGACTCTTAGTCGATACTTGCATTTTTGAAAACCAAAAACCTGGCTCTTTTGCCAAAACCAGCTATCAATGCCACCAAATCGGCTATAAATGCCACAAAAAGAAAAAAACCTGACTCTCATGTCAAAACCGGCTATAAATGCCACAAACCGGCTATCAATGCCACAAAAAATTGGCTTTCACGCCGACAAACCAAAACTTGGCTTTCAAAAAACCTGGCTATCAATGCCACCAAACCGGCTATAAATGCCACAAATTGGCTATCAATGCCACCAAACTGGCTGTAAATGCCACAAAAATCCGGCTTTCATGCCAAATTCGTTTCCCCTACCAAAACAATCATTTGACAAAAGATTTTCACAAAATGACAAAGCTTTTGATCAAATCCCATTTAGCAATTACTTTCATCACAAAAAGATTTAAGTGAGCGTAGGGAAAACAAAAAAAAAAAAAAAGTAACTTTTGTAGAATGAGTACTTGCAAAGAGTACCAAAAATACATGTGGTACCAAAAAAAAAGTGTTCACAAGCACTGCAAAAAAAAAGTACCAAAAAAAATATATATATACATGTGGTACCAAAAGAAAGAAGAGTAGTTTCTGCTACAAAAAAAAAAAAAAAAAATCAGCAGCTCAGCCAAAAATGGTCTCCAGCCAAAGCTTCAGCTCCTCAAGCAAACTTTTGGCCTCAGCCGTCAGAGTTTCCAAGGCACGCTTCTTCAAGAACTTGCCATGAGATGCTGGCGAATGCCGTAACCCTTCTTTTATACCGGGAAGCTTTTCCCCAGCAGTTTGCCATTATTCATTTTCTAGAGTCCTCCTCTCGAGAACTTGACCGGCATCTGTAACCCTGCGAATCAGAGCACTCTCCCTGTCACGAGCCTCTGTTATAGCAGCCCACTTGGCAGCGACTTGCGCCTTCAAATGCTCAAGATGTTTCCTGGCCTCCTCAACTTCCCTATCAAGGACGTTAAGGTCATGCCTCAATCCGATGATGGCTAGCTCTTCCAAGTTCTTCTCCCGAACTAGCTGCTTCTTGCTTTGTGTAGCCTCATTCAGGTCAGACTTAGCCTTATCAGCAGGGTCCAAGAACATCTCCTTGAAGAATTGGTCGTCAGGGAAATCCATGGTCTCAAACCACTTGTCACCCAGTGCAATGATCCTATCAACGATCGCCCTGGCACCTGTGACATCCAGACCAACCTCTTCGGTATCAGTGAGAATCTCCTGTACATGTGGGATCATGCCAAATCCGGCATCCAGGTGTCCAGAAAAGAGAGTCTCGATCCAAGAACTCAAAACCCGAGCCAGCACCTTCTTCGCAAATTGAAGAGACGAACTGGATGAAGATTCACCCTTCTCCGTTGATTGGCTGCTCATGTCATGTCCCATTGGAAGAGTAACAAAAGAACTCTTTCCACTTGGAGCCACTGGAGAAGGAATCTCAGCACAAGATATCTCCTCTATCGCGTCAGAACTGGTTGTAGGAGTCTCTACCTCCGGATCGACCTTTGGCATCCCTTGCTCTGGTTCTGAAGAAAGCGATGGACTCTCTTCTGTCACTTCAAAACCTGCAAATGAAGCACAAAAAGGTATGAATATGATCCTGTTAAAAAAAAAATCATCAGGGTCATCACTACAAAGTACCTTCTTCGACGACTGGCGGAACACTCTCTTCCTCCATGAACTCATCGGAAGCATCATCAACATTTGCGTCCATTGATGGTTCAAAGTCATCGGAATCCTATGGCAAGTCAGCTGACAAGAAAAATGTTAGCAAATCAAGTCGCAGGCAAAAAAAAAAAAAAAAGACAAAGCGAAAGAAGTTATACCAATTGGAGATTCTGGAATCATTCCAGAGTCCCTCGGTTCTTCTTCAGATGCCATAACCGGCTCCATCACCGCCTCATCGGTCGGAACCTCAGGCATCGCCAAGTCTTCATCCTCTGCTAAAAAAAAAAAAGCAGCAGCAGGGTGAGAAAACAAATCAGAACATGGAAAGCCCCATGAAAGAAGCAGAAAAAGAAAAAGGAAGAATCATACCTTCACCAATGGTCTCTTCTTCCCGAATCCTCTTCTCCGGAGGTTTGTCAGCTTCCCCTGGCACCTCCTCATTGACAGTGAGAGGGACTTCCACATCAGGAAAGTCTTCGTCCCGCCCCGTGTGACGCTGACTCCTCTTCCTCTTACTTCTGTGGGCTCGCTTCCTAGAAGATCTTGCCCCACTGTCAGAGTCAGGTCTCCCACTTGACTCCTCACTGGATGGTCTGCTCTTGCCAGTAGACTCCACAGAAGCTCGCCTCTGTGCCGCTTGCATCCAAGCGTCGAGCTCAGCTTCCTCCTGTTCTAGCTGCTCCAAAGCCTCATCAGGTACTTCCCGAACAACTTCAGAACCAATGACGCCCTGGTCACCGAGAAAGCCTATCTTGTGCTTCTCTCCAGAAAGGAAGGCCCAAACTTCCTCTCGCCGGACGCCATCCGACTTTCCAGTACCTTTCCCCGAAGACAGCTTCACATCAAGCTCCTTCTTGGAAAGCCCCCGATATGCCAAAAAGCTCTCTGCGAACCACTTCGTGAAGCCGGCAGCGAAAGTCGACAGCTCAGGATAAGAAATCGTGGCAGTAGTGTCTTCAGCACTATAAAAAGCCCATGCATTTCTGCCATCCTGCAAACCTCCAAAACGCTTCACCATACTCGAAGGCGCTCCAACAATGCCTTGAGAGAAGCCCAACTGAAGTGCAAAGCGAGAAGGTACATACGGCTGGATGTCGACGAAAAGATGTCTACGGTACACCATCGTGCCGACTCGTATGCTGAAAAGCCACTCCTTCTCTGCATTGGTCAAAGAGTAATGCCTTCCCGACCCTGCTCTGGTAGAGTCTCGGGAGGCACCAAAATCAAAAGCCTTCTTCCGCAACTCCGGAGAAAGCTTAACTGAAGACTGCCCCATCTCGACGTCCCTGAACCGTCGGATCCTCATGCGGGCAAACAAAAGTGATTCGGATACGGGTTTTCCCTTAGCCAATCGAATTATCAAAAGATCATCATCACAATGACAGGATTTCGCTAAAAGAAAATCTGGCGAAATTTTGGCATGGGTCCGGGGCAATTCCGAAGAAAAGGGAAATACCCCGAAAGAAATAGAAAGTTTAAAGATGGGCTCAACATCGCTGCGAGCTCCGAAACTCCAAACTTTCGAAACCTCAAAATCTCCGCAAAATCAAGAAGGGCTCAACATCGCTGCGAGCTCCAAATTCCCAAATTTGTAAAGATTTTCAGGTATGCTATCATGCTCTCAAATTCAATCTACAAAAAGTACATGCATGAACATCTAGATTTGCATAAAAACGCATTATCATGATGAGCAAAAAAAAAAAAAAAAGAAACTTTCTCAAAAAAAAAGGGGAGAAAGAAAAGAACAAAAACAAAAAGAAACTTTCTAAAAAAAAAGAAGGGGGAGAAAGAAAAAAAGAAGAAGAAAGAAAACAGAAAAAAAAAAAGAAGAAAAAAAAAAAGAGGAGAGGGACTGGCCCATCAGGCCGTGGCCCACAGGCCACGTGGCCGTACTGACCAGATCCGTACGGATCTGTCCGTACAGCCCACAAAAAAAAAAAAAAAAAGAGAAAGTGCAAAAAAAAAAAAAGAAAAGAAAAGGAAGCACGAAAAAAAAAGAAAAGAAAAAAACGTGTAAAAAAAAAAGAGAAAAGAGAAACACGTGAAAAAAAAACAAAGAAAGAAAAGAAAAGACCTTCTTTTTTTTACCATCCTACTTTCTAGAAAGGAGTTTTCTTGAAAAAAAAACTTACTTGAAGCCATTGATGGAGAAGAAGAAGAAGAAAAGCTTGAAGATCTTTGAAGAAGAAGAACTCTTGGTCTTGAAGCACTCTTGAGATTGTTGCAAAAAGAAAGCAATAAGAGCAAGAGATCCTACCTTCCTTTGCTTTTATAGAAGAGAGCAAACCAAAGAAGGAAACAAGGAGAAAAGAAAGAGGTAAGTGTTACTAATTAGTAACCTTACCAAAAGAAACGAATTAGAAAGGTTCTTTCCTAAAAGAAAGATGCCTTGAGATATTCTCTCCAAAAAAGAAAGCAATTAGAGAGATTTTCTCCCAAAAAGGAGGGGATTTGAGATATTCTCTCCCAAAGAGATATTCCTTGAGATATTCTCTCCCAAAATAAAGGGAAGATGAGAGATTCTCTCCAATTAAAGATATTCTTAGATATTCTCTATCCAAAAGAGATATTTTTAGATATTCTTTACAAAAATGACTCCATATGAGATCTAAGCCATTTCAAAAGCTTAAGGTCCCATGGGTTAGCCCATATGAGCCAGGTTTGGCCACCTAGGCACCAAAAAAAAAAAAAAAAAAAAAAGGAAGAATTGCGAGCCCCATGAGCTTCTAAAAATCAAACCATCCAGCCTCATATACCAAATTGAGCAAAAATCTTGAAATTGACATTTCACCAAAAATCAAATCCTGGTCCCCTAACCTGCCACATACAGCTTGTTAGGTCACAAAACCAAAACCAAAAATCAAATCCTGGTCCCCTAACCTGCCACATACAGCTTGTTAGGTCACAAGACCAAAACCAAAAACCAAATCATGATCCCCCAACTTGCCACATACGGCTTGTTAGGTCACAAGGTCAAAACCAAAACCCGACCCCCTAACCTGCCACATACAGCTTGTTAGATCACAAGTTCAAAAACAAAAACCCAAATCCACATCGCTGATGTCATCTTCAAAACTTTGCCTCGAGATGGTGTGTGATTCCTTTCACTACCATAAAATTCCCCCGGAAGCTCAAAAGGCCACTCTACAAAAAAAAAATAAAATAAAAATAAATAAAAAAATGCTCAAAGACTCTTGGTCAAGACAGAGACTCTCCTTCAAGATTCTCTTCGAGGCACATCGACTACAAAGGTTAAGCAACTCGTCGTTTTACCTAGAGGGGGCATTTGTTGGCACTAAAAATGTCACTTTGCCTCTTCAAGCCACATGAAGCCGCAGCCTACCAAAATAGGCAATACTGCTTCCAAGAAACCAAATCTTGTCAGAATCCAACAAAAACTGCAAGATCCTTCAAGATAGCCAAGAGAAGAGTACACATGAAGTTTCGGGCCATTTCGACAACATTTGGCCTAACTTCACTTCTCCGATAGCTAAACAGGAGCTCTCGGCGGCGACAGCATCGGAGACATCAAATTCCCGATCAGAGCCTGTGGATGATCTCAAAATGCATCCAAAAGGCTCCACGTCAAGTTCCAAGTCAAACCGACAACGTTTGACCCTACATCAACCCTCAAGCAGCTAGATCAAGCCTCTCGGCGGCGAAAACCACCGAAACCATTACTCATCAAACAGAGCATATGGGCAGCTTCAAAATGCTTACAAAGGGCTACACGTCAAGTTTCAGGTCATTTCGACAACATTTGACCAGACTTTGACTCTCGGAAGCCAAATCAGGCCTCTCGACGGCGGAGCTCCCCGGGACCATGGTTTCCAAGACAGAGCCTGTGGATCGTCTCAAAATGACTCCAATAGGTTCCCTATCAAATTTCAAGTCAATCGGACATCGGTTGACCGCACATCAAAGCGCGACATCTACCTCGCGGCAGAATCAAGCCTACTGGCGACGGGACCCTATACGGCTTCAAAACTCAAACAAAAGCCTATGGTTGGTCTTATTTATTGCTCAGGAGGCTCCACCTCAAATTTCAGGTCATTCGGACATCGTTTGACCCAGTTTCAGCTTCTGACGGAAAATCGGCAACCCTGCGCGACAAAGTCTTCGGCTTTCCTGGAAAATTGGAAACTTTGCAACCCAAATTGCAAGGATTCTCATCAATTTTTCTACAAGGGAATAAGGCCAACAAATGTGCAAAAATGTCAAAGAAAAATACAGAAGAAAAAACGAAGGAAAAAGACCTCAAAACGACCGCAAAAAGGGCTCCGAAGGGGAAAATTCCCCCAGGGTCGCCGACCCCCGCGACCCTGGCCCAGGGTCGCCCGCGACCCTGGAAGCCAGGAATCTCCGGTTTCGCCCCGGGAGCTTCGTTTTCCGTCATTTTTCGCGATTCGAAGCTTCCAACCCCTGGGACTTTCCAAAATTCATACTTTTGAGGCGCCAAATCCTCGGACATCCGTCAAAATCACGGGTCAACCTCCAAAAGTATCAAAATCAACATTGATCGCCAACCGATCGACCAAAAAAGTGTGCTTTCCGCCTGATTGATCGAAAAATCGACAGGACAGATGTCACCGGCTCGCTCTTAGCTATCAATGTCTGAAGTTACATGTTCATCCGATGTCGATCAGCATGAAGATCCATCGATGATCATCGCCAGAAGAATTCCAGAAGACACGGCATGGCCCGCGACTCTTCGACTGCTCGGCGACCAATTAATGTGGTTAATTGGCTAGCTTTATGGCAGTCATTAACTCATTCTATTGGACGGCCCAATTAGAAGCAAGCATTTGGGAGTTACAAGTCAATTGATTCATGGCATTTAACCCATGAAACTCCTCCCATCATGGCAATCAAAGGCGATTAAATGCCTTCAATCTCCACCGGCGAATCAGAAGCCAAGATCCAGGAGTTACGAAATAAAGGAATTAAACCCTGTAACTCCTCCATTTATGCGGCTTAAGTGCAATTAAAGCCCATAAAAGCTCTCCTAAATGGCTACCAAAAGCCTATAAATAGGAGAGCATTCCATTGAAATCCAGATCGGAAAGAATCCAGAAGAGAATCGAATCCAGACGGATCAAACACAGAAAATCCAGAGAAAGAAAAAGAGAGAAAAACTCTGCTGAAGTTCTGCACCGGCCACCACTACAAGGTGACAAAAGTCCCTTGGGGGGTACCTCCCCCCCAAGGTCCTTCGCCTTCTCCTCCCGCTTCCAAATGGCTTAGACGTGGCTTTTCAGCCCGTCTACTTAGCTTTTTATTGGACATAGGACCTCCTCTTGGTCTTTGTCCTCTAAAAATCTGAGGTTATAGCCAAGCCAAGCGAATCGAAAGCATCCACTGTTCTCATCTGCATGGATGATGGTGAAGCCCACACATGGCTTGCGACCGTCAATCTGAACGAGTCCCCCACAATCTCCTAAGAAGTTAGATCCTCCTTTTCTTGCTTTTCATTGTAGTTTGTATTTTTCTAAAGAGACAAAAAAATCACAACTCTTGTCTTTCATTATTGATAAGAATTGTAAATCGGATATAAATGCCAAAATCGGCTATAAATGCCAAAATCGGCTATAAACGCCACAAAATCGGCTATAAATGCCAAAACATCGCCTTTCACGGCAAATAAAAAAAAGTCTCTTTTTTTAAAATATATGTGCAATGGAAAACTTGAAAGAAGTTGATTTCCTTTTTACTTGCGAAGGTCGATCTCCGGATCACCACTTGCAATTCCAAGTAAAATAGAAAATCTGGCACACCCACCCAAAAAAAATGTTGATACACGCCTTCGGCCCCCCGCGGGCGCGAAAGGGTCGTACCCAACGGGCTCCCACACTCGCCGACCCCGGTAGCATCCCGGCGCCGAATGTCGCTGTCCATCAGCTGTAATGGGTTATACCAGATTACTGGCATAAGATGAGACTCGGGAATCCATTCCTCGTCGGAGAGGTATTCTCCTGTTTCAAAGGATTCTTCCCACTCATCTATATCACTGGCAGTATCACTGGACTCGTATCCATTCATGGAGAATCCAACTACCGAGTTGCAAGAGTATGATGCCCCCTGCACATTTTCAATTTTGTATAGAGGTGGCATGAAATCATCAAGAGTGAATTTTCTTACCGCCTTTGAGGTTTTGGGAAGAGATTCTTCCATCGTCCCTAGTGAAACAGTGGAAGAAGTTTCTGCTTTTTCAAGGACTTCTTGTTTTGGTTGAGACTTCTGCTGCTGTTTGAGCTTGCGGAGCTGTCTCTTGGCTTGCCTTCGCTGCTGAGCAGTCGGCTTTGTTTTGACGATCTCCCAATTTTCATCATCTAGGAGATCGGGATGCACCCATATAGGTTGTCCATCTGGTGTTGGATAGGGAACCAATTCTTGGGACGCTTGAGCCATTTTTATCACCTTGAATGAAATAGTGATTTTCTCCTTCGGTGACTTTGAAGTTTGCCGACATGACACCATGTTGACAGAGGCGGGGCCATAGTTTTTATCAAAGGTTATGACTCCGTTTTTCCACATCTCATTGATCTTCTCTCTCACAACGAAGCATTGATTGAGAGGATGTCAGATCATCTGATGGTATGGACAGTATCGGGGATCATTGGTTTTGCCAACATCTCCCGGTCTTTTGGGCTCTGGCAAAATGAGTTTGCCATTTGCTAGGAGAGCCTCAAAGATTTCTTCAACGTCTTCATAGGACGACCTGATGACCACCGAACTGGCGAGCAACCCGACTCACGACGAGCCTAGAAACGATCTGGGGAGCGTGTAGCCATATATCTCTTGCAAATAAATGTACCCCATCTCGCACTGCCACTGGCTCATCTTCAGGCCCGCCTTGGTAAGAACACCAAATGATCTGAAAAATAGGAGAAAGCATAACCCCGAAGGATATCAACTATTAGCAACTTGAAGTAGGAGGGTAGCCGATTCTGGCCTAATTCCAAAGCGAGTTAATAACTTAAAAGGAAAAGGAGGAAAGAACGACTCACTTCTCGGTCCATCAACTCGTTCAAGATAAAGCGATAGCCTTGCTCATCAGGCCTCATCCTCAAATCCTTGATTCTTTTTTCTAGCTCTGTAGAGAGGACGTCCGCAAAGCCCCGCATAGTAGCATTCGAATACCACTGCGCCGCCCGGGGAACAAGACTCAACCGCACTGGCAAACGCTCAGGGCGACACTGCAGGACATGCTCCCACATCCACACCTGTCTTGAGACAATTAAATCATTAGTGAGGCGAAATGTTCAAAGCAAAAGCTTAACAAATATGAAAGCTAACTTACTTGAAGGATCAGGACAAAATCCCGGAGACTCCTGTGGCCCCTCTACACCCGATATCTATCATCCAAGCTATGGAAAAGAAAGGCGAGGACTGCCGCACCCCAGGCATCATCACCTACTCGTCTCAAATCGTCTACAAACCTGAGCAAGGTGCCAGATGCTCTGTTGCCTGTCGCATTCGCAAATAAACATTTTCCAAAGAAATAGAGAAGGAACGCACGTAGACTCTCATCCTCGCCTTGCCTAGCCGACGATAGCCGAGGACAACTCAATGCGACATCAGGTCGGGTCCCTTGTTTCCCTGCCAAAGTGACAAAGATATTCAGTCAATAATATTCATCAATTCGCGGAAAGTGATATTGAAATCATGGCTTGCTACTCACCAGTCACATATAAAGTCTCGCAAGGAATCCCCAATCTCTTCCGACGATAGTACCCATCAACGGGCACCTCTCTACACTCATGCTTTGCAAATGAGAAGGGATTATAAACGATAGCTACCCAGACAACGAGGGGTAAGGATAAACTTGAGAATTTACCTGTGGGGGGGATGTAAGACCCCGAACCGAGTGATCTCGATTAGTACTAATTAAGTCTCGTATTAGAGCTAAGCGTGATTAGTGCATTTTGGTCAAGTTTGGACTAGAATAATTCTTTTTAGTTTTGGGAGAGTTTTAGTACTTTGTGTGTGTGGTGGGACCCTTTGGGGGTTCCATTTTTGGATAGTTTTACTAGTATTTGGGGATTGTTCGTATTCCGATGATTTGTATTTATACCCCGTTTCACTTGTCCCGCTAATCCCTACAACTTTCATGTTGATCCCGTAACCGTCCGGAACCCCGAAACCCGATTTTCTTGCATTGAGGGCAAAACAGTTTTTTTAAATGAAATCTATACCCAAAACTTGATATTCCCGAAACCCGCGAAACATATACTTTTTGGAAACTAGATATTCCAGTGATCATTTCTTCCTTCTTCGTCGATTTCATTCGAGATCCCCGAAAGTAGTGATTTCAGCCCAAAGAAGTTTCTAGGTGAAGGAGCCCACACCCATTGTCTTTAAATAGAGAACCCATCCTCCATTCTCTCTTTTTCCAGCACAAGAGCAACTAAACCTAGGGTTTCCTCTCATTTCTCTTCTCCTTGCTTCTCCACCACCAAATCACCACCAACCTTGCATCTTTTGAGAAATGGAGATCACCACCCTCTTCCCCTCCTCGCAAGCTTCTCTTTAATAGCATTTGTAGAAGAATCTACTTATCTCAAGACCCTCTTTGAGCTCACCTTGTCTATTTGGAGGACCTACAAGTAAGCTTCCTCCCTAATCTCTTAGATTTGTGTTCTTCAAGTCTTGGGAGAGCTCCTTTTTCATTATTGTGAGTTATCTCTTCTTGTTTCATGGTTTGACCCATTTTAGGGCTTGTATTTGGGGGTTTTTGTGTAGATTGCATCCTTGGCTTGGAAGAGTTGTCTAGTAGCTTGATTCCCTTGATTAGAGACCTAGAGGCAAGTGGATTGAATGGATTGTTTTAGTTTTCAATGATTTCCATGATAAATATGTTTGATTTATTGTCTCATTAATGGCTTGTTTCACTTGTATTCATTATGCTATAAATGCTTTTGGAAAGGGGCCGGTTAGCCCATTTAATGTCTTGAAATGTGATTTAAAGTTTTTGTGTTATCTATTGTCTAAGACTTGAATGAATTTATGTGGTTGTGATTCTTCTCTTTTCTTTGTGATTGGATGTGGAAAAGAATGGAGATGAATGTATGGATGCTTGGTGGATGTTGTGAGGAGTTTTGATGGGGGATTGTGTCGCGACCCCGGACCGGGACCCGGGCCCGCGAATGCGCGGCGGCGGCATGATTAACCAACACAAGACACACCGCCGCTGTTTTGATCTTTTTCCCACAGGTTTCCGCGGTGAGGATCCCATGACACGGGTCGAGCTCACACGAATTGATATGCGGAAGCGTGTAGCAAAACTCATCACACCATTCTTAAACAATCACAATACAAGATCAATAATTAACATCGAGACAAGGTATCAAAAGGGAATGTCAAATTAGCATTCCTAGCATGATTAAAGTTTCAATGTTTAGACAAAGTATTTTACTTTCAATTACAAAACCCTGAGAGGCCAACAAAGGCCAATACAACAATCTGAACCCCAAAATAATAACCCAACATAAACAGCTAGGTGAACGAGAATCACGATCCCGACCGGCGTCTAGATGACGTCGTTGGGCTGCCACTCGAGTGCTGGGGGTGGCTCAATAGCCTCCTCCGGGCACTCCTCGTCACGCGCGAAACCACCGGCACCTGGACACCAAAATACAAGCATCAAACACGACGGTTTGGCAAATAAACAATTTAGACATGAATAGTTGAAATAATGCTAAAACAGTTCAAAGTTTAAATACACGTTTCAATGCTTACGAAACTAGCACGAATACATATAATATCATGAAAAGATAAATCCACATGAGCTCATCCTTTCTCCGTCATACATGATGACAAGAGCAAGCACGCAAGACAAGCACGACAAGAAACACGATCCCACGCCACACAAGGTAGACGGGGTATCCGGCCGCGGAACCGGACCACGAACACGCACGATGTGCCATTCAAGACACGACTAGTCTGCAGACAGTCCACGAGTTTAAGGACCCCCAGGTAGTGGATCAAGCTAAAAGGGCGGTCCAAGCTCAGTGAAATTCACTTATATCATGAATGCACAAAACACGGCAATACGCGATCGAAAACACGACAAAACAAGAGGGAAATCATTTAACGAGCACGACGTGGCAAGACTAGCAAAATAGCATGGTGTTAATGCTTACAAACTTAATAAATGATTCCCTTTTTATTCTTGAAACACATCTTGAAAACGACTTGCACTTGGAAATCAGACGAGAACACGATGGTGCATAAAGCATCATAAACAAAGGTTCAAACATAACTTTATCAAGCATAGGCTAAGACCACATCTTTGACCCTTGTGGAATTGAAAACCAAATGTCGAAATTCAATAAAACTTGGTGTCCCCGAAGGTATATTACATTTTAGAAATTTCAAGTGCACAAGGTCAATAAAAAGGGTCTAAGACCAAGTCTAGTTTTCATTCCTGCAAAATCCTTCAAAACAGTACTTTTTGGTGTGGTTCATGCCTCTCTACCGGTAGAAATTCCGGTAGAAGATGTTCTACCGGTAGAACTTCCGGTTGAAGTGCTTCTACCGGTAGAACTTCCGGTTGAAGCACTTCTACCGGTAGAACTTCCGGTAGAACTGCGGTTCACAGTTTTTCTCAACTCTCTGCCACAATTTGGGCCGTTTCTACCGGTAGAACTTCCGGTAGAACTGCGGTTCACAGTTTTTTCTCACTCTCTGCCGAAATCTGGGCCATTTCTACTGGTAGAACTTCCGGTAGAACTTGGGGTTTTTAATTTCCTCAACTCTCTGTCAAAATTTGAGCCCTTTCTACCGGTAGAACTTCCGGTTGAAATACCCCTACCGGTAGAACTTCGGAATTTCAATTTTTTCCACACTTCATTCACTTCTTCACTTCCACATTTTCACCACCTGCACTCCCCAAGCCTACATGCTTCCAAGGGATGATTTCCACACAAAATCCATTCACATTTCATTCAAAACATCAAAATCATAAACCCATTTACATTCAAAACATAAATCTAATAACTTGCAAACCATTCCATTGAAAACATGCTTCCATTGAAGATGAAACCTCTACATTAGATAGAGAAATTAGTACTCTTGCTTAATAAGATTAAAACAAGCTAAAAGAGATTAATGACATGCAAGAAAGATAAGCTTGATGATAAACAACATTTCCAAAAGTAAAAATGCCCAAAAACTCAACATGCACTAGGGAAAACTAAAAGGTTTACTTGCCTCTAACCCAAGCCAAGCCAAAGCTTCACAACTCAACAAGAAAGGGGTGCTCCACGAGATCTACACAAAACCCCCAAAATGGAGCATACAAAATCAACATTTTTGGCCATTACAAAACCCCATTTCGAAAATGGGTTTGAAATCATGACAAACAAGCCCTAGGTGAGCTAAAGAACATCAAATGAAGAGAATGAAGGAGGACACCAACCTTGAGCTAGCCAAACAAGAAGAATAAAAGTAGAAGATGATGAATAGTGCAGTGGCTTGACTCCAAAAACACTCCAGCTGTAGCTTGAGACGAGAGGAAGAGGATGGTGGTCTTGGATCGAAAAATGGAGCCTTCTAGCTAGATGATTTCAAGGGAAAAGGATCAAGAAGAGACCTTCCTCCTCAACTTCACCCTAGGGCAGAATCGTTGCAGGAAATGGAAAAAGGGCAAATGAAGGAGAAGAGAGCTTATATAGTGTCAGGAGGTGGGTCCCTTTAGCAGTGAAACTTGGAACGCTTGGAACATGGTCTTGTGGACCCCGGATGGAATCGACGAAGAAGAACAAAACGATCGCCGAAAAATCTAGTTTCGGAAAAGTATTATTTTGACATAGTTTCACGACTTCGAAAAGTGTGCCCAGATTTACATGCAAAGACAGATTTACCCTATTGGGCCAAAACTTGGGCTTCTGGGCCTCAAATGCAAGCAGCTTAAAAACGAAAGTTGCCATAAATAATAAAACCATTCAAGAGAACTAAAAATCACATCCACAACAAAGATCTAGCACAAAAACCCATTCTTACACGTGCACTCAGGGCGTCCCTGAGCGTGTCTGACTCATACTAAACGTCCTCAAAATCCCCAAAGCTATAATCCAGACTAAGTCTAATCACATTCTAACCCAACTAGTACTAAGACTCACTTAAGACTAAACGTTTACTTAATTAGTACTAATCGAGTTGGTCTGGGTCGGGGTCTAACAGATTGAAAGAGGTTTTGGATTTCCAAATTTGACAGAAGAAATGGAGCTCAAAGGTGTAGTAAAAAGTGGAAAGGAAGAGGAGCAGAGCTGCCCCGGAACAAGTTTCTGGACAGTTCGCTCGAGCGAAGTGTCCAGAAAGATTTTCGAACCATTCCAGTGGACAGTTCGCTCGAGCGGACCTTATATCGCTCGAGCGAACCCTCTCAAAGCTCATTCCAGAGAATGGTTGGCTCGACCGCACGAATCGTTCGCTCGTGCCATCCTGAACTGGACAAGTCCGCTCGGGCGAACCCTCCCAGAAGGCCATTCCAGAGAGCACGTTGCTCGAGCGAACTCCAGGTCCGCTCGAGCGATGTGTACTGTTTTCCTGGGGTTGTTTGGAAGCAAAGAATGAAAGGTCTTAAGTATTGAGAGAGGTTAGTTGGCATCCCTATTGTGACGAGAGTACTTATAACCATTGTTTGAAATCCATCTGAGGAATAGACCATAATCACAAGGCATTCGTTGAAGTTTTGGGGAATCTCAAAGTGCATAAGGAATCGGAATGTTTTCAAATTCAATGAGTACCAAGTTTATTATTAAATAGGCATTCGGGATCCCTATTCACTTTGAAATCCCCATTCACCTTGAATTAGTTTTAAACCCCGATATTTTGAAAGTCTATTTCATCTGTTATTCCAGAAATTTATGAATTATGACTTATCAATTCCGAAAGTATTGTATTTGTACTTGTACCCTTTTTATTAGTCCCGAAATGCATGCCCGACATGATATGATAGATGTACCCTTGAGCACCCCGTCTTGCCCGCTTATAGTCTTGCACTGGATTTGTTTTATACATGTCTCGATTTATGTGATTTAACCTATGTGTTGGCACCACTAAGCTTAGATGACCTTGTCGGTCTGATCTGCCGACTTGGAGATCCCTTCCCGTCCCGCCAGCTGCAGCATGGATCCCGATACCCGATTTATTAATCGTGGTCCCATCCCGATACCCTGCTCGCTCCCGTGGTTCCCAATATTCGGTTCGCTACCGTGATTCCCGACACCCGGTTTGCTACCGTGGTCCCGTCCCGTATTATTGTATATGTATATGTAAATTGGTTGCACCTCCTCACTTCGGTGACTGTGGTCAACACCCGATACTCTTGTCACTTCGGTGATAGAGGATTTAGCTTCTTGTGGATGCCATCTTGATTGTTTCCCGATTTCCTTGATTACCTTACATGTTTTGTGACTGCATATGCGTTTTAATTAAATGATTCATTTACTTCTTGAAAGTCATTGTTTAAACAAGTTTATATGTTTTCCAAGGTAAAGGTTTTTATTATCGAATGTTTATATCTGTTTACCCACCTGCCAGACCGTCGTGTCTGATCCTTTGCTTTAGTACTCAGGCCCCGTTGTCGGTTATCCCGAGGAGCAGCCAAAGGAGGCGGTCGGAGAACCGCAACAGCTAGTTGAGTAGCGTGCCGACGATGTTATGTAAACATCCGTTTGTCGAGATGCGAAACATTTTGGGGGGGTGGTTATGGATAGGTTTTTTTTGTGGATATTGTTTTGTCTATATTGGCCTTTGTTGGCCTCTATTTTTGGGAATTGTAATTAAATGATATATGTTCAACTTTAACAGTACTTTTGGGTTACGCTATAGAACATTGCTCATTCTGATACCTGTTATTTAAATGCAATCAGTCTTATTATCATGGAAATGAATTACATGCTTGATTTGCTACACGCTTCCGCAATTTAACAAAGTACTCATGATGTTGTTGAGATATCCTCACCGCGGACACCTGTGGGAAATCACGTGCACGGGTGATGTGTGTTCTTTATTATCCCTTGTGCGCTGGGCATCAAACATACCTTTTCTTATTTACTTCACAATTAGTCCCGATCCCGGATTGGTCCCCAAACCAGGTCCGGGGTCACGACAGACTAGTATCAGAGCGAGACGTGTTTCAGGCAATTAAAACTAGAAATCCTAAGGACGTGGCGAGGATTCGTTAGATCTCCCGTTAGCTAGAATCGCGTGAGCAATGTGTGACCCTATTCTTGATTATCATGTGCTAACAACTTGTTTTGCAGCATCATGCCACCTCGTAAGCGACCCGTAAACGGTAATCCCACTGCAAGCAACAGTGATTATACCGGGCCAGTTGAGGGTACAGGGCCAGTTGGAGAAGATAGAACTAAAAACATAATGCCAAATCAGTTTCAGCAGATGTTACAAGCTATGCTTGATCAGCAGCATCAAGCCAATGAGAATTAGACTAGACTTCAAGAACAAATGCTGAAGAAGGATGAGGATCATTCCAGAGAGTTGGCAGAGATGTAGAGACAGTTATTGGAGGTGTTACAGAGAAGGCCAGAGCCAGTCCAGCCTCAACCTGCAATTGTCATCAACCAGAGGGAGCATGACCCCAATGCATTGTTCGAGAGATTCAGAAAGAGGGCACCCAAAGATTTTATTGGCTCAGAAGATCCCTTGACTGCAGATGATTGGCTGGACCATACAGAGAATATCTTCGAAGTCTTCAGGTGCACAGGAGGAGAGAGAGTAAAGCTAGCAACATCTATATTCATCGGGTTGGCAAACATCTGGTGGAAAATAGTAAGGGAAGAGTATAGAATAATGGCTGACGTAGTTGCATGGTGAAACTTCAAGATACAGTTTCGTGACAAATATGTACCCACGCACATCAGGAGACAGAAGGCAGTGGAGTTTCAACAGCTTGTCCAAGGCAATACGACCGTCCAAGAATACCTCACTAAGTTTGAGAGGTTGTCCAGATATGCCCCCGAATTAGTGGACACGGTGGAGAAAAAGATAACCAAGTTCCTTGAAGGACTTCACCCCATCATCAAGAGGGATGCTACGGGAGTTATACCACTGGTCACTTTTGAAGAGGCGATCAAGAGGGCCTAGAAGTTCGAGAACTTCCACCACAAGGACCTTAGATCTCAAGGCAAAGGACAAGGGCAACCCCAGCAGCAGCATCACCAGTAAAGGAATGAGCAGAACAAGAGGCAAAGGCAAGACCAGAATGTGCAGCTCGTTTGTATCCACTGTGGCAAAAACCATGAGAGTGCCCAATGTCGTACCATCACCGGAGCATGCTTTAGATGTAGCTCCATGGATCATCATATGAGGAATTGCCCGAGACCGAATAGACAGAATCAACAGCCTCAAGGAGCACCGCGTCCAGCACCGCCACAGAATGCACTAGTAGTGCAGAATCAGGCAAGGCCACTTCAGCAGCAGGCACCACCACAGCAGTGTAGACCCCAACAACAGCAGCAGCAGCAGGTCCGTCAACAGGGACAGCAGCAAAATCAGTGTCTCCCGCAACAGAACAGAAATGTCCCTCAAGGCAGGCAGCAGCAAGCTCCTATAAGGCCACAGCAGCGAGGACAAGTGTATGCGGTCAATAGAGCTGATGCAGAGGCAGCAGGCAATGTTGTGGAAGGTACACTTCTTGTCAGTGGAATAGAAGCTAGAATATTGTTTGACCCTGGCTCTACGCATTCATTCATATCCCATACATTTTCTAGATTGATTGATGTGCATGGTAGAGATCTTGAGTACATTTTGACTGTAGCTACACCAGTAGGAAAACAAGTTGTGTGTACGATCTATTACCCTAGTTGTACAGTCCGGATAGGAGAAGTTGTGTTACCCGCAGATCTTATTCTGTTGGAGATGAAGGATTTTGATGTCATCCTAAGGATGGATTGGCTGGCAGGGTACCATGCCACGATGGATTGTTTCCATAAGACCCTTACCTTCAAGTTGGAGGAGACACCAGTAGAGGTGTTATTTCAGGGAGAGAGGAGGAATCCTCGTGCTGGGTTTGTCTCAGCGTTGAAAGCTGATAGACTATTGAGAAGTGGATGTGAAGCCTATTTGGCGTTTATCATAGAGAATAAACGGTCCCAAGGGGTGGAGGAGATCCCTATTGTTTGGGAGTTCCCGGATGTATTTCCGGAGGAGATTTCAGGTTTACCACCCATGAGAGAAATTGATTTCACCATTGAATTGTTACCGGGGACCGGTCCGATTTCGATTGCACCATATAGAATGGCTCCGGCGGAATTGGGAGGGTTGAAGATACAATTGCAAGAATTGTTGGATAAAGGTTTTGTGAGACCTAGTATTTCGCCATGGGGAGCTCCAGTTTTGTTCGTTAAGAAGAAGGATGGTTCGATGAGAATGTGTATTGATTACCAAAGATTGAATCAAGTGACCATCAAGAACAAATATCCATTGCCAAGGATAGATGAACTGTTTGATCTGTTACAAGGTGCTTCGTATTTCTCGAAGATTGATTTGAGATCCGGTTACCATCAGCTGAGGGTCAGAGAATCAAATGTGTTGAAAACAGCTTTCCGGACAAGATATGGCCACTATGAGTTTCTAGTGATGCCATTTGGGTTGACCAATGCACCGGCAGTGTTCATGGCATTGATGAACAAGATATTTGCCCAATATCTGGATCAGTTTGTGGTGGTATTCATCGATGATATTTTGGTGTACTCCAAGACCAGAGAAGAGCATGAAGAGCATTTGAGGATAGCATTGCAGCTTCTGAGAGAGAACTAGTTGTATGCGAAGCTCGATAAGTGTGAATTTTTGGCTAGAGCAAGTTGCATTTTTGGGGCACATTATCTCCAAGGAAGGATTGTTAGTAGACCCGTCTAAAATTGAGGCAGTAGTGAAGTGGGAAAGACCGAAGAATTTGTCGGAAATTAAGAATTTTCTTGGATTGGCAGGGTATTACCGGAGGTTTGTGCAAGGATTTTCGTCGATTGCAGCACCGTTGACGATGTTGACAAGGAAAAATGTGCCTTATGTATGGACAGATCAGTGTGAGACTAGTTTCCAAGAGCTAAAGAAGAGATTGACCACCGCACCAGTACTTACTTTGCCATCCGGGAGCGGGGGTTTTACCATCTTTACCGATGCTTCAAACATTGGACTTGGTTGTGTGTTGATGCAAGAAGGAAAAGTTGTGGCATATGAATCCCGACAGTTGAAAGATCACGAGAAGAACTATGCGACCCATGACCTCGAATTGGCAGCGGTCGTCTTCGCGTTGAAAATGTGGAGACATCACCTCTACGGAGAGAAGTTTGAGGTTCATTCTGATCACCGCAGCCTACAATACCTATTTTCTCAGAAGGAATTAAACATGAGGCAGCGGAGATGGATGGAGTATATCAAGGATTATGATTTTCCGATCAAGTATCACCCAGGGAAAGCGAATGTAGTTGCCGATGCTTTGAGCAGAAAATCAGTGGGCATAACGAATCTAAGTGGTACTTGTATTTTTGAACAATTTGAAGAGTTAAGGATAGACCTACAGCCACTGAGGAAGGGTGTTATAATTGCCAATATGTCAGTGTCAGAGCCTTCGTTTATTCAGAAGATCAAGAATAGTCAGTTGCAAGATCCAGAGTAGGCCAAGATTGCAGATCATATAGCAGAACGTCCTGATTTCCGTATCGTTGATGGAGTTCTTTACTATCGAGACCGTCTGTGTGTGCCTAACATCGAAGATTTGAGGAATGACATCATGGCAGAAGCTCACAGTATGAAGTATTCCATGCACCCGGGCAGCACGAAGATGTATCAGAACTTGAAAGGCAGATTTTGGTGGAAAAACATGAAGAAAGAGATTGCAGCGTTTGTCTTTCGTTGCATGACGTGTCAGTTGATAAAGGCAGAACATCAGAAGCCTCCAGGGTTGCTATAGCCATTAGAGATCCCAGAATGGAAGTGGGAGCACATTACCATGGACTTTATTTCGGGACTACCAAAGACTAGCAGAGGCAATGACGCTATATGGGTTATTGTGGACAGATTCACCAAGTCAGCTCATTTTATCCCCATGAAGACAGGGAAGAAGATGCACATGTTACCCCTGGCAGAGTTGTTTGTCAATGAGATTGTTAGTAGACAAGGACAGCCAGTTTCCATTACTTCTGACAGGGACAGCAGGTTCATCTCGAGGTTTTGGAAGACCCTACATGAGTCTATGGGTACGAAGTTACAGCTTAGTACAGCTTATCACCCTCAAACAGATGGCCAGTCAGAAAGAACGATTCAGACCCTTGAGGATATACTACGTGCTTGTGTATTAGAGTTCAAGATCCAGTGGGACTAGACTCTACCGTTGTGTGAGTTCGCTTACAACAACAGCTACCATTCAAGCATTGGAATGGCGCCATTTGAATCTTTGTATGGCAGAAGATGTAGGACACTTGTATGTTGGGAAGAAGTTGGCACCCGCAGTTTCCATGGACCAACCATAGTTAGTGAGACCAGTGACAAAGTGAGACAGATTCAGGAATGTCTTAAAGTAGCTTGGAGTAGACAGAAGAGCTATGCAGACTCTCACCGAAAGGATCTACAGTTCAAAGAAGGAGATAAAGTCTTCTTAAAGGTGTCACCTACCAGAGGAACATTGAGATTTGGACAGAAGGGCAAGTTGTCACGGAGATACATCGGACCGTATGATATCATGAGTAAGATTGGTGATGTGGCTTATATATTAGCCTTACCTTTCGAGTTGTCCGGTGTACACAACGTCTTCCATGTGTCGATGTTGAAGAAGTACGTCCCCGATCCTTCACATGTACTCCGACATGAACCGTTGGAAATCAGAGAGGATGCTACCTATGTTGAGAAGCCCATTCAGATCATAGACTCAAAGGAGCAATAGTTAAGGATACGGACTATTCAGTGGGTAAAGGTGCTTTGGGAGAATCATGGACCGGAAGAGGCAACGTGGGAATTGCGAGATCAAGTGCAGAAGAAGTATCCACATCTCTTACCCGAAGTGAGCTTTGTGTTTCATTTGGAGGACCAAATGCCCTAAGGGGTGGAGGATGTAAAACCTTGACCCGAGTGATCTCGATTAGTACTAATTAAGTCTCATATTAGAGCTAAGCGTGATTAGTGCATTTTGGTCAAGTTTGGACTAGAATAAATCTCTTTAGTTTTGGGAGAGTTTTAGTACTTTGTGTGTGTGGTGGGACCCTTTGGGGGTTCCGTTTTTGGATAGTTTTACGAGTATTTGGGGATTGTTCGTATTCCGATGATTTGTATTTCTACCCTGTTTCACTTGTCCCGCTAATCCCTACAACTTTCATGTTGATCTCGTAACTGTCCGGAACCCCGAAACCCGATTTCTTGCATTGAGGGCAAAACAGTCTTTTTACATGAAATCTGTACCCAAAACTTGATATTCCCGAAACCCGCGAAACATATACTTTTTAGAAACTAGATATTTCGGTGATCATTTCTTCCTTCTTCGTCGATTTCGTTCGAGATCCCCGAAAGTAGTGATTTCAGCCCAAAGAAGTTTCTAGGAGATGGAGCCCACACCCATTGTCTTTAAATAGAGAACCCATCCTCCATTCTCTCTTTTTCCAGCACAAGAGCAACTAAACCTAGTATTTCCTCTCATTTCTCTTCTCCTTGCTTCTCCACCACCAAATCACCACCAACCTTGCATCTTTTGAGAAATGGAGATCACCACCCTCTTCCCCTCCTTGCAAGCTTTTCTTTAATATCATTTGTAGAAGAATCTACTCATCTCAAGACCCTCTTTGAGCTCACCTTGTCTATTTGGAGGACCTACAAGTAAGCTTCCTCCCTAATCTCTTAGATTTGTGTTCTTCAAGTCTTGGGAGAGCTCCTTTTTCATTATTGTGAGTTATCTCTTCTTGTTTCATGGTTTGACCCATTTTAGGGTTTGTATTTGGGGGTTTTTGTGTAGATTGCATCCTTGGCTTGGAAGAGTTGTCTAGTAGCTTGATTCCCTTGATTAGAGACCTAGAGGCAAGTGGATAGAATGGATTATTTTAGTTTTCAATGATTTCCATGATAAATATGTTTGATTTATTGTCTCATTAATGGCTTGTTTCACTTGTATTCATTATGCTATAAATGCTTTTGGAAAGGGGCTGGTTAGCCCATTTAATGTCTTGAAATGTGATTTAAAGTTTTTGTGTTATCTATTGTCTAAGACTTGAATGAATTTATGTGGTTGTGATTCTTCTCTTTTCTTTGTGATTGGATGTGGAAAAGAATGGACATGAATGTATGGATGCTTGGTGGATGTTGTGAGGAGTTTTGATTGGGGATTGAAAGAGGTTTTGGATTTCCAAATTTGAGAGAAGAAATGGAGCTCAAAGGTGTAGTAAGAAGTGGAAAGGAAGAGGAACAGAGCTGTCCCGGAACAATTTTCTGGAAAGTTCGCTCGAGCGAAGTGTCCAGAAAGGGTTTCGAACCATTCCAGTGGACAGTTCGCTCGAGCGGACCTTATATCACTCGAGCGAACCCTCTCAGAGCTCATTCCAGAGAATGGTTGGCTCGAGCGCACGAATCGTTCGCTCGTGCCATCCTGAACTGGACAGGTCCGCTCGAGCGAACCCTCCCAGAAGGCCATTCCAGAAAGCACGTCGCTCGAGCGAACTCCAGGTCCGCTCGAGCGATGTGTACTGTTTTCCTGGGGTTGTTTGGAAGCAAAGAATGAAAGGTCTTAAGTATTGAGAGAGGTTAGTTGGCATCCCTATTGTGACGAGAGTACTTATAACCATTGTTTGAAATCCATCCGAGGAATAGACCATAATCACAAGGAATTCGTTGAAGTTTTGGGGAATCTCAAAGTGCATAAGGAACCGGAATGTTTTCAAATTCAATGAGTACTAAGTTTATTATTAAATAGGCATTCGGGATCCCTATTCACTTTGAAATTCCCATTCACCTTGAATTAGTTTTAAACCCCGATATTTTGAAAGTCTATTTCATCTGTTATTCCAGAAATTTATGAATTATGACTTATCAATTCCGAAAGTATTTTATTTGTACTTGTACCCTTTTTATTAGTCCCGAAATGCATGCCCGACATGATATGATAGATGTACCCTTGAGCACCTCGTCTTGCCCGCTTATAGTCTTGCACTGGATTTGTTTTATACATGTCTCGATTTATGTGATTTAACCTATAAGTTGGCACCACTAAGCTTAGATGACCTTGTCGGTCTGATCTGCCGACTTGGAGATCCCTTCCCGTCCCGCTAGCTGCAGCATGGATCCCGATACCCGATTTATTAATCGTGGTCCCATCCCGATACCCTGCTCGCTCCCGTGGTTCCCAATATCCGGTTCGCTACCGTGATTCCCGACACCCGGTTTGCTACCGTGGTCCCGTCCCGTATTATTGTATATGTATATGTAAATTGGTTGCACCTCCTCACTTCGGTGACTGTGGTCAACACCCGATACTCTTGTCACTTCGGTGATAGAGGATTTAGCTTCTTGTGGATACCATCTTGATTGTTTTCCGATTTCCTTGATTACCTTACATGTTTTGTGACTGCATATGCGTTTTAATTAAATGATTCATTTACTTCTTGAAAGTCATCGTTTAAAGAAGTTTATATGTTTTCCAAGGTAAAGGTTTTTATTATCGAATGTTTATATCTGTTTACCCTCCTGCTAGACCGTCGTGTCTGATCCTTTGCTTTGGTACTCAGGCCCCGTTTATATAGTTTTTTTGTTGTGGATATTGTTTTGTCTATATTGGCCTTTGTTGGCCTCTATTTTTGGGAATTGTAATTAAATGTAATTAAATGATATATGTTCAACTTTAACAGTACTTTTGGGTTACGCTATAGAACATTGCTCATTCTGATACTTGTTATTGAAATGCAATCAGTCTTATTATCATGTAAATGAATTACATGCTTGATTTGCTACATGCTTCCGTAATTTATCAAAGTACTCACGATGTTGTTGAGATATCCTCACCGCGGACACCTGTGGGAAATCACATGCACGAGTGATGTGTGTTCTTTATTATCCCATGTGCGTTGGGCATCAAACATACCTTTTCTTATTTACTTCACACTTAGTCCCGATCCCAGATTGGTCCCCAAACCCGGTCCGGGGTCGCGACAGGGGACGACGTCATCACCACCCTCACCGTCTCCGGCCCTCGCTCCCTTGCTACCCCTCTCATCCTCGCTACCCCTGTCGTCCATTGGATCATCACTATCATCGGACGCAAATAGCTCATCCAGGGTTGCTATGTACTCCTCATCATCGGAGCCGCTGGCCGCATACTCACCTCCATCCATCCTGGCACCCGGATGAATAGCATCGGCTGTGCCCGTCCTCGCCCACTCGCTGGTAGTCGGGGTAGGTCCGCTGTCCCCACTCCTGACTGATGAACATCCAGCAGCTGCTATCTGCGCCTCATGGCCGGCTAAAAACTCCGCTTGATCACGAGACCAACCTGGAATGCATAAGTGACGATAGTGAGTAAGAGAACAAACGAATCAGAACTACAAGGACAAGGCTAGAATACTCACGGTCTAGGGTTCTCGCCCTCGCCGGACCATAGGCTTCCCATAGCCACTCATTATCAATCTGGCTGGAGCCAAGATAAGGCCCGGCACCAAACAAGCGCTTGAGCAACGACCGAAAGAGCTCGGGATTAGCATTTGTCGCACAGGTCGAGACCAACAGACCACTCACCCTCAAACCCCAGCATCTCGCTATGTCCTCAAGGGTGATGGTCATCTCGCCGGTCGGGAAATGAAAAGAATGAGTCTCATCCCTCCATCTCTCCGAGAGTGCACTAATAAGAGCGCGATCAGGGCGGAAAGCGACGATTGACATAAAATCCCCGAAACCCATGGCCCGGACGCTATCCTTCAGAGTGTCAGGTAGCACCGTCCACCACTCTTTCACCTTTAGCCATCCCACCCGCATCCGAGCAAGGGGCACATGCTGAAGTTGAGAAAAGCACCACAATTATTAGCACAGTAGTTGAAGATAAATAATTACTAGAGGCAATACAAGAAAAGGAAATACAGCTACCTTGCCCGCCTTTATCTCGTCAGCAAGGTGGGGGTCTTCCGTGGTTCGTGATTTCTTACACCTTTTTCCAAGGCGGGCCGTAGTCGGATCCATCTCTGGCCCCTTAGCAAGCCCAACGCCAGGATCCTCCATGAGTCTATCTAAGGGAATACTCCCCAGGTCTCCTGATGGACCCTCTACCGACTCAGCTGTCGTCGGGGCCATCTTGCAAGCAAGCCTTGTCTTCATCATCCTACACATTTGGAGAGAAAAGAAAGCGCATATGAGAAGTGGCAAGTAAGAAATGCACAAGTGGCGAGGTAAAATTTGAAAGATCTCACACTGAATACTATGCAGAGCAACCAAGCTGAACCCAAGAGAGACATTAAAATAGGGAAGCATTGACCAAACGATCCCAAGATAAACCAATCCAAGAACAAAAGTGAAACTGATAGCCAAGACTAAAAATAATAATAATAATAAAAATATAACATGACAAGTGAAGCAAATCCCCACTCAGACCAAGACACCACCACCATGACCCTTGTCCCATCACAATTAGAACCACCACACTCTATTCATCACCATCGTATCGCCCCTACACATGCATCAGTCACTAAAACCACTCACTTCGTCCCGATTAACCGAGACAGCCGATGGGTTCAGCCCCACCAACGGATCTTTTCAGACCTCACCGAATCACGTAAAACCCCCAAACCTTGCTCACAGTACCCAAACTCATTGCCCAGGTTGGTTACTAAACGGCCACCTGTGGGGGGACTAAGAATTAGGATTTTCATTCCACAGCTAAGATGAGCTCCATCTACCATTTCAAATTCAAACCTCCACCGAACTCCACATTTACTACTTCTACAGAACACCCATGGCCATAACCAAGCCCAAAACTCCATTCTGCAGCCAGTAAAAGAAAAAAAAAAGGGCACACAAGGAGGAGAAGACAGTCAAGAAAGTGAGACCCACATACCTAGCCTTTTCTCCCTGCGCTTCTCTCTCTTCACTTTACCTTTGCTGCCTGCTCCCTCACTCGTCCCTCACCTGCAACAATGGCAGCAACAACACATTAAAAAAAAGAGAGAAAAGAGAAAGGAAACAGAGAAGAAGAACGAAGAAGAAAAGAAAGTAAAAAAAAAAAAAAAAAAAAAACATACCTGGGCCAGGGGCTGAGCTCCCCTTCCTCTCCTCCCTTTTCTCCTTTCATTTTCTCTTCCTATCTTCACTCTACCCGCTCCTTCACTCTCGGGTTTCACCTGCAAACAGCAGCAGCAGGCATATGAAAAATGGAAAAAAAAAAGAAGAAAGAAGAAGAAGGAGATGGGACCCACGTACCTGGGCCACTCAAGGACGAACTCCATCTTTTCTCTTTTCCCTGTTCTTCCTCAGCCCACTCGGCCTTCACCTGCAAACAGCAGCAGCAGGCACACGAAAAAAATGAAAAAAAAAAAAATAAAGAAAGAAGGAGAAAGAAGAAGAAGAAGATGAAGTCAACATACCTGGCCAGGGGTGAGCTTCCCCTTTCTCTCCACGCCTCGCTGCTTCTCCCCCTTTTTTTTATTCGTTTCTCACCTGCAACAATAACAGCCACAGCAGAGTACAAAAAAAAAAAATAGAAAATGAAGAGAGAAGAGAGAATAGAAGAAAGGAAAAGAAAGAACTACATACTGTCGCGACCCCGGACTGAGACCCAGGCCCGCGACGCAAATGCATTGCATTATTAATAAAACATACCCCTGTCTTCCCACAAGTTTCCACGGTGAGGATCCCAAGACACGGGTCGAGCTCACACGAATAGGTATGAGGAAGCGTGTAGCAAAACACATCACACTAATCTTAAACAATAAGATTCAAGAGAAATTATAATACCGAGACTTGGTATCAAAAGAGAAATGTCAACAAAGCAATCCTATCTTGATATAAAGTTTTATAGTTAGACAAAAGTATATTAATTCACAATACATATCCATGAGAGGCCAACAAAGGCCAATACAATAGAATAAGATCCCAAAAGACATCCCAAAACTAGGTGAACGAGAAGCAAGATCCCGCCCGGCGTCTAGATGACGTCGTCGGGCTACCACTCAGGTGTTGGGGGTGGCTCAATAGTCTCCTTCGGGCACTCCTCGTCAAACGCGATACCTCCTGCACCTGGACACCAAAATAGAAAGCATCAAATACGACGGTTTGCCAAAATAAACAATTTAGGCATGAATATGAAAAATAGTGCTAAAACAGTTCAAGATTAAAGTACACGTTTCAAGTTTACGAAACTAGCATGAATACTTATAATATCATGAAAAGATAAATCCACATTGAGCTCATCCTTTCTCTATCACGTAAAATGACAAGAGTAAACACGCACGAAACACGACACGCAAGACACGATCCCACGTTACACAAGGTAAACGGGGAGGCCGGCCGCGGAACCGGAACACGAACACGCACGATGTGTAATATAATACACGACTAGTCTGCAGACAGTCCACATGTTTAAGGACCCCTAGATAGTGGATCAAGCTAAAAGGGTAGTCCAAGCTCAGTGGTATTCACTTATATCATGAATGCACAAAACACGGTGATACACGTTCGTGAACACGACAAACAAGAGGGAAATCATTTATCAAACACGACACGACAAGACTAGCAAAATAGCATAGTATTAGTGCTTAACAAACTTAAGAAATGATTCCCTTTTTCTTATTCTTGAAACTCGTCTTAAAACGAGCTTATACTTGAAATTCGAGCAAATGCACGATGATGCACGAAGCATCAAAACAAGAGTCCAAATACGAAATCTATCAAGTTTAGGCTAAGACTATTCATTCACCCTTATGGAGTTGAAACCCAAATGTCGGAGTTTTGACAAGATTTGGTGCCCCAGAAGTTATAGTACATTTTGGAATTCCAAGTGCACAAAGTCAATTAAAGGTCTAAATCCTAGTCTAGTTTTCATTCTCACAAAAATCCCTCAAAAACAGCACTTTTGGTAAATTTCGGTCAGCCCTCGGTTACTAGTTGGTTAACCGACGTTGATCTGTCGGTCGACTGACGGCTGACCGACAAGTCTCATCCCAGAAATGCAGCTCTCTGGAATTCGGACCGACAGGTCTCTGTTGTCTGTCGGTCGACCAAACTTGGGAGTTCGGTCAGCCGACAGCTGACCGACACCTGACTGACGGAATTTCTGGCACAATGTTGCTCTCTGGAATTCGGACCAACAGGTCTCGGTTGGCTATCGGTCGACCGAACTTGGGAGTTTGATCAGCCGACAGCTGACCGACACCTGACTGACAAAATTTCTGGCACAATGTTGCTCTCTAGAATTCGGACCGACAGGTCTCGGTTGGCTGTCGGTCGACCGAACTTGGGAGTTTGGTCAGCCGACACCTGACTGGTAGGACGCGGGCAGTGCGTTTCAGTTCAGATTTTTCACACTTCCTTCCCTTTTTCACTTTCACACTTGAACCACCTGCACTCCCCAAGCTTACAAACTTTCCAAAGGATGATTTACACACAAAAATCCACTCACATTCAATCAAAACTTCAAAATCACTAAACCATTTACATTTAAATCATGTATTTAATAACTTGTGAAGCATTCAAATGAAAGACATGTTTCCATTCAAGACAAAACTTCTAGATTAGATAGAGTGCTTAATAGCCATGCTTGTAAAGATTAAACAAACTAAAAGAGATTAGTAACATGAAAGAAATGATAAGCTTGATAATAAACCAACATTTCTCAAGGTAAAATACCCAAAACTTACAATGCACTAAGAAGGACTAAAATGTTTACTTGCCTTATCCCAATGTCAAGCAAAAACTCCACAAAACTCAACAAGAAGGGGATATCCACGAAATCTACACAAAAACCCCCAAAATAGATCACACAAAAATCACTATTTTGGTCACTACAAACCCCCATTTCGAAAATGGGTTTGAAACCATGGGAAACAAGCTCTAAATGAGCCAAATGAACATCAAATGAAAGAATGAAAAAAACTTCTAACCTTGAGCTAGCTGAACAAGAAGAATACAGCTTGAAGATGATGAATAGTAAAAGGGATTGGCTCCAAAAACGTCCCAAATGAAGCTTGAGAAGAAAGAAAGAGAATGGCAGAGTCGGATCGGGGATCAGAGCCTTCTTGATGGATGATTCAAGGGAAAAAGACCAAGAGAAAAACCTTCTTCTCTTCTTCACTCTAGGTCAAGGACGGTATAGGGATTTTGGGGAAGAAGAATGGAGGAGAGAGAGTAAGAGAGTTTATATAGTGTCTGGAAGGTGGGTCCCAAAGCAGTTGAACTTGAAACGATTAAAACATGGTCTTGTGGACCCCAGATGGAAATGACGAAGAAGAACAAAACGATCGTCGAAAAATCTAGTTTCGGAAAAGTATACTTTTGACATAGTTTCACAACTTCAAAAATTGTGCCCAGATTTAGCATGAATAATCAGATTTACCCTTTTTGAGCCAAAACTTGGGTTTCTTTGCCTCAAATACATGCAGGCTAAAAATGAAAGTTGTCACGAATAATAAAACCATTCAAGAGAAATAAAAATCACGATCAAACAAAAGATCTAGAACGAAAACCCACTCTTACACGTGTACTCAGGGCGTCCCTGAGCGTGTCTGACTCATACTAAATGTCCTCAAAATTCCCAAAGCTATAATCCAGACTAAGTCTAATCACATTCTAACCCAGCTAGTACTAAGACTCACTTAAGACTAAACACTCACTTAATTAGTACTAATCGAGTTGGTCTGGGTTGGGGTCTAACACATACCTTGAACTCCTTTTCCGCCTCTCCTCAATCTCCTTGCTGCATCCAAGATTTCCACCTGCAACAATGGCAGGAAGTAAAAAAAAAAAAAAAAAACAGAGAAGAAGGAAAAGAAAGAAGGAAAACAGAAAATGGAAAGGGAGGTCGAGACCCACTTACCTGAACGCCGGCGAACCTACACCCTTCTGCTCCGTCCCCCTATTTCACCCACTCGTCCCTGCCTCACCTGAAACAGCAAAAGCAAGAAAGAAAGAAACGAAAGAAAGGAAGAGAGGGAAACAGTGAATGAAAAGGAAAAGAAAAGAGGGGGGAAAGCCACCCCAACACGTGTAGCCAGCAGCGCCCAAGGCTGGGCGCTGAATGGCCCAGCCTCATCATCAGATGGGGGGGCCCTCTCTAAGGGCGACCCACCTCAAAATGGCCCATCTCTCTCGCCCAATAATAATAATAATAATATTAAAAAAAAAAAGAGGGTTTAGAGATCAAACCTAACATTAAATTAACCTTCAAGAGGGAAGAAAATTAAAACATAACTCACACACAGATTAAGTTCAAGTCAATTTTTATTAATAATAATCCAACCTTGACAAAATTTGACTTAACTTGATTACCAACCTCAACGCTAGACGAAGCTCAAGATTATCGGCGACAGATCGATGACCCATCTCTACCTACGAAGAACAACAGCACAAACAACATGCAAAGGTCGGTTGATTCAAAATAGGTTATGGATTCACCATAGGTATCATATATTAATGGTTCATGCATCCAAATCCCTGCATTCATCCACATATTCCACATCATCATACGCCAGCTAAAATGCACACATGCATAAAACAAAAAAAAAATCAATCAAAAAAAATAAAGAAAAAAAAATCTAAGTCAACTTTTATTGAACTCCGATAAGAGTCATTAAACAATAACTATAGCAATGAACCGAATCAATTGAATCCTGAACATTGACTAAAATAGAGGTCACGACCTTTGCTCCTATTACCCTAGATGGGGTCCATCACTAACTAAGATGGTCCTAATGACCTGACCTCTCATATAAACAAAGAGAAACTAGACTAGGGTAAGGATTTCCGATAAAGTCTTCTATAAGGGGTGAACCATGCCGTTAACGATTGGGAAACGAGCCAACCGCGCCTCCATTCCTGAGATGTGGGTCTCAAGCCGCCCCTTTACTTCCTCGAAAGTGTTTAAAGGGTCCCGAAGAGCATCACCGATCTCCCGAATTAGCCTGAAATCGTCCAGATGAGCAGTGTGCACTGGATGGATAAGCACTGAAAGGGTGGTGTTTTGCATTTTGAAATACTTTCTGTAGCGCCTTGGGATAGACGATTCGGCTTAGTGTGGGCAGGACATTGTCATGAGCTCTAACTGATCCATCTGCCTATGTAATGCGTTTGATTCCTCGATAGGAGCTCTTTCACTAGCAGTCTCCATACCCTCCCAGACTTCAAGCATCGCCTGAAGGTCCATCATGCTCCACAAAAGGGACTGGAGTACGTCATTAATGAAAGCTGGCAAGTCTTCCAGAAGTCCATCGTAGCGACACAACCTGTCAAGAGCGGTCCTCCCTACAACGTACAAATCTCCATACAGCCCGCATATCTTCTTGTATTTCATCACCAGCAAATCATACTTCCCACGCTTGGCTTCCACGAGCTGTTGATCCATCACCTCCTCAAATTGGAACACGCAATCGTAGGTGGTAGGTATGGATGACCCATGCTTGAGATAGAACTCAATTCATTCCTCGGAGTCATGGTAACCTACCCTTCCATCTCCTGAGGACCAATACTCTTCCCCTGGTGAATAGGGTGTGCAAGTAGGAGGACTTCCAGCACCATCAATGACGAATGAGAATATTGGAGCGCCAGCCATCGGAATAGAATGAGACCTATAAACACATATACAAGGCATTAGAAACCTTTCACTTGATAAAAAATAACCCAAAGAGGCTTAGATTGAAATAACCCTAAAAAAAAAAAAAAAAAAAAACCCCACTTGGGCGCACCAAGGGTGGCGCCCAGGTCTGTCCCAAGGAACTCATCCCGAAAGGTTGGGGTTCAGTGATGGAAATTCTATCAGGCCTTCCCAAATCCGTGCTAAATACTCTTAGAAGTACTGTGGGATTATCCTAAGCCGTTTTAAGAGCCAAAAGTCTAAATTTCATACAACATCTAAACACAAATGAAAAGAAAGGGGGTAACACAATGATAACAAAGAAAACATCATAAGATCAAAAGAAGAACAATGAAAGAGTGACGAATTGAAACAGAGGATGAGGACTAAACAAATATACAAAAAAAAAAAAAAAAAACCACACACAACACTTGGGCGCACCAAGGGTGGCGCCCAAGTCCACTTCAGGGACTTCATCGCAAATTGGGTCCGGTTCAGCCTAAAATTATTCATCACAGCCCCTGAAATCTGTGGGATAAATCACCAAGGGTACTGTTCGGTCACTTTCAGATCATTAGGGAACCAAAAAACATGCCTCCTTGTCAAAGTGACTCTGAATTAAACATTCATGCAAAGCAACATCTTTGTTTCTTTAAAAAAAAAAAAAAGAAAAGAAAGAAGAAGAGAATGGAAATTAAAGATGATACAACCCAAACAAAATATATATATAGACATCTAAATTTTAAGTTCACATCATGCCAAAAGAGAGAACAAAATAAACTAGAATATATGTTGCATGAACTAGAACCAACAAAGATGAAAGAGTGCTTACTTGGGAGCAAGAGAGAGACCAAAGACCCTGGAATTCGGAATTTGGAAGAGTAGAAAGCATGAGAAAACCCAAAGGCTGCCATTCCTTATATAGATTAGTGTCCTAATTTGAAAAGAAGACGGACTGCCACTTGGGCGCACTCCTAGTGGCGCCCAAGTCCTTCTACCTCCCAAACTTTGTAAGAGTGCCACTTGGGCGCACTCTTAGTGGCGCCCAAGTTCCTTCACTTACCTAGCGTAACCGCATCGTAGAATCCTAAACCAAGTAGGAGAGACCACTTGGGCGCACCTCTATGTGCGCCCAAGTACCCAGAAACACATGGGCGCCCCTCCATGTGCGCCCAACTATTTTTTTAACCCAGGGAGCCGCGTGATGCAAGGATCTGAGACCATGATGACTCTCTGATGATTGGTGACTAAAACAAACAAAAGTTACAACAAACAATGATTAGAAGAGAGTAATAGAAGAAACTAAGCGGTGAAAACCCGCGCACCGAACATCACCCCTTCGCAGGGAAATCATCATACACTTTAGTCCCATCACGCATACATTATGAATTGCATCCCATATCATCTCCATCAATGAAACTAGAAGTGTTACCTTTGCAAGTTATGAAACTGATCACTAGCAAAAAATGCAGAATCTTTTAGTGTTTGTTCAATGCAGGTTTCCAAAGTAGAAATGAGAGCACCAAAGGTGATTCAAGCACACTATTGGAGATGAACGGCATGAACTTTAGCCAATGAACATTGAAAGAAAGCGGTAATGATCCCTATCAACGGATTTACAGAAAGCTCTTGAGGTAAGTACCCCTAAATACAAATTTTCATGATTTTACCTCACGTCTAGAAATTGAGTCGCCGTAGGCCTCCCTTACGCGCTTATGATCGGTACGGCGACCATAATACTGTGTTATCACGAACTATGGTGTTTACCAACTCAAGTCTTGACGTTGGAGGATGAAATCCGTGTAACTCAAAACTCTCCATGATAAGCATGAAATGATGATCGAATCTATCCCGGGTTCTCATCTAAGCTTGGGTGAAGACCAAGATCTCTAGAGAGTGACAGCTATTCTGGTGAACATCATCTATTGGTTTAGTTTTTTTTTTTTTCGATGCATACCTGAGTTTCAAAATAAAATCCTTTTTCAAAAAAAAACTATGCATCTCATTCTCACATGCACTTCACACTATTGCTTGAACTAAGTTTATGATTGCCTTCAAGATCCCCATTATTGCTGGTTAAGTTTAACTATGCCTTGAGTATTCAACTGTGGATGAAAGTTAAAAGACATTATTTATGACAAATTGAATTGAACTCTATTACAAGAACAAATGAAACTCTAATAGTGACTTAGCCAATCGAAAGACCAACTTCTGATTCAGACCACCGGGGCACAGTTCCCACCATCACTTTAAATTAAGCAACCGAGGCACAGTTCCCAACCCGCCACGTGGTAATACCACGGGCACCGAAGCACAGATCTCGGATTTCCAATCAAATCAGTAGGCATGTAACTTCTTGTTTTTTTCTTTTTCCCCTGAATCAGAATTGATCCTAGAAAAGTGAACCTCACCCTTAGAACGAGTTTACAATTGCATACATCCGTAGGTGGCCACTCCCGCGAGCTCAAAGGCTCCCGTGAGTCATGAGTGTTGTGTCTACTTTCTTTGGAGTACAACTCTCCACGTGTTGTTCTCCAAAGAGGGGCATACTGTAGACACCTCATTTGGCCCCCTATGATAGACTTAAACACCTGTCATATATAACGGTGCCCCCATTTCACACATAATTGAATGGTTAATGGCATAATTAAGATTAATTAAAGACGATGAAGATGCTTGTTGAAAATTTTATGCTTAGTTCGACAACCTTTACAAATTTGTGAGAGAAAAGGCCGAATCGCATTGAGATTTCGAGTCCAACCAAATACTGATACAAAGAATAGGCTACAATACCATCTATGTCCGTTCCGGACCACATAGAACACGCTCAGGTTGATTCCTAAGAGATTACACTTAGTTTACCTAAGTACGATGCGACTAGTATGATTTAAACAGCTAGAATCTTTGACCCAGAGATCCCTATTATTTCCTAAACTTTAATCAATATGATGTATGGACCAAAAGATTCTAGGTTCCGAGAGTTTTCTGTCGATATATAGAACGTCCAAACCCGATGAACGAATCAAAAGATATGGCCGTCGGAATATTACCCTGCAAACCCCCACCAGGCACACTCCTGGGCGCCCCTGTAGGTGCGCCCACGTGCCAAGGGTGTACTTGGGCGCCCACACAGTTGCGCCCAGGTCCCTGGCTGCCTTAGGGAAGCACTTTGGTTCATACTTAACTGCATCCCGCTCTACCTTTCATAATTCTGACCCGATCTCAACCTAAAAAAACGAACCGGAACCAAACCCAACCCCATTTGACCCAAGACATTACAGGTGCGCCCAAGTCCTGGAATCAACTTGGGCACCACTGTGTGTGCGTCCAGGTCCCAAGTTGCTCTAAAGAAGCGCTTTGAGGGATACTTAGGCATATTTACTCTACTCTTCGCAATTTCGACTCAGTTTAGACCCAAAAACAATCCGGAACCGGACCGTAGACCCATTAGGCTTCAAAGTTAGACATGGGCGCCACCATGTGGGCGCCCAAGTCATGGGACCCACTTGGGCGCACCTCCATGTGCGCCCAAGTCTCCGAGAGCCCTATCTCGCCTTGGTTTGCGTGAAACCCTTGAAAACTCGTGCAAGAAGTAGCCCTAACTCTTCCTCCACATCAAAATCACTATAAAAGAGACCTCATATACTACTTTTGCAAGGGAGGCTACCAAAAAAGAGAGAAAAAGTAGAGTAAAAAGGAGAGAAAAAGAGAGTGGTCACAAACGAGATCTCTAGATCTAGAAGAAAGGAGAAAGAAGATTGCTTTGGTTCTCTAAGACCAGCAATGAAGAAAGCCTCCCAAAGCCATGGACTTGCACAAGAACTTCAACTTAGGACTTAAATAACACGATTCAAACCGGTACTTATAGATTTCTTTTGTTTATTTGCAATACACCATCATTATTGTTTAGAAACATGCTTAGGATCATACACACTTTGTAGATCTGCATTAATAATACTATTTTATAGTAGATCTGATATTCAGTATTCATTCCTCATTAGAAACATGCTTAGGATCATCCGTAGTTTGTAGATCTGCATTATTCTCATCATCCTGAACTCGTGATTAGGATAGATTTTATATCCATCTCATTCTCGTTAGGAAAAATCCGAATCTGAAAGGAAAAGTGCTAAAAAAAAGAGAGAAGAGCACTTGGGCGCCACTGTGTGTGCGCCCAAGTCCCAAGAGTGGGATTTTGACCTTAATTTTCATCCCGCCTGTAATTTCTCTCTCAAATCCGGGTTTCTATTCATATAAGTTGACATCAGTACCCTCGGATTTGTGACTTTGTGTTCAAGATCGCCCGAAAATCATTGAAAAAGAAACAAAAGAGAAAGAAAAGTGCAATATAGAACTTGGGCGCCCATATAGGTGGGCCCAAGTCCCAAAATTGGAGATTTGACTCCCGTTTTCCATTTCGCGCGCATATTGCATCGGAAATCCGAGTCCATCCTCGTATAAGTTGATATCAAGGCATTCGGATTTGTTAAAAGTATTGAAAGAATCGAAAAGAGACCAAACGGGAAGTAAAAGAGAAAAAAAAAGTACAGGAAGGTACTTGGGAGCAACCACAGGTGCACCCAAGTCCCAAGTTTGGGGATTTGACTCCGATTTTCCGTTTCATGTGCTTCTTTGCTCTTTGAATTCAAGTCAATCCTCATGCGAATTGATATCAAAGTCTTCGGACCAGTAAAGAGCATTAAAAGAAACAAAGGGGAGTAAATATTGTTGCCAAAAGAGAAGGAAAAAAAGACAAAGGAAGGCAGAGGTACTTCGGCACCACTGTGGGTGCGCCCAAGTCCCTGCAAAGGGATTCATCTCCGAATCTTGGTCCTCGCATTGTTACTCTTCAAATCCGAAAGTTTTGATATTAATAATTTACAGTAGTACTTGCACTTAGTCTCGAATTGTTAAAAATCATACCGGGATATCGCCATAAGCCCGAAATACACCAAGTCCCGCAGAGGGAACACTTGGGCGCCACTGTGTGTGCGCCCAAGTCCTGCAAGAGCACTTGGGCGCCCCCGTGTGTGCGCCCAAGTCCCCAGTTTGACTTCCGGCCCGTATTTTCCTCATTTTGCATTGCGTTTAACTTGCTATTGGATCTCTGTGATAGTTTTAATTGATTGCTCAACTTCTGGACTACAAAACATTGAATTATCACACTTAGGTTAAGTAGCATTTACATTGCATAAAATACCAAAAAAATTATAAAATCATAAAACTCTTCCTTTCTTATCTTGTTCTTTAGTAACTAGAGAAGAGAACAAAAAAAAAATTAAAAGAAATAGAAAAGTGCATAAAAACAGAAAGAATAGACACTAAGTAGAAGACCTAGATTGTTCTTTAGGATAGCTTGCATTGTTTTTTGCACAAAAAACCAAACACCAAAAAAATCACAAAATCATAAAACACTTCTCCTCTCGTCTTGCTCTGTAGTAATTAGAGAAGAGAACAAAAAGAAATTAAAAGAAATAGTAGAATTATAGAGTTAGACATTAACTAGGTGATCCTAGCTTATTCCATTAATGCTTAAGTAAATTAATAAACTTAATCAACCCTCATCTAAACACTTAATTAATTCGAGGCACCTAAGTAAAACACTCAATTAAAATCCATAGACTTAATTAATTAATTAATTAATTAAATCCCTAAAATTGATTAACAACTCCTAATGAAACCCCTAATTAAATAAAACTTTGATCAACAAGTCCCAATTAAAATCTCGATTAACAAACCTAGTCAATAAGCTTTAATTTATTAAAAGAAATTAACTTAAAGACACCCTAGAAGATAACAAACTACTAGACAGACACTTGGGAGCAACCATAAGTGCTCCCAAGTCATCCCTGACACTTAGGAGCAACCATAAGTGCGCCTAAGTCATCCCAGACACTTAGGAGCAACCACAAGTGCGCCCAAGTCATCCCTGACACTTAGGAGCAACCACAGGTGCGCCTAAGTCATCCCAGACACTTAGGAGCAACCATAGGTGTGCCCAAGTCACATTTAGTTCGGGAATCACCGAATCCCTATTAATTTCAAACCTTGACCCAAATTAACACACTAGAACACCCTTACAATTTGAAACAACTAGAGCCAGTAGCCTAGACTAACCTAAAAGATCAAACCGACTTAAGCCACAAAAACATCCACGTAGGCACCAATCTCTTGACACTTAGCCTCTCATAATCATTAAGAAATCTAATTAATTGAAACCTAACTTAATTTTAACCAATCCAACACAACAAAAACACAGTTAATTCAAAGAACATCAAACGATAAACACTCAACCTCAAATCAACCCAAAAAGAAAAGAAACACGCAAACCAAACACTTGGGAGCAACCACAGTTGCGACCAAGTCACCTTGGAAACATAGGCGCCCATACAAGTGCGCCCAAGTCCATTTACGTTCCCTAGGACCACCGAAATCTCATTCACTTCCAATCTCGATCTAGATCATTACCTTGGAACTATCACAGAACCAATAACATCGTTTAAATCAAAACCTTGATCAACTTAGACCCGTCCGGAACATCAAATCAAGCCAAATTGACCAAAAGATTTCAAATTCCAACTTGGACGCCACTACTGGTGCGCCCAAGTGCACAGGAATACCTAGGTGCACACACAGGTGCGCCCAAGTCCTCTGTCACATCCAAGTTGAGAATCTTAGTTCCATTTCGAATCTCGGACTTAAGACAATTAAGATTAATTGACCCAAAACTAAAGACACCATTAGAACAGAAGCTTACATTGATTAGAACCCCGCGAAACTCCAAAATCAAGCCAACACCATTGCAACCAATCAAACCACATAGAGCAGTCACTTGGGCGCCACTACAGGTGCTCCCAAGTCACCAGAGTGACTTAGGCGTCACCACAGGTGTCGCGACCCCGGACCGAGACCCGGGACCGCGACACGGCGATATGATTAACTAACACAAAACATACCGCCTGTTTTCCCACAGGTTTTCGCGGTGAGGATCCCAAGACATGGGTTGAGCTCACACGAATGGGTATGCGGAAGCGTGTAGCAAAACGTGTCACACAATTCTTAAACAACAAGATGCAAGAGAAGTTATAATATCGAGACTAGGTATCAAAAGAAAATGTCATCAAAGCATTCCTATCATGATTAACGTTTCAACGTTTAAAAAAAGTATATTAGTTCAAGTTACATAACCAAGAGAGGCCAACAAAAGCCAATACAACAAAAGATCCCAAAAAGAATATCCCAACTAGGTGAACGAGAAATCAAGATCTCGACCGGCGTCTAGATGACGTCGTTGGGCTGTCACTCATGTGCTGGGGGTGGCTCAATAGCCTCCTCCGGGCACTCCTCGTCAAGCGTGAAACCTCCTGCACCTGGACAACAAAATAACAAGCATCAAACACGATGGTTTGGCAAATAAACAATTTAGGCATGAATATGAAAAGTGATGTTAAAACAATTCAAGAGTAAAGTACATGTTTCAAGTTTATGAAACTAGCATGAATACTTATAATATCATGAAAAGATAAATCCGCATTGAGCTCATCCTTTCTCCGTCATACATGATGACAACAGCAAGCACGCACGACAAGCACGACACGAAAAACACAATCCCATGCCACACGAGGTAGAAGGGGAATCCGGCCACGGAACCTGATCACGAACACGCACGATGTGTAATATAATACACGACTAGTCTGCAGACAGTCCACATTTTTAAGGACCCCTAGGTAGTGGATCAAGCTAAAAGGGCAGTCCAACCTCAGCAGTATTCACTTATATCATGAATGCACAAAACACGGCGATACACGTTCGAGAACACGACAAAACAAGAGGGAAATCATTTATCAAACACAACGCGACAAGACTAGCAAAATAGCATAATATTAATGCTTAACAAACTTAAGAAATGATTCCATTTTTCTTATTCTTGAAACACATCTTAAAACGAGCTTAAACTTAAAATCCAAACAAGAACATGATAATGCATGAGGCATCCAAACAAGAGTGTAAACGAAGTCCATCAAGCATAGGCTAAGACTGTCCATTGACCTTTGTGAAGTTGAAACCCCAAATGTCATAATTTACATAGCTTGATGTCCCCGAAGGTAAGGTACATTTTGGAATTCCAATTTACACAACGTCAATTAAAAGTCTAAAGCATAGTCCAGTTTTCAATTTCCAAGAAATTTAGAAAAAGATTGAAAATCCAAGACTATGAGTATCAGGTTCGCTCGAGCGGTCCTACAATCGCTCGAGCGGACCCCAGACAGAAACTTGTTCGCACGAGCCAACCCAAAAGTTCGCTCGAGCGGACAGGTTTCTGCTCGAGATCCTTCAAAAAGAGGCGTGTTCACTCGAGCGGACCCTATGGTCGCTCAAGCAAATAGGCTTCTGCCTGAAGGCGACTGAGTGCAGAAACTGCACTTTTCTCCCTTCTTCACTTCCCCATTTGAACCACCTGCACTCCCCGAGCCTACATGCTTTCCAAGGGATGATTTTCATGTTGGGATTGGTGTATGCCCTAAAGCCCACTAGCTGTTTTTTTTTCTCTCTGTTACTGGATATTTATTGGTTATATATATTGAAATGATTCTTTCTCTATAAACATGTGTATATGTATGGTTGTGTGTAAGGCCCATTGTTTTCTAATAATTGAATCAGGTGTGAAGTGGCTTCACACAGATAGGTCTGATTCATGGATATTGGAAACAACAGATTAGTTCATAACTGAAAAATGGAGTTGGGCACTTCATCTTGGTTTAAGTTATAATGAGATACTCTCCTATATAGGGTGACATACCTAAGTCACGGGAGGGCTTTCCCGGATCTATCTCATTAGTGCATGTGTCATGTATTGAACAGGACCATTGTAGGTGTGATCTCTATAATAGTACTATCACAGAGAGAGATCAAATCACCTCATGCTACTAAGTGACCGGTGCTCTTAATCTTGAGCATCTGTGGATGAACTGACGAAGTCAAGTTCTTGTACTTTAATTCACTATGGGTGAGATTCTTTTCGTGGGTCAACAGCTCTGTGAGTTAGGTACTCGGGCTTGATCAGTTGGGACATGCAAATGCAATATAGAATCTATGCCATCTACTGATGGATTGATTGTCCCCTTAGAATTATCCGATTGATCATCAAAATCTAAGATCTTAGTATATGGATGTTCCATATTGATATTGAACTTGTGGGTCGCTCCCTGGATCAAGAGAATAATATCAGGATGATGATTAAGTCAAGGATATGAAGTTCTAAGGTTTGAGATTTAATCGAGAAGGTTGATAGTACATCGGATAACCTGACTCGATTAAGGATGTTAGATAGAGGGGCATTTAGGTCATTGCACTTGGTAGGTCGGAGACAACAGTCATTTTATGATAAGCTTATTTCATACTTAATATTTGTCCCTGGAGTGCAACCATAACTCTCTAGTGGAATGAGTTAAGGTTAAAATGGTCTTAATGTTGCTATGGGTTTAGCATGGACATTTTGGTCATTTTGGGAGCCAAGGGCAAATATGTCTTTTGGTCCCTTCTCTAGTCACTTTCCTATATTGGCATGGTTTCCTAATTTGAGTAGGAGATGAGGTTGAATTATTTTATGGAAAAATAATTTTGAATTTAAATTCAAATAGGCCTTGATGGCATACATGAATTTAATTCTAGACAAATTATGGACATGTGGGCCATAGTGTGGGCCATAGCATGTGGGATGTCCAACATAGGGATTTCTTAGTGTGGGGTCTCCAACTTTGAGTAGGTCTCTCTACTTGGAAGGTTGGACTCCTCCTTGGATAAGTATTCCTATAATAGAGTTTCCCTTAGAAACTTAAATTAGTAATTGTTGCACAACTAGGATTACTAATTGCTAAGTTTAAGGGATATTCATCATAGTTTCCTTTTCTAATTTGGATTGTTTCTAAGAGGAAATTAATCTTAGGATTGAGCTTTCCTTTTAGGACTTCTAAGAGAATTAGTAGGAGAGACTTAATGGGAAAGGATTCCTTGCAATCTTCATAAAAGGAGGAAGCTTCCCTTGGGCATAAACCACCTTAAAACACAAGAACAAAGCCCAAAACGTGGAGCCCTTGTTTCTCTTCTTTCTTGAGGAGATTTCCATCTCATATGATTCTAGAAACTCATCTCAAAAACCTAGATTAAGGTTCCACCACCTTAGCCAATCAGATTTGGAAGTGAGATAGAGGAGAAGATTAGAAGAAGAATAATTCCTGCAGAAATTCCTGCAGCATAGTAGCTGATTGCAGACCTGATCTTGTCCCTTTTGCATCAGATTTTCAGAGGTTTAAAGCTTGCAAATCTTTGAGGTAATAGTCTTCTATAATCTCCTTTTAATTAGACACATGTTGATTATGATTTCATGGAGTTTCTACGCGATTCTTTATGGCTGATTTCCGCTGCATAGTGCAGAAATCAGATTTTTTAAAATCTGTCATGCTTTGTATCAGCCATAGTTGTCTCTATATGAGAAGTTTCAGATCTCAATCGCCGTTTCCTTCAGTGGTATCAGAGCCACTCCATGCGAAATCATGATCCCATGATGTGATTTATTAATCCTAGATTAGAAGGGGCATGGTGGCACCCTGCTGAAATTTATTTCAGATTTGTATTAGTGCTGTATTTTTGTATGCTGGTTATGTTTGGATGGCTGGAATTAATTTTTCCAGATCTGAATCATGTTGTACATTATGCACTAACCTATTTGGTTGCAGCCATAATTAGCATCCTTGATGGTTCGCATGTATGTTATGTGGATTTGGATGTTTGTTTTATTAGTTGGAAAGTGTACGATTGCGCGGTTAGCGATCATAGGAAGTTGTAAAGTTTTCTTAATTTTATTCCAACTAGTCTTGATGTAAGCTTTTTTGAAAAGCATAGGAATCTCCAATGTAATTTTTGTTTTGTTTTTCATGGGTTTGCTTGTATATATTTTTTATGGACACAAGCATGAAAAGGAAAGTTTCAAGACAAGAAGGTTGCAAGAAATTGGAATCCTTGGAGATGAAGGAGTCAAGACTTCTAGATGCATGAGGAGTCCTAATTCGATTAGGATTTGAAATCCTAAGGACAGGGAGCCATCAAGGATTGCATACTTTTATTTGCTTTTATATATGGAATGCATGGTTGAATGCTTTATATAATTGCTATAATTGTCACCTAGAAACATGGCCACCATTAGGATCTAAAAATGGCATCTTTCTTAAATTAGTATGTTTTTGTTTGGTCAATTGGTTTTAAACGGGACTTAGACCAGCACCTTCTAATTGTCTAAGGTTTAAAATTGGATAGGGTTGGCACCCTTTGTTTCCAAAATAGACTAAACTCAAAATCTAATTAGATGCTACCTAAGGGTTCCCCAAAACCCTAATTAGGTTTTTGATTCTATTAAGGGTTTTTCTCAAATGTTTTAATGCAAAGGTTATTTACTTTCAAGATGACTTGAGTCATTGAGTCATGAATTTAATTAACCAAGTCTGCTAGTTTTAAAAAGAGCTTTTGAGAAAACGAAGTAAAGATCAAAGGAAAGTTTATAAACCCTAGTGATAAATTATCAAGTGGGAGAGGGGTTTAGGAAAAACCCCACGACTTTCCATTCTCGATTCATATTAATCTCATTAGAAGTGTTAGTGGGAGCGGCCATCCCTTCGGTGGAGTTCTTTACTAAAGACCACTTCGATGGGTTAGTGGGTGAACTAAAGTGAATATTCGTAATGAGGTGTTAGTAGGAGCGGCCATCCCTTCGGTGGAGTTCTTTACTAAAGATCACTTCTATAGAATGTCAATGAAGTGTTAGTGGGAGCGGCCATCCCTTCGGTGGAGTTCTTTACCAAAGCTCACTTCTAGATTTGGACATTCTGGGAATTTTTCATAAGAGATGGTAATACACTTGACATAAGGCGGTAATAATCTCTTCAAGGAGTTAGAGTTATTTGTCTTATGAGGTCAAACCAATCAGTGATTGGACTGTCACTGGTTATGTATCCAGATAGTGATAATCCAAATAAGAAGAGCTTAATTCAACGTTACTGTAGGCTCGGCCATCCTTTCGATGGAGGGTTTATGAGGAGGTTGAAACACTGATACATTATGTTTAGGGTTGAAATAATGTAAAAAGTTTTGTGCATGTTTTTTCTTTTATAACAAACACCATATGCATGTTACATATATACTGCCTGTCTAATTATAAACCATTTTATATCCAGAGAGAGATGGGTAAAGATTCTTTTAGCCCGTTGATGAGTATTCTTCGTGAGAACAAGTTGACCGGCCTAATTACGTAGATTGGAAGAGAAATCTTGACATAGAACTCACTGCTGAGGAGTACAAGTATGTCTTGGTAGAAAATTGTCCTGATATTGATCCCAATTCTACTGAAGACCAGTTAGAGGCTGAAAGGAAGTGGAAGAAAGCGAACAACATGGCTAAATGCTACATGCTCGCTTCCATGTCCAACGTGTTGCAAACACAGCACGAGAATATGGACACAGCCTACGAAATCATGATGTCCTTGTCAGAAATGTTCGCAGACAAGAGCAGGCCAGCTAGGCAAGCTGCTATAAGGACCATCATGAATACTAGAATGGCTGAAGGAACACCTGTCAGAGATCATATGCTCAAGATGATGGATTGTTTCAATGTAGCTGAGATTCTAGGGGCTGAGATTGATGGAGAGAGTCAAACCGATATGATTCTAGAAACTCTGCCGGATTCCTTCAATCAGTTCAAGCTCAATTTCAATATGAGCAAGATGGACATGACCCTTGCGGAGTTAATGAAGGAACTCCAGGCGGCAGAGGCCATCATGAAGCCCAAGGCCCAAGCCCATTTTTTCCAGTCTTCCTCTCATCTGAACCCGAAAGGGAAGAAGATGAAGAAGAAGAAGATCAAGGAAAGGGACAGAAAAAGGGTAATGCTGGTAATAGAAAGGACAAGGGTACAGATGATAAGCCCGAAGGGAAATGCTTCAAGTGTGGCCTCAAAGGTCATTGGAAGAAAGATTGTCCCAAGCTCAAAGGCTCGGTTAATAAAGGTACATCTTTTTCTTATTTCATTGAAACTTGTTTAGTGGTTGATTCTACTGACTCGTGGATAGTAGACTCTGGAGCCACTAATCATATCTGCAATTCGTTGCAGGGGTTTCAGATAATGCAGAAAATTGAGAAAGGGGAGTTTGCCTTTAGAGTTGGAACTGGAGCTAAAGTTTGGGCGGTTGCAGTGGGAAATGTTTCTCTACATTTTTCTAATGATAGGATTTTGATTTTAAATATTCTATGTTCCGGTAGAATACATGATAACTTATTTTATATGAATCCTATTGCTCCCACACTGCATAATGTACAACTAGAAAGTTCTACTTCCCTTAAGAGGAAGGTATCTTCAACCAATGACACCTATCTTTGGCACTTACGTTTGGGTCACATTAACCTAAAACGGATTCAGAGGTTGGTAGAAGATGGGCCCTTGAGCTCATTAGATTTCGAACCTTTTCCTCAGTGCGAATCATGTCTCAAGGGAAAGATGACCAAAAGGTCATTCTCTGGAAAGGGACTAAGATCAAATGAGTTGTTAGAATTGGTTCACACTGATGTGTGTGGTCCTATGAACAAACTAGCAAGAGGAGGATATGAGTATTACATCACCTTCACCGATGATTACTCTAGGTATGGATATGTCTATTTGATGCGACGCAAGTCTGAGGCGTTTGATAAGTTCAAACAATTCAAGGCTGAGGCGGAGTTACAACTAGGGAAACATATCAAAGCCCTTCGATCTGATCGAGGTGGCGAATACCTCCTAGGTGAGTTCAAGGAGTACCTCACACAACAAGGGATTGTGTCTCAGTTGTCTGCACCGGGTACACCCCAGCAAAATGGTGTAGCAGAGAGAAGAAACCGTACTCTTCTTGATATGGTAAGGTCCATGATGAGTCATGCAACCCTACCTATATCTTTTTGGGGATATGCCTTAGAAGCAGCAGCATACATTTTAAATCTGGTACCATCTAAGTCAGTACCTAGGACACCACAAGAAATGTGGACAGGTCGAAAACCTAGTTTAAGACATATCCACATTTGGGGTTGTCCAGCTTATGTACTGAATGATAAAGCTACCAAGCTAGAACCCAGATCGGAAATGTGCTACTTCATTGGGTATCCTAAGGGAACTAGAGGTGGCATCTTTTATCATCCAAAGGAGCAAAAAGTGCTCATCAGCACTCATGCTAGATACTTAGAGGATGATTGTATGATGCATCAAGAGCTTAGTAGTACAGAAACTCTTGAGGAGATTCTTCCTGAATCCCCTATAACATCTGTACCAGATCCAGCAACAGTAGATGGACCAGATATTCCTTTAAATACTCCGGAGCCTCGTCGTAGTGGGAGAATTCCTAGACAACCAGATAGATATCTAGGAGTGTCTTTAAAGACAGACTCTGAGGATATGGTTGAGGATCCTACTAGTTACGATGAAGCAGTAACGGATATAGATGCTGACATGTGGCAGCAAGCGATGAAATCTGAATTGGATTCGATGTATTCCAATCAAGTCTGGGAACTTGTAAATACACCTGAAGGGATCAAACCCATAGGATGCAAGTGGATTTACAAGAGGAAGAGAGGAGTGGACGGGAAGGTGGAAACCTTCAAAGCAAGACTGGTGGCGAAAGGATATACTCAGAAAGAGGGTATCGATTATGAGGAAACCTTTTCACCAGTGGCTATGCTCAAGTCCATAAGAATTCTCTTAGCCATCGCATGTCATTATGACTACGAGATATGGCAAATGGATGTCAAGACAGCTTTTCTTAATGGAAGTCTTGACGAATGCATCTATATGATGCAACCAGAAGGTTTCATTGCTAGTAGCCAAGAGAACATGGTCTGTAAACTTAAGAAGTCCATTTATGGACTTAAGCAAGCATCTAGGGCATGGAACATCAAGTTTGATCAGGCAGTCAAATCTTTTGGCTTTAATCAAAACATTGATGAACCATGTGTGTATAAGAAAGGAAGTGGTAATGCAGTCATATTTTTGGTCCTATATGTAGATGACATATTGCTCATTGGAAACGATGTAGGTGCACTATCATCCACAAAGGTTTGGTTGTCATCTCAATTTCAGATGAAGGATTTGGGTGAGGCATGCTACATCTTAGGGATCAAGCTCCTGCGAGATCGCAAGAATAAGATGTTAGCCTTATCCCAATCTTCATATATTGAGTAGATATTGGTCAAGTTTAACATGCATGACTCCAAGAAGGGCTTGCTACCTTCTAGACATGGAGTACCACTATCTCGAGATCAATGTCCTAAGACACCTGATGAGATAGAGAACATGAAGAGAGTTCCATATGCTTCAGCTGTTGGAAGTCTCATGTATGCTATGTTATGTACTAGACCAGATATTTGCTTTGCCGTCGGCATGGTTAGCAGATATCAGTCAAACCCTGGACCTATGCATTGGACAGCTGTGAAACATATATTCAAGTATCTTCGGAGAACGAAAGATTATATGTTGACTTATCGAGCAGATGATTTAACGCCTTTGGCGTATACAGACTCAGATTTCCAATCAGATACGGATGCCAGAAAGTCAACCTCAGGATATGTTTTTACTCTATCGGGAGGGGCTATTTCATGGAGAAGTGTTAAGCAAGATTGTATTGCTGACTCTACCATGGAAGCAGAGTATGTGGCGGCAGCGGAAGCTGCAAAGGAAGCAGTATGGCTCAGGAAATTCCTTTTGGAATTAGGAGTTGTTTCTGCAGCAGAAAAACCGATTGTCATGCACTGCGACAACACAGGTGCGATAGCACAGTGTAAAGAGCCCCGGAATCACAAGAAAGGCAAGCACATTCAGAGAAAGTACCACTTGATCCGGGAATTCGTTCAGAATGGAGAAATAGTTGTGGAACAGATTGCCTCAGCTAATAACTTAGCAGACCCATTTACTAAGACTCTTACTGAGAAAGTCTTTACTTCTCATGTTGAGTCTATGGGAGTTAGGTTAGGAAGTAGTGATCTTTAGTGCAAGTGGGAGTTTGTTGGGATTGGTGTATGCCCTAAAGCCCACTAGCTGTTTTTTTTTTCTCTCTGTTACTGGATATTTATTGGTTATATATATTGAAATGATTCTTTCTCTATAAACATGTGTATATGTATGGTTGTGTGTAAGGCCCATTGTTTCCTAATAATTGAATCAGGTGTGAAGTGGCTTCACACAGATAGGTCTGATTCATGGATATTGGAAACAACAGATTAGTTCATAACTGAAAAATGGAGTTGGGCACTTCATCTTGGTTTAAGTTATAATGAGATACTCTCCTATATAGGGTGACATACCTAAGTCACGGGAGGGCTTTCCCGGATCTATCTCATTAGTGCATGTGTCATGCATTGAACAGGACCATTGTAGGTGTGATCTCTATAATAGTACTATCACAGAGAGAGATCAAATCACCTCATGCTACTAAGTGACCGGTGCTCTTAATCTTGAGCATCTGTGGATGAACTGACGAAGTCAAGTTCTTGTACTTTAATTCACTATGGGTGATATTCTTTTCGTGGGTCAACAGCTCTGTGAGTTAGGTACTCGGGCTTGATCAGTTGGGACATGCAAATGCAATATAGAATCTATGCCATCTACTGATGGATTGATCGTCCCCTTAGAATTATCCGATTGATCATCAAAATCTAAGATCTTAGTATATGGATGTTCCATATTGATATTGAACTTGTGGGTCGCTCCCTGGATCAAGAGAATAATATCAGGATGATGATTAAGTCAAGGATATGAAGTTCTAAGGTTTGAGATTTAATCGAGAATGTTGATAGTACATCGGATAACCTGACTCGATTAAGGATGTTAGATAGAGGGGCATTTAGGTCATTGCACTTGGTAGGTCGGAGACAACAGTCATTTTATGACAAGCTTATTTCATACTTAATATTTGTCCCTGGAGTGCAACCATAACTCTCTAGTGGAATGAGTTAAGGTTAAAATGGTCTTAATGTTGCTATGGGTTTAGCATGGACATTTTGGTCATTTTGGGAGCCAAGGGCAAATATGTCTTTTGGTCCCTTCTCTAGTCACTTTCCTATATTGGCATGGTTTCCTAATTTGAGTAGGAGATGAGGTTGAAATATTTTATGGAAAAATAATTTTGAATTTAAATTCAAATAGGCCTTGATGGCATACATGAATTTAATTCTAGACAAATTATGGACATGTGGGCCATAGTGTGGGCCATAGCATGTGGGATGTCCAACATAGGGATTTCTTAGTGTGGGGTCTCCAACTTTGAGTAGGTCTCTCTACTTGGAAGGTTGGACTCCTCCTTGGATAAGTATTCCTATAATAGAGTTTCCCTTAGAAACTTAAATTAGTAATTGTTGCACAACTAGGATTACTAATTGCTAAGTTTAAGGGATATTCATCATAGTTTCCTTTTCTAATTTGGATTGTTTCTAAGAGGAAATTAATCTTAGGATTGAGCTTTCCTTTTAGGACTTCTAAGAGAATTAGTAGGAGAGACTTAATGGGAAAGGATTCCTTGCAATCTTCATAAAAGGAGGAAGCTTCCCTTGGGCATAAACCACCTTAAAACACAAGAACAAAGCCCAAAACGTGGAGCCCTTGTTTCTCTTCTTTCTTGAGGAGATTTCCATCTCATATGATTCTAGAAACTCATCTCAAAAACCTAGATTAAGGTTCCACCACCTTAGCCAATCAGATTTGGAAGTGAGATAGAGGAGAAGATTAGAAGAAGAATAATTCCTGCAGAAATTCCTGCAGCATAGTAGCTGATTGCAGACCTGATCTTGTCCCTTTTGCATCAGATTTTCAGAGGTTTAAAGCTTGCAAATCTTTGAGGTAATAGTCTTCTATAATCTCCTTTTAATTAGACACATGTTGATTATGATTTCATGGAGTTTCTACGCGATTCTTTATGGCTGATTTCCGCTGCATAGTGCAGAAATCAGATTTTTTAAAATCTGTCATGCTTTGTATCAGCCATAGTTGTCTCTATATGAGAAGTTTCAGATCTCAATCGCGGTTTCCTTCATTTCACACCAATGTCCACTTACATTTCAATCAAAACCTCAAAATCACTAAACCATTCATATTAAAATCATGTATTAATAACTTGCAAAGCATTCATTGAAAAACATGCTTCCATTCGAGATAAAACTTCTAGATTAGAGAGAGTAATTAGCAACCATGCTTAACAAGATTAAACAAACTAAAAGAGATTGGTAACATGGAAGAAAAGACAACTTGATGATGATGAAACAACATTTCTCAATGTAAAATACCCTAAAACTTGCAATGTACTAGGAAGAACTAAAAGTTTACTTGCCTTAGCCCAAAGTCAAGGAAATCTCCACAAAACTCAACAAGAAAGGGTGCTCCATGAAATCTACACAAAACCCCCAAAAATAGGGCACACAAAATCACTATTTTGGTCACTACAACCCCCCATTTCAAAAATGGGTTTGAAACCATGAAAAACAAGCTCTAGGTGAGCTAAATGAACATAAAAAGAGAGAATGAAGGAAAACACCAACCTTAAGCTAGCTAAACAAGAAGAAGAGAGCTAGAAGATGATGAATAGTGGTGAAGGCTTGGCCACAAAAACGTCGCAGCTGAAGCTTGAGAAGAGAGGAAGAGGTTGGTAGTCTTGGATCTGAGGTTGGAGCCTTCTAGCTAGATCATTCAAGGGGGAAGAGATCAAGAAGAAACCCCTCTTCTCTTCTTCACTCTAGGTCAACTATTGCAGAGATTGGGAAAAAGAATGGAGGAGAGAGAATAGGAGAGTATTTATATGGGTTGAGAGGTGGGTCCCTTTCCAGCTGAACTTGAAACACTTAAAACATGGTTTTGTGGACCCCGGATGGAATTGACGAAGAAGAACAAAATGATCGGCAAAAAATCTAGTTTCGGAAAAGTATAATTTTGACATAGTTTCACAACTTCGAAAAAATGTACTCAGATTTAGCATGAATAGTCAGATTTACCCTTATTGGGCCAAAACTTGGGTTTCTAGGCCTCAAATACATGCAGGCTAAAAATGAAAGTTGTCACAATTAATGAAACCATTCAAAAAAAATAAAAATCACGATCAAACAAAAGATCTAGAATGAAAACCCACCCTTACACATGTACTCAGGGCGTCCCTAAACGTGTTTGACTCATACTAATCGTCCTCAAAATCCCCAAAGCTATAATCCAGACTAAGTCTAATCACATTCTAACCCAACTAGTGCTAAAACTCACTTAAGACTAAACAATTACTTAATTAGTACTAATCAAGTTGGTCTGGGTTGGGGTCTAACAACAGGTGCGCCCAAGTCCTCTTCCATCCCCGTTTTGCTAGTTTCAACATCCTTTCATCATTTAAAGTAAAACCCGAAACTCCAGAACCTTTAACACATTAAAACAGAACCTTAAAACATTCTTAACTCATCCCTAAATAACTCTTAATCAAACCACAACTTAAAACAAACCAAATCAAATTAATAAGCTGTTTAGATATAGGAACTATCAAACTTAGACAATTTACACCCTAGCATTAGATTGGATTTCCCCATTAGATAGATTAGAGCATTAGGCTGCATCCCATCACTTTTCCTGTTCCGTTAGGGGACCGGGACAGCTGATGTGGGTGGTCTAGGACCTTAGGTTAGGGTTAATCCGATGATCAATAATAAAGCATTAATCACGTAAATCCAAGTAAAATCCCTTAGTTAGGCCCTTCTAGCCACCAATATCAAAAATCCATAAAAACTATAAAACCAACAAAATAAACCCAAAAAGATTTTTCCTTTATTTCTTCCTCCACCTCAAGTGCCAGATATTTAATTGAACTTAATGATAAAAAGGGAATGAAGAACTGATTTCTAAAATTGAACAAATGAGAATGACGAGATTGTTAGCGATTTTGTGTATTGCAATTTGATGGATGCATTATTCATTTTATTCATCATTTGAATTTTCACACATGCATTGTTTTAGAAATCTTGAAATCTTAATTTACTCATGCATTGCTTTAAATCTTGTACACCTTATGATTTATGCATGTTTTGGTTTTAAACATTGGATGCATTTTTGGTTTTAAAAAGGATTTTATAAATCAAGCTAGCCATTTGTTTTAAACCTTCAAATCTATTTAGGCTTTTTATGTTTCATGATTTTAAAGAACTTGGATTGGTTTAAATCATGTTTCCATACTTGGTTTATTGGCCCAAAGATCCCACAAGAAATTTACTTTGAAAAATGCAAAAGTTGGGATTTTTGTCTTAGGCTGTCGGTCAACCAAACTCAAGGTGTCGGCTAACCGACAAGTGAACCGAGGTCAACCGACAAGTGTTCACGGTTCCATTTCCAGAGAGCTACAAATTTCATAGTTTCTCTGTCCGTCAGCATGTCGGTCAGGGATCAGTTAACCGACCTTGCTTCTGAACCTGACCGAAGCTCTCTCGGTTAGAATTCCAGAGAGGTGTTTTCTCACCAAGTTTACATTGTCGGTTAGTGTGTCGGTCAGGCCTCGGTTAACCGAACATGTCGGCTAACCGAACCATGCTTTATGGTCAGTAAGTTTTCGAAAATATGACCGTTGGCTTGTGACCGTTGGGGGTGTCGGTTAACCGACCCCTGGATGTCGGCTAACCGACAGGTAGCCATTGAGCAACTTTTTCTATAAAAAGAAGCTCATTCCTTAGCCCCAAAAAATGATGTTTGAAGCCCTTCTTGAGGTATTTTGAGGGAAAAGAAAGGGGATCAAGCTAAGGAAGGCTAAGGGTCATTAAGGAAAGCTAAAGCTTGGATTAATGAAGTTAAACCACCAAGTAAGCTTTGCCCTTTTATAATCATTGTTTTATGCTTAGTTTAATCTTTGGTAAATGATTTTAGCATATACACTATAATGTGTTGAATCCTCTACTCCTTTAATCTTTGATTTAAGTCATTGGATTCTTCACCTTGATTTCTAAAAAGCTTATCTTAATACTTTGATGGACCCGAAAGAAATCTTCCGTCCTCTCCTTCCGCACCCTGGGGGCTGACCTGGGTCTCGCCGGAGGAGGGAAAATCTCGGGCATCAACAATTTTTTGTACGGGTATGCCAGATTTACTTTCTACTTGGAATTTGGAATGGTGATAATCCGGAGATTCACCTTCACAAGTGGAAAGGAAATCAATCCTTTTTTCTAACTTTTCAAATTGCATTAATATTAAGAAAAGAGACAAGTTTGTTTTTTTAGAACGCCGTAGGAGGCGTTTTTATTTGTTTGCCGTAAAAGGCGATTTTGCCGTGAAAGGCGATTTTACAAAACTCATCAAATGTGAAAGACAAGAATTGTGATTTCTTTTTGTCTCTTTAAGAAATACAAACTACAATAGAAAAGTAAGAAAAGGGATCTAACTTCTCAAGAGATTGTGGGGACACTTGAGATCGACGGTCGCAAGTGATATATGGACTTCGCCATCGCCCTTCAAATGAGAACATGTGATGCTTTGATTCTTTGGCTTGGCTCCTAACCTCAGTTTTTTAAAGGACAAGGACCAAGAGAAGGTCCTATATCCAATGAAAAACCGAGTAAACGGGCTGAAAAACCTCGTTTAGGCCATGTTAGAGAAGGAGGTGACCTTGGGGTGGGGGGGGCGGCCTCCCAAGGGACGTTGATCACCTTGTGGTGTTCTTTGCAGCAGAGCAGCAGGACTTCGTCTGGATTTCTTTGAGAGAAGTGCAGAATTTTAAGTCGATAGATGTCGATGATGATAGATGTCTCTCTCTTGGAAATGGAACTCCTTTTATAGGCCTTTGATAGCCATGAGGTGATTATGAGCATTGATAGCCATAATGAGAGAATTGATGAGGAGTTACAAGTTGATTTTGTAACTCCTTTTTCATGGCTTGTGATTGGCCGATGAAGGTAGTGGGCATTTAATTCCCTTTAAGCTTCATGATGATGGGAGTTTCATGGGTTAAATGCCATGATTGTTTGGATTTATAACTCCCAAATGCTTGAATCTGATTGGGCCATCCAAAATAATGAGTTAATGACCGCATTAAGTTGTCATAAACGGGTCAATTAATGTCAGTAAGTGGTCGCCAAGGCATGTGAAGAGTCGCGGGCCGCGCCGCGTCTTTTGAGATTCTTCTTGCGACCATCACAGCTGCATCCACGCATTGTTTGATGTCGGATTGCAGTGCAATCTCAGACATTGATTGATGTTGGTGGGCCGGTGACATCTGTCTTGTCGATTTCACGATCGGTCGGATAGAAAGTATACTTTCTTGGTCAGCCGGTTGGCGATGTTGGAGCAATCGGTGATGATTTCATGCTTTTGACGACGGATCCGAGATGTCGGTGAAGATCAGTCGTTTTCAAGCATCAAACATTGGATTTTCAGAAAATCACAGAGGCAGGAACACCCGAAACGCGAAAAGGATCGAAAATCGGGGCTTTTGGTGCAAAATCCGGCTACCCGGATTTGCAAGGTCGCCGGGCGACCATGCACCCAGGGTCGCGCGACCATAGGGCTTTGGCCCGTTTGGTCGCCAAGCGTCGTTTTCGGCCGTTTTTTCATCTTTTTCGTTCCTTTTTTCTTCTGTATTTTTCTTGACATTTTTCCTCAATTGTTGACTTGATTTTCTTGGAGAAATCTTGACGAGAACCCGTGCGAAGTCAGAGAACAAAGTTTCCCATTTTTCGGGAAAGCCGAAGACTTTGTAGTCGATTTTCCGTCAAGAGTCGAAACTAGGTCAAACGATGTCGGAATGACCTGAAAATTGAGGTGAAGCTTTTTGAGCAGTGGATAGGACCAACCATGAGCTTTTATTTGAGTTTTGAACCCGTTTGGGGTCCCATCGATGCTTGACTTGATTTTGTTGCGGGGAAAATGCCGAGCTTTGATATGTGGTCAAACGATGTCCGATTGATCTGAAATTTGACAGGGAGCCTATTGGAGTCATTTTGAGACGTTCCATCAGCTTAGTTTTGAATGTCATGGTCCCGGGTTGCTCCGCCGCCAGTAGGCTTGATTTTCTCTCGGAGCATCGAAACCTATTCAAACGTTGTCGGAATGACTTGAAATTTGACGTGCAGCCTCTTGGAAGCATGTTGAAGCCACTCATGTATTTGTGTGATGAGCGATGGCCTCGATGGTTTTCGCCGCCGGGAGGCTTGATTTTGCTGCTCGAGCATTGATGGAGGGTCAAACGTTGTCGGTTTGACTTGAAATTTGGCATATAGCCCTTTGGAGACATTCTGGAGTCATCCGTAGGCTCTGATCAAAGTTTTGACGTCTTTGATGATGTCGCCGCCAGGAGCGCTTGTTTAGCTGTCGGAGCAATGAAGTTAGGCCAAACGATGTCGGAATGGCCTGAAACCTCAGGTGTACCCCTCTTTTGGCTGCCTTGAAGGATCTTTCAGTTTCTGTCTGATTCTAACAAAATCTGATGCTTGAAGTAGCCTTGCCTATTTTTAGCAGGATGCAGCTTCACGAGGCTTCTTATGTTGAGGAGACATATTGACTTTTTTGGTGTCAACAAATGCCCCCTCGAGGTACAGCGACGAGTAGTTTTTGAAGTCGATGTGCCTCGAAGAGAAACTTGGAGGAGAGATTCCAACTTAACCAAGAGTCTTGAGCTTTTTTTTTTTTTTTTTAATAGCCTTCTGAGTTTCCGGGAAAATTTTATGGTAGTGAGAGGGATCACATACCATCTCAAGGCAAAGTTTTGAAAATGACATGGGGTGTTTGGATTTTGGGTTTTGGATTTTGGCTTTTGACCTTGTGACCTAACAAGCTATATGTGGCAAGTTAGGGGGTCAGGGTTTGATTTTTGATTTTGACCTTGTGACCCAACAAGCTGTATATGGCAGGTTGGGGGGTCAGATTTGGGGTTTTTGGTTCTGGGTTTGGTTTGGATTTTGATTTTGGTTTTGGTCTTGTGACCTAACAAACTGTATGTGGCAAGCTAGGGGACCGGAATCTGGTTTTGTGAAATGTCACTTTCAAGATTTTGGCTCAATTTGGTTCATGAGGTTGGATGGTTTGATTTTTGGACACTCATGAGACTTTCTTTTCTCTTTTTTTTTTTTTTTTTTTTTTTTTTTTTTTGAATGGTCCCATCTACTCAAAAGAGGCATGAGACTTTTTTGCTCTTTTTTCTTTTTTGTTTTTTTTGCTCTTGGTAAGAGGAATATTTTGACTAAAAGCCACTTTTAGTGCCTAGGTGGTCAAACTTGGCTCATATGGGCTAACCCATGGGACCTTAGACTTTGAAGATGGCCTAGATCTCACATGGTGTCATATTTGTAGAGAATATCTAAAAATATCTCTTTGGTGTAGAGAATATTTAAAAATATCCTTACTTGGAGAGAATTTTTCAAGTTTCCTTTTTGTGGAAAGATTTTCTCAAAATATCTCTCTTTTTAGGAAAGTAGCTAAATTTTAGTAGTTACCTCTTTTCTTTCTCCTTGTTTCCTCTTTTGGCTTGCTCTCTTCTATAAAAGCAAGAGGGTTGTTTATTTTGCTCCATTGCTTTCATTTTGCAAGAAATCTTCAAGGGTGCTCTCCAAGATAAGAAGTGCTTTTGCTCCAAACTTTTCTTCTTCTTCTCCATCAATGGGTTCAAGTAAGTTTTCTTCCTCCACAAGAATCTCCATTGTAGAAGTAGCTTCTTCATTTTTTTTTTCTTCTCTTCTTCTTTGTCTTTTCTTTTTTCTTTTCAAGCACGTTTTCCTTTTTTTTTTTTTCGTGCTTCTTCTTATTTTTTTTTCTTTTTTTTTCAAGCACGTTTTCCTTTTTTTTTTTTCTCTTGCTTGTTTTTTTTTTTTTTTGTTTTCTGTTTTTCTTGGCTGTACGGACAGCCTGCCACGTGGCAGTGGGCCACGGCCTGTGGGCCAGCAAATTTTTTTTTTTTTTTGCTGAGATTTTTTTTCTTTTCTTTGTTTACTCACCATAATAATGAGGCTATGCAATTTCAATATGTATGCATTTTTTTTTGTTTGATGTACCAAGATAGAAGGCTAGAGTCTCTAGGTCAAGCCAACATGATTTTTGACTTGGACAAAGTTGGATTGGTTTTGACAAAATTGGGTTGGAATTGGTTAAACTTTGGTCAAGGTTTTCCTAGCATCTAATGCATGATGATATTTTTTTATGCATGATATTGTAAATGGATTTGGAAGTATGATGATGCATACCTGAAAATCTTTTGCAAGTATTGGGTTTTGAGCTCGCAGTGATGTTGAGCTTTTTCTTGGTCTTGCTGGATTTTGAGGAAGTTTGCAATTTTTGGATTCTGAAGCTCGCAGCAATGTTGAGCTCTTTTCCAGATTTTGCGGAAGTTTGATGAGATTGGTTCGTTCTCGCAGCGATGTTGAGTTCGAACCTTCTTTGAGAATTCTCCACTGACTATGAGCTCGCAGCGATGTTGAGCTCATCTTCAGGCTTCCTGTCTTTTTCGGAGTATTTTCCTTTCTTTGGAATTGCCCCGGAACCATGTCAAAATTTTGCTAGAATTTTTGTAGCAGAATTCTGTCATCTTGATGTTGATTGATCATTTCTCTTCCATCTTTTGCAGGTAGTTCTTCTAGAACGAACCAGGGTAAAGGTCCTGTTACTGACGCACCTCGTCGGTCTGCTAGATCTTCCAATGCGGCCGTTCAGCAGGCTTGGTAGAAGGTCCAGTTTGTTGAGAAGAACTTGGAAGAGTGCGATTCCTTCAATCGTGATGAGATGAGACAGCGATTGATCGCTCTCAAAGATGAGGAATTCTATAAGATCATGGTAAGCAGCCGTCCTTGGGTTACGGACGATCAGAGCGTTATGCTCAAGCCTACCTTCTTCTTCGGTGATGCAGTCCTCGACGACTTGACATACGAAAGGAGATGTTTTCAGTTCTCTTACACAGCAGGTGGTGAGGAGAGAACTATTTTCACCCGGTCGACTTTCGATCGGACCATCTCGATCCTGAGCCTTTCTCCCATGTGCCCTAAGAGGGAAGATCCTACGAGCTGGGTGAAGAGGACCAGTGTGATCAAGACCGGGATTTTTGTTGGCGGCCCTTCCGGTCTTGCAGAGAAGCCACCTGTCCGTATGGACATGTTGATGCCAGCCAGTGGCTACCAAGGTTCTGATCATCCATCGGTTGATTTGAGACCGGTGGGCCTTGGCATTTTTCGGGGTGACGACAGCAATTGGGTGAAGCCTTTTCGACTTCGTGGCCATTTCAGTGTTGACTTGAGCTGGGAGTCATGGACTGATCACACCTTGAGGATTGGCGAGGCCGTTCTGCGAGAGGCCAAAATTTTTTATGCGGTTCGTGCTTTTCGGCAAACCGTTGTTTTCTCCGATGAGGCTTTCATGACCATGCTAGAGTCATTCCTTCCACAAACCAACACCTTCATTGTGAAGAATGGTGAGATTGGTTTTTCTTTGAAGGAACTGAGCGCCATCACCGGATTGCCTATCGTCGGCAAACTCTACGAGGAGTTTATGCCTATTGATAGTGTCCTTGAAGAGCAATCTGAGGAGTTTAGGCTTGTGTACTTTCAGCTCGTCGCCTTCTATGATTTTTTGAAGGAGAAGGAGGGCTCGAAAGTTAGGTGCAGCAGTTGGAGAAGTTGCAGCTCCAACTTTTTTGATAGCGGGGATTCTTCTGATGGCATGGCCCAAGATGCTAGGGCTAAAACATTAAGTTTGAAGAAGATCGCTGCTATGCGAGAAGATTTAAAGAAGTTCTTCGCAAGCACAAATGCCATTTGTCCCGACATTGCGTTGCGGAGAGATCTCACTGTTTACCTCACTTACTGGCTGGGTGAGGCTGTTTTTGCTGGAGGAGATGGAACGCACATCAGGCCGCACTGTATTTTCCGGCTTGTCAGATGGCGTATGGAGAGCGGCTAGCTTTGCTACCTGCTCTTTACTCCTATTTGTGTACCGAACTTCAGGCTGCTGCATTCCTGGTTTGGCTTGGGCTTCCCATGAACAGGGTATTTTCTGCCCACATCTTCTATTCGTGGTATGTATACCACTGTCCTAGCTTCCATCGTTTGGGAGTTGCACAGGACGAAGATCCTTTTATGATTTGTTTGGCTAGAGGGACAGTCGTTCCCGAATCGCTTTTATCTGCCCATTTGAGGATCCGATGATTTAGGGATGTCGAGATTGGGCAGTCTTCAGTGAAGCTTTCTCCGGGTTTGCGGAAGAAGGCTTTTGACTTTGGTGTCTCCCGTGATTCAACCAGGGCAGGGTCGGGAAGACATTATGCTTTGACAGACGCGGAGAAGAGATGGCTTTTCAACATACGGGTTGGTATGATGGTGTACCGCAGACATCTTTTCGTCGATATCCAACCGTATGTCCCTTCGCGTTTTGCATTGTAGCTTGGCTTTTCTCAAGGCGTTGTTGGAGCACCTTCGAGCATGGTGAAGCGTTTTGGAGGTTTACAAGATGGGAGAAATGCATGGGCTTTTTATAGTGCTGAGGACACTACTGCCAGGATTTCCTATCCTGAGCTGCCCACTTTCCGGACTGCTGGTTTCACGAAGTGGTTCGTGGAGAGCTTCTCTGTGTACCGGGGGCTTTCCAAGAAAGAGCTCGATGTCAAGCGGTCTCCTGGGAAGGGTCTTGGCAAATCAGATGGTGTCCGCCGGGAGGAAGTTTTGACCTTCCTTTCTAGAGAGAGGCATAAGATAGGCTTTCTCAATTAGCAAGACATCATCAGACCAGGAGCTGCACAAGGAATTCCTGGTGAGGTCTTAAGACAGCTGGAGGAGGAGGAGGCCGAGATCGATGCTATGATACAGGTAGAGCATACGAAGGCTTCCATGGAGTCTACTGAAAAAAGTAGACCATCCAGAGAGGACTCTTGTGAGAGGCCAAGGACTCTTGTGAGAGGCCTGGTGTTGATAGTGGGGCAGGATCGTCGAGCAGATTGACCCGCCGAGGCAAGAGGAGGAGAGGACAACGCCGTAACATGAGACGGCACGATAGTCCTTCTGATGTTGAAGTTCCTCCCACCATTGCTGAGGAGGTGTCTGAGGATGCTAACGAGCCTCCGGGGAAAAGAAGCAGAGAAGAGGAGATAGCTGGTATGATCCTCTTTCTTTCTTTTGCTTCTTCTTTTCTCTTGTAAGAGATTTTTTTGTTTTTAATCCGCTGTTTTCTTTCTTTTCGCAGAGGACGATGACCTGGTGATGCCCGAGGTTCCGGCCAATGAGGCAATAACGGATCCAGTCGTGGCATCTGAGGAAGAGCCCAGGGACTCTGGAGTGATTCCACAACCTTCACCTGGTATGATTGCTTTGGCTTCTTTTTTCTTTGTTTGTTTTTTTTTTTTGTTTGTGCTGGTCATTTGCTAACATGTAGCTTTTGTTTTCTTGACTTGCCAGAGGATTCTGACGATTTTGAGCCATCCATGGACGCAACTTTTGATGATACTTCGGATGAGCTCAGAGAGGCAGAGAGTACTCCGCCAGTCGTTGAAGCAGGTATTTTTTGCAACAATAATCTTGATATATATATTTTTTTTGACGAGATTATATTCATACCTCTTTGTCTTTTTTCGACAGATTGTGGAGCAACAGGAGAGGTTCCTCCATCTTCCTCAGAGCCAGAACAGGGGGTACCTGCTGCTGATCCAGGAGTGGGGGCTTCTGCTTCCTTTAATGAGTCAGCTTCTTCCGTTGGAAAGAGTTTATTGATTACTCTTCCAATGGAGCATGACGTGGGCAGTCGGGCACCAGAGCATGGCGAATCCTCATCTGCACCGCACCTTCAGTATGCAAGGAAGGTGTTGAAGACTGTCTTGAGCTCATGGGTTGAGACTCTGTCTTCAGGTCATTTGGAAGCTGGTTTTGGCATGATCAAGCATGTGCAAGACATCCTCGCTGATAGCAAAGAAGTCGGTCTGGACATCGCAAGCGCCAAGGATTTTGTTGAGGAGATCATCACCTTGGGGAACAAATGGACTGAGACCAAGAGTTTCCCAGATGGTGACTTCTTTGATGAGATGTTCATAAAACCATCCAGCAGAGTCAAAGCTGAGCTGACTGAGGTCACGAAGGCTCGGAGGCAGATCGTTCGGGAGAAGAACGTTACCGAGTTAGCCATCATGGGGTTGAAGCAAGACTTGGACCGCCTTGATAAGGAGGTTGTCGAGGCTAGGCAACGTCTTGAGCTTTTGGAGGAAGAAGCTACTGCCAAATGGACCGCCATTGTGGAGGCTCGTGACAAGGAGGGGATTCTCATTCGCCGGGTTGAGGAAGCTGAAGGTAATGTCCGAAGGAAGACTCAGGAGCATGAGTAGTGGCAGGTACTCTGGGAAGAACTTCCTCGTGCTGCAGATGGGTCACGACATTCGGCCGCGTTTTATGGGGACATTCTGAAGAAGCGTGGCCTAAAAACTTTGGAAGTTAAGGCCAAGGGTCTGCTTGAGGAGTTGAACCTTTGGTTGAAGACTGTCGCGACCCCGGACCGGGTTCGGGGAACCAAATCCGGGATCGGGACTGTTTGTGATGAAGCCGATGATATAATCATATGGAGTAATGACAATAATTTAAGGTATGTTTATAATCAAGCGTACAATGGTTAACAAAAGAACACTCCTTACCCGTGCACGTGATTTCCCACAGGTGTCCGCGGTGAGGATATTCCAACACACATAACCATTTAGCATAATTGCGGAAGCGTATGGTAAATCATGCATGCATTACATTTCACAAAATATCAAGGCTGATTACATTTGAATATGAGTATCAGAATGAGCAATGTCCTAAAGCATAACCCAAGAGCACATATTCAAGTTTAATCAGAAGATCGGTTAATTACAGTTCCCAAAAATAGAGGCCAACAAAGGCCAATATACAAAACAATAACCACCAGAAATCTATCCAACCACCCCCAAAATGTTTCGCAACTCGGCAGCCCGATGTTTACATAACATCGTCAGCACGCCACTCCACTAGCGGCTGCGGTTCTCCGACCGCCTCCTCTGGCTCCTCCTCGGGGAAACCAACAACGGGACCTGAGTACCAAAGCAAAGGGTCAGACACGACGGTCTGGCAGGTGGATAAAAGTAAAAACATTTAATGCTAAAACATTTACCTTGGAAACAGTTAAACCTGTCTAATAATATTTTCATGAGTAAATGCATCATTTAGTTAAAAACATATATGCAAGGTAGAACAAGTTAAGGTAACCAAGGAAATCAGGAAACTAGCAAGATGGCAACCACACAAAGCTAAATCCTCTATCACCGAAGTGATAGAGCAAGCAAGTCAAGGCGTTGACCTCAGTCACCGAAGTGAGGAGGTACAACGAAATACATATACATATATACTATATACTAGACATGACCACGGTAGCGAGCCGGGCATCAGGAACCACAGTAGCAATCTGCGGTATCAGGACAAGACCACGGTTAAATAACCGGGTAGCAAGATCCAAACTGCAGTTGGCGGGACAAGAGGGGGATCACCTCGTCAGTAGATCAGACTAACAAGGTATCCAAGCTTAGTGGTGCCGACTCATAGGTCAAAACATGGAAATCAAGACATGTGTAAAATAAATCAAGTACAAGACTATATTCAGGCAGGACATGGGTGCTCAGGGCACAGCTATCATATCAGGTCTGGCATGTATATCAAAGCTAGCAAAACAGTACAAGTATACTTCGAAAAGCCAAGATAATGTCGGGTTAAAACTAATCCAAGTGAATAGGGATCCCGTATGTCCGTGTAATAAAGGAAGCTTGGTACTCTTTGAATTTGGGGGACATTCCGGGTTCCTTATACACTATAGTAGCCTCAACGCTTAAATGAATCTCGATGATGTAGTTTCTCTCTCTAACGTACTACCAACAAACACTTCACCTATGCTTCGAACACAATCCCAGGTGAGTGGTGCCCATTGCTCTCAGAAAGGTTCACAAGCAATGGGGTGAAAACTCCCTTCAATCCTTCTTTTATTCACAGAATTCAGGGAATTTCGGTTACCTTGCGGTCAGGTGACGGTTAGCCGCCAGCGAATGCGGCGGTTAACCGCTGGCTGACCGTGAGGCTGACCGTGGAATTGCAGCTCTCTGGAAATGCGACCGCTACAATCCGGTTGGCTGGCGGTTAGCCGCTGATGGGTTAGGCGGTTAGCCGCTAGCTGACCGCGGAGCTGACCGTGAGACTTCAGCTCTCGGGAAAAGTGACCGTAACTGTGCGCTTAGATGGCGGTTAGCCGTCGATGGACACGGCGGTTAGCCGCTAGCGGACCGCGGAGCTGACCGCCAGTCACGGGAATTTCTTCCCTGGGTTCAGATTCAAGCTTTCCCTTTCCCCAAACCCATTCCTTTCATTCTCCATTGGCATTCATACAATTACTAAGGGAAGGAGGACAACCAACATCACAAGGATTCACTTAGGCATTGTACAAAAGATGAACTCAAAACTACAATTCAAGATTTAAGGACAATAGATGAAACCAAAAGCTAGAAATCATGTTTCAAGACAATGAATGGGTTCAACAACCTCTTTTTAAAACATTAAAGCCACATTGAATGCAAGTAAAAGCTCATCCTAAATGGTACAATAAATACCAACATTTGATCATGGAAATCACTTTTAAAATTAAACATCCACTTGCCTCAAGGTCTCTAAACAAGAAATCCAAGCTCTAATCCACACTTCCAAGCCAAGTACCAAGCTACACCAAAAACCCCCAAAAAACAAACCCTAAAATGGGTCAAACCAAGAAACAAGAAGAAGAACTCACAATAATAGAAATAGAGCTCCTCTATGGCTAAGAGATTATAAATCTAAAAGAACAGGAGGGAAAACTCACTTGGAAGCTCTTCAAATGGACAAGGTGAGCTCAATGAGGGTCTTGAGTTGAGTAGATCCTTCCACAAATGGTATCAATGAATAGCTCTAGTAATGGGGAAGAAGAGGGTGAGGTTCATCTCTTGATTGGTGTGAGATTTGGTAGGGTTTTGGTGGTGAGGAAGCAAAGAAGAAGAAAAGAAGAGAGAAATAAAACCCTAGGCTGTTCTCATATGCTTGTGCTGGAAAGGGGAAATGGAAGAAGAGTGTTCTCTTTATAAAGCAATGGGTGTGGGCTCCACTACTAGGAAAGCTCTTTGGGCTGAAATCGTTAATTTCGGGATCTCGAATGAAACCGACGAAGAAGAGAAAAGTGATCACCGAAATATCTAGTTTCGGAAAAGTACATGTTTCACGGGTTTCGAGGATATCGAGTGTTGGGCACAGATTTCATGTAAAAAGACTGTTTTGCCCTCAAAGCAAGAAGATCGGGTTTCGGGGTTCCGGACAGTCACGGCTCAACACGAAAGTTGTAAGGATCGACAAAACAAGTGAGACGGGATCAAGACAAGAATTAGGGGAAAACAAGCAACCTCTAAAAGCTAGCAAGACTATCAAAAAGGAAACCCCCAAAGGGTCCCACTAAACACAAGACGCTAAAAAAAATAATTCCCCAAAGCTATCAAGAACTATACTAATCCAAGCTTAGTCAAAACCACTAATCAAGCTTAGCACTAACGCACAACTTAATTAGTACTAATCGAGTCACTCGGGTCGGGGTCTTACAAAGTCCATGTCGGTTTGAGCTCCTGAGTTGTAACAAACTATTTTTCCTTCCTCTTTTTTTCTGGTACCTCCATGTATAAACAGTTTTGGTACTATATTTTTGTATCCCCTTCCTTTCACTTAAATCATTTTTTTTTATGAAAACAAATTTGAGCAAAAGTTGGCGGGAATGTTTGTTTAAGAATTTGATCAAAAGGTTGTCATTTTGTGAAAATCTTTTGTCAAAGGGTTGTTTTGGGCATGAAAGCCAATTTTGTGGCGAAAAGCCTGGTTTTTTATGGTTTTGAAAACCGAAATTTTGGATGGCATGAAAGCCTAATTTTGTGGCGTAAGAGCCAAAATTTGTTTTGCGGCATGGGAGCTAAAAATTTTGAGATGGCATTAGAGCCTTTTTTTTTTTTTTTTTTGTAGCATGAAAGCCAAAGTTTTTTGTTTGTGGCATGAAAGCCGATTTTGTTTGTGGCATGAAAGCCAAAGTTTTTGTTTGTGGCATGAAAGCCAAAATTTTATTTGTGGCATGAAAGCCAAAGTTTTTGTTTGTGGCATGAGAGCCAAAGTTTTTTTTTTTTTTTTTGTGGCATGAGAGCCAAAGTTTTTGTTTGTGGCATGAAAGCCAAAATTTTGTTTGTGGCATGAAAGCCAAAGTTTTTGTTTGTGGCATGAGAGCCAAAGTTCTTTTTTTTTTGTGGCATGAGAGCCAAAGTTTTTGGATGGCGAGACAGCCGATTTTTGGAATGGCATAGGAGCCGTATTTTAAGATGGCATGAAAGCCGAAGTTTTTTTTTTTGTTTTGGCATTTATAGTTGAATTTGGCGTTTATAGCCGGATTTTGGAGTTTATAGCCGCTTTTTGGCGTTTATAGCCGGATTTTGGCGTTTATAGCCGGATTTTGGCGTTTACAGCCGCTTTTTGGCGTTTATAGCCGGATTTTGTTTTGTTTTGTTTTGGCATAAGAGCTAGATTTTTGAAAACCAAGTTTTTGTTTTGTTGGCATGAAAGCCGATTTTGGCATTTATAGCCGAATTTTTTTTTGTTTTGGCATTTATAGCCGGATTTTGGCGTTTATAGCCGGTTTTTTTTTTTTTTTTTTTTTTTTTGGTTTTGGTATTTATAGCCGAATTTAGCATTTATAGCCGGATTTTGGCGTTTATAGCCGCTTTTTGGCGTTTATAGCCGGATTTTAGCGTTTATAGCCGAATTTTGGTGTTTATAGCCGGATTTTTTTGTTTTGGCATTTATAGCCGGATTCTGGCGTTTATAACCGCTTTTTGGCGTTTATAGCCGGATTTGGTTTTCAAAATGCAGGTATCGACTAAGTGTCGCCTCCCCGCTGAATAGTCTTGCAAGTATCGATGGAATGTCACTTCCTTGCTCATTCGGTTTTGCGAGTATTGATGGAATGTCACTTCCTTGCAGGCTGGGTTTGCGAGTATCGATGGAATGTCGCTTCCTCGTGGATTGGGATGCAAATATAGACTAAGCGTCGCTTCCCTGCTTTTCCCAAAACTTTTGGTTTTGCGAGTACTGACTTGATGTCGTTTCCCCGCGATTTTTGAAATTTGAGGTTTTCTCGAACCATTTGAAATTTTGGGTTGTGGATATCAACTGGTATGCTGCTTCTCCATGATTTTTGAAATTTGGGTTGTGGATATCAATTGGAATATTGCTTCTCCACGATTTTTGAAATTTGGGTTGTGGATATCAACTGGCATGTTGCTTCTCCACGATCTGAGGTTTTCTAAGTATCGAATGGGGTTCGCTTCCTTGCGGTTTTTTGGGTTTTTGGAAGTATCGAATGGGTTTCGCATCCTTTCGGTTTTTTGGTTTTTTTTTTTTTTTTTTTTTTTTTGAACAATGAAACGATGAAAGTAAGCATTGTTTTGAAAGTTTTTTTTTTTTTTTTTTTGGAAACTTCAACATAAAGATGAAAATTTCAAAAGGGGTGGGTTTGACGAGCAAGTACCTTGGAAATAGGCTTTGGCCGTGTAGATATCGCTTTGACCCGTTTGGGGAAGTCTTCAAAGATAGTACCGCTTCAAGAACTTACCGTTGATGGGCAGCATACATCTGTCTCCTTCCATGTTTAGAAGAGCGTATGCGCCATTGGAGAAGACTTTGTCGATTAAGAAGGGTCCCTCCCATTTTGGTTCAAATTTGCCTTTGGATTTGTGGGCAAAGACTATGGGTCTTTTTACTGCAAGAACCAAGTCACCCTTTTTGTAGGCGCGTTGCCTGACCTTCTTGTCGAAAGATCCTACCATGCGTGCTTGGTAGAACTCAATGCTTTGTAGAGCTTCGAGTCGTCTTTCATCGAGATTATCCAGCTCTTGGAGTCTCAATTTGACATTGCTTTCTTGCGTCATGTCATTTTGCAAAGATACCCTTAAGGAAGGAATTTGTACTTCCAAAGGGACAACAGCTTCGCATCCATAGACCAAAGAGAATGGTGTGCTGTGGGTTGGTCCTCGAACGGTGGTTCAATAGGCCCACAAAGCTTCTGGTAGTTTGTTGCCCCAGTTGCTTTTATGACTAAAGACCATTTTCTTGAGAATTTTGCAGAGCGTCTTGTTGAAAGCTTCTGCTAGTCCGTTCGCTGCTGGATTATGTGGAGTCGAAGGACAACTTTGGATTTTGTACTTGTCGCAAAACCTGTAGAATCTGTGATCCCGGAATTGTGGTCCGTTATCATGGACGAATCTTTTAGGTATGCCGAAGCGACAAATAATGTTGTTGCGCAAGAATTGAAGGACTGATGAGGTCTTCATTTTGCTGAACGCAAATGCTTCTGACCACTTGGAGAAATAATCCGTAGCGGCGAAGAAGAAGCGATGACCTTTGCTTGATGGGGGAGAAATAGGATCTATGATGTCCATACCCCAGGTTTCGAAAGGCCATGAGATTGCTGTTGGATGTAGCCATTCTGGAGGCATGTGGATATAATCTCCGTGAATCTGGCATTTTTGGCAGTGCTTGGCAAATTGTATTGCATCAGCTACCATGGTAGGCCAATAGTAACCGAGCCTTTTTGTCGCGCCCCCAAAACCGGGATCCGATCTCGGGGACGCGAGCATGGGGAGAATTTGTAGTATTTCCCCTCCCAGGATCCGCGTGTGTGAGGATAACAAATTCACGACACATCAAAATATTTCGCGGAAGCTATACGAGACGTTACGACCCGGAATCCGTATCCATCGGGTTCCGTGTCGTACTCAATCTGTCAGCACAAAATTGTCATAGACATATTTAAATTCAGACTGGAACAATTCATAATATCAAGATATACAAAGCTGACAGTAACAGGCTTATCATTACCCAACATATTCAAGTTTCAAATTAACAAGTGCATTGATTACAATTCCCAAGAAACAGGCTAACAAAAGCCGTACACAAAAACAAGCTAGAACAAATACTACCCAATGGTGTAACGTAACTCCGGAGTCAAGCATGACGTCAACATGACATCGCTGACACTACAAGACTGCAAAACTCGTGGCTCAACAGCCCTCCGCACGCGAACTAGCTCACAACAAGGACCTGCTAACTTGAGCACCAAAGCAGAAGTATATCAGACACGACGGTCTGGCAGGAAATCAATATAGGCAAGAGCATAAACAAAACCGAAGTTTAAAGGAAACAAGAACTAAAAACACTTCATTGAACTTGAAACAAGTTTACAAGATTTAAAAACAATGCATGTACAAGATACTTATCGAGAAATCACTAGTGCATGCACGATATACGAAACAAGGTATGAATACATATAATATCATGAAAAGATAAATCCACATGAGCTCATCCTTTCTCCGTCATACATGATGACAAGAGCAAGCACGCAAGACAAGCACGACAAGAAACACGATCCCACGCCACACAAGGTAGACGGGGTATCCAGCCGCGGAACCGGACCACGAACACGCACGATGTGCCATTCAAGACACGACTAGTCTGCAGACAGTCCACGAGTTTAAGGACCCCCAGGTAGTGGATCAAGCTAAAAGGGCGGTCCAAGCTCAGTGAAATTCACTTATATCATGAATGCACAAAACACGGCAATACGCGATCGAAAACACGACAAAACAAGAGGGAAATCATTTGTCAAACACGTCACGACAAGGCTAGCACGATAGCATAATATAAATGCTTAACAACTGAAGAAATGATCCCCTTTTTCTTTCTTGAAACACGATTCTTGAAACACGTCTTAAAACAAGCTTATACTTGAAATTCAAACGAATGCACGATGATGCACAAAGCATCAAAACAATGGTCTTGGTTCTTGAAACAAATCTTCAAACAAACTTATACTTAGAAATCAAACGAGGACACGATGATGCATGAAGCATCAAAACAAGAATTCAAACACGAAATCTATCAAGTTTAGGCTAAGACCAATCATTGGCCCTTGTGGAGTTGAAACCCAAATGTCGGAGTTTTTAACAAGATTTGGTGCCCCAGAAGTTATAGTACATTTTGGAATTTCAAGTGCACAAAGTCAATAAAAAGGTCTAAAACCTAGTCTAGTTTTCATTCCCGCAAAAATCTTCAAAAACAGTACTTCTGGTTGTGGTTCACGCCTCTCTACCGGTAGTACTACCGGTAGAACCACCTCTACCGGTAGAACTTCCGGTTGGAGCACTTCTACCGGTAGAACTTCCGGTAGAACTCATGCTCCTTAACTTTTCTCACTCTCTGCCGAAATCTGGGCTATTTCTACCGGTAGAACTTCCGGTAGAACTTGGGGTTTTTCAATTTCCTCACTCTCTGTCAGATTTTGGGCCCTTTCTACCGGTAGAACTTCCGGTTGAAATACCTCTACCGGTAGAAATTCCGGTAGAACTCAGGGTTCACGGTTTTCTCAACTCTTTGTCAAATTTTGAACCATTTCTACCGGTAGAACTTCCGGTAGGGTTCTGAAGCTCATTTCTTTCACACTTCTCTCCCTTCTTCACTTCCACATTTGAACCACATGCACTCCCCAAGCCTTCATGCTTTCCAAGGGATACATTTACAACATTTGGCATCATTCCATCCACAATTAAACCCATTCATTCTATAACAAAGACATCAAAGCATTTTCATGTACAAAATCATAAAACTTACAAGACTAAACATGATTCAAGAGCTTGAAAAATCAATGCTAACAAGACAAATGAAGAAGCCCAAAACTCATGACTTGAAAGAGCATGAACATGACTTGCATTAATTAAACATGGAAAACATGTCTTAATGAAATGTTAAAACCCAAAATGAAAGCATAAGACAATAAACATAAGAAGTCCTATAAAGATCACTTGCCTTTGTCCAAATGCCAAGCAAATCTTTCACAAATCCAAATCAAAGAGTTGATCCACGAAATCTACACAAAAGCCCCAAAATAGAACACACAAAAATCACATTTTGGCCACTACAAACCCCCATTTCGAAAATGGGTTTGAAAGTTAGAGAAAAGAGCTCTTTATGAGCTAAATAAACTCCATGGAAGAGATGGGTTCAAGCTCTTACCAATGGCTGCCCAAACAAGAAGAGATGAAGAAAACGAAGTGGGTGCTCAGCTGAAATCCTCAACTAGATGGGTGTAATGGAGAGCTCGAGTTGAGAGGAAGAAAACCACGTTTTTAGATTTGCAAATGGAGCTTCCTAGCCATGGATCCAAGAGAAAGAAACTTGGGGCAAAAAGAGGGTTTTCTCTCCAGCCCTAGGTCAAGAAGTTGCAGGAATTTGAGAAATGGGCATGGAAGATGAGGAAGACAACTTATGTGACTTGAAAATAGGACCCATTCAGCTGAAACTTAAAATGGCTAAATCATGGTCTTGCGGGCCCCGGATGAAATCGACGAAGAAGACTAAAATGATCCTCAAAATATCTAGTTTCCAAAAAGTATATTTTCCCCAATTTCTGAAATTTTCGAAATTCATGGACAGATTTAGTGAAAATTGTCATTTTTGCCCTTTTTCTTGAAAAACACGATTTCTGAGTATTAAATCAAGATGGTCAAAACATGAAAGTTGTTTATAACAATAAAATGAGTCAAAAGGAATAAAATTTGGGATTTTTAGAAACCAATAATAAATTCTCACAAAATACAATTTACAAGGGTCGGGTCAAAACAAAGTCAATGGTCTTTTAAAACTCTCCAAAGTTATGAAAAATCTATTCAAACTCAAAAACAAAATCAAATCATCTCTAATCTTGTTTAAAAAGCTAAATCATGGTTAAAACAATGCTAAACCCAAAAATTGAGGGTCAGGGTCTTACACTTTTTATCTGGTTGTAGAGCTTAGGACCAGCCTGATGGGCTCCACAAAGACCAGCATGTACTTCTTTGAGAGTTTCCTTAGCCTCTTGTTGTGACAAGCAGCGTAGGAGTACTCCGTTGAAGGATTTTCTGTAAAGTGCTTTTGAAGGTATATCCAAATGAAAGTTCAGGGCTCGTCTTTGGATGCTTACCTGATCTTTTGGATCTTCAGGTAGGATTCCGAACATGATGTAATCAATGAACGGATCTCTCCAATCGCCAATCGGAGGTTTGAGGATGGACATCCGACTTCCAACCACTTGGTGGCATTCAGCAACTGCTTGGTGTGTGTTAAGAGGAGGGAGAATCCTTCTTTGACACACTGTGACTTGCATGTTTTCCCCTTCTTGGATTGCCATGGATGCGGCGAGTCCAGCCAGGGCATCTGCATGGATGTTTTCACCTATGAGGATGTGGGTGATGTGACAGATGTTGAATTTTTGTCGAAGCGATTGCGCCTTGTTGTAGTAAGGTAGCAAATCAGGCTTACTGACTTCGAATTTCTGATTCGTCTGGTTGACGATCAGTTGAGACTCCCCAAAAGCTTCCAACATGGTGATACCGGGTTCGAGGGCGAGTTCCAATCCTATAATCAGGGCTTGGTACTCAGCTGCATTGTTTGAACATGGTTCCAGTAGCGAGAAGGCGTGTGGAATCATGTATTTGTCGGGGTTGACAAAGAGGATGCCGATTCCCGATATTTGCTTTTCTTTTTCATTTGTCCTAGTTGCACCGTCAAAGTACATGTCCCAAGAAGCATTTGATAAGGAAGTTTCCACGTTGTAGACAAATTCGTCTGGGAGATCATCCGTGAGTGGAGAATCTTTAGGCAATGGATGCTCTGCGAGAAAGTCTGCCAGAGCTTGGCGTTTGATGCTGTGTCATTAAAACTTACCCATGAAGAGCTAAACAACTTTAAGGGAATTGAAAATGAACAAACAAAAGTTAAAAATGAAAATTCAACCCTTAAAGAACAAGTCACTCAACTTGAAAGGTACAAACAAAAGTATGAGTGCAAATTTACCCAAAGTGAAGAGAAACTTGAAAATTTGTTTAAATTGGGTAAATCACATGGAGATAGGATGGGTCTTGGATTTAATAAACATACTTATCATGACCCTAAGTTCACCAACACATTTGCGAAAGGTGAGTCCTCATTATCTAGCACTCACTCTCCTTTACCCAAAACAAAATGTAATTATTGCGGCATTGAAGGGCATTTTAGGTTTGAGTGCAAACTAAGGAGTAGCCATGTGTCTAAACCCATCTATGAACCTAAGAAAGTAAAATCTAACTCTATGATGGATAAGACACTAAAAATCAAGGAAGACTCCAAGAAGATTAAACAAGTTAAACCTATTAAAAAAGAGTCTCCTAAGATAGATTCTAAAAAGCTTAAACAAGTTAAAACTAATATAAAAGAATCTATCAAGAAAAAGCTTCTCAACCTACCTCCCCTAACTCAACAAATGAAAGAACTTTTGAAGAAAGTTGCAAAGTTAAATCTAAAATTCAAAAGTCAATTAAAGGGAGGAAATAAGAAGAAAAGAAATCAATCCCCTACTACGAAAAGTCACAACCTCAAAAGATTAATCACCAATCAAAGCTAAAATTAGTCAAATCTCATTATCATGGTGATAAGTCTAAATTGAAAATTTATCAAGTCAAATCTCCTAAAGTTGGTGAGACTTTTAAGATAGACCTCAAAGACCATCCATCTCAAGACCTTAGGTGGATTCCTAAAGTTAGATACTTAGACAAACCTTAAGGCCTTGGAACTCATTGACCAACCAAACCATTTTAGTTAAATCATATTGTTGGTCATGACACATTTGCATTTGTTTATTTCATAGTCACATTTATTTAAATGCAATGTTTATTTATGCTCAATTGATTTTGTCTTCATGTACCTTTCTGGTTAAATATCATGGTTTTCAAAATCATTTGATTATAATTTCACCATTATAGATTTGCTTTTTGCTCTCATTTAGTTATATATTTTGCAATGCATTTCTATATATGATCAATTGATTGTGATTTCAAAAGCTTTTATAGCTAAATTATTTATAATCGATTGATATTTTCAAATTCATTTGTTTGATTGTCTTAGTTAATTATTTTGAAAAACAAATGATTTAGATTTTCCATGGATTCTTTCTTATGGAAAGTTATTGTTTTGAAAAATCAACTTGTATGTGTTTCAAATAAGTTATATCTTTTACAATGCAAGTTGAAAAATGATTTAAGCCTCATTACTACATTCTTGATGAAAAATGAGGATTGAAAATTGATTTTCATTCTATGCTTACTAAGTTAGTATTTTGATATGAAAATTCAATTCCTTGATTTACTTGAGTTTCAATTGGTTAGATCTTTATAGTTATATTCTTCAAAATTGAATGTGTTTTTGATAAATGCATTTTTCCAATTGATATCAAGCTTGAAAAGTTTTTAAGTCAATTTGTATGAGTTTTTGTAGTTATCCTTGATTACAAATTGAAATTTGATATTAGTTCACTTCATGGTTTTCTTAATCACTTGATCATGATTTTATGTTTCATTGTTGGATTCTGATTGTTGAAGTGAATTAAAGTCCTTTGGAAAATGTTCTAAGCTTTGTTAGTTATATTTATAGTTGCATTTTCCTTTGAGTTTATTTCCTTGTGTTTATGATTATATCTTTTAGAAGGAAATAATTGTTATATGCTATTTGCATCATTGCTCATTTGGTTTCATTCTTTTTATGCAATTGTCATATAGTTCCATGTATGGTTGTGCTCTTTAATTACATTTATAGATATCATACTAGAACTTTTAAATCCATCCTCTATGCTTTCTAGTCATTTTTTTAAATGGATGGTTATGATGTTGATTCATGTGTATTTTCCTTGTGATGTCATTCTTATACATGTTTCAACTTCATAGTAGTGTTTAATCATATGAGCCTCTTTGAAATCCATTCCTTGTATTTCATAGTTATATCTTTTGTTTGATGGATTTCTTAGTTGTTGAATTCATATGATTTGACACTTTTGTAAATTGCATCCTCTACCAAGTTATATATTTCTAAGTGCAATTTCTCATGTTCATCACTATGTTTATTAGTTATATTATTCTCAGTGATGAATATCATTTTATGATGCTTGTTGGAATTTTATGTTTGTCACATGCTTGCTCTTAATCATGTTTCATATTCAATTGGTAATCATTTGGTATCATTTTTAATTAGTATCAATATCCAATTGGTATCATATCTTGAGTTTGTGATAGACCTTGTGTACATTGGATTGAAATTAATAGTAATATTTTTTATTTCATGTCACATTCCATTAGCATCATAATGTTCATGTTTGCCTCCTCTCATGCACTTATAGGTAAATCACATGACCACCATGTTTATGTTTTCATAATTTTGGTTGGTTAATGGTGAGGTTGGCTTCATGATTGAACTTCATTTCATTCATATTGTGAATGACAGTTATATTTAATGAATGTATGAAATGATTTCATAACCTTCATAGCATATGATTTTCATAGTTATATTGATTAATGCTATGTTTAGTATACCCTATTACATCATGGATAGCTCTAATTTGGATTAATCCTAGTAGTTATATTCCTTTTAACTCCATTTTAGAGTGATTGAGAAAATAGTCATATCCATTGAATCTCAATTGGTATATTCTTTTTATTCCAATTGGTATCCATGATTGTTTATCCTCTTGACCTTGCTCTTTATATTGGCAATTTGATCATATTGAGCTTTATAGTCATTTGGAATCTAATCCTTTCCTTGAAGTTTACCCTCAATTGGTAAACTCATCTTCTTCTTGAACCAAATAGTTAAATCTTTGTCAAAAGTTTGACAAAAAGAAGAGTATGGATTGAGGAGGTGTAAACCTTTTAAAGGAAGTATTAGTTTTGATCAAATTCACCCTTATATCGGCTCTTTACCCCTATAGTGTTCCACTCATACATGATTCCTGTTATGACTTTCATTTTCGATTTCTTTTGTTAACAGGTGCTACTAAAAGTTATTTTCCTTGTTTCATGTGTGTAGGTACCATTTGGGTCCTCAAGGGTCTTGAAGATATTCCAATCCCTCTTCAATTGGTATTTTGCAATTTAATGGCAAAGGGGGAGAAAATACTCAAGCTCCAAAGGGAGAGAAAATATTCAAGCTCCAGGGGGGAGAGAGTATACAAGGGAAGAAAGAATGCATATCTTGCCAAAGAAAGAGAATGCTTGGTCAAAGGGGGAGAGATGAAAGAAGAAAGCTTGGGAGCTAAAGAAGAGATGCTTGGCCAAAGAAAGATAGATAAAAGCTTGAAGAATGATCAAGCTCCAAGCATCAAGAAGATTGAAGCCCAGGCTAAGTGAAGAAGCATCCAAAGAAGATTTCAAGCCATGCCAAGCTAAGGAGGAGCTGAAGACTATGTGTGAGTAATTAGTGTTGAGTAAGGTTTGCCATCAAATTGCAAAGGGGGAGATTGTTTGGGATTTTGTGTATTGCAATTTGATGGATTTATTATTCATTTTATTCATCATTTGAATTTTCACACATGCATTGTTTTAGAAATCTTGAAATCTTAATTTACTCATGCATTGCTTTAAATCTTGTACACCTTATGATTTATGCATGTTTTGGTTTTAAACATTGGATGCATTTTTCGTTTTAAAAAGGATTTTATAAATCAAGCTAGCCATTTATTTTAAACCTTCAAATCTATTTAGGCTTTTTATGTTTCATGATTTTAAAGCACTTGGATTGGTTTAAATCATGTTTCCATGCTTGGTTTATTGGCCCAAAGATCCCACAAGAAATTTACTTTGAAAAATGCAAAAGTTGGGATTTTTATCTTAGGCTGTCGGTCAACCGAACTCAAGGTGTCGGCTAACCGACAGGTGAACCGAGGTCAACCGACAAGTGTTCACGGTTCCATTTCCAGAGAGCTACAAATTTCATAGTTTCTCTGTCCGTCAGCATGTCGGTCAGGGATCAGTTAACCGACCTTGCTTCTGAACTTGACCGAAGCTCTCTCGGTTAGAATTCCAGGGAGGTGTTTTCTGACCAAGTTTACATTGTCGGTTAGTGTGTTGGTCAGGCCTCGGTTAACCGAACATGTCGGCTAACCGAACCATGCTTTATGGTCAGTAAGTTTTCGAAAATATGACCGTTGGCTTGTGACCGTTGGGGGTGTCGGTTAACCGACCCCTGGATGTCGGCTAACCGACAGGTAGCCATTGAGCAACTTTTTCTATAAAAAGAAGCTCATTCCTTAGCCCCAAAAAATGATGTTTGAAGCCCTTCTTGAGGTATTTTGAGGGAAAAGAAAGGGGATCAAGCTAAGGAAGGCTAAGGGTCATTAAGGAAAGCTAAAGCTTGGATTAATGAAGTTAAACCACCAACTAAGCTTTGCCTTTTTATAATCATTGTTTTATGCTTTGTTTAATCTTTGGTAAATGATTTTAGCATATAAACTATGATGTGTTGAATCCTCTACTCCTTTAATCTTTGATTTAAGTCATTGGATTCTTCACCTTGATTTTTAAACAAGTTTGTTTTAATACTTTATAAAACATGTTTTGTCAAAACCTTTGATTTATTTTATAAACATGTTTCATTAACTTGTTTGAATCATCTTTGTTGTTTTCATTCATTTGAACTTTAGTCAAATTAGTTTATTTTTTAAAACAACATTGAATATACATCACATGATCAGACATAATTAATTTCATACAACTTGTGAGCTTTTGATTTCATATCTTCAACAAGTTTGTATTTGGTACATGTGATTTGCATATTACTTCAATCAAATCTTTTTATGTGTCTTAAACTTTTAATTTTGATTGAAGTTTCCACACACTCACTTCATAAGCATTCATCTTTGCATTTTAGAGTGTTTGTGTGAGTTTGATTTTCACTTTCATATTCGCCTAATCTAGAGGCAATTAAATTGAGCTTTAATTGTAATCTCTTAAAGTGCTTTGTGAAAACACTTTCTTGAGATAAATCATTTGATTGTAAAGGTTATTGCTTAGCCTAAGAAAAGCATTGTGTGAAGGTTATTACTTAGCCTAGAAAAGCATCTTATATAGGTTGTTGTTAAGCCTTGAAAAACAACATTGTAAGGTTATTGCTTATCCTTGGAAAGCATATTGTAGTGGTTATTGCTTAGCCATTTGAAAAGCATAAATAGTGGAAATCCGGTGGGGTGTAGATTCACAAGCCAGTAGTGGATGTAGGCACGTTGGCCGAACCACTATAAATCTTATGTTGTGGTGATTGCTTTTGTGATGATTGTTGTTTAGCTTCCGCATTTTATTTGTTAATCATCACAAGTGGCTAATTGTTTTAAAGAAATTTAAAATTGGCATAATTGGTCATTAAGTTGTAGCTCACCCTATTCACCCCCCCTCTAGGGTTCGGATCCCGGAACTTTCAGAGATGGGATGAGTGATTTCGCACACATTTTTAAAACAATCACGGCCCATCGGCCCCTATAAAACAATCACGGCCCATCGGCCTTCCTAAAACAAATACTGGCCCATCGGCCACCTCCAATTAATTTCGGTCCATCGGCCTTTCACTTTTATCACTCGTGTATCGCACACGGAAAACACAGAAATCACATCGTGTGACAGATTTTGAACTTTTGTGGAAGCGACTGTGCCTTGTTGTAGTAAGGTTGCAAATCAGGCTTCTTGACTTCAAATTTCTGATTCATCTGGTTGACGATCAGTTGAGAGTCTCCAAAAGCTTCCAACATGGTGATGCCGGATTCGAGGGCGAGTTCCAATCCTACAATCAGGGTTTGGTACTCAGCTGCATTGTTCGAACATGGTTCTAGTAGCGAGAAGGCGTGTGGAATCATGTATTTGTCGGGGCTGACAAAGAGGATGCCAATTCCCAATATTTGCTTTTCTTTTTCATTTGTCCTGGTTACACCGTCAAAGTACATGTCCCAGGAAGCATTTGATAAGGAAGTTTCCACATTGTAGACAAATTCGTCTAGGCGATCATCCCTGAGTGGAGAATCTTTAGGCAATGGATGCTCTGCGAGGAAGTCTGCTAGAGCTTGGCCTTTGATTGCTTTTTGTGGTACATACCTAATATCAAACTGTGATAGAAGGATGGACCATTTTGCCAGTCGGGCATTCAGAGAACCTGCTTTTGTGACAAAGACCTTTAAGAGGTTGATCCTCGAAATCAGGTAGACTGTATTGGGCAACAGGTAGTGACGTAGCTTTTGTACGGCAAACATCACTGCAAGGCAATCTTTTTCGACTGGGGAGTAGCGATGCTCTGCACCTACCAACATGCGGCTAAGGTAATATAGAGCAGCTTCTTTTCCGTCGTCGTTTTCTTGTGAGAGCAAAGAACCCAAAGAGTGGTCGAGAGCTCTTGTGTATAAGATAAATGATTTTCCAGTTGTGGGGGCAGCCAGCATTGGGGGTTTGGTGAGGTATGCTTTTGTCGCGACCCCGGACCGACTCGGGGACCAGATCCGGGATCGGGACTAATTTAGTGAAGCCAATAGTTGTGATCATATGGAAAGATGACAATAATTAAAAGTATGTTTATGATCAGACGTACACGGGCTAACCAAAGAACACACACTACCCGTGCACGTGATTTCCCACAGGTGTCCGCGGTAAGGATATCCCAACACACATAATCATATAGTATAATTGCGGAAGCGTATGGTAAATCATGCATGTATTTCATTTCCAAAATCATAAGGCTGATTACATTTGAATATGAGTATCAGAATGAGCAATGTCCTAAAGCATAACCCAAAAGTACATATTCAAGTTTAATCAGAAGATCAGTTAATTACAATTCCCAAAAATAGAGGCCAATAAAGGCCAATATAAACAAAACAATAACCACTAGAAAACTATCCAAACAATCCCCCAAAATATTTCGCAGCTCGGCAGCCCGATGTTTACATAACATCGTCAGCACGCCACTCAACTAGCGGTTGCGGTTCTCCGACCGCCTCCTCTGGCTCCTCCTTGGGGAAACCAACAACGGGACCTGAGTACCAAAGCAAAGGGTCAGACACGACGGTCTGGCAGGTAGATGAAAAGATATAAACATTTAATAATAAAAACCTTTACCTTGAAAACATGTAAACCTGTTTAAACAATGGCTTTCAAAGGTAAATGAATCATTTCATTGAAAACACACATGCAGTAATAAAACATGTAAGGTAACCAAGGAAATCGGGAAACAATCAAGATGGCATCCGCAAGAAGCTAAATCCTCTATCACCGAAGTAACGTGAGTAGCGAGTGTTGACCTCAGTCACCGAAGTGAGGAGGTGCAACAAAGTTACATATACATATACAATAATACGGGACGGGACCGCGGTGGCAAACCGGGTATCGGGAATCGCGGTAGCGAACCGGATATCGGGAACCACGGGAGCGAGCCGGGTATCGGGACGGGACCACGGTTAATAAACCGGGTATCGGGATCCAAGCTGCAGCTGGCGGGACGGGAAGGGATCTCCAAGTCGGTAGATCAGACCGACAAGTTTATCCAAGCTTAGTGGTGCCGACTCATAGGACAAATCACATAAATCGAGACGAGTATAAAACAAATCCAGTGCAAGGCTATAAGCGGGCGGGACGGGGTGCTCAAGGCAGAATCATCATTTAAATATCGGGTCACATCATGTCAGGCATGCATTCCGGGACTACAAAAGAGTGCAAGTACAAATACCATGCTTTCGGAATCGATAAATCATAACTCATAAATTTCTAGAATAAACAATTGCAATAGACTTCCAAAATATCGGGGTTTAAAACTAATCCAAGGTGAATAGGGATCCCGTATGTCTGTATAATAAAGGAAACTTGGTACTCTTTGAATTTGGGAGACATTCCGGGTTCCTTATCCACTATAGTAGCCTCAGTGCTTAAATGAATCTCGATGATGTGGTTTCTCTCTCTAACGTACTACCAACAAACACTCCACCTATGCTTCGAACACAATCCCAGGTGAGCGGTGCCCATTGCTCTCAGAAAGGTTCACAAGCAATGGGGTAGAGGCTCCCTTCAATCCTCTTTTATTCATAAAATTCAGGGAATTTCGGTTACCTTGCGGTCAGGTGGCGGTTAGCCGCCCGTGAATCCGGCGGTTAACCGCTGGCTGACCGTGAGGCTGACCGTGGGATTGCAGCTCTCTGGAATTGTAACCGCTACAATTCGGTTGGCTGGCGGTTAGCCGCTGATGAATTAGGCGGTTAGCTGCTAGCTGACCGCGAGATTTCTGCTCTCTGGAAGAGTGACTGTACTATGCGGTTGGATGGCGGTTAGCCGTCGATGGACACGGAGGTTAGCCGCTAGCTGACCGCGGAGCTGGCCGTGAGGTTACAGCTCTCTGGAAATGTAACCGAACTTGCTTCGGTTAGCCGCTAGTCACCAGGCGGCTAGCCTCTGGGCGACCGCCAGCTGACCGCCAGTCACGGGAATTTCTCCACTGGGTTCAGATTCAGGTCTTCCTTTCCCCCAAACCAATTCCTTTCATTCACCATTGACATTCATACAATCACCAAGAGAAGGAAGACAACCAACATCACAAGGATCCACTTTAGCATTGTACAAAAGACAAACCAAAAGTTACAATTCAAGATTTAAAGATAACAAATGAAACAAAGCTAGAAATCATGTTTAAAACAATAAAGAGGCTTACCAACTCTTTTCAAAAGCATTTAACATCATTGAATGCCAAGGAAACAAGTCATTAATGAGATATAAATCAAGTCTACATGTCATGAAAATCATTAAAACCAAAACATCCATTCAATCCACTTGCCTTAGAGTCTCTAAACAAAGAAATCAAGCTAATACTCTCTTCCTCCAAGCCAAGGGTGCAATCTACACAAAACCCCCAAAATAAAAACCCTAAAATGGGTCAAACAAGGAATAGAGAGATGAAAGCTTCAATAATGACAATAGGGCTCCTCTAAAACTAGAAGAACACAAATCTAAGAGATTGGAAAGGAAAACTTACTAGGAAAGTCCTCAAAAGGCAAGATGAGCTTCAAGAGAGTTCTAAAATGGGTGTCTTCCTTCCTCAAATGGTATCAAAGAGAAGCTTGCAAGGAGGGGAAAAGGGTGGTGATCTCCATTTCTCAAAAGATGCAAGGTTGGTGGGGATTTGGGCAATGTAGAAGCAAGAAGAAGAAGAAAAGAGGGAAAGAAAACCCTAGGTTTCTCTTGTACTGGAAAAGGGGAAATGGAAGAAGAGGGTTCTTCTTCTACACAAGTGGGTGTGGGTCCCATCTCTAGGAAATCTTTGGAGGCTGAAAGCACCAATCTCGAGACCTCGGACGAAGTCGATGAAGAAGGGAAAAGTGATCGTTGAAATATCTAGTTTCCAAAAAGTATATGTTTCGCGGGTTTCGGAAATATCAAGTTTTGGTACAGATTTCATGTATAATGACTGTTTCGCCCTCAATGTAAGAAAATCGGGTTTTCGGGGTTCCGAACGAGTACGAGATCAACATGAAAGCTATAGGGATTAACAAGACGAGTAAAACGGAATATAAATGCAAATCACTGGAATACGAACAATCCCCCACACAATAGTAAAACCATCCAAAAGGGGAACCCCCAAAGGGTCCCATCAAACACAAAGCACTAAAACTCACCCTAAGCTATAAAAGAGCTATTCTAGTCCAAGCTTAGTCAAAAATCACTAATCGAGCTTAGCACTAAAACGCAACAAATTAGCACTAATCGAGGTCACTCGGGTCGGGGTCTTACATCCTCCACCCCTTAGGCATTTGGTCCTCCAAATGAAATATAAAACTCACCTCGGGTAGGAGATGCGGATATTTCTTCTGCACTTGATCTCGTAATTCCCATGTTGCCTCTTCCGGCCCATTTTTCTCCCAAAGTACCTTCACCCATTGAATAGTCCGGTTCCTCAACTCCTGTTCTTTCGAGTCTATGATCTGAATGGGCTTCTCTACATAGGTAGCATCTTCTCTAATTTCCAGCGGCTCATGCAAGAGTACATGTGAAGGATCGGGGATGTACTTCTTCAACATCGATACATGGAAAACGTTGTGTATACCGGATAACTCGGGTGGCAAGGCTAATCTGTAAGCCACATCACCAATCTTGCTCACAATGTCATACGGTCCGATGTATCTCCGTGACAACTTGCCTTTCTGCCCAAACCTCAAAGTTCCTCTGGTAGGTGACACCTTCAAGAAAACTTTGTCCCCTTCTTTGAACTGTAGATCCCTTCGGTGAGCATCTGCATAACTTTTCTGTCTACTCCGGGCTATTTTTAAACATTCCTGTATCTGTCTCACTTTGTCAGTGGTCTCACTTACTATGGTCGGTCCATGAAAACTACGGGTGCCAACTTCTTCCCAACAAACAGGTGTCCTACACCTTCTGCCATACAAAGCCTCAAAAGGCGCCATCCCAATGCTCGAGTGGTAGCTATTGTTATAAGCAAACTCACACAACGGTAGAGTCTCATCCCATTGAGTCTTGAAATCTAACACACAAGCTCGGAGCATATCCTCAAGAGTCTGAATCGTCCTCTCCGACTGGCCATCTGTCTGAGGGTGATAAGCTGTACTGAACTGTAGTCTCGTACCCATAGACTCATGTAGGGTCTTCCAAAATCTCGAGACGAATCTGCTGTCTCTGTTGGATGTGATGGAAACTGGCTGTCCATGTCTACTGACGATCTCATTGACAAATAATTCTACCAGGGGTAACATGTGCATCTTCTTCCCTGTCCTCATGGGGATAAAATGAGCTGACTTGGTGAGTCTGTCCACTATAACCCATATCGCATCATTGCCTCTGCTAGTTCTCGGTAGTCCCGAAATAAAGTCCATGGTAATGTGCTCCCACTTCCACTCTGGGATCTCTAATGGCTGCAACAATCCTAGAGGTTTCTGATGTTCTGCCTTTATCAACTGACACGTCATGCAACGAGAGACAAACGCTGCAATCTCCCTCTTCATATTGTTCCACCAAAATCTACCCTTCAAATTCTGATACATCTTTGTGCTGCCTGGGTGCATGGAGTACTTTGCACTGTGAGCTTCTGCCATGATGTCATTCCTCAAATCTTCTATGTTAGGCACACACAACCGATCACGGTAGTAAAGAACTCCGTCAACAATACGAAAATCAGGACGTTCTGCTATATGTTCTGCAATCTTGGCCAACTCTGGATCCTGCAACTGACTGTCCTTAATCTTCCGGATGAATGAAGGCTCTGACACTGACATATTGGCAATTATGGCACCCTTCCTCAGGGGCCGCATGTCTAGCTTCAACTCTTCGAACTGATCAAAAATACAAGTACCACTCAAATTTGCCATACCCACTGACTTTCTACTCAAAGCATCGGCAACTACATTCGCTTTCCCCGGGTGATACTTGATCGGAAAATCATAGTCTTTGATATACTCCATCCATCTCCTCTGCCTCATATTCAACTCCTTCTGAGAAAATAGATACTGTAGGATGCGGTGATCAGAATGAACCTCAAACTTCTCTCCGTAGAGGTAATGTCTCCACATCTTCAATGCAAAGACAACCGCTGCCAACTCAAGGTCATGGGTTGCATAATTCTTCTCGTGATCTTTCAACTGCCGGGACCCATATGCTACAACTTTTCCTTCTTGCATCAACACACAACCAAGTCCAATGTTCGAAGCATCGGTAAAGATGGTAAAACCGCCGCTTCCGGATGGCAAGGTAAGGACTGGTGCGGTAGTTAATCTCTTCTTCAGCTCTTGGAAACTAGCTTCACACTGATCTGTCCACACATAAGGCACATTCTTCTTTGTTAACTTCGTCAACGGTGCTGCAATCGACGAAAACCCTTGCACAAACCTCCTGTAATACCCTGCCAAACCCAGAAAACTCCTAATTTCTGACACATTCTTCGGTCATTCCCACTCCACTACTGCCTCAATTTTGGACGGGTCTACTGACAAACCCTCCTTAGAGATAATGTGTCCCAAAAATGCGACTTGCTCTAGCCAAAATTCACACTTGTTGAGCTTCGCAAACAACTGGTTCTCTCTTAAAAGCTGCAATGCAATCCTCAGATGCTCTTCATGCTCTTGGAGTACACTAAAATATCATCTATGAACACCACTACAAACTGATCTAGATACTGCGCAAAGATCTTGTTCATCAAAGCCATGAACACTGCCGGTGCATTGGTCAACCCAAATGGCATCACTAGGAACTCATAGTGGCCATATCTTATCCGGAAAACTGTCTTCAACACATCTGATTCTCTAACTCTCAGCTGATGATAACCGGATCTCAAATCAATCTTCGAAAAGTATGAAGCCCCTTGTAACTGATCAAACAATTCATCTATCCTTGGCAATGGATATTTGTTCTTGATGGTCACTTGGTTCAATCTCCGGTAGTCAATACACATTCTCATCGAACCATCCTTCTTCTTAACAAACAAAACTGGAGCTCCCCACGGTGAGATACTGGGTCTCACAAAACCTTTGTCCAACAACTCTTGCAACTGTATCTTCAACTCTCCCAATTCCGCCGAAGCCATTCTATATGGTGCAATAGATATCGGAGCGGTCCCTGGTAACGACTCAATGGTAAAATCAATTTCTCTCATGGGTGGTAATCCCGGAATCTCCTCCGGAAATACATCCGGGAACTCCCAAACAATAGGGATCTCCTCCACCCCTTGGGACCGTTTATCCTCCGTGATAAACGCCAAATAGGCTTCACATCCACTTCTCAAAAGTCTATCAGCCTTCAACGCTGAGACAAACCCTGCACGAGGATTCCTCCTCTCTCCCTGGAATAACACCCCTGCTGGTGTCTCATCCAACTTGAAGGTAAAGGTCTTATGGAAACAATCCATTGTGGCATGGTACCCTGCCAGCCAATCCATCCCTAGGATGACATCAAAATCCTTCATCTCCAACAGAATAAGATCTGCGGGTAACACAACTTCTCCTATCCGGACTGTACAACTAGGGTAATGAACCGTACATACAACTTGTTTTCCTACCGGGGTTGCCACAGTCAAAATGTACTCAAGATCTCTACCATGCACATCAATCAATCTAGAAAATGCATGGGATATGAAAGAATGCGTAGAACCAGGGTCAAATAATAACTTAGCTTCTATTCCACTAACAAGAAGTGTACCTTCCACAACATTGCCTGCTGCCTCTGCATCAGCTCTGTTGACTGCATAAACTTGTCCTCGCTGCTGTGGCCTGATAGGTGCCTGCTGTGGCCTGCCTTGAGGGGCATTTTTGTTATGTTGAGGTGGACACTGAATATGCTGCTGTACTTGTTGACGGGCCTGCTGCTGCTGCTGGGGCCTATACTGCTGCGGTGGTGCCTGTTGCTGAAGTGGACATGTCTGATTCTGCACTACCAGTGCATTCTGTGGCGGTGCTGGACGCGGTGCTCCTTGGGGCTGCTGATTCTGCCTATTCGGTCTTGGGCAATTTCTTATCTGATGATCCATGGAGCCACATCTAAAGCATGCTCCGGTGATGGTACGACATTGGGCACTCTCATGGTTTTTGCCACAGTGGATACAAACGTGCTGCACATTGTCTTGCCTCTGCCTCTTGTTCTGCTGATTCATTTGCTGATGATGTTGCTGCTGGGGCTGCCCTTGTCCCTTGCCTTGAGATCTAAGGACCTTGTGGTGGAAGTTCTCGAACTTGTAGGCCCTCTTGATTGCCTCTTCAAAAGTGACCGGTGGTATAACTCCCGTAGCATCCCTCTCGATGATGGGATGAAGTCCTTCGAGGAACTTGGTTATCTTCTTCTCCACCGTGTCCACTAATTCGGGTGCATATCTAGACAACCTCTCAAACTTAGTGAGGTATTCTTGAACAGTCGTATTGCCTTGGACAAGCTGTTGAAACTCTACTGCCTTCTGCCTCCTGATGTGCGTGGGTACATACTTGTCACGAAACTGTATCTTGAAATTCTGCCATGCAACTGCATCAGCCATTGTCCTATACTCTTCCCTTACAGTTTTCCACTAGATATCTGCCAACCCTGTGAATAGGGATGTTGCCAGCTTTACTCTCTCACCCCCTGTGCATCTAAAGACTTCGAAGATGTTCTCTGTATGATCCAGCCAATCATCTGCAGTCAAAGGATCTTCGGAGCCAACAAAATCCTTGGGTACCCTCTTTCTAAATCTTTCAAATAAAGCATTGGGGTCATGCTCTCTCTGATTGATGACAATTGCAGGTTGAGGCTGGACTGGCTCTGGCCTTCTCTATAACACTTCCAACAACTGTCTCTGCATCTCTGCCAATTCTCTGGCATGATCCTCATCCTTCTTTAGCATTTGTTCTTGAAGTCTAGCCTGATTCTCATTAGCTTGACGCTGTTGGTCAAGCATGGCTTGCATCATCTGTTGGAACTTATTTGACATAGCATTTCCCACTCCATCTTCCCCAACTGGCCCTGTATTCTCAACTGGTCCTGTATACTCACTGTTACTCGCTGTGGGATTGCCATTTACCGGGCGTTTACGTGGTGGCATGATGCTGCAAAACAAGTTGTTAGTACATGATAATCAAGAATAGGGTCACACATTGCTCAAGCGATTCTAACTAACGGAAGATCTAACGAATCCTCGCCACGTCCTTAGGATTTCTAGTTTCTTTTAATTGCTTGAAACACGTCTCGCTCTGATACCAGTCTGTCGCGACCCCGGACAGGCTCGGGGACCAGATCCGGGATCGGGATTAATTTAGTGAAGCCAATAGTTGTGATCATATGGAAAGATGACAATAATTAAAAGTATGTTTATGATCAAACGTACACGGGCTAACCAAAGAACACACACTACCCGTGCACGTGATTTCCCACAGGTGTCCGCGGTGAGGATATCCCAACACACATAATCATATAGTATAATTGCGGAAGCGTATGGTAAATCATGCATGTATTTCATTTCCAAAATCATAAGGCTGATTACATTTGAATATGAGTATCAGAATGAGCAATGTCCTAAAGCATAACCCAAAAGTACATATTCAAGTTTAATCAGAAGATCAGTTAATTACAATTCCCAAAAATAGAGGCCAATAAAGGCCAATATAAACAAAACAATAACCACTAGAAAACTATCCAAACAATCCCCCAAAATATTTCGCAGCTCGGCAGCCCGATGTTTACATAACATCGTCAGCACGCCACTCAACTAGCGGTTGCGGTTCTCCGACCGCCTCCTCTGGCTCCTCCTCGGGGAAACCAACAACGGGACCTGAGTACCAAAGCAAAGGGTCAGACACGACGGTCTGGCAGGTAGATGAAAAGATATAAACATTTAATAATAAAAACCTTTACCTTGAAAACATGTAAACCTATTTAAACAATGGCTTTCAAAGGTAAATGAATCATTTCATTGAAAACACACATGCAGTAATAAAACATGTAAGGTAACCAAGGAAATCGGGAAACAATCAAGATGGCATCCGCAAGAAGCTAAATCCTCTATCACCGAAGTGACGTGAGTAGCGAGTGTTGACCTCAGTCACCGAAGTGAGGAGGTGCAACAAAGTTACATATACATATACAATAATACGGGACGGAACCGCGGTGGCAAACCGGGTATCGGGAATCGCGGTAGCGAACCGGATATCGGGAACCACGGGAGCGAGCCGGGTATCGGGACGGGACCACGGTTAATAAACCGGGTATTGGGATCCAAGCTGCAGCTGGCGGGACGGGAAGGGATCTCCAAGTCGGTAGATCAGACCGACAAGTTTATCCAAGCTTAGTGGTACCGACTCATAGGACAAATCACATAAATCGAGACGAGTATAAAACAAATCCAGTGCAAGGCTATAAGCGGGCGAGACGGGGTGCTCAAGGCAGAATCATCATTTAAATATCGGGTCACATCATGTCAGGCATGCATTCCGGGACTATAAAAGAGTGCAAGTACAAATACCATGCTTTCGGAATCGATAAATCATAACTCATAAATTTCTAGAATAAACAATTGCAATAGACTTCCAAAATATCGGGGTTTAAAACTAATCCAAGGTGAATAGGGATCCCGTATGTCTGTATAATAAAGGAAACTTGGTACTTTTTGAATTCGGGAGACATTCCGGGTTCCTTATCCACTATAGTAACCTCAGTGCTTAAATGAATCTCGATGATGTGGTTTCTCTCTCTAACGTACTACCAACAAACACTCCACCTATGCTTCGAACACAATCCCAGGTGAGCGGTGCCCATTGCTCTCGGAAAGGTTCACAAGCAATGGGGTAGAGGCTCCCTTAAATCCTCTTTTATTCATAAAATTCAGGGAATTTCGGTTACCTTGCGGTCAGGTGGCGGTTAGCCGCCCGTGAATCCGGCGGTTAACCTCTGGCTGACCGTGAGGCTGACTGTGGGATTGCAGCTCTCTGGAATTGTAACCGCTACAATTCGGTTGGCTGGCGGTTAGCCGCTGATGAATTAGGCGGTTAGCCGATAGCTGACCGCGAGATTTCTGCTCTCTGGAAGAGTGACCGTACTATGCGGTTGGATGGCGGTTAGCCGTCGATGGACCGGAGGTTAGCCGCTAGCTGACCGCGGAGCTGGCCGTGAGGTTACAGCTCTCTGGAAATGTAACCGAACTTGCTTCGGTTAGCCGCTAGTCACCAGGCGGCAAGCCGCTGGGCGACCGCCAGCTGACCGCCAGTCACGGGAATTTCTCCACTGGGTTCAGATTCAGGTCTTCCTTTCCCCCAAACCAATTCCTTTCATTCACCATTGACATTCATACAATCACCAAGAAAAGGAAGACAACCACCATCACAAGGATCCACTTTAGCATTGTACAAAAGACGAACCAAAAGTTACAATTCAAGATTTAAAGATAACAAATGAAACAAAGCTAGAAATCATGTTTAAAACAATAAAGAGGCTTACCAACTCTTTTCAAAAGCATTTAACATCATTGAATGCCAAGGAAACAAGTCATTAATGAGATATAAATCAAGTCTACATGTCATGAAAATCATTAAAACCAAAACATCCATTCAATCCACTTGCCTTAGAGTCTCTAAACAAAGAAATCAAGCTAATACTCTCTTCCTCCAAGCCAAGGGTGCAATCTACACAAAACCCCCAAAATACAAACCCTAAAATGGGTCAAACAAGGAATAGAGAGAAGAAAGCTTCAATAATGACAATAGGGCTCCTCTAAAACTAGAAGAACACAAATCTAAGAGATTGGAAAGGAAAACTTACTAGGAAAGTCCTCAAAAGGCAAGATGAGCTTCAAGAGAGTTCTAAAATGGGTGTCTTCCTTCCTCAAATGGTATCAAAGAGAAGCTTGCAAGGAGGGGAAAAGGGTGGTGATCTCCATTTCTCAAAAGATGCAAGGTTGGTGGGGATTTGGGCTATGTAGAAGCAAGAAGAAGAAGAAAAGAGGGAAAGAAAACCCTAGGTTTCTCTTGTGCTGGAAAAGGGGAAATGGAAGAAGAGGGTTCTTCTTATACACAAGTGGGTGTGGGTCCCATCTCTAGGAAATCTTTGGAGGCTGCAAGCACCAATCTCGAGACCTCGGACGAAGTCGACGAAGAAGGGAAAAGTGCTCGTCGAAATATCTAGTTTCCAAAAAGTATATGTTTCGCGGGTTTCGGAAATATCAAGTTTTGGTACAGATTTCATGTATAATGACTGTTTTGCCCTCAATGCAAGAAAATCAGGTTTTCGGGGTTCCGAACGAGTACGAGATCAACATGAAAGCTATAGGGATTAACAAGACGAGTAAAACGGAATATAAATGCAAATCACTGGAATACGAACAATCCCCCACACAATAGTAAAACCATCCAAAAGGGGAACCCCCAAAGGGTCCCATCAAACACAAAGCACTAAAACTCACCCAAAGCCATAAAAGAGCTATTCTAGTCCAAGCTTAGTCAAAAATCACTAATCGAGCTTAGCACTAAAACGCAACAAATTAGTACTAATCGAGGTCACTCGGGTCGGGGTCTTACAGCTTTGATGTCTTGAAATGCATTTTCACATTCAGCATCCCAGACAAAGTCCACGCCTTTCTTCATCAAGCGAGAGAATGGACGACACTTCTCTGACAGATTGGAGATGAACCGTCGAATGTAGGCCAACTGTGAGAACCCGACCCCTAATTTCCTGATTTAGTGTGGTTTTAATCGTGATTTAGTTTTCTCAGTGGTTTTAATGGTTGTCTGTTTAACTTTCTTAGTTTAACTACCCTTTTCTTTGGTTTTGAAAAGTTTTGGGAACCTTCTTAACTTGTGGGACCCTTTGGGGGTTCTTATTGCGATTTTGTGTGAGCTTGGGATTTATTTTGATTTCCTAAAAATTGTGTTTTCATCCCATTTAACTTATATTGTTAATTCCTACAACTTTCATGTTGGACCCATCCTCGTTTGAAACTCCTAAACCCGGCTTTTCTCAATTTGAGGGCAAAACAGTCTTTTCACTCAAAATCTGGACACGATTTTCAATGTCACCAAAACCCTCAAAACATATATTTTTTGGAAACTAGATATTTCGGTGATCACTTCTTCCTTCTTCGTCGATTTCGTTCGAGGTCCCGAAATTAATGATTTCAGCCCTTAGAGATTCGCATTGGTGGAGCCCACTCCCATTTGCTTTATATAGAGCCCATCTCCTTCTTCTTCTCTTTTTCCAGCACAAACACAAAAGCTAGGGTTTTTTCCTCCTCTTCTTCTTCCTCTTGCTCATCCACCACCAAATCTCCACCAAGCTTGCACCTAGAGTACTAATGGTGATCACCATCTTCTTCCTCTCTACTAGAGCTCTCCATTGATACTATTTGTGGAAGGAAGCCACCCATTTTAGAACCTTCTTGAAGCTCATCTTGCCTTTTGAGGACTTTCCTAGTAAGTTTTCCCTCCCAATCTCTTAGATTTGTGTTCTTCTAGTATTAGAGGAGCCCTATTTTCATTATTGAAGAGTTCTTCTTCTTCCTTCATTGTTTGACCCATTTTAGGGTTTGCTTTTTGGGGGTTTTGTGTAGATTGTGTTCTTGACTTAGAGAGGTGATTAGAAGCTTGGTTCCCTTGATTAGAGACCTAGAGGCAAGTGGATTGAAAGGATTGTTTTAGTTTTCAATGATTTCCATAATAAATATGTTGATTTATTGCTTCATCAATGCCTTGCTTTACTTGCATTCAATGAGATTTTTAATGCTATTGGAAAGAAGTTAGTTGATTCATTTATTGTTCATAGAAAGGTGATTTGTATCTTCCCATCTTTATGTCTTGTTTTGCTTAAATGAGTTCTTGTGAATGTGGTTTCTTCTCTTTCACTTTTGATTGAATGTGGGAAAGAATGGAGATGAATGAATGGATTTTTGATGTATGTTGTGAGGAGTTTGATGGGATTGAAAGAGGGTTGGATGTCCCAAATTTGATGGAAGAAATGGAGCTCAAAGGTGTATTAGGAAGTGGAAAGGATGAGGAATAGAGCTGTCCCGGAACCAGTTTCTGGACAGTTCGCTCGAGCGAACTGGAAGGTCGCTCGAGCGAATTGTCCAGAAAGGGTTTCGAACCATTCCAGAGGACAGTTCGCTCGAGCGGACCTTTTCCCGCTCGAGCGAACCCTCTCAGAGCTCATTCCAGAGAATGGTTGGCTCGAGCGCACGAATTGTTCGCTCGTGCCATCCTGAACTGGGCAAGTCCGCTTGAGCGAACCCTCCCAGAAACCATTCCAGAGACCCCTCCTCTCGAGCGAACTGTAAGGTCCGCTCGAGCAATGGGTGCTAATTCACTGGGGACATGTTTGGAGCCGAAGCAAAACATTTATATGATTGTGAGAGGTTCATGGGAAGCCCCATTGTGTCGGAAGATTTATTAAGTGATGTATGAAGCCCGGATGAGAAAGAAACCATAATCACAAGGTATCCATTGGAGTTTTGGAAAATCACCAAAGTGTATAAGGAGCATGGAATGTCTCCAAACTTAAAGAGTATCAAGTATTTTCTGAAAACAACATATGGGACCCCTATCCACTTCGAATTAGTCTTGAACCCCGATATCTATCCTGGAATTTCAAAAGGCAAATTGCATTGCTTTGTTCCCGAAGTTTTTATGATTCATTCCTGAAAACATTGAACTGTATTTAACATTTTGCTAGCCCGGCCATGCCTTGCCCGATATAAAAGGATATTTGTGCCCTCGAGCGCCCCAATGCAATGTAAGAACTTGGAAGGCATTGTATGGAGTTCGGATGAAGAGAAACCCCATTATGGAGATTCGTTAAGGATCCTTAGACTCGTCAATGTGCATAGGGATCCGAGATGTCCTTAATTCTCATGGAGTACCAAGTATATGTCAAATTAGACATACGGGACCCCATTCACATTGATTTCAATCTAGGACCCTCAACGTTTGACCCGGAAAAGTATAGAAATCCATCATGTCCCATTTAAACTCGAATTTCACTTGTACACTTTAAATCTCGTGTTTTATGACTAGACATACCCGACAGTATTGAAATTCATGTTTTTTTTTAGCATTGTTGCTAGCCCGTGCATGCCCGACCGATATAGATATGCTTTTGTGCTTATGAGCACCCCGTCCCGTCATATGTATTTATTTGACTTGATTTCTTGTATATGACCCATGAGAATAAAACCTTGAGGCAATATGGGGCCATAGCTTTGTAGTGCGAGCCCATGAGCCAAAAAGAGAACATGCATACATATATTTGTTTTGTTTACTTGCATATGACCTATGAGTCGGTATCACTAAGCTTGGATGACCTTGTCGGTCTGATCTACCGACTTAGAGATCACTTCTTGTCCCGCCAGCTGCAGCATGGATCCCGATACCCGGTTTATTAACCGTGGTCCCGTCTCGATACCCGACTCGCTCCCATGGCTCCCGATATCCGATTCGCTACCGTGATTCCCGGTACCCGGTTTGCTACCGTGGTACCGTCCCGTATTATTGTATATGTATATGTAAATTTTGTTGCACCTCCTCACTCCGGTGACTGAGGTCAACACCCCGATATAGCTCTCATCACTTTAGTGAGAGAGGATTTAGCTTTGTGTGGTTGCCATCTTGATAGTTCCTAATCCTTGATACCCGTACTGCTTTATATTGATCAATGTCTTTTCTTAATAAAGGATGCATCATTTATACTTGCTTTAAATGAGTTCTTGATTTGTGAAATATTCATGTTTTATACATGCTTTAAAGGAATATTTGTTTTGTCAAATGTTTATGTTTCGTACCCGTTTTATATGAATACAGGATTTTGTCAGATATTCATAATTTCCTATATATTTGTAATTATGTACAATTTTGATCAGACAGCATGATTTATTATATTTTTTAACGTTCAGTATATTGTTATATCTTTTCACCCACCTGCCAGACCGTCATGTCTGACCCACTACTTTGGTACTGAGGTCCAGACTTCTTCACCCGAGATGAGTGTGCGTGTTGGCTTTGGAGCCATGAGTTTGCAGGTTGTTTGTCGGCTATGTCATGTAGACATCGAGCTTGACATTGGTATTACGTCATGCATGGGGTAGTAATCATTAGCTTGTTTTGTATGGCTTCTATTAGCCTCTTGCTTGGGATTGTAATTAATACACATTGTTATTTGTAACTTGAACATATATGGGAATGTAATACCCTGTTACTGTCAGCTCTGTACTTTTATTGTGATGGTTTATTCCAGTCTGAGATGGATCATTGATAAGATGACTTTATGCTTGGGTTGAGTGCGGTGCGGAATCCAATGGCCACGGACTCCGAGTTACAACACCGTGAAAGCTTCCACTAAATATTCATAGTGTGTTGGAATTTGTGATCCTCACACACGCGGATCTTGGGAGAAACATAATTATTACTTCACGGACCCCGGGTTTGGGATCGTGACACCAACCTTCCTTGAAACCCTTTTAATTCTCTTAGGGTTCTTGGAGATGGCATTTCCAGAATAGCCTTGACTTTAGTGGGGTCAAGTTCTATTCTAGCTTTCCGTACTATGAATCCGAGGAACTTACCCGATGAGACACCAAAGAAGCATTTTAATGGATTCATCCGTAATTTGTGTTTGCGAAGTCGGAGGAAGATTTCTCGAAGATCGTCGAGATGGTCTTCTTTTCTTCTGCTTTTGATGGCGAGGTCGTCAACATAGCATTCGACCGTCTTGTGCTGCATATCTTGGAATATTTTCATCATAGCCCTCTGATATGTTGCACCTGCATTTTTCAAACCAAATGGCATGACAGTGTAGCAATACACGCCAAATGGTGTGCGAAATGACATATGCTTTCATCTTCAAGATGCATCTTTATCTGATTGTAGCCAGAGAATCCATCCATGAATGTCATTCGCTCAAACCCATAGGTGTTGTCGATCATCACCTCTGGTATGGGAAGCGAGAATTCATCTTTAGGACATACATTATTCAGGTCTCTGTAGTCAATACAGACCCTTATCTGCCCATTTTTCTTTGTCACAGGGACGATATTGGCCAACCATTCAAGATATTGTTCCTTGCGGGAAGCCAACATTTTCAAGTTTCTGAACTTCTTGTTCAATTTTGTCCATCACGTCAGGACGGAATCTTCTTTGGCCTTGTTTGACAGGCTTGATTTCTATTTGCAAGTTGAGCTTGTGGACTGCTACTTTGGGATCTAAGCCAGGCATTTCAGCATAAGACCATGCAAAGCAATCAACGACCTCACGAAGAAAAGAGATATACTCGGGTAACTCATCATCCTTTATATTCTTGCTTATGAATACAGGACGTGGGTTATCAAGTGTTCCCAAGTCTATCTTTTGAACAAGATCTTCTGTTGGAAGGTTTGAAGGTGGTTCCTCCATAATATTTTCGGAGGCTTCCAACTCAACAAGACCTTCTGGAGTGCCAGAGGAATTTTCAGACTGAGGCTCTGTTTCTTTCCATGGATTTTCTTGATCGGTGTCCTTCTCAAGACTTGCAATGAGATGATCCCAGTCATTTGCTGGAACTGGGTCGAAGTAAGGTACTTCTTTTGGAGACGATGGTTCTTCTGGGTCAGAAAACCGCGCATCTGTTTCATCGGGCAATTCTTCTTTATTATCAAAGAAATTATACCAAGTGGAGGAGCTTTCTGGATCCTTGACAAGTGGCTACTCAAAGAGATATCCAGGGAGATCAATGTCTTCATGGACATGAGATGTTGAGGCTTGGTCGGTAAAGCGACTTTCCAGCCATGGTGTCAATTGTCTCATAGGAGTGGTAGGATCATACCCCAACTCGTATGAAGATTTGCCTTTATGAAGGTGGATTTTCCAATCTTCTGGTTGACTTTTAGTTAGAGTGGGTTCCAATGGTGTGAGAATACCACGGCCACCTCCCAAACCAGTCGGATTCTAAGCGTAGTAGCCCATTTTCTTCATGATAGCTTGTGCCATTGGACTATACAGAGATAGCTGAGGCATACTTTCTTTCTAGAAAGATTCAAGCAGAGAGCTTAGTGGAGATGTTCCGGATCTATGGAAGAAGATTGCTTTTTCTTCTGGCGAAGTTGCCGGGATAACAAAGGAAGCAAACGTAGGGTCTTCTATGTCAGCAAGTGTCTCCAATGGAATGAGAGCGGGCTGATCTCGCTGAGTATCAGCTTGGCTTGATGCTGTGTCATCTTCTGGCTCTGACTCCGAGTCTGTGTCATGCATAATAGACACAAAGTAAACAGTGAACTTGCCCCCAGCCTTCTGTTTTGTCTTCTTTACTTTGGTAGTGATTACCAAAGGCTTTGGAGATTTGAAGGAGACGACGAAGGGAGCTTGACCGCTTACTTCGAGTTTGGTGGAGGATTTGTTTACCGCCGGTGATTGCTGAGGAGCCTTGCCTTTATCTTTCTGGAGGCTATCAGCAAAGTGAATTGTTTCTTCCTCCTGTTCTTTTTTTCCATCTTTATACATTTGAGCATCTGGAAAATGGACATCTCTGCCTTTGAAGGGCTTTTTGTCTGCAAACACTCGATGTATCAAGCCATCGTTGCCAATGAACTTGATGCACTGATGTAGAGTTGAAGGGAAGACACCATTCTCATGTATCCAGGGGCGTCCAAGGAGTATATTGTAACATGAAGGGGTCCTTATTGCATACACAGTGACTTCAGAAATAAGATCAGCGATTTGCAATTTGAACCTGATTTTGCCGATAGGCCTTTGAGCGCTGCCGTCATATTCGAAGATGGATATAGACGTGTCACTCAGCTTGCTAGGTGGGATGCCCAGCTCTTCGAGTTCCGAAGTAGAAATAAGGTTGAGTGCAGAACCTGGATCGATCTGAACTCTATGTACTGGCATTTCTTTGACGTACCCTGTAAAGTACAAGGGTCGGTTGTGCTTTGTCTCACCTAGCAGGAGGTCATCCTTGTCGAAGGCAATTGTTGCACTTGCTGCTTTTTGTACCGAGAGGCATTCATTGCTTGATCCCTCAGTTTTCTTCTTTTCTCCCTTTGGGGGAGTATTTGATTTTTTGACCCTGTAGTCCGTTTCAATTTGTAGGACTTGTGGGGCGTGTTTGTCGACATCCGCATTGAGCCTTTGTAATTCTGAAATGAGACTATCACGAGTTTGTCGAGACATTCGTAATAAGTAAAGGATGTGCAGACGTGCAGGTATGTATTTGAAGTGCTCAATCAAGTCGTACTTGAAAGCCTCCTTCGGGCCTGCATTTTCATTATTATTGCCACTTGGGGCGCTTACAACTTAATTTCCTGAAGGATTTACATAAGAAGAAGAAGGTTGGTTGTAATTTTTATGGTAATCCTGGCCAGAACGGGTAACTCGACCAACTTCAAGAGCTTCTAGAGAAGGGTCTTCTTTTGGAAGATCACTCTCAGGATCAAATGGTTGATCCTTTGCTGAAGACGTCTCTGTAACAGCATTGGTGTCTTCAGTAATTGTGTTGCATGGAGCAATTTCCGGGAACAAGTCTTGAACAGCATCCGACAACCTTTCTGTATTAGTCCAGATATCGTCTATGAGATCGGGCATCTAGGACCAATCGACTGGGCTTTTAATGAAAAAGATTTCATTGGCAGGAGTTTCTTCATGATGATCAATCGGGAGAGGCTTGAGTTCCGATGTCACAGCTTCAGGAGACGAGGGCTGAGAGGATGATATCTCAGTGGAAGTCACCTGAGAAGATGTAGCTCTAGATGATACATTATCGGTTGGGGTGTACGTGTCTTCGGAAGCTTCAGAGGCACTATCGTCCTGAGCTATCGCATTGTAGGTCATCCGGATAGGAGATGCCCCCAGTGTAGACTGTTGGGAATCGGACTCATCCTCAGATGTAAGAGGATCATCGATCCAATTGTTTTCTTCATTTTCAGGAGTTAAGGGAGAAAGTTCCCGTTGATTTTCAGGGAATTCTGGTTCTGGATCATGACGAAGATCATTGATGCGATCCTGCTCCTGCTCTATAGCAAGATGTTGCAAGATTCTTGCATATTCCTCAAGATCAGGCATAGGAGCCAAATCTTCTTCGTCATCTACTCCTTGTGGTTCGCCCATGTTGGGTTCCACCGAAACATTAGTTGGTGCTGGATCGACAGCATTTTCTTGAACAGGGTCCTGGTCTTCTTCTTCATTGGACCAGGATCCTTGTGGCTGTAATGGGTTATACCAGATTACTGGCATAAGATGAGACTCAGGAATCCATTCCTCGTTGGAGAGGTATTCTCCTATTTCAAGGGATTCTTCCCATTCATCGATATCACTGGCAGTATCACTGAACTCGTATCCATTCATGGATAATCCAACTACCGAGTTGCAAGAGTATGATGCCCCCTGTACATTTTCATTTTTGTATTGAGGTGGCATGAAATCATCAAGGGTGAATTTTCTTACCGCCTTTGAAGTTTTAGGAAGAGATTCTTCCGTCGTCCCTAGTGATGCAGTGGAAGAAGTTTCTGCTTTTTCAAGGACTTCTTGTTTTGGTTGAGACTTCTACTGCTGTTTGAGCTTTGTTGGCACTAAAAATGTCACTTTGCCTCTTCAAGCCACATGAAGCCGCAGCCTACCAAAATAGGCAATGCTGCTTCCAAAAAACCAAATCTTGTCAGAATCAAACAAAAACCGCAAGATCCTTCAAGATAGCCAAGAGAAGAGTACACATGAAGTTTCGGGCCATTTCGACAACATTTGGCCTAACTTCACTTCTCCGACAGCTAAACAGGAGCTCTCGGCGGCGACAGCATCGGAGACATCAAATTCCCGATCAGAGCCTGTGGATGATCTCAAAATGCATCCAAAAGGCTCCACGTCAAGTTCCAAGTCAAACCGACAACGTTTGACCCTACATCAACCCTCAAACAGCTAGATCAAGCCTCTCGGCGGCGAAAACCACCGAAACCATTACTCATCAAACAGAGCACATGGGCAGCTTCAAAATGCTTACAAAGGGCTACACGTCAAGTTTCAGGTCATTTCGACAACATTTGACCAGACTTTGACTCTCGGAAGCCAAATCAGGCCTCTCGGCGGCGGAGCTCCCCGGGACCATGGTTTCCAAGACAAAGCCTGTGGATCATCTCAAAATGACTCCAATAGGTTCCCTGTCAAATTTCAAGTCAATCGCACATCAAAGCGCGACATCTACCTCGCGGCAGAATCAAGCCTACTGGTGACGGGACCCCATACGGCTTCAAAACTCAAACAAAAGCCTATGGTTGGTCTTATTTATTGCTCAGGAGGCTCCACCTTAAATTTCAGGTCATTCGGACATCGTTTGACCCAGTTTCAGCTTCTGACGGAAAATCGGCAACCCTGCGCGACAAAGTCTTCGGCTTTCCTGGAAAATTGGAAACTTTGCAACCCAAATTGCAAGGATTCTCATCAATTTTTCTACAAGGGAATAAGGCCAACAAATGAGCAAAAATGTCAAAGAAAATTACAGAAGAAAAAACAAAGGAAAAAGACCTCAAAACGACCGCAAAACAGGCTCCGAAGGGGAAAATTACCCCAGGGTCGCCCGCGACCCTGGAAGCCCGGAATCTCCGGTTTCGCCCCGGGAGCTCCGTTTTCCGTCGTTTTTCGCGATTCGAAGCTTCCAACCCCTGGGACTTTCCAAAATTCATACTTTTGAGGCGCCAAATCCTCCGACATCCGTCAAAATCACGGGTCAACCTCCAAAAGTATCAAAATCAACATTGATCGCCAACCGGTCGACCAAAAAAGTGTGCTTTTCGCCCGATCGATCGAAAAATCAACAGGACAGATGTCACCGGCCCGCTCTTAGCTATCAATGTCTGAAGTTACATGTTCATCCGATGTCGATCAGTATGAAGATCCATCGATGATCATCGCCAGAAGAATTCCAGAAGACACGGCACGGCCCGCGACTCCTCGGCGACCAATTAATGTGGTTAAGTGGCTAGCTTTATGGCAGTCATTAACTCATTCTATTGGACGGCCCAATCAGAAGCAAGCATTTGGGAGTTACAAGTCAATTGATTCATGGCATTTAACCCATGAAACTCCTCCCATCATGGCGATCAAAGGCGATTAAATGCCCTCAATCTCCACCGGCGAATCAGAAGCCAAGATCCAGGAGTTACGAAATAAAGGAATTAAACCCTGTAACTCCTCCATTTATGCGGCTTAAGTGCAATTAAAGCCCATAAAAGCTCTCCTAAATGGCTACCAAAAGCCTATAAATAGGAGAGCATTCCATTGAAATCGAGATCGGAAAGAATCCAGAGCTCGTATCCAGAAGAGAATCGAATCCAGACGGATCAAACACAGAAAATCCAGAGAAAGAAAAAGAGAGAAAAACTCTGCTGAAGTTCTGCACCGGCCACCACTACAAGGTGACAAAAGTCCCTTGGGGGGTACCTCCCCCCCAAGGTCCTTCGCCTTCTCCTCCTGCTTCCAAATGGCTTAGACGTGGCTTTTCAGCCCGTCTACTTAGCTTTTTATTGGACATAGGACCTCCTCTTGGTCTTTGTCCTCTAAAAATCTGAGGTTATAGCCAAGCCAAGCGAATCAAGAGCATCCACTGTTCTCATCTGCATGGATGATGGCGAAGCCCACACATGGCTTACGACCGTCAATCTGAACGAGTCCCCCACAATCTCCTAAGAAGTTAGATCCTCCTTTTCTTGCTTTTCATTGTAGTTTGTATTTTTCTAAAGAGACAAAAAAAATCACAACTCTTGTCTTTCATTATTGATAAGAATTGTAAATCGGCTATAAACGCCAAAATCGGCTATAAACGCCAAAATCGGCTATAAATGCCAAAATCGGCTATAAACGCCACAAAATCGGCTATAAATGCCAAAACATCGCCTTTCACGGCAAATAAAAAAAAATGTCTCTTTTTTTAAATATATGTGCAATGGAAAACTTGAAAGAAGTTGATTTCCTTTTTACTTGCGAAGGTCGATCTCCGGATCACCACTTGCAATTCCAAGTAAAATAGAAAATCTGGCACACCCACCCAAAAAAAAATGTTGATACACGCCTTCAGCCCCCCGCGGGCGCGAAAGGGTCGTACCCAACGGGCTCCCACGCCCGCCGACCCCGGTAGCATCCCGGCGCCGAATGTCGCTGTCCATCAAGCTTGTGGAGTTGTCTCTTGGCTTGCCTTCGCTACTGAGCAGTCGGCTTTGTTTTGACGATCTCCCAATTTTCATCATCTAGGAGATCGGGATGCACCCATATAGGTTGTCCATTTGATGTTGGATAGGGAACCAATTCTTGGGACGCTTGAGCCATTTTTATCACCTTGAATGAAATAGTGATCTTCTCCTTTGGTGACTTTGAAGTTTGCCGACATGACACCATGTTGACAAAGGCGGGGCCATAGTTTTTATCAAAGGTTATGACTCCGTTTTTCCACATCTCATTGATCTTCTCTCTCACAACGAAGCATTGATTGAGAGGATGTGAGATCATCTGATGGTATGGACAGTATTGGGGATCATTGGTTTTGCCAACATCTCCCGGTCTTTTGGGCTCTGGCAAAAATGAGTTGGCCATTTGCTAGGAGAGCCTCAAAGATTTCTTCAACATCTTCATCGAACGGATATTTCTTTTCTACACGTTCTTTGAAGGTATCAGAGAGTTCAGGTTTTTTACCTGCAGTTTTGTTTTCAGGTTTCTTTGGCTGCTGAGGAGCTGATTTAGTCTGCACATTGAGAACCTCCTTTTTCTTTGGTTTTGAGGTTGCAACATCAGTCGGCTCTTTCTTTGATGATTTCTGACCGTTGAGGTCTTTGATCACCATTTCAGCTTCCATGGAAGCTTCGAGAAGTTCTCCCAGGTTCTTTGATTTGTTGCCGATGATCATGGAACGAATTTTTGCTCTCATATTGTTACGGCAGATGTCAACTAGCGACGCTTGTGGCAGTACATCTGAGCATTTATACGCCATTGCCTTCCACTTGTGAATGAAGTCGTATATTGACTCATTCTCTCCCTGTTTTAAGTTGCAGAGTTGAGCCATAGTAACAGGATGGTCCTCACCTTGGAAGTGGGTCAGGAAGCGTGTCTCCAGCATAGCGCAGTTCTGAATGGAGTTCTCCGGCAGAGTGGGGTACCAATCTAAGGCTGTACCTTTTAGGGTACTTGCAAATAGGCGAATCTTGAGGGCATCTTGATCCGCAATGGCTCCCGCCAGGATCTTGAAATGGATGATATGCTGTCTAGCCGAACCTTTCCCCGTATATGTCTGGAGAGTAGGTTGTTTGAATTTTGCAGGGAACGGAACCGAGTCCATCCATAGAGGGTAGGGTGGCTTGATCCCATGTTCCTTCAATGTATCCTCTTCTTTTGCTTTTGTGAGGATATCGTCCACGTCCTTTTTGGTAAGGGCGCGCGACTCATTATTTTCTGCATTGCCCTCGTCATCTTCATAATTCGGAGGGGTTTGGTTGTTAGGTGGTGGACGCTGTAGAGTGAGAATAAGGTTTTCCATCAGAGCCTCAATTCTCTGTTGTCCTTGCTCCAACTGCTGGATGCGTGTGGTTACGTCATCATGAGGTGGAGGCTGCTCAGAACTTGTAGCCAAGACGTTCATCCCTCGGGATTCGAACGAAGAAATCGTCCTGGTGACTGAGCTGGGGCTCATTCTTCTGGATGAAGAATTTGAGGAGTGGTTACTCCGGTGTCCTTGGCTTGGAGGAGTGGAGGATTCTTCTAGATGTGTTCCTGTCCAGGAGACGCTGCGAGTCACCGGACGTCTAACACTGATTTTGGTTGCTGACTTCTGGTGTTTTCTGGTTTTGCCAACCATATGAACAGCAACGAATTGGTCAGGTCTTTCTTTTTCGACCCATTTATTTGAGACATGGAGATTAGAACACTGGGTTCTTTGTTTCTCAAGTCCTTTTTCTCGATATGCTGCACGGCGACGCATACGACGAGCAATTTGAGCTTCAGTCAGCTTTGGCTGGGCTTTGGCGATGAAGGATGTAGTCCCTTGTGCGCAGCAGCCAAGTTTGTTTTCTTTGAAGCTTGGCAAGGACAGAATCTGGACGCGGTCCTTTTCTTGTCGTAGTGAAGATTTGAATTTTGCGAGCTCGGCCCCTGTTGAGATGAAGGGTCGACTCGCAGGAGTGCAGGCTTCAGCATGTTTTTGCGGAGGCCTAACGATGTAGGATTTGATTTTGGGCTTGTAGGAGCAAGCCGACTCATGATGATTTTGTTTGTTCTTTGGGTGGAGGGTAGGTTTCTCCTCTTTCATATAAGAGAGAGGGTAGAACCGATTCTCCTTGAAAAGGGCCAGGTATGCTGGCTTTGCAGATGTTCGGGACCTGCGTTGCTTTGGTGAAGATCTCGGGGACCAAGTTTTGGGGTAAACCTGGTTTCTTGTGGGTTGAGGCTTCGTGGGAGCACCACGGGCTTCAGGCTTTTTCTTATTCGCCCTTGGTGCCATGTTAGTGACACGTTGCGGGGCGATTTTCTGCTTCTTGGCAGGTACAGTGTCTTCTACGGGGAGTGGGAATGGTCCTAGCGACCCGAAGACGATGGTCCGGGGAGTTGAAGTTGACCCGGTGTTTGGAGAGTTGTCGAGGGAGATGACGCTTCGGCAACTGGTAGGGCACTTATGCTTGTTTTGCTTGTCTTGAAGCATAAGCTGGTACTTGTTCTCATCGAAAGTGATGGTTAATGAAGCTGCCATTGTTAGTTTTGGAAAACTTCTGAAACAAGACCAAATCCATTAGTAATCACAAGAATATGGTGATCATAAATGGAGAACAACTATGGTTTTGTCTTTTCAAATCACTTGAGGGGACATGACCCAACCCAAGGACGATGAAAAAGGCAAAAAGCCATAGAGGATACAATTGTTCTAAAATGCAAGTTTGGTAGGCTCAGAGTGAGCGTTCCAGTGACTGCTAGAAGCAATTGTAGACCTTAATTCAAATTACCGAGAAGCAATGCTCACTCGAGGTAAAATGATATAGGGTTGGAGATACAAATGTGTCGGTCGCGAATACAATAGACCTGAAAGGGCGTACTAGCACCGCTAGGCACAAATGTTACAAATCGCATCCTTAGGAAGGACACGAGATGGGATTTTTTTTTTAGAAAGGTCAAATTTGGGTTCATAAAGGAGAGCAACTGGTATTCCAATCTGAACCACAACTCAACATTTCTGCGAGCGTTAAATCTGAAAGAGAAAGGGACCAGAATTTCTCAAATGTGAATCCAGTATTGACGGAAGTTTTTTTTTTCTTTTTTTTGAAAGGTCAAGATTAAATTCATCAAAGAGAGCAAATGGTATTCCAATCCGAACCACAACTCAACATTTCTGTGAGCGTTAAATCCGAAAGGGAAAGAACCAAGATTTCTCGATTCTGAACTCAAAAATGACGGGATTTTTTTCTTTCTTTTTTTTTTCTGAAAAATGTACATAGGTTTCCAATTCGATCTTATGAAACCTTAGTAGATAGATTAGCCCCCAGGTAAGGGTAGGATTACTTAATGCACCCGTTTGGAGGACCCTTACCTCAAACAGTCTAACTGTCTCCACACTCTGGACAAGGCTTTTCTTGAATCCACTTTAGTCAGAGCGCAATTGATACAACCTCAGTGTTTTTTTTTTTTTGAAAGATTTCTAATGAACTCATCAAAGAGAACAAGTGGTGTTCCAATCCGAACCACAACTTAACATTTCTGCGAGCGTTAAATCCGAAAGGGAAAGAACCAAGATTTCTCAATTTTGAGCCCAAAAGAAAGAAAACTGATTTTTTTTTTTTTTTTGAAATTATAATTTTTTTGAAATCCCAATTGGACTCATCAAAGAGAAAAGATGGCCCAATCCCCGATATGAACGATAGCTGCAAACATTTCTGTGAGCTATCAAGTTCAAAGATGTGAGGATCAAAATTTCTCAAAGTTGAATCTTGAGAAAGAGAGATCATTTTTTTTTTTTTGAAAGAATTTGAAATGAAGGTATTTTTTTTTTTTTTAAATCCCAATTGGACTCATCAAAGAGAAAATATGGCCCAATCCCCGATATGAATGATAGCTGCGAACATTTCTGTGAGCTATCAAGTTCGAAGAGGGAAAGATCAAAATATCTCAAAGTTGAGTTTTTAAGAAAAGGAGATCAGATTTGTTTTTTTTTTTTTTAAGTGAGAAAGAACAATTGAAATCCCATCTCATGTTTTCTTTTTTTAGATGCAAAATGCAACAGGGTCCGTCAAAAAGAAAGGAGCCAAGGGATCAAAGCATCACGTTCTTAAGTCAACGAGTCCCACCAGGTATGCCAACTTGATGGACCCTCGGGAATCTTTATTCCTCTCCTTCCGCACCCCGGGGGCTGACCTGGGTCTCGGCGGAGGAGGGAAAACACAGGTATCAACATTTTTGTACAGGTATACCAGATTTAGTTTCTACTTGGAATTTGGAATGGTGATGATCCGGAGATTCACCTTCACAAGTGGAAAGGAAATCAATCCTTTTTTCTAACTTTTCAAATTGCATAAATATTAAGAAAAGAGATAAGTTTGTTTTTGAGAATGCCGTAGGAGGCGTTTTTTGTTTGTTTGCCGTGAAAGGCGATTTTACAAAACTCATCAAATATGAAAGACAAGAATTGTGATTTCTTTTTATCTCTTTAAAAAATACAAACTACAATAGAAAATGAAGAAAAGGAAAACACGGTCGCAAGCCATTTCGCCATCGTCCTTCAAATGAGAACGGTTGATGCTTTGATTCTTTGGCTTGCCTCCTAACCTCAGTTTTTTAAAGGACAAGGACCAAGAAGAGGTCCTATATCCAATGAAAAACCAAGTAAACGGGCTTAAAAGCCGCATTTAGGCCATGTTGTAGAACGAGGGGACCTTGGGGGGGTGGCCCCCCAAGGGACTTTGATCACCTTGTTTTGCTTCTGGCAGCAGAGCAGCAGGACTTCGTCTGGATTTCTTCGGAAGAATGCAAGTGTGCAGACCAGTGGAAAGTTGAAAAAAAGTTGTTTCTCTCGTTGGAATGGATCTCCTTTTATAGGCTTTTGATAGCCATGAGGTGATTATGGGCATTGATAGCCATGATGAAAGAATTGATGAGGAGTTACAAGTTGACTTTGTAACTCCTTTTTCATGGCTTGTGATTGGCCGATGAAGTAGTGGGCTTTTAATTCCCTTTAATCTTCATGATGATGGGAGTTTCATGGGTTTAATGCCATGATTGCTTGGATTTGTAACTCCCAAATGCTTGAATCTGATTGGGCCACCCAAAATAATGAGTTAATGACCGCATTAAATTGTCATAAATGGGTCAATTAACGACATTAAGTGGTCGCCAAGGCATGTGAAGAGTTGCGGGCCGGTCCGCGTGTTTTGAGACTCTTCTTACGATCATCACAGGTGGATCCATGCATTGTTTGATGCCGGATCGCGATGTAATTTCAGACATTGGTTGATGTTGGTGAGCCGGTGACATCTGTCTTGTCGATTTCACGATCGGTCAGACAGAAAGTGTACTTTCTTGGTCAGCCGGTTGGCGATCTTGGAGCGATCGGTGATGTTTTCATGCTTTTGACGGCAGATCTGAGATGTCGGTGAAGATCAGTCGTTTTCAAGCATCAAACATTGGATTTTCAGAAAATCACAGAGGCAGGAATACCCGAAACGTGAAAAGGATAAAAAAAACGGATGTTTTGGTGCAAAATCCGACGACCCGATTTGCAGGGTCGGGGCGACCTTTGGCCAAGGTCGCCGGCGACCATAGGGCTTTGGCCCGTTTGGTCGCCGAGCATCGTTTTCGTCCATTTTTCCGTCTTTTTTGTTCCTTCTTTCTTCTGTATTTTTCTTGAAATTTTTCCTCAATTATTGACTTGATTTTCTTGGAGAAAACTTGACGAGAACCCGCACAAAACCGGAGCACAAAGTTTCCCATTTTCCGGGAAAGCCGAAGACTTTGTAGCCGATTTTCCGTCAAGCGTCGAAACTATTGGAGTGACCTGAAAATTGAGGTGAAGCTTCTTGAGCAATAGATAGGACCAACCATGAGCTTTTATTTGAGTTTTGAAGCCGTTTGGGGTCCCATCGATGCTTGACTTGATTTTACTGCGGGGAAAATGCCGAGCTTTGATATGTGGTCAAAAGATGTTCGATTGACCTGAAATTTGACGGAGAGCCTATTGGAGTCATTTTGAGACGTTCCATGAGCTCGGTTTTGGATGTCATGGTCCCGGGTTGCTCCGCCGCCGGTAGGCTTGATTTTCTTTTTGAGCATCGAAACCTGGTCAAATGTTGTTGGAATGACCTGAAATTCGACGTGCAGCCTTTTGGAAGCATGTTGAAGCCACTCATGTACTTTGTTTGATGAGTGATGGCTTCGGTGGTTCCCGCCGCCGGGAGGCTTGATTTTGCTATCGGAGCATTGATGGAGGGTCAAACGTTGTCGGTTTGACTTGAAATCTGGCATGGAGCCCTTTGAAGACATTCTGGATTCATCCGTAGGCTTTGATCGAAGTTTTGGTGTCTTCGATGATGTCGTAGCAAGGAGCGCTTGTTTAGCTGTCGGAGTAGTGAAGTTTGGCCAAACGATGTCGGAATGGCCCGAAACCTCAGGTGTACCCCTTTTTTGGCTGCCTTAAAGGATCTTGCAATTTTTATATGATTCTGACAAGATCTGATGCTTGAAGTAGCTTTGCCTGTTTTGTAGCAGGATGCAACTTCACGAGGCTTCTTGATGTTGAGGAGACATAGTGACTTTTTTGGTGTCAACAACCTTGAAGTGCTTCTGGCTGCATAGCAGCAGGACTTCTTCTCTCTCTTGAATTTTCTGGATTTTTGGGGATTGGGATTACACACCCTCTTCTTGGAATGGACCTCCTTTTATAGGCTCTTGGTAGCCATGAGGTGTTTATTGGCATTGATGGCCATATAAGAGAATTGATGATATTGATGAGAGGAGTTACAAGTTTTATTTCTTGATTTTGTAACTCCTTTTTCTTGGCTTGTGATTGGCCGATGAAGGATAATGGGCATTTAATCGCCTTTAATCTTCATGATGATGGGAGTTTCATGGGTTAAATGCCATGATTGATTGGATTTGTAACTCCCAAATGCTTGAATCTGTTTGGGCCGTCCAAAATAATGAGTTAATGACCGCATTAAGTTGTCATAAACGGGTCAATTAACGACATTAAGTGGTCGCCAGGGCATGTGAAGAGTTGCGGGCCGCGCCGAGTCTTTTGAGATTCTTCTTGTGATCATCACAGGTGGATCCACACATTGTTTGATGTCGGATTGCAGTGCAATTTCAGACATTGATTGATGTTGGTGGGCCGGTGACATCTGTCTTATTGATTTCACGATCGGTCGGATAGAAAGTGTACTTTCTTGGTCAGCCGGTTGGCGATCTTGGAGCAATCAGCGATGATTTCATGCTTTTGACGGCGGATCCGAGATGTCGGTGGAGATCGGTGGTTCTCAAGCATCAAAAATTGGATTTTCAGAAAATCACAGAGGCAGGAACACTCGAAACGCGAAAAGGATCGGAAAACGGGCCATTCGGCGAGAAATCCGGCGACCTAGATTTGCAGGGTCTCTGGCGACCATGCACCCAGGGTTGCCGGCGACCTTGGGCCAAGGTCGCCGGCGACCATAGGGCTTTGGCCCTTTTAGTCGCCGAGCTTCGTTTTCAGCCGTTTTTCCTTCTTTTTCGTTCCTTTTTTCTTCTATATTTTCTTTGACATTTTCCTCAATTATTGACTTGATTCTCTTGGAGAAAACTTGATGAGAACCCGCGCAAAACCGGAGCGCAAAGTTTCCCATATTTCGGGAAAGCCGAAGACTTTGTAACCGATTTTCCATCAAGAGTCGAAACTAGGTCAAACGATGTCGGAATGACCTGAAAATTGAGGTGAAGCTTCTTGAGCAGTCGATAGGACCAACCATGGGCTTTTATTTGAGTTTTGAAGCCGTTTGGGTCCCGTCGATGCTTGACTTGATTTTGCTGCGGGGAAAATGCCGAGCTTTGATATGTGGTCAAACGATGTCCGATTGACCTGAAATTTGACGGGGAGCCTATTGGAGTCATTTTGAGATGACCCATTAGCTCCAATTTGGATGTCATGGTCCCAGGGTGCTCCGCCGCCGATAGGCTTGATTTTCTTTCGGAGCATCAAAACTTGGTCAAACGTTGTCGGAATGACCTGAAATTCGACGTGCAGCCCTTTGGAAGCTTGTTGAAACCACTCATGCATTTTGTTTGATGAGTGATGGCTTCGGTGGCTCCCGCCACAGGGAGGCTTGATTTTGCTACTCGAGCGTTGATGGAGGGTCAAACGTTGTCGGTTTAACTTGAAATTTGGCAAGGAGCCCTTTGGAGGTATTTTGGATTCATCCGTAGGCTTTGATCGAAGTTTTGGTGTCTTCGATAATGTCGCCGCCGGGAGCGCTTGTTTAGCTGTCGGAGAAGTGATGTTAGGCCAAACGATGTCAGAATGGCCCGAAACTTCAGGTGTGTCCCTCTTTTGGTTGTCTTGAAGGATCTTTCAGTTTTTGTCTGATTCTGACAAGATCTGATGCTTGAAGTAGCTTTGCCTGTTTTGTAGCAGGATGCAGCTTCACGAGGCTTCTTGATGTTGAGGAGACAATAACTTTTTTGGTGTCAACACCATCTAGGGTTTTCTTCTTCTCTTCCTTACTTCTTGCTCTTCCATCTCCTATATCACCACCAACCTTGTACAAATTGAAGAATGGATGTTATCTTCTTCTTCCTCTCCTTGAAGGCTCTCCATTGATACCATTTTTGGAAGAAACTCCCCATTCCAAGATCCTCATTGAGATATTCTTGCCCATTTGAAGACCCCACAAGTAAGCGATCCCTCCTTTTCTCTTTGATATTTATTTTACTAGACTTTGGGAGTCTCCATTTTCATTATTGAAAGTTTCTTCTTCTCCATTCCTTGTTTTGACCCTTTTAGGGTTTTGTATTTAGGGGTTTTTATTATAGGTTGGAGTCTTTGCTTGGAAGGGAGTTTAGAGCTTGATTGGCTTGATTAGAGACCCAAGGCAAGTGGATGAATGGGTATTTGAGTATTAAATGGTTTTCATGATAAATGTGATTGATTTTATCATCTTATTTAACTTGCATTGATTGTGAAATAAATGTTCATGAAAGAGTTTTGTTGGTACATTTAATGTTTTGGGAACATGTTGGTTGGTAGTCTTTATTAATTTCCTGGATATAGCTCAAATGAGTTTTTGTGATTGTTGGGTCCTCTTTCTCTTTTCTTGTGGTTGGAATGTGATTGAGAAGAAGGTGAAAGGATGGTGGTTTGTAGAAGGATTGATGGTGTTGTGAATGGGGGGAAAATGTTGAATAATGAATTGGAGGAGCTTTTAGCTCATTTTGTGTAGTAAAATGAATGAGGAAGGAGGAGAACTGATTTGGATGGAGAAAAGGGCTCAAATCTGAACCCAATGAGAATTTCCCGCAGCTGGGTGGTCAGCTGGCGGTCACCTGTCGGCTAGCCGTCTGGTGACTGACATCTAACCAAACCAGTTTCGGTCACAATTCCAAAGAGCTGCTTTCCTGTTCTGAAGGGGGCGGTCAGCTAGCGGTCACCTATCGGCTAGCCACCTAGTGACTGGTGGCTAATCAAACCCAATTCGGTTTCAATTCCAGTATATTGCTGCATCATGTCGGTTAGCCGCGCGGTCAGCTAGCAGCTAACCGCCGAACCCATCGGCGGCTAACCGCCAGCTAACTAACCTTCCCCAGGAACTTTGAAAAATGATGAGGAATGAAAGGGTTTCCGTCCCAATCGTTTGTGCACCTCTTTCAGAGGGCTATGGACACCATTCATCTGGGGGCTATGTTGGAGCAAGAAGGTGATGTTTAAAGGTTCGGAAAATGCTTAATGGAAGTCCGTTTAAGAAAGAAACCATATCACAGAGATTCATTAAAGTTTTGAAAATTCCAAAGTGTTTAAGGAACCCAGAATGTCTCCAAACTCAAGGAGTACCAAGTTTTTATTAATTTGACATACGGGATCCCTATTCACCTTGAACTAGTCTTGAACCCCGATACGTGTCCCGATATTTCGAAAGGTTATTACACTCCATTATTCCCCAATTTCAATATGCACTCCCAAAATTCATAATTTATGATTTGTTACTCCCGAAAACATTAAGAACACATTTTCTCGCGACCCCGGACCAGGTTCAGGGACCAAATCCGGGATCGGGACTATAAAAGAAAGAGTAATTACGAAGAGGTATGTTTGATGCCCAGGTGTACACGGGTTAATAAAAGAACACACATTACCCGTGCACATGATTTCCCACAGGTGTCCGCTGTGAGGATTTTCCAACACACATAACCATATAGTATAATTGCGGAAGCGTATGGCAAATCAAGTATGTATTTCATTTCCAAAATGACAAGACTGATTACATTTGAATAACAAGTATCAGAATGAGCAATGTCCTAAAGCGTAACCCAAAAGTACATGTTAAAGTTTAATCAACAATAATTTAATTACAACTCCCAAAAATAGAGGCCAACAAAGGCCAATATAGACAAAACAATGTCCTCCAAATGAAATATAAAACTCACATCGGGTCGGAGATGTGGATACTTCTTCTGAACTTGATCTCGTAATTCCCACGTCGCCTCTTCCGGACCATGATTCTCCCAAAGTACTTTCACCCACTGAATAGTCCGACTCCTCAATTCCTGTTCTTTCGAGTCTATGATCTGAATGGGCTTCTCTACATAGGTAGCATCTTCTCTGATTTCCAATGGTTCATGTAGGAGTACATGTGATGGATCGGGGACATACTTCTTTAACATCGACACATGGAAGACGTTGTGTACACTGGATAGCTCGGGTGGTAAGGCTAATCTATAAGCCATGTCACCAATCTTACTCACAATGTCATACGGTCCGATGTATCTCCTGGATAACTTGCCCTCCTGCCCAAACCTCAATGTTCCTCTAGTAGGTGACACTTTCAAGAAAATCTTATCTCCTTCTTTGAACTGTAGATCCCTTCTGCGAGCGTCTGCATAACTTTTCTGTCTACTCCGGGCTACTTTCAAACATTCTTGGATCTGTCTCACTTTGTCAGTGGTTTCACTCACTATGGTTGGTCCATGGAAACTGCGGGTGCCAACTTCTTCCCAACAAACAGGTGTCCTACACCTTCTGCCATACAAAGCTTCAAAGGGCGCCATTCCAATGCTAGAATGGTAGCTGTTGTTGTAAGCAAACTCACACAACGGTAAAGTCTCATCCCATTGAGTCTTGAAATCCAACACACAAGCACGGAGCATATCCTCAAGAGTCTGAATTGTCCTCTCTGACTGACCATCTGTCTGAGGGTGATAAGCCGTACTAAACTGCAACTTCGTACCCATAGACTCATGTAGGGTCTTCCAAAACCTCGAGACGAATCTGCTATCTCTATCGGAAGTAATGGAAACTGGCTGTCCATGTCTACTGACGATCTCATTGACGAACAACTCTGCCAGGGGTAACATGTGCATCTTCTTTCCTGTCTTCATGGGGATAAAATGAGTTGACTTGGTGAGTCTGTCCACAATCACCCATATTGCATCATTGCCTCTGCTAGTCCTCGGTAGTCCGGAAATAAAGTCCATGGTAATGTGCTCCCACTTCCACTCCGGGATCTCTAATGGCTGCAACAATCCCAGAGGCTTCGATGTTCTACCTTTATCAACTGACATGTCATGCAACGAGAGACAAACGCTGCAATCTCCATCTTCATGTTGTTCCACCAAAATATGCCCTTCAAATTCTGCTACATCTTTGTGCTGTCCAGGTGCATGGAATACTTCGCACTGTGAGCTTCTGCCATGATGTCATTCCTCAAATCCTCAATGTTAGGCACACACAAACGATCACGGTAATAAAGAACTCCGTCACCGATACGAAAATCAGGACGTTCTGCTATATGCTCTGCAATCTTGGCCAACTCTGGGTCTTGCAGCTGACTACTCTTGATCTTCTAGATGAACGAAGGTTCTGACACTAATATATTGGCAATTATGGCACCCTTCCTCAGTGGCTGCATGTCTACCTTCAACTCCTCAAACTGATCAAAAATACAAGTACCACTCAAATTTGCCATGCCCACTGACTTTCTACTCAAGGCATCGGCAACTACATTCGCCTTCCCCGGGTGATATTTGATCGGAAAATCATAGTCCTTGATATACTCCATCCATCTCCGCTGCCTCATGTTCAATTCCTTCTGAGAAAATAGGTATTGTAGGCTGCGGTGATCAGAATGAACCTCAAACTTCCCTCCGTAGAGGTAATGTCTCCACATCTTCAATGCAAAGACAACCGCTGCCAACTCAAGATCATGGGTCGCATAATTCTTCTCGTGATCTTTCAACTGTCGTGACCCATAAGCTACAACCTTTCCTTCTTGCATCAACACACAACCAAGTCCAATGTTCGAAGCATCGGTGAAAATGGTAAAACAGCCGCTTCCGGATGGCAAAGTAAGGACTGGTGCGGTGGTCAATCTCTTCTTTAGACCTTGGAAACTAGCTTCACACTGATTTGTCCACACATAGGGTGCATTCTTCCTTGTCAACTTCATCAACGGTGCTGTAATCGAAGAAAATCCTTGTACAAACCTCCGGTAATACCCTGCCAATCCAAGAAAACTCCTGATTTCTGACACATTCTTCGGTCTCTCCCACTTCACTACTGCCTCAATTTTGGACAGGTCTACTGATAATCCTTCCTTGGAGATAATATGTCCCAAAAATGCGACTTGCTCTAACCAAAATTCACACTTGTTGAGCTTCGCATACAACTGATTCTCCCTCAAAATCTGCAATGCTATCCTTAGATGCTCTTCATGCTCTTCTCTGGTCTTGGAGTACACTAGAATATCGTCTATGAACACCACTACAAACTGATCTAGGTACTGTGCAAAGATCTTGTTCATCAAAGCCATGAACACTGCCGGTGCATTTGTCAACCCAAATGGCATCACTAGAAACTCATAGTGGCCATATCTTGTCCGGAAAGTTGTTTTCAACACATCTGATTCTCTGACTCTCAGCTGATGATAACCGGATCTCAAATCAATCTTTGAAAAGTACGAGGCACCTTGTAATTGATCAAACAGTTCATCTATCCTTGGCAATGGATATTTGTTCTTGATGGTCACTTGGTTCAATCTCCGGTAGTCAATACACATTCTCATCGAACCATCCTTCTTCTTAACAAACAAAACTGGAGCTCCCCACGGTGAGATACTAGGCCTCGCAAAACCTTTGTCTAATAACTCTTGTAACTATATCTTCAACTCTCCCAATTCCGCCGGAGCCATTCTATAAGGTGCAATGGAAATCGGAGCGGTCCCCGGTAACAACTCAATGGTGAAATCAATTTCTCTCATGGGTGGTAAACCTGGAATCTCCTCCGGAAATACATCCGGGAACTCCCAAACAATAGGGACCTCCTCCACCCCTTGGGACCGTTTATCCTCCGTGATAAACGCCAAATAGGCTTCACATCCACTTCTCAATAGTCTATCAGCCTTCAACGCTGAGACAAACCCTGCACGAGGATTTCTTCTCTCTCCCTGGAATAACACCCCTGCTGGTGTCTCATCCAACTTGAAGGTGAGGGTCTTATGGAAACAATCCATTGTGGCATGGTACCCTGCCAGCCAATCCATCCGTAGGATGACATCAAAATCCTTCATCTCCAACAGAATAAGATCTGCAGGTAACACAACTTCTCCTATCCGGACTATACAGCTAGGGTAATAACTAGTACACACAACTTGTTTTCCTACTGGTGTTGCCACAGTCAATATGTACTCAAGATCTCTACCATGCACATCAATCAATCTAGAAAATGCATGGGATATGAATGAATGCGTGGAGCCAGGGTCAAATAATATCTTAGCTTCTATCCCACTAACAAGAAGTGTACCTTCCACAACATTGCCTGCTGCTTCTGCATCAGCTCTGTTGACCGCATAAACTTGTCCTCGATCCTGTGGCCTGATAGGTGCATGCTGCTGCCTGCCTTTAGGGGCATTTCTGTTCTGCTGCGGGGGACGCTGATTCTGCTGCTGACGGGCCTGCTGCTATTGCTGCTGCTGGGGCCTATACTGCTGCGGTGGTGCCTGTTGCTGAAGTAGCCTTGCCTGATTCTGCACTACCAGTGCATTATGTGGCGGTGCTGGACGTGGTGCTCCTTGAGGCTGCTGATTCTGCCTATTCGGTCTCGGGCAGTTCCTCATCTGATGATCCATGGAGCCACATCTAAAGCATGCTCCAGTGATGGTACGACATTGGGCACTCTCATGGTTTTTGCCACAGTGGATACAAACGTGCTGTACATTGTCTTGCCTCTGCCTCTTATTCTGCTGATTCCTTTACTGGTGATTCTGCTGCTGTGGTTGCCCTTGTCCTTTGCCTTGAGATCTAAGGACCTTGTGGTGGAAGTTCTCGAATTTGTAGGCCCTCTTGATCGCCTCTTCAAAAAAGACCGGTGGTATAACTCCCGTAGCATCCCTCTCGATGATAGGGTGAAGTCCTTCAAGGAACTTGGTTATCTTTTTCTCCACCGTGTCCACTAATTCAGGGGTATATCTTGATAATCTCTCAAACTTAGTGAGGTATTCTTGAACGGTCGTATTGCCTTGGACAAGCTGTTGAAACTCCACAGCCTTCTTTCTGTCTCCTGATGTGCGTGGGTACATGTTTGTCACGAAACTGTATCTTGAAGTTCCGCCAAGCGACTGCGTCAGCCATTGTTCTATACTCTTCCCTCATTGTTTTCCACCAGATGTCTGCCAACCCGGTGAATAGAGACGTTGCCAGCTTTACTCTCTCTCCCCCTGTACATCTGAAGACTTCAAAGATGTTTTCTGTATGGTCTAACCAATCATCCGCGGTTAAGGGATCTTCTGAGCCAACAAAATCCTTGGGGGCCCTCTTTCTGAATCGCTCAAACAAAGCATCGGGGTCATGCTCCCTCTGATTAATAACAATAGCAGGTTGAGGTTGGACTGGTTCTGGCCTTCTCTGTAAAACCTCTAATAACTGTCTCTGCATTTCTGCCAACTCTCTGGCATGATCCTCCTCTTTCTTCAGCATTTGCTCTTGAAGCTTAGTCTGATTCTCATTGGCTTGACGCTGCTGATCAAGCATAGCCTGTAACATCTGCTGAAACTGGTTTGGCATCATATTTTCAGCTCTATCTTCTCCCACTGGCCCTGTACCCTCAACTGGCCCGGTATAATCACTGTTGCTCGCTGTGGCATTACCGTTTACTGGGCGCTTACGAGGTGGCATGATGCTGCAAAACAAGTTGTTAGTACATAATAATCAAGAAAAGGGTCACACATTGCTCACGCGATTCTAGCTAACGAAAGATCTAACGAATCCTCGCCACGTCCTTAGGATTTCTAGTTTCTTTTAATTGCTTGAAACACGTCTCGCTCTGATACCAGTCTGTCGCGACCCCGGACCGGGTTCGGGGACCAAATCCGGGATCGGGACTATAAAAGAAAGAGTAATTACGAAGAGGTATGTTTGATGCCCAGGTGTACACGGGTTAATAAAAGAACACACATTACCCGTGCACATGGTTTCCCACAGGTGTCCGCGGTGAGAAGTTTCCAACACACATAACCATATAGTATAATTGCGGAAGTGTATGGCAAATCAAGTATGTATTTCATTTCCAAAATGACAAGACTGATTACATTTGAATAACAAGTATCAGAATGAGCAATGTCCTAAAGCGTAACCCAAAAGTACATGTTAAAGTTTAATCAACAATAATTTAATTAAACCACCCAAAAATAAAGGCCAACAAAAGCCAATATAGACAAAACAATATCCACCAAAATAAATAAATCCATCACCCCCAAAATGTTTCGCATCTCGACAACCCGATGTTTACATAACATCGTCAGCATGCCACTCAACTAGCAGTTGCGGTTCTCCGACCGCCTCCTCTGGCTCCTCCTCGGGATAACCAACAACGGGACCTGAGTACCAAAGCAAAAGGGTCAGACACGACGGTCTGGCAGGTCGGTGAAAAGAAATAAACATTTGATAATAAAAACCTTTACATTGGAAAACATGCAAACCTGTTAAAACAATGTCTCTCAAGGAGTAAATGAATTATTATATTAAAACGCGTATGCAGTCACAAAACATGTAAGGTAATCAAGGAAATCGGGAAACAATCAAGATGGCGTCCACAAGAAGCTAAATCCTCTATCACCGAAGTGACGAAAGTATCGGGCGTTGTCCTCAGTCACCGAAGTGAGGAGGTACAGCCAATTTACATATACACATACAATAATACGGGACGGGACTGCGGTAGCAAACCGGGTGTCGGGAATCACGGTAGCGAACCTGATATCGGGAACCACGGGAGCGAGCCAGGAATTAGGACGGGACCACGGTTAATAAACCGGGTATCGGGATCCATGCTGCAGCTGGCGGGACGGGAAAGGATCTCCAAGTCAGTGGATCAGACTGACAAGTTATCCAAGCTCAGTGGTGCCGACTCATAGGTCATATGCAAGAGATCGTGCATGTATAAAACACTTACGATGAAATCGTATCGACGAGCAAAACGGGGTGCTCAAGGCTCAAACATCATTTCAATATCGGGTCACATTATGTCGGGCATGCATTTCGGGACTATAAAAGAGTGCAAGTACAAATACAATGCTTTCGGAATCGATAAATTATAACTCATAAATTTCTGAAATAAACAATTGCAATAGACTTTCAAAATATCGGGGTTTAAAACTAATCCAAGGTGAATAGGGATCCCGTATGTCTGTATAATAAAGGAAACTTGGTACTCTTTGAATTTGGGAGACATTCCGGGTTCCTTATACACTATAGTAGCCTCAATGCTTAAATGAATCTCGATGATGTGGTTTCTCTCTCTAACGTACTACCAACAAACACTTCACCTATGCTTCGAATACAATCCCAGGTGAGCGGTGCTCATTGCTCTCAGAAAGGTTCACAAGCAATGGAGTGGAGGTTCCCTTCAATCCTCTTTTATTCATAGAATTCAGGGAATTTCGGTTACCTTGCGGTCAGATGGCAGTTAGCCGCCAGTGAATCCGGCGGTTAACCGCTGGCTGACCGTGAGGCTGGCCGTGGAATTGCAGCTCTCTGGAATTGTAACCGCTACAATTCGGTTGGCTGGCGGTTAGCCGCTGATGAATTCGGCGGTTAGCCGCTAGCTGACCGCGGAGCTGACCGCGAGATTTCAGCTCTCTGGAAAAGTGACCGTAACTATGCGGTTGGATAGCGGTTAGCCGTTGATGGACACGGCGATTAGCCGCTAGCTGACCGCGGAGCTGACCATGAGGTTACAGCTCTCTGGAAATGTAACCGAACTTGCTTCGGTTAGCCGCTAGTCACCAGGCGGCTAGCCGCTGGGCGACCGCCAGCTGACCGCCAGTCACGGGAATGTCTTCACTGGGTTCAGATTCAGGTCTTCCTTTCCCCCAAACCAATTCCTTTCATTCTCCATTTGACATTCATACAATCACCAAGAGAAGGAAGACAACCATCATCACAAGGATCCACTTAGGCATTGTACAAAAGATGAACCAAAAGTTACAATTCAAGATTTAAAGACAACAAATGAAACAAAGCTAGAAATCATGTTTAAGACAATAAAGAGGCTTACCAACTCTTTTCAAAAGCATTTAACATCATTGAATGCCAAGGAAACAAGTCATTAATGAGATATAAATCAAGTCTACATGTCATGGAAATCATTAAAACCAAAACATCCATTCAATCCACTTGCCTTAGAGTCTCTAAACAAAGAAATCAAGCTATTACTCTCTTTCTCCAAGCCAAGGGTGCAATCTACACAAAACCCCCAAAATACAAACCCTAAAATGGGTCAAACAAGGAATAGGGAGAAGAAAGCTTCAATAATGGAAATGAAGCTCCTCCAATGCTAGGAGAACGCAATAACAAAAGAGTTTGAAGGGTTACTTACAAGAAGACTCCTCAAAATGGTGAGACTAGCTCGAAGAAGAACTTGGAGTGGAGGCTTCTCTACAAAAGTTGTCTCAATGGAGAGCTTTAGAAGAGAGGAAGAAGATGATGACTTCCATTTCTTGATTGGAGCAAGGTTTGGTAAAGCTTGAGGATGGAGAAGCAAGAAGAAGAATAGAAGGAAGCAAAGAACCCTAGGTTGAGACTCTTGTGCTGGAAAAAGAGTGAAAGAAGAAGATGGGTCTCTATATAAAGCATTTTGGAGTGGGCTCCACCACTAAAGAAACCCTTTGGGCTAAAATCACTAATCTCGAGACCTCGGACGAAGAAGGGAAAAGTGATCGTCGAAATATCTAGTTTCTAAAAAGTATATGTTTCGCGGGTTTTACGGATATCGGGTTTTGGGTACAGATTTCATGTAGAGAGACTGTTTTGCCCTCAATGCAAGAAAATCGGGTTTTGGGTTTCCGGACGGGTATGGAATCAACATGAGAGTTGTAGGGATTATCGGAACGAGTGAAACGAAATAGAAATGTAAATCACCGGAATACAAACAATCCTCCAAACATTAGTAAAACCATCCAAAAAGGGAACCCCCAACGGGTCCCACTAACACCAAGTACTAAAACTCTCTCAAAACAATAAAAGAGCTATTCTAGTCCAAGCCTATTCAAAATCACTAATCGAGCTTGGCACTAACACGTAACGTAATTAGCACTAATCGAGGTCACTCAAGTCGGGGTCTTACACATTTGTAGCATTTTGTTAATCCTATTATGCATTCCCGATATTGAAGTGACATTTGTACCTTCGAGCACCCCGTCCCGCCCGGTTATTTAATTGCATTATATGTGTTTTATGCATGTCCCGATTTCTGTCACATTACCTATGAGTCAGCACCACTAAGTTTGGACGACTTTATCGGTTTGATCCACCGACTTGGAGGTCCCCCTCCCTTCCCGCTAGCTGCAGTTTGGATCCCGATACCCGATTTATTACTGTGGTCCCGTCTGGATGACCGGCTCGCTCCCGTGGTCCCCGATATCCGGTTCGCTACCGTGATTCCCGATACCCAATTTTCTACCGTGGTCCCGTCCCGATACCCGGCTCACTCCCGTGGTTCCCGATATCCGGTTTGCTACCGTGATTCCCGATACCCGGTTCCCTACCGTGGTCACGTCCCGTATTATTATATGTATATGTATATTTTCATTGAGTCTCCTCACTTCGGTGACTGAGACCAACACCCCGATATGCTCTTGTCACTTCGATGATAGAGGACTTAGCTTTGTATAGTTGCCATCTTATTTATTTTCCGATTCCATTGATACCTGTACATGTTTTGTACTGCATATATATTTTTAAGTAAATGATTCATTTCTTTTATGAAAGTTAGTGTTTAAACAGTTTTAAATGTTTTCCAATGTAAATTCAATTATTGTTATGTTGTTATATCTTTTCACCCACCTGCCAAACCATCGTATTTGACCCACTTTTTGGTACTCAGGTCCAGTCGTCAGTTTTCCCGAGGAGGAGTACGAGAAGGTGGTCGGAGAACTGCAGCGATTAGTTGAGTAGCATGCCAATGATGTCGTCTAGACATTCGGTTGTCCGAGTTGCGTAACATTTTTGGTTGTGGATAACCATTCTTTTGGGGATTTATATTTTGTTTATATTGGCCTTTGTTGGCCTTTAATTTTGGGAATGTAATTAAATGATCTTTTGTGTAAACTTTAAATGCTAATGAATATTGCTCACTCTGACATCAATTTATTCATATATGCCATTACTTGTTATCTTGAAATGATTTATAAGTTTGATTCGCTACACGCTTCCGCACTTAAATAAATATATATTATGTTGATTGTGATATCCTCACTGCGAACACTTGTGGAAAATCACGTGCACGAGTTGTGCCTTATTTCTTATATGGCACCAATCATATCATTTGGATCATTCATCATCTTATAAGTCTCGATCCCGGATTAGGCTCGTAGTGTAAGACCCCGACCCGAGTGTCCACGATTAGTGCTGATTAAGTCGCATGTTAGTGCTAAGCGTGATTGTTAGAATTTGACTAAGTTGGATTAGTATAGTTCTTGTTATAGCTTTGAGGAATTTTTAGTGCTTTGTGTTTAGTGGAGCCCTTTGAGGGTTCCCTTTTGATAGTCTGCCGTTACTTGGGAGAGTATCCGAGATTCCAGTGATTTGTATTTCGATCCCATTTTACTCATCTTGTCGATCCCTACAACTTTCATATTGATCTCATCCCCATTCGGAACCCCGAAACCCGATTTTCCTAGTATTGAGGGCAAAACAGCCTTTGTACACTAAATCTGTACACAAAACTTGTTATCCCCGAAACCTGCGAAAAATATACTTTTTGGAAACTAGATATTTCGGTGATCACTTTTCTCTTCTTTGTTGAATTCGTTCAAGGTCCCAATAGTAGTGTTTTCAGCCTCCCAAGTTTTCTAGTAGTGGAGCCCACTTCCAATTGCTTTAAATAGAGACTCTTCTCCTCCATTATCCTTTTTCCAGCACAACCTAACACAAAAGCTAGGGTTTCCTTTTCTTCTTCCTCTTGCTCACCCATCTCCAAATCCCTACCAAGCTTGCACCAATAGCACAAATGGAGGTCATCTCCTTCTTCTTCTCACTTAGAGCTTTTACTTGATATCATTTAGGAAAGAATCTCCTCATCTCAAGACCCTCTTTGAGTCACCCTTATCCATTTAGAGACCTTGCAAGTAAGTTTTCCTTTCCAATCTTTTTGTTATGTATTCTCCTAGCAATATAGAAGCCTCATCTTCCTTATTGAGAGTTTCTTCTTCTTATTCCTTGTTTGACCCATTTTAGGGTTTGCATTTTTGGGGGTTTTGTGTAGATTGTGTTCTTGGATTGGAAGAGGTGATTAGAAGATTGATTTTCTTGATTGGAAACCCCAAGGCAAGTGGAATGATTAGATGCTTTGAGTTTTGAATGGTTTCATGACAAACAAGATTGCTTTTGTATCTTCATTAATGATTTGCTCTACTTGCATTCAATGTGATTTAAATGCTCTTGAAAAGGGTTGGTTAGCCTATTTATTATCTTGAAAAATGTGATTTATAGCTTTTGTTTATCTCTTGTCTAAGACTTGAATGAATCTATGTGGTTGTGGGTGTTCTCTTTTCTCTTGGAATTGTTGGAATGTGGAGAAAGAGTCTTGTGTTAAATGTCCAATGAAGTTTTGGTGGAAGTTAAGTGGTGTTGAGGAGGTTTAATGAATGCTGGTTGGAGGCTTGGAGGCCCTTTGTTGCAGGTGAAATGTGTAGGAGAAAAGGGGAAGAAAAGCCATGGGAGTTCTTGTCGCGACCCCGGACCGGGACCCGGGCCCGCGACTGCCACGGCGGCATGATTAACGGACAAACAAATCACACCGCCGCCGCTTTGTATTTTATTTTCCCACAGGTTTCCGCGGTGAGGATCCCAAGACATGGGTCGAGCTCACACGAATGGATATGCGGAAGCGTGTAGCAAAACAATTCATACAAATCTTTAAGGGTAAGATACAAGAGAATACTAATATCGAGACAAGGTATCAAAAGAGAATGTCATCAAAGCATTCCTAGCATGATTAAAGTTTCAATGTTTAACGAAAGTATTTTTGTTCAAGTTACAAAACCCAAAGAGGCCAACAAAGGCCAATACAACAAATGGAACCCCAAAAGAACAACCCAACATAACCCAAGCTAGGTGAAACGAGAATCAAGATCCCGACCGGCGTCTAGATGATGTCGTTGGGCTGCCACTCGAGTGCTGGGGGTGGCTCAACAGCCTCCTCCGGGCACTCCTCGTCACGCGTGAACACTCCTGCACCTGGACACCAAAATAACAAGCATCAAACACGACGGTTTGACAAATAAACAATTTAGCTTGAATATAAGAAATAATGCTAAAACAGTTCGAGATTGAATACACGTTTCAAGTTTACGAAACTAGCATGAGTACTTATAATATCATGAAAAGATAAATCCACATAGAGCTCATCCTTTCTCTGGCATACATGATGACAAGAGCAAGCACGCACGACAAGCACGACACGAAACACGATCCCACGCCACACAAGGTAGACGGGGTATCCGGCCGCGGAACCGGACCACGAACACGCACGATGTGTAATAAAATACACGACTAGTCTGCAGACAGTCCACAAGTTTAAGGACCCCCAGGTAGTGGATCAAGCTAAAAGGGCAGTCCAAGCTCAGTGGAATTCACTTATATCATGAATGTACAAATCACGGCAATACACGTTCGAGAATACGACAAAAATAAGAGGGAAATCATTTACTAAATATAACACGGCAAGACTAGCAAAATAGCATCGTATAAATGCTAACGATCTTAAGAAATGATTCCCTTTTTATTCTTGAAACACATCTTGAAAACGAACTTGCACTTGGAAATCAAACGAGAACACGATGGCGCATAAAGCATCATAAACAAGAGTTCAAACATAAATTTATCAAGCATAGGCTAAGACCACATCTTTGACCCTTGTGGAATTGAAAGCTAAATGTCGAAATTTAATAAGACTTGGTGTCCCCGAAGGTATATTACATTTTGGAAATTTCAAGTGCACAAGGTCAATAAAAAGGGTCTAAGACCAAATCTAGTTTACATTCCCGAAAAATCCTTCAAAACAGTACATTTTGGTGTGGTTCACGCCTCTCTACCTGTAGAAATTCCTGTTAAAGCTCTCTACCGGTAGTACTACCGGTAGAACCACATCTACCGGTAGAACTTCCGGTTGGAGCACTTCTACCGGTAGAACTTCCGGTAGAACTCAGGTTTCTCAATTTTTTTCACTCTCTGCCGAACTTTGAGCTATTTCTACCGGTAGAACTTCCGGTAGAACTTGGGGTTTTCAATTTCCTCAACTCTCTGTCAAAACTTGAGCCATTTCTACCGATAGAACTTCCGGTTGAAACACCTTTACCGGTAGGACTTCGGAAATTCAATTTTTTCTCACACTTCACTCCCTTCTTCACTTCCACATTTTCACCCCCTGTACTCCCCAAGCCTACATGCTTTCCAAGGGATGATTTCCACACCAAAATCCATTCACATTTCATTCAAAACATCAAAATCACAACCCATTTACATTCAAATCATATATCTAATAACTTGCAAAGCATTCCATTGAAAACATGCTTCCATTGAAGATAAAACCTCTAGATTAGATAGAGAAATTTGTATTCTTGCTTATCAAGATTAAAACAAGCTAAAAGAGATTAATAACATGCAAGAGAAGATAAGCTTGATGATGAATAACATTTCCAAAAGTAAAATGCCCTAACACTTGTAATGTACTAGGAAGAACTAAAAGGTTTACTTGCCTCTAACCAAAGTTAAGGAAAGCTTCACAAAATCAATAAGAAGAGGTGCTCCACGAAATCTACACAAAACCCCCAAATTGGACCATACAAAAATCAACATTTTGGCCATTACAAATCCCCATTTCGAAAATGGGTTTGAAACTATGACAAACAAGCTCTAGGTGAGCTAAAGAACATCAAATGAAAAGAATGAAGGAACACCAACCTAGAGCTAGCTGAAACAAGGAGGATAGAGCTTAAAGATGATGAATAGTAGTGAAGGTTGGCTCCAAAAACGGTCCAGCTGTAGCTTGAGAAGAGAGGAAGAGAATGGTGGAGTCGAATCGAAGAATGGAGCCTTCTTACTAGATGATGTCCAAAGGAGAAGACCAAGGAGAAAACTCTTCTCTTCTTCATTCTAGGTCAAAAGTTGCAGAGATTGGAAAAAAGGAAAATGAAGAAGGAAAGGGCTTATATAGTGTCTGGAAGTGGGTCCCTGGCAACTGAGTTTTGAAACGCTAAAAACATGGTCTTGTGGACCCCGGATGGAATCGACGAAGACAGACAAAACGATCGTCGAAAAATCTAGTTTCAGAAAAGTATAATTTTGACATAATTTCATGACTTCGAAAAGTGTGCCCAGATTTAACATGCAAAGACAGATTTACCCTTATTGGGCCAAAACTTGGGTTTCTGGGCCTCAAATGCATGCAGCTTAAAAACAAAAGTTGTCATAATTAATCAAACCATTCAAGAGAGCTAAAAATCACAATCACACAAAATATCTAGAACGAAAACCCATCCTTACACGTGTACTCAGGGCGTCTCTGAGCGTGTCTGACTCATACTAAACGTCCTCAAAATCCTCAAAATTATAATCCAGACTAAGTCTAATCACATTCTAACCCAACTAGTACTAAGACTCACTTAAGACTAAACGTTCACTTAATTAGTACTAATCGAGTTGGTCTGGGTCGGGGTCTAACAGTTCTTCTCGAACAGCAGGTTTGACTGCCCACTCGAGCACAGTATAGGCCGCTCGAGCGCGCAGTCATTCTGGCCGCCAACTCAGGCGGCAGTGTGATTTCCCGCTCGAGTGGATAGCACGCCCGCTAGAGAGCGGACATTTGTGCGCTCGAGCGGGCACCCTTGCTGCCTGCCTGGGTTCCTGCGTGGTTCAGGTCCGCTCGAGCACCCTTTTGTCCGCTCGAGCGCACCCCCCCTTGAGTCTAGGGCACTTTTAAAGCTTGAAAAGTGTTTTTAAAAGAACCCCTTGGTATCGGGGAGTTCCATGAGGCGATGTTTGAAGTCCATTTGAGAAGAAAAACCACACCACCGAGATCCACTGAAGTTCTTTAAAAGTTTCTAAGGTGTATAAGTGTCCCGGAATGTTCCCAAATTTAAAGAGTACCAAGTTATTATTGAGATTGACATACGGGATCCCTATTCACCTTGAATTAGTTTGAACACCGATACTTGTCCCGATATTCGAAAGTTTATTACACCCCACTATTCCCGAAATTAATGAGTCATGATTTTATCAATCCCGAGAATACTAAAGCTGTACTTGTAGCGTTTTGCTAGCCCCGACGTGCATGGCCCGATATTGAAATGATACTTGTGCCTTGAGCACCCCATTTCGCCCGTCTATACAATTTCATCAATCTGTTTTATACATGTCCGATTTCTTGCATATGACCTATGAGTCGGCACCACTAAGCTTGAACGACCTTGTTGGTTTGATCCACCAACTTGGAAGCCCCCTCCCGTCCCACCAGTTGCAGTTTGGATTCCCGATACCCGGTTTATTAACCGTGGTCCCGTCCCGATACCCGGCTCGCTCTCGTGGTTCCCAATATCCGGTTCGCTACCGTGATTCCCGATACCCGGTTTGCTACCGTGGTCCCGTCCCCTATTATTATGTATGTATATGTAAATTTTGTTGCACTTCCTCACTTCGGTGACTGAGGTCAACGCCCAATATACTCTTGTCACTTCGGTGATAGAGAATTTAGCTTTGTGTGGATGCCATCTTGTTTGTTTCCCGTTCCTTGGTACCTTTACTTGTTTTTCATTACATACATTTTGAATAAATGATTCATCTTTTCATGAAAATTATTGTTAAACAGGTTTAGATGTTTTCCAAGGTAAATGCTTTTAATACCGAATGTTTACATCTTTTCACCCGCCTGCCAGACCGTCGTGCCTGATCCATTTCTTTGGTACTCAAGTCCCGTTGTTGGTTACCCCAAGGAGGAGCACGAGGAGGCCGTCGGAGAACCGTAACAGTTAGTCGAGTGGCACACCGATGATATTGTTTAAACATCCGGTTGCCTCGAGAGATGCGTAACATTTTGGGGGTGTTATTAACTATTCTTTTGGTGGATATTGGTTTGTTTATATTGGCCTTTGTTGGCCTCTAAATTTTGGGAAATGTAACTAAATGATCTTTTGTTTAAACTTTAACCATACTTTTGGGTTACGCTTATGATCATTGCTCATTCTGATACTTGTTATTCAAATGTACTCAGTCTTATTATCATGGAAATGAATTACATGTTGATTTACTACACGCTTCCGCATTTGACAAAAATATTCATGATGTTGTGTTATCCTCACCGCGAACACCTGTGGGAAATCATGTGCACGGGTAACACGTGTTCTTTAACTACCCGTGTACGCTTTGGCATCAAACATACCATACCATTATCTTTCCATTTATTTATTTACTCATTGAGTCCCGATCCCAGATTAGGCCCTTGAACCCGGTCCGGGGTCGCGACACGTAGGCCCGGTCTGGGGTCACGACACTAAGCTTGAACGACCTTGTCGATTTGATCCACCGATTTGGAGCCCCCCCCCGTTCCGCCAGCTGCAGTTTGGATCCCGTCCTATCTCGATACCCGGTTCGCTACTGTGGTCCCGTCCCACATAGTTTTATGTATTATATATATTTCGTTGAATCTCATCACCTCGTGTGTTAGAGATCAACGGCCCGATGTGCCCTCATCACTTCAGTGATAGAGGATTTAGCTTTATGTGATTGCCATCTTGCTAGTTCCATGTTCCTTGGTACCTTTACATGCTTTTATGTTGTATATGTACTTTCTAACAAGTGATACACTTTTTTTATGGAAAAATATTGTTTAAAGAGGTTTCAAATCCACATGCGTGAGACATATGTCACAAATCCTATACTTAAATTGATTCACAACCTGTGATGAAATTAGACATCTCATCTAAAAAGGTTGTAGCATTATGATCACTATGAGAAAGTGTGACTTGTCTTGATCATTAGAGTGTAAGACTCTGGATCATTATACTGGTACATTAGAAGTATTGAAGGACTATGAGAAGCACCTTATGAAACACTGTCTTTACTTTAAGGTCTGCTCTTGTAATTTCCTAGCAATAGGCTCTTAATCTTAAGACATTAATGAACTCAAGTTTCTATCTATTCATTTAGTTTGAGTCACCAATGAGTGAGGCCAATTATAGGTCAACAGCTCGGTGTCTTAGGTACGTGGTAGTAGGACTGTGGGAACATTTAATTGTCAAGCTGGAATCCATCCTCATTAGCCCCTTGTGCCAATTAATGGATTCATTATTGGTGCGCACTCATCTCAATTAAGAGTTAATTGGATGGTACTGATGATCACTGTGATTAATTGGGTCTCAAGGATAATAAGATGTGGATCTAAATTGGTTGGACAAGTTTAATCCAATTGATCTATGGATATGGATAAAGGGGCCTACATGTGGTCATATGGAACTTTAGGGTCTTCATGTAATTTATTCCTAAGACTGGAGTTCGGTTTTATTTATATAGTAAAGTTATTTGCAATTTATTGTGGGCCCGGATTGCACATGAGATGTGGGGTCAAGGTGTCCCAGTTAGAGCCAGCTTTCTATGGAATCCCCGCTGGCCCAATTATTAGATCGTTACTAATTCTACTTAAACTCAAAAGGGAAAGGAATATAAAGTTACTAATTATATTGGAAGTAGGACTTCTAAATAATTAGTAAGAAGAGAAGGATGCTTGTGCTATAAATAAGGGAGGTGTTGGACGTCCCAAATAATATATATTCCACACCTTGGAATTCAGGCACAAGAGCAAGAGTTGCTCCTCCTTCTCCTCTCTCTTCTAGTTCTCTTCTAGTTTCCTTTGAAATTTTAGTTGATTTTCTTTTGAAGATCTTACCATTCTCCTTGAGAAAAGAGATCTGAAGCGAATCATAGTGTGAAAAGACAACAAAGGTTTTGGAGATCTTAAGTTACTACAAAGAAAAAGTTCTTCATCAAGCAAGTTGTCTACTTCTCTTTTGGTGAACACACAAGCTTCCAATGTATAATCTACTCCTTGTATGTTGTAGATAATTGTAGATGCATGTTGCTGCTATTTTCTATCTTAGAGATAGTTTACTACGGATCATGGTTGATGAGTTTGAGGTTTTGGATCCTGCATGTGGTTTCTGACCTTATGGGTACTTGATCCCTGAGTCAAATGAGTCAAAAGTGTTTGAAAACCTATCTATGAGGCCCACCTACTTCCAACAGAAACTCGTTATGTGCTAGGAGGATCAACTTCAATGTTCGCCACGGTGGAGATTTGTTGACTTGTATGACTCAATAGAAGTCGGTAACATTTAGTGATTAAGTTAATGATCTCGGTTGACCGAGTCCCGGTACCATGCTTGTTCTACTGTGATTAGAAGTATGTCTGTTATAGGTCTACTGTAATTAGAAGTAGTTTGTTCTAGGTGTACCAGGATTTCGGGGCTGATATTATAAATAGAAGCTAAGAGCCTTTATGATGAACACCTCTTCTAATTGCATAGTAAATTATTCCGTCTTCCTCCTGGACGTAGGCCAAAAGCCGAACCATGTAAATTTTTGTGTTTTTGTGCTTGTTTGATACTTTCTCGTGGGCCCTAGAGTACACCATAAATGATACAAAAAATTTTAGTCGTTGGGGGATGGGGGCGTTGTAAAAGTTTCAAAACGCCAATTTTTTCCCTTTTTAACCGTTGCGGGGTAGTTTTGAAAACATAACTATTTTTTACGTGCCGGATCGTTCAGTACTTCCCGGGCCGGGGCGCCACTTCACACCCCTATTAATACCCGAACTTAACAGGGTTTATCAGAATTTTTAAAAAATGGGTCAGATGGATATTTTGGTACTCCACACCGCCCTAGTTTTAATTGCCGTGGTCAGGAAATCTGGATAGCTATCTGATTTTCCTCTCAGAACATGGAACGTATTCATTATATAGACTGCATACGCCACAATCCACAGACAAGTAGACGTGGATTCCAATATTATATTCTACCCCCCATAAAAATAAAAAATAAAAAAATTTAAAAAAAATCTCTAACGGTTGATACTGATAGCTTCCGGCCTGATAAAGCTAACACCCACATGAAATTGGGTGGTGCGGCCCGGCCTTCTAGAAGCACCCCACTTCATCTCTTTCTTATAAAGCCCATGGCCCCATCTCATATTCTAATAAGAAAAAATAGAATTCTATTCCTATCCAAACAGACCCTCAATTCATGAGAAAAGACACAGGTACTTGTCCCTCTCACGTCATCCATCTACCAACCTCCAACCACCACCGCTCATGTTTTCACAAGCCAACAAAGCCCCTTCACACATCTGTCCCAAGTTGGTGTAAGTTTGCCCCACCCTTTCCCATAAAAACCTATATCATAAAAAAGGAGATGGTCACTAATGAGTTGGAATAATACCTTTTTCACGTGGCCAACTTGATAATGGAACCATCCTTTCAGGCCGGGTCAATGGCGTTGTCAATCTACAGATGAGTGAATGAGTTAGGTACGGAGGATGGTGGGAGATGAGCATTGGAAATGGGCGTGCCCCACAATACACTACCACATGGGTTTGTGCAAGTACTATGTAGTTATTGTTAGGGTGGATGGGTTGGTTGGTTTTCTGTGTTTTTTTTTTTTTTTTTTTTTGTTCTTTTGGGTTTTTGCTGTGGACCCAAATGAGGGGACTGATTTATTAGGTGGGTACCAACTGCTGATGGGTTCTCTTTTATTGGCATTTGTTTAATTGGGGCTTGTTTGTTTAACTGCCCAAACACCCACCTGACATGTTCTCAATCCTGTAGTGATTGAAAGATAAGATGCTAAAATTCCAAATTGGAAAAAAAAAAAAAAAAGGAAACTGAGAAAGAAAATTATTATTATTATACTCCGATGAAGAGGAAATGGATTTGGGGAAACTGACCCAGTTCAATTATTCCCTATGGATGGACCATTGGTTCTAGTGTCAAACTCTACATATCCACAGGTTAAATTACACACGGCCTGTTTCTTTATCGACATTTATGATTAGAATTTGGGAGATTGAGGATTTTTTAACATGATATGACATGATATGACTTCTTATTCCCGACATTTGAAATTCATGTATTTTATACATATTGATTGTATCCGTTTGTTTCTGAAATGTTGCCCATTGTTCAAAATTTAAGCTGTATGTGGTATTTCCCGCCCACTTTCTCCTCTTGTTATCTTCAACTTCTCTTCTCGAACAAAATGATCCCCAAATGAGCCAGACTCTGATCAGCCAATCCATCCTAGCCTTCCAATCTTTATTTGTGCATTATAAAAATGGCTCACGGTTCACATTCATACAGTGTGACCATTGGCAATCAACTAAAGATAATCCAACCGTTTGCTGTTGCACTGCAAAAATGCATCCCACCTTTGCCCATCTTCATTGATGGTAAAGATCATTTGGATGGTACAGTAGATTGACCAGCTCAAAATCCCCACTTCGACTGCCATTGTGCACCATGCCACGTAGTCCACTCTGCCACTCCAAACGACAAACGTGCACTTCTCTCCCTTGTCTAAACAAGCACTTCTCTCCCTTGTCTAAACAAGCAATCGGTCGTGTGAGGGGTCTGGATCCGAGTCCGGTTCGGGTTAGGACTAATCCAACACACGAGCCCAGTCCAGCCTGAGAAGCCAGCCACGGGTTTTTGGACCAGGTTGAATTGAATTGAGATGCGAATTGGGCCCAATTGGCCCATAATGGTCTAGCGTAGGGAAAGGAGAACTAGGGGCACCTATCAAAACGAGAGGGAAATAAGATGAGGTGGGGGGACGCACACCCCCACAACGAAAAACATGAACGGAGACGTGTAAGCTCGATGGGCCATGAAAAGCGGTTAAGATGGAAGTTGGAGGAGATTCAGGGATCCGGAGAAAGAAGGAGATAAAAAGGGGGGAAAGAGATGAAGAAGAGGTACAAAAAAATAAAAATAAAATCATACCAGTCTTTTGATTATCAAAAGCATACCGAATTTTGAGACCTGATTTAAGCATCGGAGGAGGTTCAATCGGGCCATCCTATTGAGTTTTGCCGTGCTTCCCTTTTTTTTTGAATAAGTATCTAGTCTGAAGAAGACGACTTTGCAAGAGAGGAAAGTAGGAGTATCAAGAGCGATAATTTTTTTCCTCTCTCCACAAAAATTGACCTTACAATTGGCGCCGTCCATGGGAAACGAGAAGAAGGAACACGCTCACACTCTACTAAGCCAATGTCAGAATAGGAACAAAATCTGGAATCACCATCCCGGACGAAATGGCCTCCGCCTCGGACATAAGAAACACAGCCCAGAGGGCAGCATGAAGAGCTGGGCAAGGACCCCTTGACCAATCACTCCGATGGGGTAGATTTCAAATACGTCCCGTGCACAGAAAGCGGACGTACTATCCCATCTGGAGAAGGGAAGGAGCGGATTCGGTCGAAGGTCCATCGCACGGGCCCGACTCGAACAGAGGTCTCCCCCTCTATAGAAAAATCGCAAGAGGAAGTGAATCAAAGACTAATTAATGAACCGTCAAGGCGAAGCCCGCTACGCAGTACATATGGGATAGAAAGCCCGCTACACGGACGTACTATCCCATCTGGAGAAGGGAAGGAGCAGATCCGGTCGGAGGTCCATCGCACCGGCCCAACTCGAACAGAGGTCTCCCCCTCTGTAGAAAAATCGCAAGAGGAAGCGCATCAAAGACGGAGTAATGAACCGTCGAGGCGAAGCCCGCTACGCAGCACATATGATCGACTTGAGCAAACCTGCAGGGATGCCATCCGGGACATGGCTGAAGGAGTCAAACAGCAGCAAGAAAAAATTAATTGTTTGTTACAGGAGCTAGGGAAAGCAAAGAAAGGAAGAAGACGCTCCCTAAGCCCGGGGGAAATCGTGGGAACACGGGACAGGGGTCGCCGAGGACGAACGACAGTGCAGCAGTCAAGGAGACAGCGCTCTGGGTTGAGACCTCGGAATTTCCATGTCGGAACAGAGACAGGTGACGAAGGAAGTCGGACTTCGAGCTCCCGACCACGGAAAGAAGGAAAAGTTAAAGCCCGAGCGCAAAGCATGAAGGGTGACGTGCCCCCGCGAAGGAGAATCCCACAGCAAGGCCTCGCTGAGAAAGATGTCAAAGCTCCAATAGAGAGGGCACTGACCAACTGAAAGCTCCCACCAGAAAATCCGACCATAGCAAGGTGCTTAAAGAATGCCCAGAACTTTGAATCTCCATTTTCAGAAGAGATAGAAAGGGCAGACCCTCCTCGGCGATTTACGACACCGAAACTAAGGGTTTATGATGGGACTTGAACCCAGCTGACCACGTCCAGCACTTCCAGCATTCTATGGCGCTATGGGTTGGGAATGAGTCACTGATGTGTAAAGTGTTCCCGTCGAGCCTGGGCAACCTCGCCTTAAAATGGTTCTCCCTTCTGGAACCAAGGTCAATTTGCAGCTTTCAAAAACTTATTGGGGCTTTTGTCACACGGTTCGTGATAAATTCAAAGCAGCCGAAGGATGTTGGGGCATTATTAACACTCAAGAAGCAAAGCTCGGAGAGCCTGAAATAGTATAGCACCTGTTATTGGCAACTTTATAATGAAGTAGAGGGGAACAACGAGCAAGTCGCGTGGCGACATTCAAGCTCGGACTGCCGAAAGAGAGCTAGCTCTGTCAATCACTGACAAAGCGCTCACCTACTACCCAAGGCGAACTAATGGAGCGCATCGAGGAGTTCATAAAGTTAGAAGAAGATATGGGCACGACGGAGCTGAGATGGGCTCGCCCAACAGAGGAGGAGAATAAGCGGAAACGTAAAAGAGAATTCGGGGAGAGGATGGAGCGAAGGGCAGCCCAAGCTGAGCCCACAACGTCGGCCTATGAAGGAGTATATACCGTCTTCAAGGAGCCGATCTACCAGATTCTGACCCAGATCAAGGATAAGCCATACTTTAGGAGACCTACGAAGATGGTCAGTGATCCGGGGCGCCGGAATCCTAACCTATGGTGTTCATACCATCGGGAACACGAGCACTTGATAGAGGATTGTAGGATGCTCAAGTAGCACTTGGAAGATCTCGTAAAAGAGGGATACTTGAAGGAATATGTGGAGGATTCCCGATCAAAAAACGCCCCAGGCAGCTCAGCCAGGAAAGAGTTGAGGAGCGACCAACAAAAAGAAAAACCTGTTAGGGTGATAGATGTGGTGCATGGGGCCACCAACCTTTCCGAGGTAACAACCAGGTCCGCCAACAGAGAAAAATGGTTGCGCACTTGAAAGAAGTGTACCAGACGACGACTGAGCCAAGCATGGTTCATGAGGAAGGACGAAAGGAAGGGGAGATCTCATTCACAAATGAGGATTTGCAGGACATTGTCCAACCGCACAATGATACATTAGTGTTAACTCTCAGGGTTCGAGAATATGATGTTCGAAGAATATTGATTGACCCAAGAAGCTCGTCAAAAATCATGTATGCTGAGCTATTTGAAAAGCTCGGATTAAAACGGTCGGACTTGAAGCCAACCTTAATACCTCTGTTTGGATTCAGCGGACAAGCTGTACACCCAATGGGTCTCATCACAGTGCAGGTCGGGGCAGGGCCCATTTGTATCAAAGTGGAATTTCTTGTGGTCGATGTACCGTCTCTCTACAATGCCATCATGGGGCAAACGTGGATCCATCGAATGAAGGCAGTCCCCTCAACTTACCATCAAAGGACCCGCTTTCCGACATTGAAAGGAATGATGGAGATCAAGGGAGACCCAGTGGTTTCCAGAAGCTACTTGATAGCCGCAATCAAGGGGAAGGAGACAAAGGTCGAGGAGGAAAGCGACTGCATGGGTAGAAGGGCAGACCAGAAATAGCAACTACAGCCAGGTCGGTCGGGAAGCGACAAACAAAGGGCCGATCAGACCAGCATGACGGTGAAAGAATTGGAAAGAATTCTTGTCCAAAGAGGAGGTGTGCCATCCCCCTAACAACATTGGATAATGGGAAAATCAATGACCCAGGGCGAACGGGATAGCCTCGCTCGATTCCTTAATCAGAATGCCGATGTTTTTGCTTAGGCCCGTAGGAAATGCTGGGAGTTGACCCCAAGGTCATCAGCCATAAGTTCGGGGTAGATCCGAGAGCCAAACTAGTAGTTCAGAAGCAGAGAAAGCTGGCCTCCGATCGCTAAGCTGCCGTGAATGAAGAAGTGGATAAATTACTAGAAGCGGATGCCATCTGGGAGGTGCACTACCCCGAGTGGTTATCCAACACTGTCGTTGTACCAAAAAAGGATAACAAATGGAGGGTGTGCGTAGACTTCACCGACTTGAACAGAGCGTGTACTAAAGATAGTTTTCCACTTCCAAAAATTGATCAACTAGTGGATTTGACGGCGGGGCATGAACGGATGAGTTTCTTGAACGCGTACCGAGGATATCATCAAATTGCAATGGCGGAGGCCGACCAAGAGAAGACGGCATTCATAACCCCAAAGGGAACTTTTTGTTACAAACGAATGCCCTTTGGACTTAAGAATGCAGGGGAAACATACCAAAGGTTGGTTATAAAAATATTTCAGAGCTTGATCGAAAGTATAGTAGAAGCTTATATTGATGATATGGTAATGAAAAGTAAGAAAAGGGAAACTCATGAGGAAGACTTGAAGACGGTGTTTAGCATCCTACGGAAATACAAGCTGAAGCCGAACGCCACGATATGCTCGTTCGGGGTTAGCTCGGGGAAATTCCTCAGATACATCGTGACCCAAAGAGGAATTGAGGCCAATCCCGACTAGGTTGCAGCCGTGCAAAGATTAGATCGGCCAAGTTCAAGGAAGGAGGTACAGAAGTTGATAGGGATGCTAGCTGCCCTGAATCGCTTTGTAGTGAAGAGTTCGAACAGGTACCGGCCATTGTTTCTTACCCTAAAGAAGAAGGCAGAGAAAGTGTAGGACTAAAAATGCGTCGAAGCACTCGCACAGCTCAAGCAATATTTGAGCTCTCCTCCTGTCCTTTCTATTCCAAATCCTGGGAAAGAGCTGGTGCTGTATTTGGTCATATCTCAGCACGCGATCAGTGCGGCCTTGATGAGGGAGCAGGGAAAGCACCATCAGCCGATCTATTTCGTCAACAAAACCTTACTAGATGCCAAAACGAGATACCTACCACTCGAAAAGCTCGTGTTGGCCTTGGTATGTGCAGCTCTAAAGCTAAGGCACTACTTTCAGGTCCATGCCATCAAAGTCCTGACCGAGTATCCACTTTGGTCGATTCTACAGAAGGCCAACCTTTCTAGGAGACTAATGAAATGGGCAATAAAGCTCAGCGAACATGACATCAAAATAATCCCTAGGAATGCAATAAAAGGCCAGGTGATAGCTGATTTTATAGCTACGTTCACTCACAAGGAAATGTCTGAGCAAAGCGGTTCATTTTGGCGGATGCATGGTGCGAGCGATGAACCAACAGTGGCAGCTGTATGTGGATGGGGCGTCCAACTCCCGAGGGTCTGGTGCTGGCGTAGTACTTAAAATTCTGGAAAGGGCGATAATCAAACGGGCAGTGACACTAGGATTCGACGCGTCGAACAATGAAACGCAATAGGAAGCGTTATTGTCCGGGCTAGTGATGGCCAAAGAACTCGGAGTAGGAAGATTGTTGGTCCATTGCGACTCGTAGTTGGTCGCAAACCAACTGACTGGGGAATACGCGGCCTGTGATGATCAGATGGCTGCCTACGTCTCTGAAGCGAAGCGCTTGATTCAAGAAATAGGAGACGTTGAAGTGAAGCAGATTAGTCGGGAACAGAACTCACATGATGACAGTCTGGCTTTCTTGGCCACTGTGGTGAGGTCCGAGCTGAGGAGGGAAATCGCCGTTGATTTCCAAGAAAAACCAAGCATTGTGGAGCAGCAAGTGATATGTGCTGACCTGAGGAATGAAAGCTCAAGCTGGATGACACCGATAATTGCATACTTGAAGGATGGTATTCTCCCAGAATAACCCAATGAAGGATTGAAAATAAGAAGGAAGGCTGCGAGGTTTTGGTTGTCGCCAACCAGAAAGCTCTATCGCCGGTCTTACTCAAGACCGTACCTCCTGTGCGTCCACATAGCCAATGTTTCGAGCTTGTTGTGGGAGATCCACGAGGGATGCTACGGGGGTCACATTGGAGGTCGGAGTTTGGCGCACCAAGCTATGTCTCAAGGATACTGGTGGCCGTGCATGCAGAAAGATTCCCTGCAGTTCGTCCGAAAGTGTGAAAGGTGTCAGCGTTTCGGCAAAGACAACCATCAACCTGTCGAGCAGCTGAATACGATTACAAGTCCTTGGCCATTCGATAAATGGGGGATCGACATCGTAGGGCTTATGCCGAGAGCAGCGGGTAACTTTAGATTCCTCATAGTAGCAACTAATTACTTTACCAAATGGATAGAAGCAAAACCCTTGATTCACATTAGAGAGAGTGATGCTGAGAAGTTCGTATTGAGAAACATCATCACCAGATTTAGAATACGTCGAGCACTAGTGACAGATAATGGAAAGCAGTTTGAAAGGAAAGTTTTCAGAAGCTTATGTGAGTAATTCAACATCAGTCACTATTTCTCGACCCCGGTCTACCCACAATGTAATGGCCAAGCTGAAAGCTCCAACAAGACCTTGTTGGATGGATTGAAGAAAAGGTTGGATGAGGCCAAAAGAGCATGGGTGAATGAGCTCCCCAGCGTCTTGTGGGCTTACCGAACGACTCCAAGGAGATCAACTGGAGAGACCCCATTTTCCTTGGCATATGGGATGGAAGCAGTGATTCCCTTGGAGGTCGGACTGCCGACCACGAGGACGGAGGCATGTGACCATGAGCAAAACAAAGAAAGGATCGCCGAGAAGCTCGATATGATCGATGACCGTAGGGAGCAAGCATTGATCAAACAGTGGCCTACTAGCAATGATTGACACAAATTTTCCATAAGAAAGTCAGAGTGAGAACTTTTCAGTTCAGAGACTTGGTCCTAAGAAGAGTGCTCCCTGGCACTAGAAACCCCGACCACGGCAAAATGGGACCAAATTGGAAAGGGCCTTACAGGCAGGTAGAACAGGGGCATGTCGCCTAAAAATGCTTGAGGGGAATGTAGCAAATCGGAAGAAATTCTATTTTTAAGCTTTTGTATTTAAGTAGTTGGTTACCTTTGTATCTTGCATTCAATCTTCGCAGGTTTCCTTCTAATTTTGTATCAAAAACTTATGCAGATTTTAAGAACTTATGCAGGTTACCTTATGGTTTGTGTGAAATTTTATGCAGGATGCTTTATAACCTTGTGCCAAGGAATCGACTCATTATGATTTATAAGGACGAGGACCCGCAGTAGGGACCGGGCCTTACCGGGACAACCATGCCAAAATAAGGCCAAGGCCTGAAAGTTAAGGGTAGAAACAAGCCCACAACCTCGTGCCGAAGGAAAAATAAATCCTAATTAGGAAAGTCCCAAACTAGGTATGCTGCATTGATCTTCCCTTAACCGATGTCTGGCAAGACGATGCAAACACCAGGCTGGGAGGAGTTTGGCAAGGCCGACAGTGGCAGTAGGCATGAGCAATACGGAAAGAAACAAGGAATGCAAAGAGTTAAGCGTTCAAAGCACCAAGGACATATCATTAAGAAAAAAAACAAATACAACGTTTAGTCCACAGGTCGGGCAACTTGCTAAAAGCAAAAAAACGGGGGGGGGGGGGGGGGGGGGGGGGGGGAGTTCAACAATTCTTCAAACAACCTGAGAAACATCAAAAGCGGGAACAGCAGGATCGTCATCAAGGGAGGGACAGTATCCCTAGCCACGGGCGAGCTCAGCCTTTCAACAGGATCTGGAGCAGGGTTCTCAGCAGGCGGTGGTTGGTCAGGAGCGGCGACGGGCTGAACAGAGTGCTTAGCCCAGAGGGGGGAATCTCCCGGGACCCCGGCATCGCTCAAGCTCATGTCATATCCACGCTTAAATATAATGATCTTCATCCGCTCCACCTAATCGAGATAAACTGCCTCAACCTCCTCAAATGCAGCGTCTTTCGATTGCTCCACAGTCTCCTGCATCTCGGCAACCTTACTACGAAGGGCTTCGAGCTCCATCTCATTAGCAACCAGGCGACTGGTGGCTACGGCGACCTTAGCCTCTACGATGCTCAGGGCCTTCGAAAAATTCCAGGCAGCGGTCTTAGCTAGGCACCGAGCAGCTTTAAAGGCCACTAGCTCCATTTCGAGGCTTTCTACACGCTTTAGGCTCTTCTCCAAACGATCCGAAATAACAAACCACTTTTGGAGTCCCTGTTTTAAGAAAAAAGGAGAGAAGAAATTGGTGTTGAAACTAGGAAGCAATCTGATCGGGGATGATGAAACAAGGCATATAAACAAGGCATATAAACTGACCAAGAGGCAGTGTTGGACACTGGAGGACACCAAATCATGGTCGAACAAAGCTCCATGCAATCCCATGTCTGAAGGCAGGGGGACGGACTTCCCCAGCTACAACGCCACTGACAGAGATTCGGCAACTCCTTCACCCGAAGAAGACTGGGACCCGGGGAGGAAGCTCGGCGGGCTTTTGTGCCCAAGAGTAGGGCTCAGCTGAGGAGGAAGAGGGGGTAGGGGGTCCTCCAAATAGGTAGGTAACGAGTCAGGGTCGTCAGCCGACTTTGCCGAAGACTTACCCTTCGACTTCCTCAGACCGAGGTCAAGTGAAGGGTCGGTCGCGGACCTTTTGCCCAGAGCCGAAAAGGGGACCTGGATAGGAGTTTTCCCCACCTTGGAAGAAGGAAGGTCCCCAAGGTTGCTGAGTAGGTCCTTCGCCTTGCACTTGGACATGATGGAAGGTGGCCTGTCTGGATCCGAGGAAGTGGAATCGTCTGAAACCTGTAGGATGGGAACTTGCTTAGAACAAGAGGAAGAAGAAGTGATGGACTGGGATGACTTCCTGAGACTCCGCTTCCGATCAGAGGGGTTTGTTTAGCGAAGGGCGACGGGCCAAAAGACCGCTGAGAACCTGAAGAGTGGGTGCTGGTCGTCCTACCTCGGCTGGAGGACCTCGGTGTCTTCACAGTAGGAATTTTCCTCCCGAGCAGGCGGTGGGTTGGTTCTCCAGGAATTTCTCCAGAATTATGCCAGTGTGGGATAGCTAAGAAGTTGTCTTAGGACCGCTCGTACCCGAGCAAAACATGGGCAGCCCGACCCGAACCACGTAGCTCGGGAGGCCCACGATATTCAAAGACAGTCTTCAAATCGTCGGCCCGGAGGAGAGAATGAGGGATCTGGTTGATCGACGGACCTGCAAATAGAAACAAGGTGAAAAGCTAGGTGTAAGAGAAAAAACGATATGCGGGGAGAGAAAAAGTACGATGCGGGAGGGGGCCGACCTGGAAAACCTAGGACTAGGGGAACTTCTCAGCTGACCCCGCCTTAGGAGGTCGGCACCTCCCAGTTGCCGCCAACAATGAATAAATCTCCCTTGCTCGGCTTGTTCGAGTCCGGGATATAATGAACGAGAAGCCTGTTCTGATCGCGAGACTTCAAGTAGAAGATGGATTTTTAGTTGTAGAGAGGCACGAGGGAATAACAGGAAAGGATGTTAAACACCTCGAGGTTGGTGCCGAGCAGTTTATTAAGTGCGGCCACCCCCATTACAATGCGAATAGATTGGAGGCGCATTGGAGGGGAAAAAGGTTTGTAAAGGACAGGAAGTGAACGAGAAGAGGGTCTAAAGGGAAGCGAATACCCCCCACAATGATGATTGTGGGGAAGGGCATGGTGTCGGAAGAGCCATTATCGAGGGACTCCCCGAGGAATGGGGCTCGAATTTGGACATCCGAAGGAATACTATAGTTTTGCCTAAATTCAAGAAGGCCCTCCGGATTATTAAGGAGACCCTTTAGATTTCCTATTCGAAAAGAGGAAAAAGAAAATGAAGATAGTAAGAAAAGGCGAAAGACTTACAGCGAAGAGAGCAAAGACAGGAGAGGAGTGAGATTTGGAGCTGTTGCAGAAGATTTTAAAGGAAGAAAAGGGGTGGTTTGCAAAAGGGCGTATGAAGTGGGATGCGCCTCCTTGGAAAGGAGATGGAATCTCGAAAGGGTTGTGAAGTGATAAAGATGAGCTTGAAAGACGGGGAAACTGATCTAGAAGACCACGTGGATGTACAAAAGCAGAAAGCTTCCTTTCCCTCGGAAAACAGAGAGGAAAAGGAAGGCTTCGGGGGCAATTGTGAGGGGCTGGATCCGAAATCGGTTCGGGTTAGGACTAATCCAACCCACGAGCCCAGTTCGGCCTAAGAAGCCATCCACGGGTTTTTGGACCATGTCGATTTGAATTGAGATGCGGATTGGGCCCAATTGGCCCATAATGGTCTAGCGCAGGGAAAGGAGAAACTGGGGGCAGCTGTCAAAACGAGAGGGAAATCAAACAAGGTTGACGGACGCACACCCCCACAATGAAAAACATGAACGGAGACGTGTAAGCTCGATGGGCCATGAACGGCGGTTAAGATGGAAGTTGGAGGAGATTCAGGGATTCGGAGAAAGGAGATAAAAAAAGGGGGAAAGAGATGAAGAAGAGGTACAAAACAAATCATACCAGTCTTTTGATTATCAAAAGCATATTGAATTTTGAGACCTGATATAAGCATCGGAGGAGGTTCGATCGTCTGAAGAAGACGACCTTGCAAGAGAGGAAAGCAGGAGCATCAAGAACGGTAATTCTTTTCCTCTCTCTACAAAAATTGACCTTACAGGTAGCAAGGGTACAATCTAAACAATAACCGTTTGGTAACTCTATTAATTGAGTCAAGTGAAGTAAAGTTGATTTTGAAGAAAGAATAAAATATAAGTGGGATATGATGGTATTTTGTTTTTAGTTGTTTGTTATGGGATCTTTTTTACTTTTTGTATGGAAAAGTGGATCATTTTTGTCTTTTAGTGAATAAAGGTAGTTGATTTTTTACTTTTTTGGGAAAAGATGGAGGGAATTTTGGTAAAAGGTGCTTTTGATGGGATGTTTAAATTGACTTAACTTTACTTGACTTTATAAGTAAAATTACCAAATGGGCCGAAATATTATTTTGGTTACACTACAACAGCCCAAGGACCAAGACTGACATACACTCAAATTTAACTGATTGCTTACACTCAAATTTAACTGATTGCTGCAATAGGTATTCATGCGATATCTTTCCGTGCCACATCTATAGCACGTATCACAATATGCCATATCATGAATATTACACTATTGGATATTCTACATTTATAAGATTCTGTACTTTTATTATACTATCAACCAGGAGAATTGTTAGATGTAAGGACAATTGTACCCTCATGTGCGTGCCTAAAAATTACGGACTTGGTTTAGATGATGATGGGGATTAGTGAGATCCTGTTTGAATGATCAGGAACGTCTTTGATGATCTGAAACCTGAAAGGGAGAAGAAAACAGAGGTCAGGGCCCAAGGCTGCTGTCAGCCAAAGGCACTCCGACGCCTGACTTAGTACAGTCACTGAACTAGGGTGAAATGAGGAAGAAGATGAGCAAAATAGCAAAGTGTATGCTGTGTATCTTGTGTACCTGTCAATGGCTTACCATGCAGGCATATATAGAGGAAAGTGGAAGGTTCCACAGTGGAGGTAGGTGAGGATACTTATCCCATCAGCCCACATCTAGGATCCTTGGTGGGGGTAGGTGAGGATATTTGTCCCATCAGACCTCCCCCAAATCCCTCACATAAATGTGGATGTGATCTGCTGATAGGAAGGAGCCCTTATTAATGGCCGGTGGCCACCCTATTTGTCAGGGGCTCTATGTGAAGTAGCTGTCCCATCCCATAATGGGGATTAGACACTCAGTGTTCACCTCGGCCAAGAGGCCGAACAGGAGAAGACGCCGAGGTCGGTTACGCCTGAGGTCGGACGAGGATGTCGACGCACGAGGCTGAGTTCAGAAGGACGTGGTTGGTACTTTTACCGAGAACAATCCTACCTTGGTAGTGGCTGAGACGCTGCCGTGCCAGGGAGATGGGAGCCGGGGCCCCTCTTGACCGGTACCATTACCGAAGTCAGATGTAACTTCGATTTCGGTAAAATACTCCACACAATTGCCCCCCAGCTCCTGACCTCGGGGGTGTAGTAACCCTTTGGGGTCGGGAGCTAGGTAGAAATGGAGTTTCCGAAACCGAACCCGTAGCTTTTAAGAGGCGTGGGGTGTAATTTTGCTTTCCGAGGCGCATTTAATAGCGCACAGTTGTATGGAGGCGGTTTAATAGCCCGCCCATATCATTATGAAGGCGACGCGGTGTTGCCACTTGTCATATCCCCGATGGCTGTGAAGCCATATCGAGGAGACGGGTGGCGTGCCCGAGGTTGTGTCTGCACGCGCGTCTTTTGGGATACGAAGAGATTTTCAACTCTGTATAAAAGATCTCGTCTTCGAAGGAGGGCTACTCTTGCTGAACCTGCTACTGCGCCTGGTGCTTCTGCCTGAGAGACCTCATCATCTGAGAAGTCCGTCTGTCTGTTCTCCTGGTCGTCTAAGAAGTTCATTAGTATGTTCAAGCATCATGTCTCAGTGAGTTCTTCTCTACTTTTTTTCTGTCATTTTCCCTTTGGGGTTTTCTTTCTGGGTTGCATTCTGTTCTTCTCCGTCACCGTCGTCCGTTCTTCTATCCATGCCGGGGAAGATGGGGGTATATAGACATCGGATAGAGACAGAACTTGCCCTAACAGAGCTTAGGAACGGATACCAGATACCGGAGAACGTCAGTATTAGGGCGGATAGCCCCGATGACCAAATCCGGCCTCTGATTTTTATAGACGGGTGGATGCCATTCCCACTAGTTGCCATTATAGAAGGTGGGGTGAGATTCCCGGTCCATCCCCTTCTGAGGGCCTGCCTCAGGAGGTGGAATCTCACCCCCTGCCAGCTCATGCCTAATGGTTACAAGATAATCATGGGCATAGCCGAGCTCAATAGGATCCTGGGGACCGACCTTGGCGTCGAAGATATTGAAGATGTCTACGACCTTTGTCGATCTCCGAAGGACGATGCGTACTACCTCCGAGTTCGGCCAAAGGAAATCCCTATAATCAACGAGCTCGAGGACAATACTAAATACGCCGGGGATGACCGCCTTTATGTCACTGGGAACTGGGAGTACGCCCCCGGAGAGCCCAAGGTGGATCACATCCCTCGTCGTCTCGGGAAGCCACCGAGTAAACATCTCTCAACTTCTTGTCTTTTGATGTATTTTTGTTCTGCCGAACTGATATACTCAAATGCTTGGTGTGCAGGCCACAGGGAGAGAAAACAGCAAGCGAAGAACTCTAGGTGGCGACGAAACGTCACCTGGTTAAAGAGAATATATAGCTACAAGGGCCACCGGACCCGATCAACTTCAGTTCTTCTCGGGTACGAGCCCGTATACCGATCTTTCATCAGAAGACGGTACGAAAATCTAAGGGGGGAGTAAGTTTTAACTTTGGCCGAAGCCAAAGTGCAAGTAGATCTAGCTGCGGGGCTTCAAGTGTCCTCCGAGATCATACCTCCTCAAGGCTCAGCCGAAGCCGAGACCGAATCCAGGGAAGAAACCCTATCAGAGGGCGAACCCGAGGAGGCTCGGCGAGAGGACCTCGTGAATCTTCATTCTTCTAGCTTAGACGAAGAGGCCGAGATGGGCCGGCGCCGTCCGACAATCGTAAGCCTTGACGTTGCTGTCTTCGGAGGCTGTCTACCCCCTCCTCGGGAGCTGCTCTCCCTTTGAGCCCGGTAAACACAGTCGTCTCTGCCCCCACTCGGTCTTCTCCTCAGCCTTCCTCAGCAACTGAGCGCTCCACCAAATCCAACCGGGACGCGATTCGGTTGGGAAAAAGGCCTAGGGTTGCAGATCCGGCCGAGGACGAACCCAATCCATTTTCTCGGCGTTCGCCGTCGCTCGTCCCTCCAACCTGGAATCCTGACTTCCTGCTGGAGGATGGCTAGCTGTTGTTGGAGGACGGCCGGTTGAGTGACGGCACTTCAGTCGTCAGCGCCCTTGCGCATGCCTGCGCTCTGCCTGGAGACATGGCAGAGCACTGGAAGCTAGGCGAGGCGGACCTGGATGTGGCTCAGATGGCCGACGCCCTCAGGGTAATTCTCTCTTCTCAGCTTGTGATCTTACTTTGACTTTTGCATTTCTGATATTGATTCTAATTCTTGCCTGCACAGATCCTGCAAAAGAGCCTGGTGTCGGCAGAGAAGGCCCACCAGAACGCTGCCCGGGCCGAGAAGGCGGAGAAGAGGAAAACGGACCTTGAGGTGGAGCTCGGCGAGATAAAAAAGAAGGCAGCCGAGCATGAGACGTTTGCCACGGGCCTCAAGACCTAGCTTGAAAAGGCTAGAGCAGAACTGGAAAATCAAGTTAAGACGACGGCTGAGCTCGATAAGAGGTGGGAGGAGGTGGAGGTTGAACTCCGCGCCGAGGCTGACAAACTCCGGACTAAAGTCGACCGGGCTTTTGATGAAGGGGTGGCGGAAGCCACCGATTTGTATGTTGCCCAGGTCCGTGAGGTCAGCCAGAAAGCCTGGAGGTTGGGGTGGACAGGCTCGCTGAGAGCGGCAGGGGTCCCTGAGGACAACCCTGTATATGCCGAGATGCCCCAGTTTCCCCCTCCTAAGCCCGTGCCGAACGAAGCTCCTGAGGCCCCTGCTGAGGAAGTCGAGGCCAACGCCGCTGAGGTCAATGCTGACGCCGAGGAGAATGCTGCTGCTGGGGGTGTCGAGGGGGCTGTGGTTTGAAATTGGTTTGATGTAATTTCCTTTTTTGATTTTTGTACTTGGGGATTTGGGGAGAGTGAAAAAGATTTGTAATCATTTTTCAATCTAAATGAAATTGGTTTTTGCTCCCAACTTGAGTAAATGTGTGATTGTCTCTTTTCTCCTTTCCCTATTTTTGTGTGGCCTTGTAACCAAAAAGTACTGGGAGATAAGACAAGTATTTGAGCTCGGCTCTGTAGCTGAGCTTAGGATATCAAGTTTGTAACCGGGACGGGTTTAGTTAGGTTCTGTAACCATAACAAAGAATCGAACTCGGTAGAACAAGATGTGCTCGGTCCTGTGACCATTGCGGAATTCGGGTTTTCAATCAGAACTTGATCGGTCCAACAACCGAACCGACTCTGATAACCGAACTGAGTGACGAGTCCTGTGACAGCGTCATAAGATAGTTCTGTAACCGAACTTGAAATGGCTAGTCGTGACCGCGCTGAAATGCAAGCTGGTCCTGTGACCGAGCTTGAGATGGCTAGTCTTGTGACCGCGCCGAGGTGAGCTAGTCCTGTGACCAAGCCGTGCCGAGTCCCATAACTTGGCCATATTTGAGAGTAGGAAAGTTTGGAAAGTAAAAACACATTCTATTAAAAGATCAGTTTATTGACTTCCAAAATCCGAATACATCTCAAAAGTAGTATTTCTTGAGGTGCGTGGCATTCCATGGACGTGGTAGCTCTTTATCCTCCATGTCCTAAAGTTTGTATGCAGACTGCCCAGCTACCGAAGTCACTTTGAATGGGCCATGCCAGTTCGGTGCAAGCTTTCCTTCGCTGGGATTTTTGTCTGCTGGAAGTATCTTCTTCAAGACTAGCTCTCCAGGTGAGAACTTTCGTTCTTTGACCTTTTGATTGTATCCTCTGGCCAACTGTCGCTTGTAGGAAGCGAGGCGGATGGCTGCTGCATCCCTTCGTTCCTCGGCCAGGTCGAGCTCTATGGCGAGGTTTACATCATTTCGGCCTTGGTCGAACAGTTTCGACCTGAGGGTCGGGAGAACGACCTCAAGTGGAATTACAGCCTCCATCCCGTAGGCCAGGGAGAAGGGTGTTGCCGAGGTTGAGCGCCTTGGGGTAGTTTGGTACGCCCAAAGGACACTCGGGAGCTCCTCTACCCATCTCCCTTTGGCTCGGTCCAGTCTCTTCTTGAGTCCGTCAAGCACGACCTTTTTAGAGATTTTAGCTTGTCCATTGCTCTGAGGATACGCTGGAGTAGAATAGTAGTTCCTGATGCCAAGCTCTTAACAGAAGCTTTTGAAGAAATTGGAGTCGAACTGAGTCCCGTTGTCCGAGACCAAGGCTCGAGGCACTCCAAATCTTGTTACGATGTTCCTCCATACGAAGTTTTTAGTATCCTTCTCGGTGATGGAGGACAACGCTTCAGCTTCTATCCAATTGGTGAAATAGTCAGTAGCCACTATCAACCATCTTTTGTTCCCTGGAGCTCGGTGGAGAGGTCCCACCAGATCTAGTCTTCACTAGACGAAAGGCCAGGGACTGGAAAGAGGACTCAGGTAATGTGCTGGGTGATGGAGAGAGTGAGAGAACTTCTGGCACTTCTCACATTTTCTGGCATAGACCTGTGCATCCTTCTGAATGTAGGGCCACCAGTAGCGTTGGCTGATAGCTCGATAAGCCAGTGACCGACCTCCAATGTGACTGCCGCAGATTCCTTCGTGGATTTCATAAAGGAAATTCTCGACTTTGCTTGGGTGAACACACTGGAGGTAAGGGCCATTGTAGGACTTTTTGTAGAGCTTGCCGTCCGGAAATAGCCAGAACCGAGCTGCTTTCAGCCTAATTTTGTGGGCTTGATTTTTGTCTTCGGGGAGCTGGTCGTCCCGGGGGTAGGAAATGAAATCATCCATCCAGCTCGGTCCGAGGTCGGCACATAGTATCTGCTGAGGTGGGTGGAGTTCTATACTTAGTCTGTCCAGTGCTTCCACTTCGACAGTCCTTTTCCTTCCTGCCTCGACAGCGGATCCAAGCTTGCAAGTGCGTCGGCATGAGAGTTGGAATCTCTGCCGATCTACCTGACTTCAGCTTTTTGGAACTGAGATAGGAGTTGCTTGGCGCGAGCTAGGTAGGTTGCCATCCTATCGTCACGGCCTGGTAGTCTCCATTCAATTGGCTCGTCACCAGCTGTGAATCACTGAAGACCACCAGTTGCCGTGCCCCCAGAATTTTTGCGCTGCTCAGTCCTGCGATTAGTGCTTCGTATTCAGCTTCATTGTTTGATGCTTTGAAGTCCAGAGTCAGAGCTTGCTCGATGACAAGGCCCTCCAGAGATTGAAGGACAATGCCTGCGCCGGCCCTTTTGGAGGTTAAGGATCCATCGACGAAGACCTTCCAAGATGAGTCGAGGAACTGTTTCCAGGACCGCTCCTGTTCCGTTTCGGTTTCGGTGGTTGTCACCTCCTTGCCCCCCAGTTCGGTGTCGAGTTGGCTCGGTACCGAACTAGGAGATGTGAATTCCACAATAAAGTCTGCCAACACCTGGGCTTTGATTGCCGTTCTGGGTTGGTATTGGATATCATATTGTCCCAGTTCGACAGCCCATTTGGAGATTCTTCCAGAGAAGTCTGCTATCCTGAAGAGGGACTTGAGTGGATGTTCGGTCACAACCACTATGGAATATGTCTGGAAGTAGTGAGAGAGCTTGCGGGAGGCACTGACAAGTGCAAATGCGAGCTTCTCCAATGGCAGGTATCTTGTCTCGGCATCCAACAAGATTTTGCTTGTGTAATAGATGGGTTTTTGCTGCCTGTCTTCTTCTCGGACGAGCACCAAGCTCACTGCATGGTCCGAAACAGCTAAGTATAAGTACAAGACCTCGCCTTGCGCCGGGGTGGATAGCAAGGGAGGTGAGGAAGGTATCCTTTGAGCTCCTGGAGGGCACTTTCGCACCCCGGGGTCCATTGGAACCTTGAGCTCTTCTTCAGGAGTTGGAAGAAGGGGCGACATTTATCTGAAGCTCGGCTAATGAAGCGGTTCAATGCTGCTGCCATCCCTATAAGCCTTCGGACTTGTTTGGTCGTGGTCGGACTTTGAAGGGCCTGGATTGCCGAGATTTGATCGGGATTGGCCTCTATTCTTCGTCTAGTGACCAGGCTGCCCAGGAATTTGCCCGAGCCGACGCCAAATGCACATTTGGAGGCGTTCAGCTTGAGCTTGTATTGTTTGAGGACGGCGAAGGTTTGATGTAGGTCAGCCAAGTGGTCATGTGACCATTTAGACTTAACGACCATGTCATCAATGTAGACCTCAACCGTCTTGCCGAGTTGGGCCTGAAACATCTTGGCCACCAGCCTCTGGTAAGTGGCACTAGCGTTCTTTAACCCGAAGGGCATCACCTTGTAGCAGTAAATGCCTCTGGGTGTTATGAACGCGGTTTTTTCCTGATCTGGTCTGTGCATCGGAATTTGATGGTAACCTCGGTAGGCATCGAGGAAACTCATCCTATCGTGCCCAGCAGTGGCATCGATCAGCTGGTCTATCTTCAGAAAGGGAAAGTTGTCTTTGGGACAGGCTTTGTTGAGATCGGTGAAGTCTACGCAGACCCTCCAGCTTCCATTCTTCTTTTTTACCACAACCGTGTGGGCTAACCACACAGGGTAGTGGACTTCTCTGATAGCTTCAGCTTCTAACAATTTCTTGACCTCCTCGGTCACAGCCTCTACTTGCTGGATTCCCTACCTACGAGTCTTTTGGACTACAGGCTTGTGCTCGGGATCCACATTTAGCTTGTGGCACATGACCTCGGGGTCAATGCCAGGCATCTCATATGGGGTCCAGGCAAAGACCTCCCTATTCTGTAACAGGAAGTGAAGCATCTCGGCCCTTTCTTGATTCGTAAGCTGACTACCGAGCACGAAGAACCTCTTCGGATCGTTGGGATCGATCCTGACTTCGGTGAGGTCTTCAACGCTCTTCTGCTCGGGGGTTCGGCCAACAGCCTCGAGCTCGGCCTCGAGCTCGGTCATATGAACTCTCTGCGGTTCTGCTTCTCCGGGGACCACGACCAGGAGGCACTCTTTGGCCATAAGTTGGTCACCGCGGATTATGATTACTTTGAAGCCACCTTCCCCGTCCTGCAACGAGAATTTGAGCTTCTGGTGATGAGTGGAGGGGATAGCTTCCATGTTGTGCAGCCAGGTCATTCCCATGATGGCATTGTATGGGGATGGCGCATCTACCACCAGGAAGTCTGCTGTCATGGAGGGTCATCCCACTTCGACCTTACGGGAGATCTTCCCTTTGGGGTACACAGACTTGTAGCTGAAGCCCACCAGTGGGGTGCGAGCCGCCTGCAGGTCTTCCTCTCTTAGACCCATCTTTTTGAAGCAGTCAAAATAGAGCATTTCCGATGAGCTTCCGGGGTCCACCAGGATCCTTTTGACATTGAAATTCTGCAACCTCATAGTCAGGAGCAGGGGATCATTGTGGGGTAGCTGGACCCCGTCCAAGTCTTGGTCAGAGAACCAAATCTTTGGTCTCTCAATACGTGCCTTCTTTATCGAGGGATCGAGCTCGGCCGTCATTACTTGCTTGCCGTGCTGAGCCCTCCTAGCCTCAACGCGGGCCTAGTCACTGCCCCTAGGAGCGGAAGCAAGGTGGATGACGTCGATGGTTCCCACCAACTCATCGCTATCCCGGTCATCGGGCTGGCGTTGTTGAGTTTGGTTGACTCTGGCTTCTTCTTTGACGTGATCTCTGAGGTGCCCGTCCTTCGCGAGCCTTTCGAGGTGTGCCTTGAAGGCGTGACAGTCCTCTGTCCTGTGTCCTTTATCTTTGTGATAGCCACAGAACTTGCCCTGGTCTCGGGTAGAGGGATCGCCCTTCATAGGCTGGGGCCATTTGAAGAAGAGTTGGGCTTGGATCTTGCCGAGGAGCTTGTAAATAGGCTCCTTAAAGATGGTATTGACAGCCTTGTAAGAGGCGCCACTTGGTTTCGGCTTCGCGCTGCCTCCCGAGGTGGGAACAGAACGCGCTGCCGAGGTGGATGGCTCTCTGTTTCTGTCCGCCTCCCTCTTGGCGAGCTTCTTTTCCTTCTTGGAAAGTCGATCCTCTTGCCAGTGGCTGTGGCTTTCTTGAGCTCGGACTTCGTCTTCTTCTTGTTCAACGTACTGGTTCACCCGGGCCATCAGTGCTTTCACCGAGGCCACGGGGAACCGCACCAGTTCCTTCCGAAGCTCATCGCCCGGCAACAAAGCTTGTTGGAAGGACTTGATGGCCACTTCGTCGTTGGCACCTTCGATCACGCTGTAGATGGTCCAGAACCTCTTGGCGAACCGAGTGATATTTTTCGGTCAGCCTCATTTTGATTGAAATCAGGTCGGCGTCATTCTTCGGGATGACCCGGTGTGCTTGGAACTTCTCGACGAAGAAATCTCGGAGCTGTGCCAGCTCGAAATCGATCCCTCGGAGAGTGCACAGAACCACCGAAGTGGGAGGTCACCCAGTCTGGAGGAGAAAACCTTGCAATCGAGGTTGCCGTCACCGCCAAACACCGACATCTTCTGGGTGAAGTGTAGGAGGTGCGCCTCGAGGTCTGAAGTCCCGTCATAAAGATTGAACCGCGGGACGCTAAACTTATCAAGGAGGGGATGATCTCTGATTTCCCGAGTGAATGGAGACGTGTTGTGGTTCTCGCTGTTTCTTGTGGCTAGCCGACCTCGGGTGAGGCCAGCGAACTCCATATTCTGCTGTGCGGCGAGCTTGATTTGCTGATCAATATAATCAGCCATGTCGGGGTCAGCCTCAGTCTCCCGCCTTTGTTTTTGGCGGTGCTGCTGGTCAGCGCTGGCGTGGATGCTACTCGAGCCCTCTTCGTGAGCTCGGTCACGCCTTTTGTTTATGATTTGCCTCAGATCTGGCCGACCTTTAGCAGCTTTCCGGGTTTGCTGTTGTGCACGAGGCACGAGCGGAGTCTCGGCTAGGGCCTTCTGCCCCTCGAGCTGCTGCTGGAGCTGGAGGATTTGAGCTTTTTGCTCTTCGATTATTTGGTTTTGAGCCTTAATTGCTTCGGCTTGGGCCTCAGCATCCTCCTCCAGGGCCATGTCGTCGCTTTCATCGTCGAGGTGGACGTGGTCCTCTTCCATGTGGTCCTCGTGGTGAGACTGGTGAGGATCAGACTGCACTGGAGCCTTGCCCCATTGGGGCTGTCCCTGAGGAGGAACGTCCTTACGGGGTGGCTCGGTGAAAACGACTTCCAGACTTGGACGCTCCGCCTGAGAGGTAGTCAGCCTGACCCGTTCCAGTACGGGACCGGGGAGAGGAGATGCGGCTGCATCCCTTGACGACGAGTGTGTCACCGTGACGGGAGATCCTACACTTCTTATTCCAGATTCTCCGCCAACCCTCCTGTGCTGAGGATTAGGCGGCCTGACTGCTTTTTCCTGGTTTGTCACCAGGGGAGGTGGCATGGAGGACAAGAACGTCTCTGGCTGCTTGGACATGGATGGTCCAGCAACGCCCTTTCCCTTCCTAGACTTCGGAGGCATGGCTTTCAGGATGAAAATATGGATTTTTTAAATCGTTCCCCACAGACGGCGCCAATTGTGCGTGCTTAAAAATTACGGACTTGGTTTAGATGATGATGGGGATTAGTGAGATCCTGTTTGACTGATCGGGAACGTCTTTGATGATCTGAAACCTGAAAGAGAGAAGAAAACAAAGGTCAGGACCCGAGGCTAAGAAAACAAAGGTCAGGGCCTGAGGCTGCTGTCAGCCAAAGGCACTCAGACTCCTGAGTTAGTGTAGTCACTGAACTAGGGTGAAGTTAGGAAGAAGATGAGCAAAATAGCAAAGTGTATGCTGTGTATCTTGCGTACCTGTCAATGGCTTACCATGCAGGCATATATAGAGGAGAGTGGAAGGTTCCACAGTGGAGGTAGGGGGGATACCTGTCCCATCAGCCCACATCTAGGATCCTTGGTGGGGGTAGGTGAGGATACTTGTCCCATCAGACCTCCCCCAAATCCCTCACATAAATGTGGATGTGATCTACTGATAGGAAGGAGCCCTTATCAATGGCCGGTGGCCACCCTATTTGTCAGGGATTCTCTGTGAAGTAGCCATCCCATCCCATAATGGGGATTAGACACTCAGTGTTCACCTCGGCCAAGAGGCCGAACGGGAGAAGCCGCCGAGGTCGGTTACGCCTGAGGTCGGACGAGGATGTCGACGCACGAGGCTGAGTTCGGAAGGACGTGGTCGGTACTTCTATCGAGAACAATCCTACCTTGGTAGTGGCTGAGGCGCTGTCGTGCCAGGGAGATGGGAGCTGGGGCCCCTCTTGACAGTTACCATTACCGAAGTCAGATGTAATTTCGGTTTCGGTAAAATACTCCACACCTCAAAATCTCTAAAAACAACATTTGATCTCCAAAATTATTTCCTTTGTTTTTAATAAGAGCTCAAGATTCTTGCAGCAAGGTGCAACTGATCCGTAAAAGTTTCAAGAAAAGAGGATTTGTTTTCACTTGAAGGAGGAAATCTTCATCTGTACCCCTCTTATAATAAAATAAAAATCCCCCTTATCAGAAATGTCTGGTCATTTTTTATGTACAGAAATAAAACCAAAACTATGGGCAACACAAAAAATCAGAATAATTCTTCTTTCTGTTCAGAATTCTCTGTCACAAAATCAAGAGGAATTCTTTTTTGTTTTGGGTTACCTAGCTAGAAAGCAGGTAGAAATGCATGATTCCTCTTAGCCAAAGACGAAAACCCATAAAGGCGCAGAACTTGAAGAAGACCATGGAATTCCCCAAAGCTAATAAAATTTGCAATACACCAATGGAGGTCCAAACGGTCCTTCCATATTAACAAAAGGAAATCAAGATATATTCCACTTGAGAATTATAACTATTTATTCATCTATCTTTCTTTCTATGTTACAAGAACCGCTACAAATCAACAGTAAGAGCACAGGCGTTTTGAATCGGTTGGCAACGGCACGCTTCGCTTCTCTTGAACCCCAAATGGTAGCACAAACACACGCCCGAGAACCCCATCTTCGGTTCCATGGCTTTGGCCGATGGAGGGTGAGATTGAAAGGGAAGGCTCATGGAGAGGTCGAGGTTCAGGTCAAGATACTGCTGCTGCTCCACTACCTCGCTCGTCCCACTGCTATTAGCCTCTTCAACAGAGTCTAAGACATTGCTCCTTTTACTTTCAGAAGAGAAGAGAGCGATCTCTTGAGTCCTTGTGTGAGAGGACGAATTGGTCAAGTTAGAATTAGATGATTCTCCAATGGGTCGATGAGTATGAGGATCAAGCCCACGGTTCAAGAGCTTGCGCTTGATGTGGGTGTTCCAGTAGTTCTTTATCTCGTTATCTGTTCTTCCAGGCAAGCGTCCAGCAATGAGAGACCACCTTCAATCAAAGAAGTAGGTGATGAGATAAAGCAACAGAGAAAAAAATGACCCATGATTATAGGTAGAAGTACTGGATTTGTTTGACTTACTTGTTTCCGAGTAGGCTGTGGAGTTTGATGATGAGCTCGTCTTCTTCTTCAGTGAAATTGCCTCTTTTGAGATCAGGCCTGAGGTAGTTTATCCACCTTAAACGGCAACTCTTCCCGCAGCGGAGCAGACCTGGTGGAACATGCAAACAACCCCAGAAACCCAATTAGATTTTTGTAGTAGTATCTGACGTCTTTCTCTTATCCTTTTCCAACAATAGTGAATTGGGATAGAAAAATACAGAAAGATTGATATTGATAAAACCTGCAGCTTTGGGCAGAGATCTCCAACATCCCTCTCCATGTGCTTTGATGTAGGAGATGAGGCGCTGGTCTTCCTCCTTGGTCCACGCTCCTTTGTTGGTATGTGCCTTCTCACAGCAAGGAGAACGACCCATCTATGTACCTATGGAATATTGATGGATAGATTGATTTTTTTTGGAGGTAAGTTGTGCAAGAGAAAGATAGGTGGTGAGTGTGGATGTATTGGTACGGAGGGCGTGTTTGTATTGCTGAGAGAGAGAGAGAGAGAGATGGGTTTGTTTATTGGTAAGAAAAAGGTGTAAGGACAGGTAATGTGGAGAAAGAGTGGAAGAAGGGAAGACGGGATTTATATGTGAAAAGGGCAAGAATCGGAGCGCCAATTGACTCGATCCTTGTGGCTATTTGACCGAGTTGTTGGGATAGACGAGTGGTTAATAAGAGAGAGCAGGATATGGTAGGTAGGTCTACTTCTGCTTGGTTCCTCTTTCTGCCTGGTTCCTCTTTCGTTTGGGTCACACCACCCCCACGTCAGTCTCACAAGGCAGAGCTTTGTGACAATTGCAAATCCAGCATTTTTCATATGGGTCCCCATTATCACTTAGACATGTGGTAGGATCCATCTGTCTTCTCTATGATCCTCTTATCACTCCAATTGTTTCCATTACAATCCATGGGTTCAACTAAGATCATTCAATTATTCAAGCAAATGGAGTCCATTCTTATCAATTGGATGATCCTCGGCGTCCAAATAAGACTGATCATTGGTAGATCAGTAGAGATAATACTCAAAATACTATCAGGGTCCACAATTTAGATTTTCTATGTGGGTCACATATCTGCGACATGGAACAGAATGAGCTGCTGCAAAGTTTTGGTTTGTGAAAGACTAACATGGAAGTTTGACCCTAGTTTTGGTATTGTTTTTGCCTGCTTCCACCGACGTTTCTGAGCAGCACTCAGTCCATACTCCATATAAGGTTTTCTAGAAACCCTAACGCTTCCTACATTAACATGTAGTTTGGTGACCCATCCCCTGTCCTTGTGGAGCAAGTGGTCCTTTTCTATATTTTTTTAATGCAGAGATAAGTATCACTGCCTTTTTCCTCTTGTATTGGATTCGAGTCTACAATATCCCAAGATTCTTTTGACCAGAAAATGAAACCAATGACCCTTTTAGGTACACGAAACTTCACGAACCCGGAGGTGGAGATTTCGAGACCCACTAGAAGAGAAGATGTGATGCCTTGGATAGAACCTGAAAGGAGGAAGAAGAAAAGAGCAGTCAAAGACCCTGGCTGTGGGCAGCGCAAGGCTCTCCGATGCCTAATGATGGACCCGAAAGGAATCTTCCGCCCTCTCTTTCCGCACCCCGGGGGCTGACCTGGGTCTCGGCGGAGGAGGGAAAATCTCGGGTATCAACATTTTTGTACGGGTATGCCAGATTTACTTTCTACTTGGAATTTGAAATGGTGATAATCCGGAGATTCACCTTCACAAGTGGAAAGGAAATCAATCATTTTTTCTAACTTTTCAAATTGCATTAATATTAAGAAAAGAGACAAGTTTGTTTTTTTAGAATGCCGTAGGAGACGTTTTTGTTTGTTTGCCGTAAAAGGCGATTCTGCCGTGAAAGGCGATTTTACAAAACTCATCAAATGTAAAAGACAAGAATTATGATTTCTTTTTGTTTCTTTAAGAAATACAAACTACAATAGAAAAGTAAGAAAATGGATTTAACTTTTCAGGAGATTGTGGGGACACGTTGAGATCGACGGTCGCAAGTCATGTATGGGATTCGCCATCGTCCTTCAAATGAAAACATGTGATGCTTTGATTCTTTGGCTTGGCTCCTAACCTCGGTTTTTTAAAGAACAAGGACCAAGAGAAGGTCCTATATCCAATGAAAAACCAAGTAAACGGGCTGAAAAGCCACGTTTAGGCCATGTTGGAGAAGGAGGTGACCTTGGGGGGGGTGGCCCCCCAAGGGACGTTGATCACCTTGTGGTGCTTCCAGGAGCAAAGAAGCAGAACTTCGTCTCTCTCTTGGATTTTTTGGATTTTCAGAGCTTGCACTTGGGATCTATTTTCATCATGCTTTCTTCTTGGAATGAACCTCCTTTTATAGGCTTTTGGTAGTCATGAGGTGTTTATTGGCATTGATGGCCATGATGAAAGAATTGATGAGGAGTTACAAGTTGATTTTGTAACTCCTTTTTCAAGGCTTGTGATTGGCCAATGAAGGTAGTGGGCATTTAATCATCTTTATGCTTCATGATGATGGGAGTTTCATGAGTTTAATGCCATGATTGCTTGGATTTGTAACTCCCAAATGCTTGAATCTGATTGGGCCGTCCAAAATAATGAGTTAATGACCGCATTAAGTTGTCATAAACGGGTCAATTAACGTCATTAAGTGGTCGCCCAGGCATGTGAAGAGTCGCGGGCCGCGCTGCGCCTTTTGAGATTCTTCTTGCGATCATCACAAGTGGATCCACGCATTGTTTGATGTCGGATTACAGTGCAATTTCAGACATTAATTGACGTTGGTGGGCCGGTGACTTCTGTCTTGTTGATTTCACGATCGATCGGACAGAAAGTGCACTTTCTTGGTCAGCCGGTTGGCGATCTTGAGGCGATCGGTGATGATTTCATGCTTTTGACGGCAGATCCGAGATGTCGACGAAGATCAGTCATTTTCAAGCATCAAACATTGGATTTTCCGAAAATCACAGAGGCCAGATCACCCGAAACACGAAAAGATCGAAAAACGATCAATTTGGTGCAAAATCCGACGACCCGGATTTGCAGGGTCGCCGGGTGACCATGCACCCAGGGTCGCCGGCGACCTTAGGGTTTTTTGCCCTTTGGTCGCCGAGCTTCGTTTTCGGCCGATTTTGCGTCTTTTTCGCTCCTTTTTTCTTCTGTATTTTCTTGACATTTTTCCTCAATTATTGACATCATTTTCTTGGAGAAAACTTGACGAGAATCCGCGCAAAATCGGAGCACAAAGTTTCCCATTTTTCGGGAAAGCCGAAGACTTTGTAGCCGATTTTCCGTCAAGAGTCGAAACTAGGTCAAACGATGTCGGAATGACCTGAAAATTGAGGTGAAGCTTCTTGAGCAGTGGATAGGACCAACCATGGGCTTTTATTTGAGTTTTGAAGTCGTTTGGGGTCCCATCGATGCTTCACTTGATTTTGCTGCGGGGAAAATGCCGAGCTTTGATATGTGGTCAAACGATGTCCGATTGACCTGAAATTTGACGGGGAGCCTATTGGAGTCATTTTGAGACGTTCCATGGGCTCTGTTTTGGATCTCATGGTCCCGGGTTGCTCCGCCGCCGGTAGGCTTGATTTTTTCTCGTTGCATCGAAACCTGGTCAAACGTTGTCGGAATGACCTGAGATTCGACGTGCAGCCTTTTAGAAGCATATTGAAGCCACTCATGTATTTTGTTTGATGAGTGATGGCTTCGGTGGTTCCCGCCGCCGGGAGGCTTGATTTTACTGTTCGAGCATTGATGGAGGGTCAAACATTGTCGGTTTGACTTGAAATTTGGCATGGAGCCCATTTGGAGACATTCTGGAGTCATCCGTAGGCTCTGATCAAAGTTTTGGTGTCTTTGATGATGTCACCGCCGGAAGCGCTTGTTTAGCTGTCGGAGCAGTGAAGTTAAGCCAAACGCTGTCGGAATAGCCCGAAACCTCAGGTGTACCCCTCTTTTAGCTGTTTTGAAGGATCTCTCAGTTTCTGTCTGATTCTGACAAAATCTGATGCTTGAAGTAGCCTTGCCTGTTTTGTAGCAGGATGCAGCTTCACGAGGCTTCTTGATGTTGAGGAGACATAGTGACTTTTTTGGTGTCAACAAATGTCCCCTCGAGGTACAGCGACGAGTAGCTTTTTGGAGTCGATGTGCCTCAAAGAGAAACTTGGAGGAGAGATTCCAACTTGACCAAGAGTATTGAGCATTTTTTTTTTTTTTGAATAGCCTTCTGAGTTCCGGGGGATTTTATGGTAGTGAGAGGGATCACGTACCGTCTCAAGGCAAAGTTTTGAAAATGACATGGGGTATTTGGATTTTGGGTTTTGGATTTCGGTTGTTTTTTTTTTTTCTTTTTGTACCTTGTGACCTAACAAGCTGTATGTGGCAGGTTAGGGGGTCGGGGTTTGATTTTTGGTTTTGACTTTGTGACCCAACAAGCTTTATGTGGCAGGTTGGGGGGTCAGATTTGGTTTGTTGGTTTTGGATTTTGATTTTGGTTTTGGTCTTGTAACCTAACAAGCTGTATGTGGCGAGCTAGGGAACCGGAATTTGGTTTTGTGAAATGTCAATTTCAAGATTTTGGCTCAATTTGGTTCATGAGGTTGGATGGTTTGGTTTTTGGAAACTCATGAGACTTTCTTTTCTCTTTTTTTTGAATGGTCCCATCAACTCAAAAGAGGCATGGGACTTTTTTTTTTTTTTTGCTCTTTTCTTTTTTTTTTTTTTTGCTCTTGGTAAGAGGAATATTTTGACTAAAAGCCACTTTTAGTGCCTAGGTGGTCAAACATGGCTCATATGGGCTAACCCATAGGACCTTAGGCTTTGGAGATGGCCTAGATCTCATATGGTGTCATATTTGTAAAGAATATCTAAAAATATCTCTTTTGTGTAGAGAATATCTAAAAATATCTTTACTTGGAGAGAATTTCTCAAGTTTTCTTTTTGTGGAAAGATTCTCTCAAAATATCTTTCTTTTTGGGAAAGTAGCTAAATTTTAGCACTTACCTCCTTTCTTTCTCCTTGTTTCCTCTTTTGGCTTGCTCTCTTCTATAAAAGCAACAGGGTTGTTTCTTTTGCTCCATTGCTTTCTTTTTACAAGAAATCTTCAAGAGTGCTCTCCAAGATAAGAAGTGCTTTCTCTTCTTCAAGGATCTCCAAGCTTTTCTTCTTCTTCTCCATCAATGGCTTCAAGTAAGTTTTCTTCCTCCTCAAGAATCTCCATTGTAGAAGTAGCTTCTTCATTTTTTCTTTTCTTCTCTTCTTCTTTTCCTTTTCTTTTTCTCTTCTTTCTTTCTTTTTTTTTTCTTTAAGCACGTTTTTCTTTTCTTTTTTTTTTTTTGTGCTTCTTCTCCTTTCTTTTTTTCTCTTTTTTTTTCTTTTCTTTTTTTTTTCTTTCAGCACGTTTTTCTTTTCTTTCTTTTTTTTCGTGCTTCTCTTCTTTTTTTCTTTTTTTTTTTCTTTTCTCACGGTTTTCTCCCTTTTTTTTTCCGTGAACTTTTTTTTTTCCATGCTGATTTTTGTTTTCTTTTTCTTTTTTTTCAGCATTTTTCTCTTCTTTTTTTTTTTTTTTGCTGTTTGTTTTTTTTTTTCTCTTGGCTGTACGGACGGCCTGCCACGTGGCAGTGGGCCACGGCCTGTGGGCCAGAAATTTCTTTATTTATTTATTTATTTATTTATTTATTTTTGCTGAGATTTTTTTTCTCCCATTCTTTTTCTTTTTCCTTGTTTGCTCACCATGATAATGAGGTTATGTAATTTCAATATGTATGCATTTTTTTTTTTTTGTTTGATGCATCAAGATAGAAGGCTAGAGTCTCTAGGTCAAGCCAACATGATTTTTGACTTGGACAAAGTTTGATTGGTTTTGACCAAATTGGGTTGGAATTGGTCAAACTTTGGTCATGGTTTTCCTAACATTTAATGCATGATGATATATTTTTGATGCATGAGTTTTGGTAAATGGATTTGGAAGTATGATGATGCATACCTGAAAATCTTTTGAAAGTATCGGGATTTTGAGCTCACAGCGATGTTGAGCTCTTTCTCGGTCTTGCCGGATTTTGAGGAAGTTTGCAATTTTTGGATTCTGAAGCTCGCAGCAATGTTGAGCTCTTTTCCAGATTTTGCGGAAGTTTGATGAGATTGGCTTGTTCTCGCAGCGATGTTGAGTTCGAACCTTCTTTGAGAATTCTCCACTGACTATGAGCTCGCAGCGCTGTTGAGCTCATCTTCAGGCTTCCTGTCTTTTTCGGAGTATTTTCCTTTTCTTTGGAATTGCCCCGGAACCATGTCAAAATTTTGCTAGAATTTTTTGTAGCAGAATTTTGTCATTTTGATGTTGATTGATCTTTTCTCTTCCATCTTTTGCAGGTAGTTCTTCTAGAACGAACAAAGGTAAAGGTCCTGTTACTGACGCACCTCGTCGGTCTGCTAGATCTTCCAATGCGGCCGTTCAGTAGGCTTGGGAGAAGGTCCAGTTTGTTGAGAAGAACTTGGAAGAGTGTGATTCCCTCAATCATGATGAGATGAGACAGCGATTGATCGCTCTCAAAGATGAGGAGTTCTATAAGATCATGGTAAGCAGCCGTCCTTCGGTTACAGACGATCAGAGCGTTGTGCTCAAGCCTACCTTCTTATTTGGTGATGCAGTCCCCGACGACTTGACATACCAAAGGAGATGTTTTCAGTTCTCTTACACAGCAGATGGTGAGGAGAGAACTATTTCCACTTGGTCGTCTTTCGATCGGACCATCTCGATCCTGAGCCTTTCTCCCACGTGCCCTAAGAGGGAAGAACCTCCGAGCTGGGTGAAGAGGACCAGTGTGATCAAGACCAGGATTTTTATTGGTGGACCTTCCAGTTTTGCAGAGAAGCCACCTGTCCGTATGGACATGTTGATGCCAGCCAGTGGCTACCAAGGTTCTGATCATCCATCGGTTGATTTGAGACCGGTGGGCCTTGGCGTTTTTCTGGGTGACGGCAGCAATTGGGTGAAGCCTTTTCGACTTCGTGGCCGTTTCAGTGCTGACTCGAGCTGGGAATCATGGACTGATTACACCCTGAGGATTGGTGAGGCCGTTCTTTGGGAGGCCGAGATTTTTTTATGCGGTTCGCGCTTTTCGGCAAACCGTCGTTTTCTCCGATGAGGCTTTCATGGCCATGCTGGAGTCATTCCTTCCACAAACCAACACCTTCATTGTGACGAATGGTGAGATTGGTTTTTCTTTGAATAAACTGAGCACCATCACCGGATTGCCTATCCTCGGCAAACTGTATGAGGAGTTTATGCCTATTGACAGTGACCTTGAAGAGCAGTCTGAGGAGTTTAGGCTTGTGTACTTTCAGCTCGTCGCCTTCTATGATTTTTTGAAGGAGAATGAGAGCTCGAAAGTTAGGTGCAGCGGTTGGAGAAGTTGCAGCTCCAACTTTTTTGACAGCGGGGATTCTTCTGATGGCATGGCCCAAGATGCTAGGGCTAAAGCATCAAATTTGAAGAAGATCGCTGCTATGCGAGAAGAGTTAAAGAAGTTCTTCGCAAGCACGAATGCCATTTGTCCTGACATTGTGTTGCGGAGAGATCTCGCTGTTTACCTCACTTACTGGCTAGGTGAGGCTGTTTTTGCTGGAGGAGATGGAACGCACATCAGGCCGCACTGTATTTTTCCGGCTTGTCAGATGGCGTTTGGAGAGCGGCTGGCTTTGGTACCTGCTCTCTACTCCTATTTGTGTACCGAACTTCAGGCTGCTGCTTTCCTGGTTCGGCTTGGGCTTCCCATGAACAGGGTATTTTCTGCCCACATCTTCTATTCGTGGTATGTATACCACTGTCCTAGCTTCCATCGTTTGGGAGTTGCACAGGACGAAGATCCTTTTATGATTCGTTTGGCTAGAGGGACAGCCGTTCCCGAATCGCTTTTATCTGCCAGTTTGAGGATCCGACGATTTAGGGACGTCGAGATTGGGCAGTCTTCAGTGAAGCTTTCTCCGGGTTTGCGGAAGAAGGCTTTTGACTTTGGTGTCTCCCGTGATTCGACCAGGGCAGGGTCGGGAAGACATTATGCTTTGACAGACGCGGAGAAGAGATGGCTCTTCAACATACGGGTTGGTACGATGGTGTACCACAGACATCTTTTCGTCGATATCCAGCCGTATGTCCCTTCGCGTTTTGCATTGCAGCATGGCTTCTCTCAAGGCGTTGTTGGAGCGCCTTCGTGCATGGTGAAGCGTTTCAGAGGTTTACAGGATGGGATAAATGCATGGGCTTTTTATAGTGCAGAAGACACTACCGCCATGATTTTCTATCCTGAGCTGCCCACTTTCCGGACTGCTGGCTTCACGAAGTGGTTCGTGGAGAGCTTGTCAGTGTACCTGGGGTTTTCCAAGAAAGAGCTCGATGTCAAGCAGTCTCCTGGGAAGGGTCTTGGCAAATCAGATGGTGTCCGCCGGGAGGAAGTTTTCGCCTTCCTTTCTAGAGAGAAACACAAGATAGGCTTTCTCAACGGGCAGGACATCATCAGATCAGGAGCTGCACAAGGAATTCCTGGTGAGGTCTTGAGACAGTTGGAGGAGGAGGAGGCCGAGATCGATGCTATGATACAGGCAGAGCATACGAAGGCTTCCATGGAGTCTACTAAGAAGAATAGACCATCCAGTGAGGACTCTTGTGAGAGGCCTGATGTTGATAGTGGGGCAGGACCGTCGAGCAGATTGACCCGCCGAGGCAAGAGGAGGAGAGGACAACGCCATAACATGAGACGGCATGATAGTCCTTCTGATCTTGAAGTTCCTCTCACCATTGCTGAGGAGGTGTCTGAGGATGCTGACGAGCCTCCGGAGAAGAGAAGCAGAGAAGAGGAGACAGCTGGTATGATCATCTTTCTTTCCTTTGTTTCTTCTTTTTTTTCTTGTGAAAGATTTTGTTTTGATCTGCTGCCTCTCTGTTTTTTTTTTTAGCAGAGGACGATGACCTGGTGATGCCTGAGGTTCCTGCCGATGAGGCAATGACGGATCCAGTCGTGGCATCTGAGGAAGAGCCCAAGGACTCTGGAGTGGTTCCAGAACCTTCACCTGGTATGATTTGCTTTGGCTTTTTTTTTTTCTTGTTTGTGCTGCCATTTACTAACATGTAGCTTTTGTTTTCTTGTCAGCTAACTTGCTAGAGGATTTTGACGATTTCGAGCCATCCATGGACGCCACTTCTGACGATGCTTCGGATGAGCTCAAAGAGGCAGAGAGTACTCCGCCGGTTGTCGAAGCAGGTATATTTGCAATAATAATCTTGATGTATTTTTGACAAGGACAAGATTATATTCATACCTTTTTGTCTTTTTCCTTGACAGATTGTGGAGCAGCAGGAGAGGTTCCTCCGTCTTCCTCAGAGCCAGAACAGGGGATACCTACGGCTGATCAAGGGGCTTCTTCTTCTTTCAATGAGTCAGCTTCTTCCGTTGGAAAGAGTCTATTGATTACTCTTCCAATGGAGCATGACATGGGCAGTCAGGCACCAGAGCATGGCGAATCCTCATCTGCACCGCACCTTCAGTATGCAAGGAAGGTGTTGAAGACTGTATTGAGCTCATGGGTTGAGACTCTTTCTTCAGGTCATTTGGAAGCTGGTTTTGGCATGATCAAGCATGTGCAGGACATCCTTGCTGATAGCAAAGAAGTCGGTCTGGACATCGCAAGCGCCAAGGATTTTGTTGAGGAGATCATCACCTTGGGGAACAAGTGGACTGAGACCAAGAGTTTCCCAGATGGTGACTTCTTTAATGAGATGTTCATAAAACCTTCCAGCAAAGTAAAAGTTGAGCTGACTGAGGTCACGGAGACTCGAAGGCAGATCGTTCGGGAGAAGAACGTTACCGAGTTATCCATCATGGGGCTGAAGCAAGACTTGGACCGCCTTGATAAGGAGGTCGTCGAGGTTAGGCAGCGTCTTGATCTTTTAGAGGAAGAAGCTACTGCCAAATGGACCGCCATTGTGGAGGCTTGTGACAAGGAGGGGACTTTCATTCGCCAGGTTGAGGAAGCTGAAGGTAATGTCCGGAGGAAGACTCAGGAGCATGAGCAGTGGCAGGTCCTCTGGGAAGAACTTCCTCGTGCTGCAGATGGGTCCCGGCATTCGGCCGCGTTTTATGGGAACATTTTGAAGAAGCGTGGCCTAAAAACTTTGGAAGTTAAGGCCAAGGGTCTGCTTGAGGAATTGAACCTTTGGTTGAAGACCATGTCGGATTGAGCTCCTGAGTTGTAACAAACTCTTTTTCCTTCTTCTTTTTTTTGGTACCTCCATGTATAAACAGTTTTGGTACTATATTTTTTGTATCCCCTTCCTTTCACTTAAATCATTGATAAAAATAATTTTGAGCAAAAGTTGATGGGAATGTTTGTTTAAGAATTTGATCAAAAGGTTGTCATTTTGTTAAAATCTTTTGTCAAATGATTGTTTTGGGCATGAAAGCCAATTTTGTGGCGAAAAGCCTGGTTTTTGATGGTTTGAAAACCGAAATTTTGAATGGTATGAAAGCCTAATTTTGTCTGTGGCATGGGAGCCAAATTTGTTTGTGGCATGAGAGCCAAAGTTTTTTGGATGGCGTCAAAGCCGAATTTTGGAATGGCATAGAAGCCGAATTTCATTTTGTGGCATGGGAGCCAAATGTTGTTTGTGGCATGAGAGCCAAAGTTTTTGGATGGCGTGAAAGCCGATTTTGGCGTTTATAGCCGAAATTTTTTTTGTTTTGGCATTTATAGCCGACTTTTGGCGTTTATAGCCGGATTCGGCGTTTATAGCCGAATTTTGTTTTGTTTTGGCATAAGAGCTAGATTTTTGAAAACCAAGTTTTGTTTTGTTGGCATGAAAGCCAATTTTGGCGTTTATAGCCGAAATTTTTTTTTTTTGTTTTGGCATTTATAGCCGAATTTTGGCATTTATAGCCAGATTTTGGCTTTTATAGTCGGATTTTGGCGTTTATAGCCGAGTTTTGGCGTTTATAGCCGGATTTTGGTTTTCAAAATGCGGGTATCGACTAAATGTCGCCTCCCCGCTGAATGGTCTTGTAAGTATCGATGGAATGTCGCTTCCTTGCTCATTCGGTTTTGCGAGTATTGATGGAATGTCACTTCCTCGCGGGCTGGGTTTTGCGAGTATCGATGAAATGTCGCTTCCTCGCGAATTGGGGTGCAAGTATCGACTAAGCTTCGCTTCCTTGCTTTTCCCAAAACTTTTGGTTTTGTGGGTACTGACTTGGTGTCGTTTCCCCGTGATTTTTTGAAATTTGAGGTTTTCTCGAACCATTTGAAATTTGGGTTGTGGATAGCAGCTGGAATATTGCGTCTCCACGATTTTTGAAATTTGGGTTGTGGATATCAACCGGTATGTTGCTTCTCCACGATTTTTGAAATTTGGGTTGTCGATAACAACCGGTACGTTGCTTCTCCATGATTTTTTTGAAATTTTGCAAGTATCGAATGGGGTTCGATTCCTTGCGATTTTTGGGTTTTGGAAGTATCGAATGGGGTTCGCATCCTTCCGGTTTTTGGGTTTTGCGAGTATCAACTAAGTGTCGCTTCCCCACGGTTTCTAAAAACCAATTTTTTTTTTTTTGTTTAAAGACACGAAGGTCATAAATTTTGACTTAAAACCATTTTGGTTGTAAAAGCCGAGGCGGTCTAGGGTGAAAATTCCTAAGTCCCGATTTTTGTTTCAAACCATGAATTTTGGGTTAAAGGATCGAAATTTTGGTCAAGTCTGGGAAAAGGCTCCTAAACTTGGATTTTTGGATTTTGATTTTTTTTTTTTTTAACAATGAAACGATGAAAGTAAGCATTGTTTTGAAAGTTTTTTTTTTTTTTGGAAACTTCAACATAAAGATGAAAATTTCAAAAGGGGTGGGTTTGACGAGCAAGTACCTTGGAAATAGGCTTTGGCCATGTAGATATCGCTCTGACCCGTTTGAGGAAGTCTTCAAAGGTAGTACCGCTCATGGTTTAAAATCTCGGTCTCGGTCGCGGTATCGGCCGGGCTGAAAAACCGATATGATATCGGTATCGGTCGCGGATATCGGTCCGTCGCGGTCATCGCGGTGTGAATTTTTTTTTAATCCAAAAAAATTTGCAAAAATATCCAAAAAATCCAGAATATTAGAAAATGCTGGAATACAATACTTTTTTCCATTAGTAATAACAATAAATCAAAATCTCGGTCACCTTAAGTTATGAGTCCTGTCTGTGTTACAGTTCGCTATCTTTTTTAGTATTTCATATAATGCAACCATTATTAATGCTCATGATCAATTTATTAGTGTAAAATATAAGAAAATAAAGATAACATATCAATCATCATTTAATGCTAACTCAATCATCAAATAAGTTGTGAAATTCAAGACCTTGAAGATGACACATTAAAATCAGAAACATAATAGTAAGATAGATAAATCATAAAGCACTTGGGCATCAAAAGGTTCATGGTTCACCTGAAATTAGAGGGGACTAGTACTAGGGAGAGATTGATGAGTATGAGTGAATGACAGATTGACAACCTAATTCCAATTGGAATGTCGTCTTGGCTCGATATCATCATCATCATCATTTCTTCGGTATTGGTTAAAAAGATATGTTCCATACTGTTGCGCAGCACTACCATAGCCATGACCATATTCATATTGGTTTTGATAAGATGATGAACTATCCTGATCTCCTGTGGATTGAGATGACTGGTTGTAGTCAAATGGCATGAAATAGGCATGAGGGGCATATAAAGGTCGTTGGCTAACTGGTGGGTTAGGCCTCCCTTGCTCAATTAACATCTGTTCAATAGAAATAATGGGTGTTGGAGAAGGGGGTACCCAATTAGGGTCATATGAATAACCCTCATGCTGTCCATACAAGGCACCTTATTGGCCAACATAACCCCCATGCCGTCCATACATGGCACCTTGGCCAGCATAACTCCCATGATGACCATGAGTACCAGCGCTACTACTACCCCCTGCCTCAGTCTGTCCAACATGTCTAACATAGCCACAGCGAGGATCTAACTCAGTAGCATCAGGAAAATGCTCAACCGTCTCATAAGTGACAGGCTCATCATCTCTATAATGACCCTCATCCCCGGGAGAGTCAGGTGGAATTCCTGCTGATGATGAAGAAGTAGAAATACTTGACTCACTCTCCTCGTCCACCTCCTTTCCCCTTGGCTCACTTGTATTAGGTGCACGCCCCTGCTGCATTGTCAAGTTTATTTCTTTCATCCTTTCTGCAGCCCTCACTGGCTCAGGCCTATCCCCAGTCAAATCTTGCATCAACTCCTCAAACTCCGGGTCTTGGTCTAACAACGGTTCTTCTTGTTCCTCCAGCCATTGGCCTAACACAATATCCTCATCTGAAAAGATATAGTCCAAATTAATTGGACAGAAATAATCTCGATGATCCTCAAACTGTCTTCTCCTTCTATTTCTACTCCGGAGCTTGAGATTGTAGTGGATGTAGACCAATTTATTTAGCTTCTGCATTGTCAATCTATTTCTTGGTCTAGTGTGGATAAATGAGAAGGTGCTCCAGTTTCTTTCACAATTGGAAGACGATGTAGTTTGACTAAGGACTTTAATAGCAATCATCCTTAGTGCAGGAGCACTCTCTCCATAATTTAACCACCATTCAGCTGAAAAAAAATAGAAATGATATTAGAGTTAACAAAATAATATTAAGTCCTTGAATAATATAGAGATGACATTACAATCAATACCAGGATAGGTCTGTGTGATAGCTCTTCGCGCAGTCGTCGTTCCAAAGCTTCCCGCACGTACGTTGTATATGTCAATCTGAAGACATTAATGTAGAAAAATAAATTAGAGAAATTACAATGTTATATGCTTTTTTCCTTAATTATCCTACTTCCTACAATCCTACCTGATTAGTAGCCCAAATTGCTTCATCTGTACTCTCTGCCAGTCTTTCAATTGCATTTTTTAGTCCCACACGGATTTCATCTGATATGTGTCCATCCGTAAATTGGGGATTAAAGAAGTATCCTGTAAAACCAATGAATCTTAGTCATTGATAAATTAATATAGTGAGGAGAGACTAGAGAGTTGAATACAACAATTCAAGTATTAAGGGAAATAGCCTTCACTTACCAGCAGTGTGTAAATCATGTTTCAATTGTCGTCCCCATCGATCGTCGATGATCTTCCAATACTTTTTGTAATATCTACAATCTGCTTGGATAGCTAGCTTTGATCTCTCCATGGCCTCATGTAAGAAGCCCATTGTTGGCTTATCATCACCATCAACCAATCGAAGAACCTTTATTAGGGGATCAAAAACATTTAAAACACCCTTCACATGAGGCCAAAATTTGTTGGACTCAATTATTTTATATACTTCAAGAGTAATGGGACTTGGCCTCTTTCCCCATTTTGAATTCAGGAGCTCATGTGATTTTATCAATTGGAGAAGTCCTTCTCTATACTTGTAAACACTTTCGATAGCAATGAAGTGGGTGGCAAATCTAGTGATGCCAGGCCGTAGTAATTCATGGTTGTCTGTATATGTTTTCATCATGGAAATGAGTCTATATGATTGATAAAAAAAAATTGGTAATCTTCTTTATCTTACCAATCACTTGCTGCATGACTTTTCCTTTTGCAATATCTTCAAGCATTAAATCCAAGCAATGTGCTACACATGGAGACCAGAAAATCCTTGGCCTTTGTTTCATAAGCATCATTCCTGCAGCCTTCATGTTTGTAGCATTGTCAGTAACAACCTGAATTACGGAATCTGCCCTAATTTCTTCAATCACCTCATTCAATAACTTATTAATATATTTTGCATCTTGGACGTAATCAGTTGCATCAACTGATTTGATAAACACCGTGCCCATAGATGAGTAGACTAGAAAATTCAAGAGATGACGATGTGTGATGGTCGTCCACCCATCGCACATTAGTGTGCAACCTCTTTCCTTCCATGCCCATTTGAAAGTTTGCACCCAAGCTTGCAACTCTTCATACTCTTTCTCAACACAGACATGCCCAATCTCATAAGGGGTGGGTGCCTTTATACCTGGACCATGTTCTGCAGCTGCATCTAACATGGTGGTGAAATAAGGAGAAGATGCCTTGTTGGGTGGAATGCCTCCATCCAAAAAAAACTTCCCAGTGGCTCTCACTAGATTTTCTCTTGCTTTACTAAACTTGCCCTTTAATGCTTTCATAATGCTGGGCTGCTTTGATGTTGGTTTTCTATAAGCAAATGGGTCAGTTGGCCCCACCACATCCGGCCTACGAGGTGCATGTGTAGGAGGTCTTTCAATCTCCTCAATGTCTGGATCTTGACGCGGTTGTTTTTGACTAAATGCCCGCCGCAAACTCGCTCCCCCAAGTCCGGATGACCCACCCTGCTCATATTGGCTACCTCTAGTAGCTGCTTCATATTGCATTCTTCTCCTCTCTTCCTCCTCCTGAAGGGACCTCACACTTTCTCTCCTAGCCCTCCTCATTTCCGGGTCTTCATCGTCATCATCTGAGGAACCAAATACTTCTTCTCTGCATGCATCAAATTCCTCAGTTCTTCTTTTTTCTTGTACAACTTTTTTTTTGTGCAGATGCATTAAGGAGCTCCTGCATTTCAGTTCTCACATTTGGTGGCACTTTATTACATTTTTGCACCTGTCCTGATACATGTGCCAAATGTTGTTTCAATCGAGTAATCTCGCCATTGAGCACTCGTCCACATTAATTACATTTTACTTTACTTTTACTTCCGACTGCTTCACCATGGCTCCATCCCGCATCTATGTTACGCACCATCTTATTCCTATAAAATAAGAAATTCATGTAATAGTAATACTCTAACAACAATTATTTTTAGAAAAAAAATTTAATAAAATCATTTTCAAAATCCTAAATATATAGATCTAGCATGAAAGTATGTAGAATTGTAGATTAATCATTTACACACCATACAATGATCATGAATCATTAAAAGAACATATTTATGATGAAATCCCCAAAAAATGATATTATAATTCAAATATTAAAAAATCCTAAAATAAAATAATTAAAATAAAAATCTAAATCATGTTTATGACTATGATTAGATATAGATTTATCATCTACATTCCACACACTATTAATAAGCCTTTGATATGAGGTAACAAGTAACAACTAACAAGTAACAACAATTATTTTTAGGAAAAAAAAATAATAAAATCATTTTTAAAATCCTAAATATATAAATCTAGCATAAAACTATGTAGATTAATCATTTACACACCATACAATGATCATGAATCATTAAAGGAACATATTTATGATGAAATCCCCAAAAAATGATATATTATAATTCAAATATTAAAAAATCCGAAAATAAAATAATTAAAATAAAAATCTAAATCATGTTTATGAGTCTATGACTATGACTAGATGTAGATTTATCATCCACACACTATTAATAAGCCTTTAGTATCACAAATATTCTAACAAGTTACAAGTAACAACAATTATTTTTAAGAATTTTTTTTAATAAAATCATTTTCAAAATTCAAAATACATAGATCTAGCATAAAAGTTTGTAAATCAATCATTTATACACCATACAATGATCATGAATCATTAAAAGAATATAGTTATGATGAAATCCCCAAAAAATGATATATAATAATTCAAATATCAAAAAATCCGAAAATAAAAAAAATTGGAAAAAAAAGTTCAAAATCATGTGTATGAGTAGATCTAGCATGAAAGTATGTAGATCTAACTTCTAAATGAAGAACATAAATAAATGACAAACCTAATGATTTCTATACTTCATCTAAAAAATTAAAAAAAAAAAAAAAACCACATGATAAAATGCTTTGGGTTGATTTTCTCATACCTTAGATAATATTTTCTTCAAAAAATTAATGTGGGATTTTGAAATGTTGAAGAGGGAGTGGCTGGGCTGTGGCTGCTGCTATGGTTGGAGAAGAGAAGAGAAGAAGAGGAAGATGGGGAAAAAGTAGAAAAAATTAGGGCTTCTTTGCATTATATACCATCTCGGCCGATATTTTGAAAATATCGGCCGAGATATCGGTTAGGGCCGAGATGATATCATCTCGGCCAATATCTCGGGAATTTGAAGGGATATATCACCGAGACCGATATCTCACTGAGATATCGGCTCGGTCTCGGCCGATACCGAGTCATATCGGCTGATATTTTATACCATGGTACCGCTTCAAGAACTTGCCGTTGATGGGCAGCATACATATGTCCCCTTCCATGTTTAGAAGAGCGTATGCGCCATTGGAGAAGACTTTGTCGATGACGAAGGGTCCCTCCCATTTTGGTTCAAATTTGCCTTTAGATTTGTGGGCAAAGACTATGGGTCTTTTTACTACAAGAACCAAGTCACCCTTTTTGTAGGCGCGTTGCCTGACCTTCTTGTCGAAAGATCCTGCCATGCGTGCTTGGTACAACTCAATGCTTTGTAGAGCTTCAAGTCATCTTTCATCGAGATTATCCAACTCTTGGAGTCTCAATTTGACATTGCTTTCTTGCGTCATGTCATTTTGCAGAGATACCCTTAAAGAAGGAATTTGTACTTCCAAAGGGACAACAGCTTCGCATCCATAGACCAAGGAGAATGGTGTGCTATGGGTTGGTCCTCGAACGGTGGTTCGATAGGCCCACAAAGCTTCTAGTAGTTTGTCGCCCCAGTCTCTTTTGTGACTAGAGACCATTTTCTTGAGGATTTTGCAGAGTGTCTTGTTGAAGGCTTCTGCTAGTCCGTTCGCTGCTGGATTATATGGAGTCGAAGGACAACTTTGGATTTTGTACTTGTCGCAAAACCTGTAAAATCTGTGATCCCGGAATTGTGGTCCGTTATCATGGACGAATCTTTTAGGTATGCCGAAGCGACAAATAATGTTGGTGCACAAGAACTGAAGGACTGATAAAGTCTTCATTTTGCTGAGCGCAAATGCTTCTGACCACTTGGAGAAATAATCCGTAGCGGCGAAGATGAAGCGATGACCTTTGCTTGATGGGGGAGAAATAGGACCTACGATGTCCATACCCCAGGGTTCGAAAGGCCATGAGATTGCTGTTGGATGTAGTCATTCTGGAGGCATGTGGACATAATCTCCATGAATCTGGCATTTTTGGCAGCGTTTGGCAAATTGCATTGCATCAGCTACCATGGTAGGCCAATAATAACCTAGCCTTTTTATCTGGTTATAGAGCTTAGGGCCAGCCTGATGGGCTCCACAAAGACCAGCATGTACTTCTTTGAGAGTTTCCTCTGCCTCTTGTTGTGACAAGCAGCGTAGGAGTACTCCGTTGAAGGATTTTCTGTAAAATGCTTTTGAAGGTATATCCGAATGAAAGTTTGGGGCTCGTCTTTAAATACTTACCCGCTCTTTTGGATTTTCAGGTAAGATTCCGAACATGATGTAATCAATGAACGGATCTCTCCAGTCGCCAATCGGAGGTTTGAGGATGGACATCCGACTTCCAACCACTTGGTGGCATTCAGCAACTGCTTGGTGTGTGTTGAGAGGAGGGGAATCCTTCTTTGACACACTGTGACTTGCATGTTTTCCCCTTCTTGGATTGCCATGGATGCGGCGAGTCCGGCCAGGGCATCTGCACGGATATTTTCACCTCTGAGGATGTGGGTGATGTGACAGATGTTGAATTTTTGTCGAAGCGACTGCGCGTTATTGTAGTAAGGTAGCAAATCAGGCTTCCTAACTTCATATTTCTGATTCATCTGGTTGACGATCAGTTGAGAGTCCCCAAAATCTTCCAGCATGGTGGTGCCAGATTCGAGGGCGAGTTCCAATCCTACAATCAGGGCTTGGTACTCAGCTGCATTGTTTGAACATGGTTCCAGTAGCGAGAAGGCGTGTGGGATCATGTATTTGTCGGGACTGACAAAGAGGATGCCAATTCCCGATATTTGCTTTCATTTTTCATTTGTCCTAGTTGTCCCAGGAAACATTTGATAAGGAAGTTTCCACTTTGTAGACAAATTCGTCTGGGAGATCATCCCTGAGTGGAGAATCTTTAGGCAATGGATGCTCTGCAAGGAAGTCTGCTAGAGCTTGTCCTTTGATTGCTTTTTTGTGGCACATACCTAATATCAAACTGTGATAGAAGAATAGACCATTTTGCCAGTCGGGCATTGAGAGAACCTGCTTTTGTGACAAGGACCTTTAGGAGGTTGATCCTCGAAATCAAGTAGACTGTGTTCGACAGCAGATAGTGACGCAACTTTTGTACAGCGAACATTACTGCAAGGCATTCTTTTTCGACTGGGGAGTAGCGATGCTCTACACCTACCATCATGCGGCTAAGGTAATATAGAGCAGCTTCTTTTCCGTCGTCGTTTTCTTGTGCGAGCAAAGCACCCAAAGAGTGGTCGAGAGCTCTTGTGTACAAGATAAATGGTTTTCCAGTTGTGGGGGCAGCCAGCACTGGAGGTTTGGTGAGGTATGCTTTGATGTCTTGAAATGCATTTTGACATTCAGCATCCCAGACAAAGTCGACGCCTTTCTTCATCAGGCGAGAGAATGGACGGCATTTCCCTGATAGATTGGAGATGAACCGTCGAATGTAGGCCAGCCTTCCTTGAAGCCCTTTTAATTCTCTTAGGGTTCTGGGAGATGGCATTTCCAGGATAGCCTTGACTTTGATAGGGTCAAGTTCTATTCCAGTTTTCCGTACTATGAATCCGAGAAACTTACCCGATGAGACACCGAAGAAGCACTTTAGTGGATTCATCCACAATTTGTGTTTACGAAGTCGGAGGAAGACTTCTCGAAGATCATCAAATGGTCTTCTTTTCTTCTGCTTTTGATGGCGAGGTCGTCAACATAGCATTCGACCGTTTTGTGCTGCATATCTTGGAATATTTTCATCATAGCCCTCTGATATGTTGCACCTGCATTTTTCAGACCAAACGGCATCACAGTGTTGCAATACACGCCGAATGGTGTCCAAAATGACGTATGCCTTTCGTCTTCAGGATGCATCTTTATCTGATTGTAGCCAGAGAATCCATCCATGAATGTCATTCGCTCGAACCCATAGGTGTTGTCAATCATCACCTCTGGTATGGGGAGCGGGAATTCATCTTTAGGACATGCATTATTCAGGTCTCTGTAGTCGATACAGACCCTTATCTGCCCATTTTTCTTTGTCACGGGGACGATGTTGGCCAACCATTCAGGATGCTGTTCCTCGCGGATGAAGCCAACGTTTTTGAGTTTCTGAACTTCTTGTTCAATTTTGTCCATCACGTCGGGACGGAATGTCCTTTGGCCTTGTTTGATAGGCTTGATTTCTTTTTGCAAGTTGAGCTTGTGGACTGCTACTTTGGGATCCAAGCCAGGCATTTCGGCATAAGACCATACAAAGCAATCAACGAACTCACGAAGAAAAGAGATATACTCGGGTAACTCATCATCATTTATATTCTTGCTTATGAATACAGGACGTGGGTCATCAGATGTTCCCAAGTCTATCTTTTGAACAGGGTCTTCTGTCAGAAGGTTTGAAGGTGGTTCCTCCACAATGTTTTCGGAGGCTTCCAACTCAACAAGACCTTCTGGAGTGCCAGAGGCATTTTCAGATAGGGGCTCTATTTCTGTCCATGGATCTTCTTGATCAGTATCATTCTCAAGGCTTGCAATGATATGGTCCCAATCATTTGCTAGAACTGGGTTGAAGTAGGGTACTTCTTTTGGAGACGATGGTTCTTCTGGGACAGAGAACCGCTCGTCTGTGTCATCGGGCAATTCCTCTTTATTATCAGAAAAATTATACCAATTGGAGGAGCTTTCTGGATTTTTGATGAGTAACTCCTCAAAGAGATATCCAGGGATATCAATGTCTTCATGAGATGTTGAGGCTTGATCGGTAAAGCGACTCTGCAGCCATGGTGTCAACGGTCTCATAGGAGCGGTAGGATCATACCCCAACCCATATGAAGACTTGCCTTTGTGAAGGTGGATTTTCCAATCTTCTGGTTGACTTTTGGTCAGGGTGGATTCCAATGGTGTAAGAATGCCACGGCCACCTCCCAAACCAGTCGGATTTTGAGCGTCGTAGCCCATTTTCTTAATGATAGCTTGTGCCATTGGACTATACAGGGATAGCTGAGTTGGATAGCTTCGTTTTGAAAAGGTTCAAGCAGAGAGTTCAGTGGAGATGCTCCTGATCTGTGGAAGAAGATTGTTTTTTCTTTGGGCGAAGTTGTCGGAATAACAAAGGAAGCAGACGTAGGGTCTTCTATGTCTGCAGGTGTCTCCAATGGATTGAGAGCGGGCTGATCTCGCTGACTATTAACTTAGCTCGATGCTGTGTCATCTTCTGGCTCTGACTCTGAGTCTGTGTCATGCATAATAGACACAAAGGAGACAGTGAACTTGCGCCCAACCTTTTGTTTTGTCTTCTTTGCTTTGATAGTGATTACCAAAGGCTTTGGAGATTTGAAGGAGACGACGAAGGGAGCTTGGCCGCTTACTTTGAGTTTGGTGGAAGGTTTGTTTACCTCCGATGATTGCTGAGGAGCCTTGCCTTTATCTTTTTGGAGACTGTCGGCAAAGTGAATTGTTTTTTCCTCCTGTTCTTCTTTTCGATCTTTATACATCTGAGCATCTGCAAAATGGACATCCCTGCCTTTGAAGGGCTTTTTGTCTGCAAACACTCGATGTATCAAGCCATCGTTGCCAACGAACTTAATGCACTGATGTAGAGTTGAAGGGACGACACCATTCTTATGTATCCAGGGGCGTTCAAGGAGTATATTGTAGCATGAAGGGGTCCTTATTGCATACACGGTGACTTCAGAAATAAGATCACCGATTTGCAATTTGAACCTGATTTTGCCGATAGGCCTTTGAGCGCTGCCGTCATATCCGAAGATGGATACGGACGTGTGACTCAGCTTGCTAGGTGGGATGCCCAGTTCTTCGAGTACCGAAGTAGAAATGAGATTGAGTGCAGAACCTGGGTCGATCTGAACTCCGTGTACTGGCATTTCTTTGACGTACCCTGTAAAGTACAAGGGTCGGTTGTGCTTTGTTTCGCCTAGGAGGAGGTCATCCTTGTCGAAAGCAATTGTTGCACTTGCTGCTTTTTGTACCGAGAGGCATTCATTACTTGATCCCTCAGTTTTCTTCTTTTCTCCCTTTGAGGGAGTATTTGATTTTTTGACCCTATAGTTCATTTCAATTTGTAGGACATGTGGGGCATGTTTGTCGACATCCATATTCAGTTTTTGTAATTCTGAAATGAGACTATCACGAGTTTGTGGAGACATTCGTAATAAGTCAAGGATGTGCAGACGTGCAGGTATGTGTTTGAAGTGCTCAATCAAGTCGTACTTGAAAGCCTCCTTCGGGCCTGCATTTTCATTATTATTGCCACTTGGGGCACTTACAACTTGTTTTCCCGAAGGATTTACATAAGAAGAAGAAGGTTGGTTGTAATTTTTGTGGTAATCCCGGCCAGAACGGGTACCTCTACCAACTTCAAGAGCCTCTAGAGAAGGGTCTTCTTTTGGAAGATCGTTCTCAGGATCAAGGGGTTGATCCTTTGTTGAAGACGTCTCTGTAACAGCATTGGTGTCTTCAGTAATTGTGTTGCACGGAGCAATTTCCGGGAACAAGTCTCGAACAGCAGCCGGCAACTTTCCTTTATTAGCCCAGACATCGCCTGTGAGATCGGGTATCTGGGACCAATTGACTGAGTTTTCATTGAAGAAGATTTCATTGATAGAAGTTTCTTTAATTGGGAGAGGCTTGAGCTCTGATGTCACAACTTTAAGAGACGAGGGCTGAGAGGATGTTAGCTCAGTGGAAGTCACCTGAGAGGATGTAGCTCCGGAAGATACGCTACCGGTTAGGGAGTACGTGTCTTCGAAAGCTTCAGAGGCACTGTCGTCCTGAGCTATTGCATTCCAAGTTATCCTGACAGGAGATGGCCCCAGTGTAGACTGTTGGGAATCAGACTCATCCTCAGATGTAAGAGGATCATCGATCCAACTGTTTTCTCCATTTTCAGGAGTTGAAGGAGAAAGTTCCCGTTGATTTTCAGGGACTTCCAGTTCTAGATCATGACGAAGATTGATGTGATCCTGCTCCTGCTCTATGGCAAGATGTTGCAAGATTCTTGCATATTCCTCAAGATCAGGCATAGGAGCCAAACCTTCTTCATCATCCGCTCCTCGTGGTTCGCCCATGTTGGGTTCCACTGAAGCATTTACTGGTGCTGGATCAACAGCGTTTTCTTGAACAGGGCCCTGGTCTTCCTCATCATCAGTCCAAGACCCTTGTGGCTGTAATGGGTTATACCAGATTACTGGCATAAGATGAGACTCGGGAATCCATTCCTCGTCGGAGAGGTATTCTCCTGTTTCAAGGGATTCTTCCCACTCATCTATATCACTGGCAGTATCACTGGACTCGTATCCATTCATGGAGAATCCAACTACCGAGTTGCAAGAGTATGATGCCCCCTGCACATTTCCATTTTTGTATAGAGGTGGCATGAAATCATCAAGAGTGAATTTTCTTACCGCCTTGGAGGTTTTGGGAAGAGATTCTTCCGTCGTCCTTAGTGAAGCAGTGGAAGAAGTTTCTGCTTTTTCAAGGACTTCTTGTTTTGGTTGAGACTTCTGCTGCTGTTTGAGCTTACGAAGTTGTCTCTTGGCTTGCCTTCACTGCTGAGCGGTCGGCTTTGTTTTGACGATCTCCCAATTTTCATCATCTAGGAGATCGGGATGCACCGATATAGGCCGTCCATCGGATGTTGGATAGGGAACCAATTCTTGGGACGCTTTAGCCATTTTTATCACCTTGAATGAAGTAGTGATCTTCTCCATCAGTGACTTTGAAGTTTGCCGACATGACACCATGTTGACAGAGGCAGGGCCATAGTTTTTATCAAAGGTTATGACTTCGTTTTTCCACATCTCATTGATCTTCTCTCTCACAACGAAGCATTGATTGAGAGGATGTGAGATCATCTGATGGTATGGACAGTATCGGGGATCATTGGTTTTGCCAACTTCTCCTGGTCTTTTGGGCTCTGGCAAAATGAGTTTGCCATTTGCTAGGAAAGCCTCAAAGATTTCTTCCACATCTTCATCGAACGGATATTTCTTTTCTACACGTTCTTTGAAGGCATCAGAGAGTTCAGGTCTTTTACCTGCAGTTTTGTTTTCATGTTTATTTAGTTGCTGAGGAGCTGACTTAGTCTGCACATTGAGAACCTCCTTTTTCTTTGGTTTTGAGGTTGTAACAGCAGTCGGCTCTTTCTTTGATGATTTTTGACTGTTGAGGTCTTTGATCACCATTTCAGCTTCCATGGAAGCTTCGAGGAGTTCCCCCAGGTTCTTTGATTTGTTGCCGATGATCATGGAGCAAATTTTTGCTCTCATATTGTTACGGCAGATGTCGACTAGCGACGCTTGTGGCAGTACATCTGACCATTTGTATGCCATTGCCTTCCATTTGTGAATGAAGTCATATGTTGACTCATTCTCTCCCTGTTTTAGGCTGCAGAGCTGAACCATAGTAACAGGATGATCCTCACCTTGAAAGTGGGTCAGGAAGCGTGTCTCCAGCATAACCCAGTTTTGGATGGAGTTCTCCGGCAGAGTGGAGTACCAATCAAAGGCTGTACCTTTTAGGGTACTTGCAAAGAGGCGAATCTTGAGGGCATCTTGATCCGCAATAGCTCCCGTCAGGATCTTGAAATGGATGATGTGCTGTCTGGCTGAACCCTTCCCCATATATGTCTGGAGAGTAGGTTGTTTGAATTTTGCAGGGAACGGAACCGAGTCCATCCATAAAGGGTAGGGTGGCTTGATCCCATGTTCCTTCAATGTATCCTCTTCTTTTGCTTTCGCGAGGATATCGTCCTCGTCCTTTCTGGTAAGGGTGCGAGACTCATTATTTTCTGCATTGTCCTCGTCATCTTCATGATTCGGAGGAGTTTGGTTGTTAGGTGGCGAACGCTGTAGAGTGAGAATAAGGTTTTCCATCAGAGCCTCAATTCTCTGTTGTCCTTGCTCCAGCTGCTGGATGCGTGCAGTTACGTCATCATGCTGTGGAGGCGGCTCAGAACTTGTAGCCAAGACGTTCATCCCTCGGTATTCAAACGAAGAAATCATCCTGGTGGCTGAGCTGGGGCTCATTCTTCTGGATGAAGAATCTGAAGAGTGGTTACTCCGGTGTCCTTGGCTTGGAGGAGTGGAGGATTCTTCTAGATGTGTTCTTGTCCGAGAGACTCTGCGAGTCACTGGACGTCTAACACTGATTTTGGTTGCTGACTTCCAACGCTTTCTGGTTTTGCCAACCATATGAACAGCAACGAATTGGTCGGGTCTTTCTTTTTCGACCCATTTGTTTGAGACGTGGAGAGTAGAACGCTGGGTTCTTTGTTTCTCGAGTCTCTTTTGTCGATATGCAGTGCGGCGACGCATACAACGAGCAATTTGAGCTTCAGTCAGCTCTGGCTGGGCTCTAGCGATGAAGGATGTAGTCCCTCGTGCGTAGCAGCCGAGTTTGTCTTCTTTGAAGCTTGACATGGACAAAATTTGGACACGGTCCTTTACCTGTCGCAGTGAAGATTTGAATTTTGCGAGCTCGGCCCCTGTTGAGATGAAGGGTCGACTCACGGGAGTGCAGGCTTCAGCATATTTTTACGGAGGCCTAACGATGCAGGATTTAATTTTTGGCTTGTAGGAGCAAGTCGGCTCATGATGATTTTGTTTGTTTTTTGGGCGAAGGGTAGGTTTCTCCTCTTTCATGTAAGAAAGAGGGTATAACTGATTCTCCTTGAGAGGGGCTAGGTATGCTGGCTTTGCAGATGTTCGGGACCTCCGTTGATTTGGCGAAGATCTCGGGGACCAAGTTTTGGTGTAAACCTGGTTTCTTGTGGGTTGAGGATTTGTGGGAACACCACGGGCTTCAGGCTTTTTGGTGTTCGCCCTTGGTGCCATTTTAGTGACACGTTGCGGGGCGGTTTTCTGCTTCTTGGCTGGTACAGTGTCTTCTGCGAGAAGTGGGAATGGTCCCAGCGATCTTAATACGATGGTCCGGGGAGTTGAAGTTGACCCGGTGTTTGGAGAGTTGTCGAGGGAGATGACGCTTCGGCAACTAGTAGGGCGCTTATGCTTGTTTTGCTTGTCTTGAAGCATAAGGTGGTACTTGTTCTCATCGAAAGTGATGGTTAATGAAGCTGCCATTGTTAGTTTTGGAAAACTTCTGAAACAAGACCAAATCCATTAGTAATCACAAGAATATGGTGATCGTAAATGGAGAACAACTATGGTTTTGTCTTTTCAAATCACTTGAGGGGACATGGCCCAACCCAAGGATGATGAAGAAGGCAAAAAGCAATAGAGGACACAATTGTTCTAAAATGCGAGTATGGTAGGCTCAGAGTGAGCGTTCCAGTGATTGCTAGAAGCAATTGTAGACCTTAATTCAAATTACCGAGAAGCAAGGCTCACTCGAGGTAAAATGATATAAGGTTGGAGATACAAATGTGTCGGTCGCGAATACAGTAGACCCGAAAGGGCGTACTAGCACCGCTAGGCACAACTGTTGCAAATCGCATCCTTGGAAAGGACACGAGATGGGATTTTATTGAAAGGTCAAATTTGGATTCATAAAGGAGAGCAAATGGTGTTCCAATCCGAACAAAGGCTCAACATTTCTGCGAGCGCTAAATTCAGAAAGGAACGAACCAGAATTTCTCGGATGTGAATCCAGTAATGACGGAAGTTTTTTTTTTTTTTTTGAAGGGTCAAGATTGAATTCATCAAAGAGAGCAAATGGTGTTCCGTTTCGAACAAAGGCTCAACATTTCTGCGAGCGCTAAATCCGAAAGGAAGGGAACCAAAATTTCTCAACTCTGAACTCAAAAGTGATGGAAGTTTTTTTTTTTTTTTTTGAAAGGTCAAGATTGAATTCATCGAAGAGAGCAAAAGGTGTTCCATTCCGAACAAGGCTCAACATTTCTGCAAGCGCTAAATCCGTAAGGGAAAGAACCAAGATTTCTCAACTCTGAATTCAAAGTGACAGAAGTTTTTTTTTTTTTTAAATTTTTTTAGAGGATTTTTTTTTAAAGGTGCACATAGATTTCCAATTCGATCTTATGAAACCTTAGTAGATAGATCAGCCCCCAGATAAAGGTAGGATTACTTAATGAACCCGTTTGAAGGACCCTTGCCTCGAACAGTCTAGCTGTCTCCACACTCTGGACAAGGCTTTTCTTAAATCTACTTTGGTCAAAGAACGCAACTGGTGGAACCTTAGTGTTTTTTTTTTTTTTTGAACGATTTTTTAATGAGCTCATCAAAGAGAGCGAATGGTGTTCCAATCCTAACAAAGGCTCAACATTTCTGCGAGCGCTAAATCCAAAAGGGAAGGAACCAAGGTTTCTCAAATTTGAATTCAAAAGAGAGAAAACTAAATTTTTTTTTGAAATTATAATTTTTTTTTTTGAAATCCCAATTGGACTCATCAAAGAGAAAAGATGGCCCAATCCCCGATGTGAACGATAGCTGCGAACATTTCTGTGAGCTATCAAGTTCAAAGAGGAGAGGATCAAAATTTCTCAAAGTTGAATCTTGAGAAAGAGAGATCATTTTTTTTTGAAAGAATTTGAAATGAAGTTTGTTTTTTGAAATCCCAATTGGACTCATCAAAGAGAAAAGATGGCCCAATCCCCGATATGAACGATAGCTGCGAACATTTCTGTGAGCTATCAAGTTCGAAGAGGAGAGGATAAAAATTTCTCAAAGTTGAATCTAAGAAAAGAAATCAGATTTGTTTTTTTTTTTTAGGTGAGAAAGAACAATTGAAATCCCATCTCATATTTTTTTAGATGCATGTTGACACCAAAAATGTCACTTTGCCTCTTCAACATCAAGAAAGTTGCATGAAGTCGCAACCTGCCATAAATAGGCAATGCAATTTCTCCAAAAAAATCAAATCTTGTCAGAATCAAACAAAAACTGCAAGATCCTTCAAGATAGCCAAGAGAAGAGTACACATGAAGTTTCGGGCCATTTCAGAATCATTTGGCCTAACTTCGTTTCTCCGACAGCTAAAATGGCGCTCCCGGCGGCGACATTATCGGAGACGTCAAAACTTCGATCAGAGCCCACGGATGACTCCAGCATGTCTCAAAAGGGCTCCATGCCAAATTTCAAGTCAAACCGACAACGTTTGACCCTCCATCAATGCTCGAGCAGCAAAATCAAGCCTCCCGGCGGCGGGAACCACCGAAGCCTTCGCTCATCAAACCAAGTGCATGAGTGGCTTCAACATGCTTCCAAAAGGCTGCACGTCAAATTTCAGGTCATTCTGACAACGTTTGACCAGGTTTCGATGCTCCGAGAGAAAATCAAGCCTACCGGCGGCGGAGCAACCCGGGACCATGACATCCAAAACGGAGCCCATGGAACGTCTCAAAATGACTCCAATAGGCTCCCCGTCAAATTTTAGGTCAATCGGACATCGTTTGGCCACATATCAAAGCTAGGCATTTTCCCCGCAGCAAAATCAAGTGAAGCATCGACGGGACCCCAAACGGCTTCAAAACTCAAACAAAAGCCTATGGTTGGTCTTATTTATTGCTCAGGAGGCTCCACCTCAAATTTCAGGTCATTCCGACATCGTTTGACCAAGTTTCAGCTTCTGGCGGAAAATCAGCAGCTCTATGGGACAAAGTCTTCGGCTTTCCCGGAAAATTGGAAACTTTGCACTCTAAAAATGCAAGGATTCTCATCAGGTTTTCTACAGGGAAATCAAGCCAATAAATGAGAGGAAATGTCAGGAAAAATACAGAAGAAAACGGTGACGAAAAAGACCGCAAAACGGACCAAAAAAGGGAGAAAAACCCCCAGGGTCTCCGGCCCATGGTCGCCGGCCCAGGGTTGCCGGCCCATGGTCGCCGGCGACCATGGAAGTCCGGGTCACCGGATTTTTCGCCGGTGACTCGTTTTTCCGTCCCTTTTCGCGTTTCGCGCACTTTGGCCCCTGTGGTTTCCTAAAAATGTGATTTTTAGTGCTTGAAATTGACTCATATCCGACGACGTCTCAGATCCGCCGTCAAAAGCATAAAATCATCATTGATCGCTCCAAGATCGCCGACCGATTGACCTAAAAAGTGCTCTTTCTGTCCGACCGATCGAGAAATCGACAAGACAGATGTCACCGGCCCGCTGCTAGCTATCAATGTCTGAAGTTACATGTTCATCCGATGTCGATCAGCATGAAGATCCATCGATGATCATCGCCAGAAGAATTCCAAAAGACGCGGCGCGGCCCGCGACTCTTCGACTGCTCGGCGACCATTTAATGCAGTTAATTGACTAGCTTTATTGTAGTCATTAATTCATTTCTTTGGACGGCCCAATCAGAAGCAAGCATCCAGGAGTTACAAATCAATTAAGTCATGGCATTCAAGCCATGAAACTCCTCCCATTATGGTAATTAAGGTGATTAAAAGCCCTTAATCTCCATTGGCCAATCAGATTCAAGGAAAAAGGAGTTACAAAATCAAGAAAGAAATCTTGTAACTCCTCCCATTAAAGCCATTAAAGCCCATAAAAGCTCTCCTAAATGGCTACCAAAAGCCTATAAATAGGAGAGCATTCCATTGAAATCGGGATCGGAAAAAGACGAACGGAAAACCGAAGATCGAAAGGTGCAGAGAATCCCGAATTCCAGACAGACAGAGTCTAGAGAAAGAGAGAAAATTCTGCAGAAATTCTACATCAAGCACCACTACAAGGTGACAAAAAGTCCCTTGGGGGGCACCCCCCCCCCCCCCCCCCCCCCAAGGTCCTTGCCTTCTCCCGCTACCTCCAATGGCTTAGACGTGGCTTTTCAGCCCGTCTACTTAGCTTTTTATTGGACATAGGACCTTCTCTTGGTCTTTGTCCTCTAAAAACCTGAGGTTATAGCCAAGCCAAGCGAATCAAGAGCATCCTCTGTTCTCATCTGCATGGATGATGGCGAAGCCCACACATGGCTTACGACCGTCAATCTGAACGAGCCCCCCACAATCTCCTGAGAAGTTAGATCCTCCTTTTCTTGCTTTTCATTGTAGTTTGTATTTTTCTAAAAGAGACAAAAATCACAACTCTTGTCTTTCATTATTGATGAGAATTGTAAATCGGCTATAAACGCCAAAATCGGCTATAAATGCCAAACAAAATCGCCTTTCACGGCAAACCAAGAAAATGTCTCTTTTCTTAAATATTTGTGCAATGGAAAACTTGAAAGAAGTTGATTTCCTTTTTACTTGCGAAGGTTGATCTCCGGATTACCACTTGCAATTCCAAGTAAAATAGAAAATCTGACACACCCACACAAAGAAATGTTGATGCACGCTTCAGCCCCCCGGGCGCGAAAGGGCCGGACCCGACGGACTCCCACGTCCGCCGACCCCGGTAGCACCCTCGGCATTGGAGCGCGTTCCATCAAGCTGGCACACCCGGTGGGACTCGTTCATTTGAGAACACGGTGCTCGGAAATGAAATATTTGCATATCATACTTTTTGCTCTATGCTTATACTTCTTTTCCGGATTCCTTGGCTACTTTCTAGCTGGTAGCCTATGTTGGATTTTGCATCCTAAAAAAAAAATGAGATGGGATTTTTTGGAAATTTCTATTTCTTTGAGTTTGTTTCCGCTCTTTCTCTTTTCAAAAAAAAAAAAAAAATCAGTTTTCTTAGTTTGAATTCAAAATTGAGAAACTTTGATCATATCCTATCGTTCTTTGGTACTTACAGAAATGTTGAGCCCGTTCGACTAAGGTTTTGGGCCATCGTTTCTCTTCGATGAGTTCATTAGAGATTTCAAGAAAAATTTAAAAAAAAAAATCAAAAAAAAAATCAGTTTTCTTAGTTTGAATTCAAAATTGAGAAACTTTGATCCTATCCTATCGTTCTTTGGTGCTTGCAGAAATGTTGAGCCCGTTCGACTAAGGTTTTGGGCCATCGTTTCTCTTCGATGAGTTCATTAGAGATTTCAAAAAAAAAATTAATAAAAAAATTAAAAAAAATCAATTTCTCGTTTTGGATTCAAAATTGAGAAACTTTGATCCTTTCTCTTCTGGGCATGTGTGCTCGCGGAAATCGTTGAGCCCGTGTTCGGATCGGGGATTGGGCCATCGTTTCTCTTCGATGAGTCTGTCAGGGATCTAAAAAAAATTAAATGAAAAGACATAGACCACTAAGGTTAAACCAATTGCGTTCTTTGATCACGATTGATTCAAGAAAAGCCTTGTCCAGAGTGTGGAGACAGCTTCACTGTTCTAGGCAAGGGTCCTCCAAACGGGTTCATTAAGTAATCCTACCCTTACGTGGGGGCAATTCTATCAATTGAGGTTTCATAAGACCGGGTTAGGAGGCCTATGTGTACTCTCTCGTCTTTAAATCTTAAAAAAATTAAAATAATCAAAATAAAAAAAAAATTTCAAAAAAAAATCTTAAACAAAAAAAATCAAAATTAAAAATAAAAAAAATAATAAAAATAGAAAAAAAGATTTTCAAAAAAAAATCTTAAAATAAAAAATCTTCAAAAAAATAAAAATAAATAATCTTAAAAAAAATATTTAAAAAAAATAATAAAAAAAAAAATAATAAAAAAAATCATTTCAAAAAAAAAAAACTTCAAAAACTCGTCACTTTTGATTTCAGATCTGAGAAATTTTGGTTTCTTCTTTTCTGAGCACTGGCGCTCGCGGAAATCACCGAGACCGTGTTCAGATTGGAATACCATTTGCTCTCCTTGATGGAACCAATCTTGACATTTCAAAAAAAAACTCATCACTTTTGGATTCAGATTCGAGAAATTGTGGTCTCTTCCCTTCTGGGTACTGGTGCTCGCGGAAATCGTTGAGCCCGTATTCGGATCGGAATACCATCTGCTCTCTTTGACGAATCCATTTCTGACCTTTCAAAAAAGAGAATCCCATCTCATGGATGCGATTTCCAACATTTGTGCCTAGTAATACTGGTACGCCCTTTCAAGGTCTACTGTATCTGTGACCGGCACATTTGTAACTCATACCTTATATTCTTCTTATCTTGAGCAAAGCTCCGCTTCTCCATAAGTCGAATTTAGGTTTACAATTGCTTCTAGCAGTCACTGGAACGCTCATTCTGGGCTCACCATACTTGCTGTCAGAACAATTGTACCATCTATGACTTTTTGCCTTCTTCATGTCGCTTGGGTCATATCCCTTGAGCGATTTGAAAAGACAAAATCATAGAATTCCCCATTTATGATCATCATATTCTTGTGATTACTAATGGATGTGGTCTTGTTTCAGAAATTTTGAAACTAACAATGGCAGCCTTAACCATTATCTTCGATGAGAACAAGCACCAACTCATGCTTCAACAGAAGCAAACCGAGCGCACTTACAAGCGCCCTGCTAGTTGCCGAAGCACCAACTCCCTCGGCAACTCTCCGAACTCCGGGTCGACCTCGACTCCCCGGACTATCTTCTTTGGGACGCTGGGACCATTCCCACTTCCCGAAGAACAAGCTGCGCCTGCTAAAAAGCAGAAGATCGCCTCTCAACGTGTCACTCCGTGACACCAAAGGCGAGCGCCCAAAAGCCCGAAGCTCGCGGCACCCCCGCGAAGCCTCGACCCACAACCAACCAGGTCTACCCTAAGACTTGGTCTCCAAGACCTTCCCTAAAACAAAGAAGGTCTCAAACCTCCACCAAGCTAGCATACCTGGCCCCACTCAAGGAGAACCAGTTCTACCCTCTTGCCTACATGAAAGAGGAGAGACCTATCTCCAACCTGACTCCCAAGTCAACCCAGCATGAGCCGGCTTGTTCCTACAGGCCCAAAATCAGATCATGCATCACCAGGCCTCTACAAGCACCTGCTAAGGCCTACACTCCTTCGGTTCGACCCTTTATCTCTACAGGGGCCGAACTTGAAAAATTCAAAGCTTCGCTGCAACAGGCAAAGGACCGGGTCCGGATCCTGTCCTTGCCTAGCTACAAAGAAGACAAGCTCGGCTGCTGCGCCCGAGGGAGCACATCCTTCATTGTCAGAGCCCAGCCAGAGCTGACCGAAGCTCAAGCTGCTCGTCGAGCACGCCGCCGTGCGTCATATCGACAAAAGAGACTAGAGAAGCAACGGACCCAGCCTCCTACACTTCAAGTCTCTCAAAAATGGGTCGAAAAAGAAAGACCCAACCAAGTTGCTGCCGTCCATATGGTTGGAAAAACCAGAAGACGCCAAAAGACAGCATAAAAAATCCATGTCCGACGTCCGGTGACCCGTAGCGTCACCAGGACACGAAGACATCCCGAAGAATCTCCTGCCCCTTCAAGCCAAGGACGGGAGAGTAATCCTTCATCAAGCTCTTCATAAAAAAGAATGAGCCCCAGCTCAGTCACCAGGACGGTTTCTTCGTTTGAATCCCGAGGAATGAACGTCCTGGTTACAAATTCTGAGCCACCACCTCAGAATCCACCTCAAGATGATGCGCTCACACGCATCCAGCAGTTGGAACAAGGCCAGCAGAGGATTGAAACTCTGATGGAAAACCTTCTCCTTGTTGTCCAAAATCAGGTGAACAATGAGCCTCCTCCGAATCATCGCAATAACAAGGAAAATTGTGAAGAAAATGAGTCACGCGCCCTTACCAAAAAGGACGTAGACAGTATCCTCGCCAAAGCAAAAGAAGAGGGTATACTCAAAGAGCATGGGATCAAGCCACCATATCCTTTATGGATGGACTCGGTCCCGTTCCCTACAAAATTCAAACACCCTACTCTCCAAACATATACGGGGAAAGGATCAGCCAGGCAGCACGTCATCCACTTCAAGATTTTGACGGGAGCTATCGCGGATCAAGATCCACTCAAGATTCGCCTCTTTGCAAGTACCCTAAAAGGTACGGCCTTCGATTGGTACTCCACTCTTCCGAAGGACTCTGTCCAAAATTGGGCCATGCTAGAGACACGCTTCCTGACTCACTTCAAAGGTGAGGATCATCCCGCTACTATGGCTCAACTTTGTAGCCTGAAGCAGGGGGAGAATGAGTCAACATACGACTTCATTCACAAGTGGAAAGCAATGGCGTACAAATGCTCAGATGTACTGCCACAAGCGTCGCTAGTCGACATCTGCCGAAACAACATGAGAGCTAGAATCCGCTCCATGATCATCGGCAACAAATCAAAAAACCTGGGAGAACTCCTGGAAGCTTCTATGGAAGCTGAAACGGTGATTAAAGACCTCAACAGTCAGAAGTCATCAAGAAAAGAGCCAACCGCCATTGTAACCTCTAAACCAAAGAAAAAAGAGGTCCTCAATGTGCAAACCAAGTCAGCTCCTCAGCAACCAAAGAAAGCTGAAAACAGTGCTGCAAGTAAGAGACCTGAACTCTCTGATGCCTTCAAAGAGAGAGTAGAAAAGAAATACCCGTTCGATGAAGATGTCGACGAAATCTTCGGGGCTCTCGTGGCAAACGGCAAGCTCACCTTGCCTGAACCCAAAAGACCGGGCGATGTTGGAAAAACCAACGATCCTCGGTACTGTCCATACCACCAGATGGTCTCGCATCCTCTCAATCAATGCTTTGTTGTGAGAGAGAAGATAAACGAAATGTGGAAAAACGGAGTCATAACCTTTGACAAAAACTATGGGACTGCCTCCGTCAACATGGTGTCATGTGGACAAACACCAAAATCACCGAAGAAGAAGATCACTACTTCCTTCATGGTGATAAACAAAATTCAAGCGTCCGAGGAGCTGGCTCCTTTCCCGTCACCAGATGGACAACCTATATGGGTACATCCCGATCTCCTGGAAGATGAAAACTGGGAGATCGTCAAAACAAAGCCAACAGCTCAACAGCGAAGGCAGGCTAGGAAACATCTCCTCAGGCTCAAACGGCAAGAGAAGACCCAGCCAAAACAAGAAGTCCATGAAAAGGCAGAGGCCTCCTCTACCACTTCATTAGGGGCAACAGAAACGTCCCTTCCAGAGACTTCAAAGGCGGTAAAAAACTTCACTCTCAGTGATTTCATGCCACCTCGATTCAAAAAAGAAGCTATGCAGGGGGCATCACACTCTTGCAACTCGGTAGTTGGATTCTCCATTGATGGATACGAGTCCAGCGACACCGATGATGGATTCGAGTCCGGCTACACCGATGAGTGGGAGGAATCCTTTGAAACAGGAGAATATCTCTCCGATGAAGAATGGGTTCCTGAAACTCACCTTATGCCAGTAATCTGGTATAACCCTTTGCAACCACAAGGATCCTGGTCTGATGATGAAGAAGATCAAGTGGCTGCACAAGAAGATGCTGTTAACCCAGTACCTGTCATTGCTCCAGTGGAAATCAACTATGTTGAGCCACACGGAGAAGACGAAGAAGAGGATCTGGCTCCCATGCCTGATCTTGAAGAATATGCAAGGATCTTGCAGCGTCTCGCTCTAGAACAAGAGCAAGATTGCGTTAACGAGCCTCCTCGCAACCCAGAGCCTGAAGTCCCTGAAGCCCATCAGGTACCTCCTCCCTCAACTCCTGAAAATGGAGAAAATTGCTGGGTAGATGATCCTCTTACATCTGAGGATGAGTCTGACTCCGAGCAGGCAACATCTCCTATCAGAGCTTCCTGTAATGTAATATATCAGGACTATAGCTCTTCTGAAGCGTCGTCCGATGAGATTACCTATACTCCGACGACGCCTAGCAATGTATCCTCTGGAGCTACCTCGTCTCACGTGACTTTCACAGAGATGACACCCTCTCAGGTTTCTTCTCCTGAGACTGTGACTTCAGGATACACATTCTTCCCGACTGATCATCATGAAGAAAACCCAGATAATGATGCTTGGGATAATGAAATAGTCAACACAGAAGAAAAGCTGCTGGATGCTGTTCAGGACTTGCTCCCGGAAAATGCTCCGTGCAACACAATCACTGAGGATGGCAACTCTGCTGCAGATACATCCCCAGTAGATGAAAAACGACAGCCTCTTGATCCTGAAGACAATCTTCCAAACGAAGATCCTTCTCAAGAAGCTCTCGAAGTTGGTAGAGGCACCCGCTCGGGCCGGGACTACCATAAAAATTACAACCAATCTTCCTTTACTTATGTAAATCCTTCGGGAAAAGATGTTGTAAGCGCCCCCAGTGGCAACAATGATGAACATGCAGGCCCTAAGGAGGCTTTCAAGTATGATTTGATCGAGCACTTCAAACACATACCTGCACAACTGCACATCCTGGATTTATTACGAATGTCTCCACGCACTCGTGATAATCTCATCTCAGAATTACAAAAACTGAATGAGGATGTCGACAAACATGCCCCGCAAGTCCTCCAAATTGAAATGGACTACCGGGTCAAAAACTCTGAAACTTCCTCAATGGGAGAAAAGAAAACTGAGGGATCATGCATTGAATGCCTCTCGGTGCAAAAAGCAGCCAGTGCAACCATCGCCTTCACTAAGGAAGACCTCCTACTTGGCGAAGCAAGGCACAACCGACCCCTGTACTTCACAGGGTACATCAAGGAAATGCCTATACACAGAGTTCAGGTCGACCCAGGTTCTGCAATCAACCTCATCTCCACTTCGGCTCTCGAAGAGTTGGGCATCCCACCTAGCAAGCTAAGCCACACATCTGTATCTATCTTTGGATACGATGGGAGTACTCAAAGGCCTATCGGCAAAATCAGGTTCAAATTGCAGATCGGTGATCTTATCTCTGAAGTCACTGTGTATGCAATAAAAACCCCTTCATGCTACAACATCCTTCTCGGACGCCCCTGGATACACGAGAATGGTGTTGTCCCTTCAACTCTACATCAATGCATCAAGTTCGTCGGCGACGACGGCATGGTACATCGAGTGTTTGCGGACAGAAGACCCTTCAAAGGTAAAGAAGTCCACTTCGCAGACTCCCAAATGTATGAAGGCGAAGAAGAAAAAGAGGAAATAGCACCCCCTGTTGAAAATCTCCAGAAAGATAAAGGCAAGGCTCCTCAAAAATCACCGGAAGAAAACAAACCCTCCGACAAATCCGAAGAGAGCAGTCAACCTCCCTTCGTCATCTCCCTCAAATCTTCAAAACCTTTGGTCATCACAACCAGAGTGAAGAAGGCAAAGCAAAAGCCTAGGGGCAAATTTGTTGTCTCTTTCGTGTCTATCAAGCAAGACACGGATTCGGACTCAGAGCCAGAAGACGACACCTCGTCAAGCCAAGCTGACACTCAACAAGTTCAGCCTGCTCTCACTCCGATGAAGACACCTGCTGACGTAGAAGATCCTACGTATGCTTCCTTTGTTGTTCCGGCAACATCACCAAAGAAAAGGCCGATCTTCTTCCATAGATCAGACGCTTCTTCATCAAACTCCATGCTGGAACCTTTCCAAAATGAAGGTATGCCTCAGCTATCTCTATATAGTCCTGTGGCACAAGCAATTATGAAGAAAATGGGCTATGACGCTCAAAACCCAGTCGGTTTGGGAGAAAGACGCGGTATTCTCACGCCATTGGGGCCCGCCTTGACCAAAAGCCAGCTGGAAGATTGGAGACTCTACGGTCATGTAGAAAAGTCTTCATATGGGTTAGGGTATGATCCCGACACTCCCCTGAGACAGTTGACACAAAAGCTTAAAAGTCGATTTACCGACCAAGCCTCAACATCTCAAGTCCATAAAAACATTGATCTCCCTGGATATCTCTTTAAAGAGTTACCTGACAAAGATCCAGGAAGCTCATCCAATTGGTACGATTTCTCTGATGATAAAGTGGAATCGTCCGATAATACAGACTTGTGTTATTCTGACCCAGAAGAGCCCTCGTCTCCAAAAGAAGTACCTTACTTCGACCCAGTTTCAACAGGCGATTGGGACCATCTCATAGCAAGCCTTGAGAAGATCACCAATCAAGAAGACCCGTGGAAAGGAACAAACCCTCGATCTACAAATGCCCTTGGAATCCCAGAAGGTTTTGTTGAGCTGGAAGCCTCCGAAAATATTGTGGAGGAACCACCTTCGAACCTTCTAACAGAAGATCCTGTTGAAAAGATAGACTTGGGAACACCAGATAACCCACGTCCTGTATTCATAAGCAAGAATATAAAGGATGATGAGTTACCCGAGTATATCGCTTTTCTTCGTGAGTTCGTTGATTGCTTTGCATGGTCCTACGCTGAAATGCCTGGTTTAGACCCCAAAGTAGCAGTCCACAAACTCAATCTTCAAGAAGAAATCAAGCCTGTCAAACAAGGCCAAAGAAGATTCCGTCCAGATGTGATGGATAAAATTGAGCAAAAAGTTCAAAAGCTCAAAAGCGTCGGCTTCATCCGTGAGGAACAACATCCAGAATGGTTGGCCAACATTGTCCCCGTGACAAAGAAAAATGGGCAGATCAGGGTCTGTATTGACTATAGAGACCTGAATGGCACTTGCCCTAAAGATGAATTCCCGCTCCCCATACCGGAGGTGATGATTGACAATACCTGTGGATTCGAGCGAATGACATTCATGGATGGCTTCTCTGGCTACAATCAGATAAAGATGCATCCTGAAGATGAAAAGCACACTTCATTTCGGACTCCATTTGGCGTGTATTGCTACACTGTCATGCCATTTGGTCTGAAAAATGCTGGTGCCACATATCAGAGGGCTATGATGAAAATATTCCAAGATATGTAGCACAAGACGGTCGAATGTTACGTTGATGACCTCGCCGTCAAAAGCAGAAGAAAAGAAGACCATCTCAAAGATCTTCGGGAAGTCTTCCTCCGACTCCGCAAACACAAACTGCGGATGAATCCTCTAAAATGCTTCTTCGGCGTCTCGTCGGGTAAGTTTCTCGGATTCCTTGTTCGGAAAGCTGGAATAGAACTTGACCCCATAAAAGTCAAGGCTATTCTAGAAATGCCCTCTCCAAGAACCTTGAGAGAATTAAAAGGGCTCCAAGGGAGATTGGCCTACATCAGACGGTTCATCTCCAATCTTTCTGCGAAATGCCGTCCATTCTCTCGATCGATGAAAAAGGGTGTAGACTTTGTCTGGGATGCCGACTGTGAAGCCGCATTTCAAGATATCAAGTCATACCTGACCAAACCTCCAGTGTTAGCTGCCCCTGCCACTGGAAAACCATTCATCTTGTACACAAGAGCTCTTGATCATTCTGTAGGCGCTCTGCTTGCACAAGAGAATGGTGAGGGAAAGGAAGCTGCTCTATATTACCTCAGCCGCATGCTAGTAGGTGCAGAGCATCGTTACTCTCCAGTCGAAAAAGAATGCCTTGCAGTGATGTTCGCCGTACAAAAGCTACGTCACTACTTGCTTTCCAACACAGTCTACCTCATCTCAAGGATCAACCTCTTGAAGGTCCTTGTTACAAAAGCAGGTTCTCTCAATGCACGACTGGCAAAATGGTCCATCCTTCTATCACAATTTGATATTAGGTATGTGCCACAAAAAGCAATCAAAGGCCAAGCTCTAGGAGATTTCCTCACAGAGCATCCATTACCTAAAGATTCACCACTCAGAGATGATCTCCCAGACGAACCCGTCTACAACGTGGAGATCTTCTCGCCAAATGCCTCCTGGGACATGTACTTTGATGGTGCAACCAGGACAAATGAAAAAAGACAGCTAATCTCGAGAGTTGGCATCCTCTTTGTTAGCCCCGACAAATACATGATTCCACACGCTTTCTCGCTACTGGAACCATGCACAAACAATGCAGCTGAATACCAAGCTCTGATCCTATGATTGGAACTCGCCATTGAATCCAGTATTACCATGCTGGAAGTCTTTGGAGACTCTCAACTGATCGTCAACTAGATGAATCAGAAATATGAAGTCAGGAAGCCTGATCTGCTGCCTTACTACAACAAGGCACAATCGCTTCTGCAAAAGTTTGACATCTGCAACATCACCCACATTCGTAGAGGTGAAAACAACCGTGCAGATGCCCTGGCTGGACTTGCTGCATCTATGGCAATTCAAGAAGAGGAAAACATGCAAATTACAGTGTGTGAGAGAAGGATCCTCCCTCCTCTTAACACACACCAAGCAGTTGCTGAATGCCACCGAGTGGTTGGAAGTCCGATCTCTATCCTTCAAACTTCAATCGGCGACTGGAGGGATCCGTTCATTGATTACACTATGTTCGGAATCCTACCTGAAGATCCAAAAGAACGGGTAAGCATCCAAAGGCGAGCCCCAAACTTTCATTTGGATATTCCTTCAAAAATCCTCTACAGGAAATCCTTCAACGGAGTACTTCTACGCTGCTTGTCACAACAAGAGACCGAAGAAACACTTAAAGAAGTTCATGCTGGTCTTTATGGAGCCCATCAGGTAGGTCCTAAGCTCTATGATCAGATAAAAAGGTTAGGTTACTATTGGCCTACCATGGTAGCTGATGCAATGCAATTTGCTAAGCGCTGCCACCAATGCCAAGTTCACGGAGATTACATTCACATGCCTCCGGAATGGCTACACCCTACAGCAATCTCGTGGCCTTTCGAAGCCTGGGGTATGGACATCATAGGTCCTATTTCTCCCCCTTCAAGCAAAGGTCATCGCTTCATCTTCGCCGCAACGGATTATTTCTCCAAGTGGTCAGAAGCATTTGTCGTTTCGGCATACCCAAAAGATTCGCCCATGATAACGGACCACAATTCCGGGATCATCGATTCTACAGGCTCTGCGACATATACAAAATTCAAAGCTGTCCTTCAACTCCATACAATCTGGCAGCAAACGGATTAGCAGAAGCCTTCAACAAGACACTCTGCAAAATCCTCAAGAAAATGGTCTCTAGTCACAAAAGAGACTGGAGCGACAAGCTATCTGAAGCCTTGTGGGCCTATCGAACCACCGTTCGAGGACCAACCCATAGCACACCATTCTCCTTGGTCTATGGATGCGAAGCTGTCGTGCCCCTAGAGGTACAAATTCCTTCTCTGAGGGTATCTCTACAAAATGACATGACTCAAGAAAGCAGTGTCAAATTGCGACTCCATGAGCTAGACAATCTGGACGAGAGACGGCTCGAAGCTCAACAAAGCATTGAACTTTACCAAGCACGCATGGTAGGATCTTTTGACAAAAAGGTCAGGCAACGCGCCTACAAAAAGGGTGACTTGGTTCTTGCGGTAAAAAGACCAATGGTCTTCGCTCACAAGTCCAAAGGCAAGTTTGAGCCAAAATGGGAGGGACCCTACGTCATCGACAAGGTCTTCTCCAACGGCACATATGCCCTCCTAAACATGGAAGGCGACAGATGTATGCTGCCTATCAACGGCAAGTTCTTGAAGCGGTACTACCCTTGAAGACTTACCCAACTGGGTAAGAGCAATGCCTGTATGGCCAAAACCTGTTCTCAGGTACTCGCTCGTCAAACCCACTCTCTTTAGAATTTTCATATCAAATGTCGAAATTTCTAAAGAAACTCAAAAAACAATGCTTACTTTCATCATTTCATTGTTCAAAAAAAAAATCCAAGTTTAGGAGCCTCTCCCTGACTTGACCAAAACTTTCGATCCTTGAACCAAAATTCATGGTTTGAAACAAAAATCTGGATTCAAGGATTTCCACCCTAGTCCACCTTACCTTTTACCGCCAAATGGTTTTAGGTCAAAATTTACGACCCTCGTGTCTTTAAACAAAAAAAATGGTTTTTCAAAAAACCGCGGGGAAGTGAAACTTGTCGATACTCGCAAAACTCAAAAAATCGGAAGGATGCGAACCCCATTCGATACTTCCAAAACCTCTAAAATTGTGGGGAAACGACATCAAAGTCAGTACCCGCAAAACAAAATTTTTGAAGAAAAGCAAGGATGCGACATTTCATCGATACTTGCACCCAAAATCGCAGGGAAGCGACATTTCGTCGATACTTTCAAAATCCGAAAACCGTGGAGACACAACATATCAGTTGATATCCACAACCCAAATTTCAAAAAAGGGTTCGAAAAAACCTAAAAATCGTGGAGATGCAATGTTTTGATATCCACAACCCAAAGGTTCGAGAAAACCACAAATTTCAAAAATCGTGGGGAAACGACATCAAGTCAGTACCCGTAAAACCAAATTTTGAAAAAAGCAAGGATGCAACATTCCATCGATACTTGCACCCAAATCCGCGAGGAGGCGAAATTCCATCGATACTCGCAACCGAATGAGCAAGGATGCGACATTCCATCGATACTTGCAAGACCATTCAGCAGGGAGGCGACTCTTAGTCGATACTTGCATTTTTTAAAACCAAAAACCTAGCTCTTTTGCCAAAACCGGCTATCAATGCCACCAAATCGGCTATAAATGCCACACAAAAAAAAAACCTGACTCTCATGTCAAAACCGGCTATAAATGCCACAAACCGGCTATCAATGCCACAAAAATTGGCTTTCACGCCGACAAACCAAAACTTGGCTTTCAAAAAAACCCGGCTATCAATGCCACCAAACCGGCTATCAATGCCACAAATTGGCTATCAATGCCACCAAACTGGCTGTAAATGCCACAAAAATCCGGCTTCCATGCCAACCCAAATTTTGGCTTTTACGCCATAAAATTTCGGCTTCCATGCCATCTCAAAATCGGCTTTCACGCCACAACCAAAATCAGGCTCCCATGCCAAAACAATTATTTGACAAAAGATTTTCACAAAAAGACAACCTTTTGATCAAATTTTCAAACAAACACCCCGTTTAGCAATTGCTTTCATCACAAAAAGATTTGAGTGAGAGTAGGGAAAACAAAAAAAAAAAAAAGAAAAAAGTACCAAAAAAAAATACATGTGGTACCAAAAAAAAAAAAGAAAAGTGTTCACAAGCACTACAAAAAAAAAAAGAGTACCAAAAAATATACATGTGGTACCAAAAAAAAAGAAGAATAGTTTCTGCTACAAAAAATCAGGAGCTCAGCCAAAAATGGTCTCCAGCCAAAGCTTCAGCTCCTCAAGCAAACTTTTGGCCTCAGCCGTCAGAGTTTCCAAGGCACGCTTCTTCAGGAACTTGCCATGAGATGATGGCGAATGCCGTAACCCTTCTTTTACACCGGGAAGCTTTTCCCCAGCAGTTTGCCATTGTTCGTTTTCTAGAGTCCTCCTCTCGAGAACTTGACGTGCATCTACAACTCTGCGAATCAGAGCACTCTCCCTGTCACGAGCCTCTGTTATAGCATCCCACTTGGCAGCGACTTGCGCCTTCAAATGCTCAAGACGTTTCCTGGCCTCCTCAACTTCCCTATCAAGGACGTTAAGGTCATGCCTCAATCCGATGATGGCTAGCTCTTCCAAGTTCTTCTCCCGAACTAGCTGCTTCTTGCTTTGTGTAGCCTCATTCAGGTCAGACTTAGCCTTATCAGCAGGGTCCAAGAACATCTCCTTAAAGAATTGGTCGTCAGGAAAATCCATGGTCTCAAATCACTTGTCACCCAGTGTAATGATCCTATCAACGATCGCCCTGGCACCTGTGACATCCAGACCAACCTCTTCGGTATCAGTGAGAATCTCCTGTACATGTGGGATCATGCCAAATCCGGCATCCAGGTGTCCAGAAAAGAGAGTCTCGATCCAAGAACTCAAAACCCGAGCCAGCACCTTCTTCGCAAATTGAAGAAACGAACTGGATGAAGATTCACCCTTCTCCGTTGATCGGCTGCTCATGTCAGGTCCCATTGGAAGAGTAACAAAAGAACTCTTTCCACTTGGAGCCACTGGAGAAGGAACCTCAGCACAAGGTATCTCCTCTATCGCGTCAGGACTGGTTGTAGGAGTCTCTACCTCCGGATCAACCTCTGGCATCCCTTGCTCTGGTTCTGAAGAAAGCAATGGACTCTCTTCTGTCACTTCAAAACCTGCAAATGAAACACAAAAAGGTATGAATATGATCCTGTAAAAAAAAAATCATCGGGGTCATTGCTACAAAGTACCTTCTTCGACGACTGGCGGAACACTCTCTTCCTCCATGAACTCATCGGAAGCATCATCAACATTTGCATCCATTGATGGTTCAAAGTCATCGGAATCCTGTGGCAAGTCACCTGACAAGAAAAATATTAGCAAATCAAGTCGCAGGCAAAAAAAAAAAAGAGAAAGCGAAAGAAGTTATACCAATTCGAGATTTTGGAATTCTTCCAGAGTCCCTCGGTTCTTCTTCAGATGCCATAACCGGCTCCATCACGCCTCATTGGTCGGAACCTCAGGCATCGCCAAGTCTTCATCCTCTGCTAAAAAAAAGCAGCAGCAGGGTGAGAAAACAAATCAGAACATGGAAAGCCCCATGAAAGAAGCAGAAAAAGAAAAAAGAAGAATCATACCTTCACCGATGGTCTCTTCTTCCCGAATCCTCTTCTCCGGAGGTTCGTCAGCTTCCCCTGGCACCTCCTCATTGACAGTGAGAGGGACTTCCACATCAGGAGAGTCTTCGTCCCGCCCCGTGTGACGCTGACTCCTCTTCCTCTTACTTCTGTGGGCTCGCTTCCTAGAAGATCCTGCCCCACCGTCAGAGTCAGGTCTCCCACTTGGCTCCTCACTGGATGGTCTGCTCTTGCCAGTAGACTCCACGGAAGCTCGCCTCTGGGCCGCTTGCATCCAAGCGTCGAGCTCAGCTTCCTCCTGTTCTAGCTGCTCCAAAGCCTCATCAGGTACTTCCCGAACAGCTTTAGAACCAATGACGCCCTGGTCACCGAGAAAGCCTATCTTGTGCTTCTCTCCAGAAAGGAAGGCCCAAACTTCCTCTTGCCGGACGCCATCCGACTTTCCAGTACCTTTCCCCGAAGACAGCTTTACATCAAGCTCCTTCTTGGAAAGCCCCCGATATGCCAAAAAGCTCTCCGCGAACCACTTCGTGAAGCCGGCAGTTCGGAAAGTCGACAGCTCAGGATAAGAAATCGTGGCAGTAGTGTCTTCAGCACTATAAAAAGCCCATGCATTTCTGCCATCCTGCAAACCTCCACAGTTGTTGCCTCATCTCATCTCTGTTGAGAGAGTCGCACTCTTCCAAGTTTCTCTCAACATACTGGACCTTCTCCCAGGCCTGCTGAACGGCCACATTAGAAGATCTGGCGGATCGACGAGGTACGCTTGTAGCAGGCTCTTTACCCTTGTTCGTTCTGGAGGAACCACCTGCAAAGGTTGGAAAAGAAAAAAAAAAGATCATCATCAAAATGACAGGATTTCGCTAAAAGAAAATCTGGCGAAATTTTGGCATGGTTCCGGGACAATTCCGAAGAAAAGGAAAATACCCCGAAAGAAATAGAAAGTCTGAAGATGGGCTCAAATTCGCTGCGAGCTCCGAAACTCCAAACTTTCGAAACCTCAAAATCTCCGCAAAATCAAGAAGGGCTCAACATCGCTGCGAGCTCCAAATTCCCAAATTTGCAAAGATTTTCAGGTATACTATCATGCTCTCAAATTCAATCTACAAAAAGTACATGCATGAACATCTAGATTTGCATAAAAACGCATTATCATGATGAGCAAAAAAAAAAAAAAAGAAAAACTTTCTAAAAAAAGGAGGAAAAAAAAACGTGCAAAAAGAAAAAGAGAAAGAAAGAAATCACGTGAAAAAAGAAGAAGAAGAAAAAAGAAGAATAGAAAGAAAAGAAAAAAAAAGAGAGAGAAACTTTCTTTTTTTTACCATCCTATTCTCTACATGGAGTTTTCTTGAAAGAAAAAGAGAGAAAACTTACTTGAAGCCATTGATGGAGAAGAAGGAAAAAGCTTGAAGATCCTTGAAGAAGAAGAACTCTTGGTCTTGGAGCTCTCTTGAGATTATTGCAAAAGAAAGCAATAAGGGGAAGAGATCTAGCCTCCTCCTTGCTTTTATAGAAGAGAGCAAATCAAAGAAGGAAACAAAAAAAAAGAAAGGTAAGTGCTACTAATTAGTAACCTTACCAAAAGAGAAGGAATTAGAAAGATTCTTTCCCAAAAAGAAAGATGTCTTTGAGAGATTTTCTCCCAAAATCAATCAATGACAGATTCTCTCCAACAAAATAGGAGATTGGAGATTCTTTCCCAAAAAGAAAGATACCTTGAGATATTCTCTCCCAAATTAAGGGAATATGAGAGATTCTCTCCCATAAAGATATATTTAGATATTCTCTATCCAAATGAGATATCTTTAGATATTCTTTACAAAAATGGCCCCACATGAGATCTAAGCCATCCTAAAAAGCTTAAGGTCCCATGGGTTTGCCCATATGAGCCAGGTTTGACCACCTAGGCACTAAAAAAAAAAAAAAAAAATGGGCTTTTAGTCAGAAAAAAAATCCCCCTTACCAAGAGCATACAAAAATGGTTCCATGCCTCTTTTGAGTTGATTGAACCATACAAAAAAAAAAAAATTTTCAAGCCCCATGAGCTTCCAAAGAATCAAACCATCCAGCCTCATATACCAAATTGAGCCAAAATCTTGAAATTGATATTCCACAAAAATCCAAACCACTCCAATGGACCCACACAGTCCCAAAGAGTGACCAAAAACCAAATCCTGATCCCCTAACTTGCCACATACAGCCTGTTAGGTCTACAAGATCAAAACCAAACCGATCCCCTAACCTGCCATATATAGCTGGTTAGGTCACAAGGTCAAAAACAGAAACCCGAATCCACATCCCTGATGTCATCTTCAAAACTTTGCCTCGAGATGGGACTTGATTCCTTTCATTACCATAAAATTCCCCCGGAAGCTCAAAGGCTACTCTACCAAAGGAAAGATCGCCCAAAGACTCTTGGTCAAGACACAAGCTCTCCTTCAAAAATCTCTTCGAGGCACATCGACTACAAAAGTCAAGCAACTCGTCGCTGTACCTCGAGGGGGCATTTGTTGACACCAAAAATGTCACTTTGCCGCTTCAACATCAAGAAAGCTGCATGAAGTCGCAACCTGCCATAAATAGGCAATGCAATTTCTCCAAAAAAATCAAATCTTGTCAGAATCAAACAAAAACTGCAAGATCCTTCAAGATAGCCAAGAGAAGAGTACACATGAAGTTTTGGGCCATTTCAGAATCATTTGGCCTAACTTCGCTTCTCCGACAGCTAAAATGGCGCTCCCGGCGGCGACATTATCGGAGACGTCAAAACTTCGATCAGAGCCTACGGATGACTCCAGCATGTCTCAAAAGCGCTCCATGCCAAATTTCAAGTCAAACCGACAATGTTTGACCCTCCATCAATGCTCGAGCAGCAAAATCAAGCCTCCCGGCGGCGGGAACCACCGAAGCCTTCGCTCATCAAACCAAGTGCATGAGTGGCTTCAACATGCTTCCAAAAGGCTGCACGTCAAATTTCAGGTCATTCTGACAACGTTTGACCAGGTTTCGATGCTCCGAGAGAAAATCAAGCCTACCGGCGGCGGAGCAACCCGGGACCATGACATCCAAAACGGAGCCCATGGAACGTCTCAAAATGACTCAAATAGGCTCCCCGTCAAATTTCAGGTCAATCGGACATCGTTTGGCCACATATCAAAGCTCAGCATTTTCCCCGCAGCAAAATCAAGTGAAGCGTCGACGTGACCCCAAACGGCTTCAAAACTCAAACAAAAGCCTATGGTTGGTCTTATTTATTACTCAGGAGGCTCCACCTCAAGTTTCAGGTCATTCCGACATCGTTTGACCAAGTTTCAGCTTCTAGCGGAAAATCAGCAGCTCTATGCGACAAAGTCTTCGGCTTTCCCGGAAAATTGGAAACTTTGCACTCTAAAAATGCAAGGATTCTCATCAGGTTTTCTACAGGGAAATCAAGCCAATAAATGAGAGGAAATGTCAGGAAAAATACAGAAGAAAACGGCGACGAAAAAGACCGCAAAACGGACCAAAAAAGGGAGAAAAACCCCCATGGTCGCAGGCCCAGGGTCGCCGGCCCATGGTCGCCGGCCCAGGGTCGCCGGCCCATGGTCGCCGGCGACCATGGAAGTCCGGGTCACCGGATTTTTTGCCGGTGACCCGTTTTTCCGTCCCTTTTCGCGTTTCGCGCACTTTGGCCCCTGTGGTTTCCTAAAAATGTGATTTTTAGTGCTTGAAATTGACTCATATCCGACGACGTCTCAGATCCGCCGTCAAAAGCATAAAATCATCATTGATCGCTCCAAGATCGCCGACCGATTGACCTAAAAAGTGCTCTTTCTGTCCGACCGATCGAGAAATCGACAAGACAGATGTCACCGGCCCGCTGCTAGCTATCAATGTCTGAAGTTACATGTTCATCCGATGTCGATCAGCATGAAGATCCATCGATGATCATCGCTAGAAGAATTCCAAAAGACGCGGCGCGGCCCGCGACTCTTCGACTGCTCGGCGACCATTTAATGCAGTTAATTGACTAGCTTTATTGCAGTCATTAATTCATTTCTTTGGACGGCCCAATCAGAAGCAAGCATCCAGGAGTTACAAATCAATTAAGTCATGGCATTCAAGCCATGAAACTCCTCCCATTATGGTAATTAAGGTGATTAAAAGCCCTTAATCTCCATCGGCCAGTCAGATTCAAGGAAAAAGGAGTTACAAAATCAAGAAATAAATCTTGTAACTCCTCCCATTAAAGCCATTAAAGACCATAAAAGCTCTCCTAAATGGCTACCAAAAGCCTATAAATAGGAGAGCATTCCATTGAAATCGGGATCGGAAAAAGACGAACGGAAAAATCGAAGATCGAAAGGTGCAGAGAATCCCGAATTCCAGACAGACAGAGTCTAGAGAAAGAGAGAAAATTCTGCAGAAATTCTACATCAAGCACCACTACAAGGTGACAAAAAGTCCCTTGGGGGGCACCCCCCCCAAGGTCCTTGCCTTCTCCCGCTGCCTCCAATGGCTTAGACGTGGCTTTTCAGCCCGTCTACTTAGCTTTTTATTGGACATAGGACCTTCTCTTGGTCTTTGTCCTCTAAAAACCTGAGGTTAGAGCCAAGCCAAGCGAATCAAGAGCATCCACTGTTTTCATCTGCATGGATGATGGCGAAGCCCACACATGGCTTACGACCGTCAATCTGAACAAGCCCCCTACAATCTCCTGAGAAGTTAGATCCTCCTTTTCTTGCTTTTCATTGTAGTTTGTATTTTTCTAAAAGAGACAAAAATCACAACTCTTGTCTTTCATTATTGATGAGAATTGTAAATCGGCTATAAACGCCAAAATCGGCTATAAATGCCAAACAAAATCGCCTTTCACGGCAAACCAAGAAAATGTCTCTTTTCTTAAATATTTGTGCAATGGAAAACTTGAAAGAAGTTGATTTCCTTTTTACTTGCGAAGGTTGATCTCCGGATTACCACTTGCAATTCCAAGTAAAATAGAAAATCTGGCACACCCACACAAAGAAATGTTGATGCACGCTTCAGGCCCCAGGGCGCGAAAGGGCCGGACCCGACGGACTCCCACATCTGCCGACCCCGGTAGCACCCTCGGCATTAGAGCGTGTTCCATCAATGCAAAATGCAACATAAGACACCAACTAGATAGGAGCCAAGTGATCAAAGCATCACGTTCTCAAGTCAACGGGTCCCACCGGGTGTGCCAACTTGATGGACCCGAAAGGAATCTCCTTCCGCACCCCGGGGGCTGACCTGGGTCTCGGCGGAGGAGCGAAAATCTCGGGCATCAACATTTTTGTAAGGGTATGCCAGATTTACTTTCTACTTGGAATTTGGAATGGTGATAATCCGGAGATTCACCTTCACAATTGGAAAGGAAATCAATTATTTTTTCTAACTTTTCAATTTGCATTAATATTAAGAAAAGAGACAAGTTTGTTTTTTTAGAATGTCGTAGGAGGGGTTTTTGTTTGTTTGCCGTAAAAGGCGATTCTGCCGTGAAAGGCGATTTTACAAAGCTCATCAAATGTGAAAGACAAGAATTGTGATTTCTTTTTGTCTCTTTAAGAAATACAAACTACAATAGAAAAGTAAGAAAAGGGATCTAACTTCTCAGGAGATTGTGGGGACACGTTGAGATCAATGGTCGCAAGTCATGTATGGGCTTCGCCATCGTCCTTCAAATGAGAACATGTGATGCTTTGATTCTTTGGCTTGGCTCCTAACCTCGGTTTTTAAAGGACAAGGACCAAGAAGAGGTCCTATATCCAATGAAAAATCAAGTAAACGGGCTAAGAAGCCACGTTTAGGCCATGTTGGAGAAGGAGGTGACCTTGGGGGGGGGGGGGGGGGGGGGGGGGGGTGGCGCCTCAAGGGACGTTGATCACCTTGTGGTGCTTCCGGAAGCAAAGTAGCAGGACTTCGTCTCTCTCTTAGATTTTCTGGTTTTTCAGAGCTTGCACTTGGGATCTCTTTTCATCATTGCTTTCTTCTTGGAATGGACCTCCTTTTATAGGCTTTTGGTAGCCATGAGTTGTTTATTGGCATTGATGGCCATGATGAAAGAATTGATGAGGAGTTACAAGTTGATTTTGTAACTCCTTTTTCAAGGCTTGTGATTGGCCGATGAAGGTAGTGGGCATTTAATCACCTTTATGCTTCATGATGATGGGAGTTTCATGGGTTTAATGCCATGATTGCTTGGATTTGTAACTCCCAAATGCTTGAATCTGATTGGGCCGTCCAAAATAATGAGTTAATGACCGCATTAAGTTGTCACAAACGGGTCAATTAACGTCATTAAGTGGTCGCCCAGGCATGTGAAGAGTCGCGGGCCGCGCTGCGCCTTTTGAGATTCTTCTTGCAATCATCACAGGTGGATCCACGCATTGTTTGATGTCGGATTGCAGTGCAATTTCAGACATTGATTGACGTTGGTGGGCCGGTGACATCTGTCTTGTCGATTTCACGATCGGTCGGACAGAAAGTGCACTTTCTTCGTCAGCCGGTTGGCGATCTTGAGGCGATCGATGATGATTTCATGCTTTTGACGGCGGATCCGAGATGTCGACGAAGATCAGTCATTTTCAAGCATTAAACATTGGATTTTCCGAAAACCACAGAGGCCGGAACACCCGAAACGCGAAAAGATCGAAAAATGATCAATTTGGTGCAAAATCCGGCGACCCGGATTTGCAGGGTCGCCGGGCGACCATGCACCCAGGGTCGCCGGGCGACCATGCACCCAGGGTCGTCGGCGACCTTAGGGTTTTTTACCCTTTGGTCGCCGAGCTTCGTTTTCGGCCGATTTTGTGTCTTTTTTGTTCCTTTTTTCTTCTATATTTTTCTTGACATTTTTCCTCAATTATTGACTTCATTTTCTTGGATAAAACTTGACGAGAACCTGCACGAAATCGGAGCACAAAGTTTCCCATTTTTCGGGAAACCCGAAGACTTTGTAGCCGATTTTCCGTCAAGAGTCGAAACTAGGTCAAACGATGTCGGAATGACCTGAAAATTGAGGTGAAGCTTCTTGAGCAGTGGATAGGACCAACCATGGGCTTTTATTTGAGTTTTGAAGCCGTTTGGGGTCCCATCGATGCTTCACTTGATTTTGCTGCGGGGAAAATGCCGAGCTTTGATATGTGGTCAAACGATGTCCGATTGATCTGAAATTTGACGGGGAGCCTATTGGAGTCATTTTGAGATGTTCCATGGGCTCCGTTTTGGATCTCATGGTCCTAGGTTGCTCCGCCGCCGGTAGGCTTGATTTTCTCTCGGAGCATCGAAACCTGGTCAAACGTTGTCTGAATGACCTGAGATTCGACGTGCAGCCTTTTAGAAGCATGTTGAAGCCACTCATGTATTTTGTTTGATGAGTGATGGCTTCGGTGGTTCCCGCCGCCGGGAGGCTTGATTTTGTTGTTCGAGCATTGATGGAGGGTCAAACATTGTCGGTTTGACTTGAAATTTGGCATGGAGCCCTTTGGAGACATTCTGGAGTCATCCATAGGCTCTGATCAAAGTTTTGGTGTCTTTGATGATGTCGCCGCCGGGATCACTTGTTTAGCTGTCGGAGCAGTGAAGTTAAGCCAAACGCTGTCGGAATGGCCCGAAACCTCAGGTGTACCCCTCTTTTAGCTGTTTTGAAGGATCTCTCATTTTTTGTCTGATTCTGACAAAATCTGATGCTTAAAGTAGCCTTGCCTATTTTGTAGCAGGATGCAGCTTCACAAGGCTTCTTGATGTTGAGGAGACATAGTGACTTTTTTTGTGTCAACACCTAAGTCAATGTAAAAACGTGACAGTAGGGTAAAGATTTTTAGAGAGACAGAATAACGACTCTGTCAGTAATGGGTTGTATATTGCGTACCTTTCGAGGAGACTAAGTCCTTCATTTTATATAGTCACAAGGATCCAATATCGTGGATAAGTAATCCCAGAGCGATCGATGTGATTCCCTCAATCGGGGCAATCGTTTCAGTTGATCCCGCTCCTTTAATTTGGGTAACCGCTTAGTCAATGCCTATCCCTCAATTACAGTCGTAACGTCGCCCGTTCCCTTTAGTATTCGCTGCCTCATAAACTATTCTGCCACGTCTCTCAGTCGTTACGCCACGTCTCTATTGGAGATGATGGGAGATGCCCTTTGTCCGAAATAGGTGGCCGAGACCGAGGTGAGGACGTCTGAGGTTAGATACATCCGAATTGAGGTAAGACCGAGCTGAGGGATTGTACGAGCACCGCAAGCAAGTCTACCAAGCTGCGTGGCAAGGACAAGCTTTCTGCCGAACTGTGAAGGGTCTTTTGGTGCTATAACCGAGACCGAGACTATTAACAAGTTCGGTTCCGAAGTGGCACATGTCTCCTTCATTACTGGCGAAGTGGGCCCAATCTCGGTGTTCGAGGAATGCCCCCGCACAATTGCCCCCTAGCTCTCGTCCCTCAGGAGTTAAAGAACTCTTCGAGGTCGGGAGCTATAAATAGAGAGATGTCCAAGGCCGATTAATTCTTCGAGGTCGGGAGCTATAAATAGAGAGATGTCCAAGGCCGATTAATTCTTCTTCTTTGGAGCTGGTCTCTTCATGATGCTGTGCTAAACATCATCCTGCCTTTTCCCTGTACCTTCGCGTCATCCCGAGATATTATAATGATATTAAGTACCGTGGTACGATCGAGGAGGAAAACAAGACGATGATGCCACGTGTCACTGCTCGGATGGTGGCTCGTTAATAGAGAGATCCGTTCCCCGGGTTTAGCGCGCAGAACGATAATTCGTAAATGGAAGAGCGCAGATTTCCTGTGCTTAGAAAAAGCAACCCAGGCCTATAAATAGGGCATTTCTTCTTCTGGACGACTCACTCCTGAACGTAGAAGTTTGGAATTTTCAACTAAAGAAGATAGGGTTGGCCTCCATGGAGCTAATATTCGTTGGCAGGGAGAAAAACGTCCGCCTTTACCAACCAACTGAGCCTGAAGCTTCGTCCAGTGTAATTACGATGGCTGGTTCCTCTTCAACGGGAGGAAATTGCCCCTGGTCGTCCTCCGCCTGTGCTATCTCTCCTGAGGCTTTTGGCCAACTGTGCTATCTTTCCTGAGATAGATCTTGATCTCTTGATGATAGGAGATAAGACATCTATGTCAAGAGATAACGCCGGATCCATTCTTGGCAAGAGACCTTGTACCTCGTCTCATGGTGTCGCTCTTCCGTGAAGAACGCGCTTTTCAGGAGAGGAAGAACACATCCTTCAGAGACAAATTTTGTGAGGAAAGAGAGAAATCGAGTGATCCATTGTATTGGACTTCATGTAATGAAAACGACTTAATATAAAATCAAATTTTCTCCGTCGTCCATTCTCTTTCTCTGTGTGCTTGCGTTGCTTGATCATTCCTGTAGCAATAATATCTTTTCTTCATGATGTGGAATGTACCTTTGGAAGTAATGTTGATAAGGACTGGAATCTTGCCGAAATGAACATCTGCTGAACTGGAAGCCGAACAGTGGCTCCAGCCGAGCTGTAGCTTTCGCCGAACTTGAGATCTCTTTGAGAAGCGCAGTGTATATGCAAGGACCCTGGTAGAGCGCTGAGAGTCCCTAACTCCTAGAGGTCAGAAGCTATACTATCGAAGATTGAATCCGAACTGTGAGATTACTTGGATACAAAATTTTTGAATCTGGCTTCGGATCAGATCGCTGTCCTTTCATGTTCATCCAATGTCGCTTCGCTATCCGCGATATTAAATGCCTCGCCTTGACTGCTCGCGGGAAATAGGCTGACGGACCACGTGTCGTTTCTCCACGGGATGCGTAGTCTTTTCGAAACGGCGCATATGGCGGCTAATCAATAATAAACATGGTCCTTTTTGAAATTCAAAACGACGCTGTGTTTTTCGAAACGACGCCATGATGGGTTGCCTTTATTGAATGTACCTTCTTCTTTCTATAAATAGGGGAGCACCCTTATCGTTTATTCTTCTTCTTTACTCCGCATTTTGCTGTGAAAGAGATGACTTCTTTGCAGAGGGTTTCACAGGGAAACTGTCGATCGACGAGAAGTGCCGTAGGAATTTTCTTCTTCGAGTCTCTTCCTTGCTTTCTGTCTTTGTAAGTCTTCTTTTCCCTATCTTGCTTATTTCTGCATCTAGGGTTCCATTCTCCCTTCTGTTCTCCGCCTCTACCCCTTCTTTCTCTAGAAAAATGGGCATCTATAGTTATTGGTTAGAATCCGAGGGAGCGCTAAGAGACCTTAGGGCTAGGTATCAGATTCCTGAGGATGTCTTCCTTAAGGTTCCCGAACCCAATGCCTATATTGATGGTAGCATCTATGATGGTTGGATGCCATTCCCCTTAGTAGCCATAATAGAGGGCGGGATCCGGTTTCCCCTCAATCCCTTGCTCAGGGAGTGTCTCCGAGCTGGGCGCCTCTGTCCGTGTCAGTTGATGCCAAACTGCTTCAAAATCATAATGGGCACTTCCGCGCTCAATAATATCTTGAAGATTAATCTAGGCGTCCATGATATTGAGGACGCCTATGAGCTGTGTAAGTCGAGAAGTAGCTTTTACCTCCAAGTTAAATCGCGCCAAATGGGATTCGTTCGTTCCTTAGAAGATTCGAACAAATAGCCGGGGACGATCGCCTGTTCGTCTCAGGTAACTGGGAGTTCGGTGATGACGAGCCGATGTCCCAGAGGTTCAATCGGATCCCCCGCCGTCTCGGCACACCACCAAGTAAATATAGCTGTTTTTTAATTCGGTTTTGATTTCTGTTGCATCTTGTTCTCTGTGCAGCCGAACTGATGTCCTTCAATTTTGTAGACGCTCGTGAAAGGAGAAGGGAGGCCAGGCGAGTGGGCTGGGTTAAAAACGAAGCCTGGTTTCGGTCTGTAGAGACTTACCGAGGCCACGAGGACAGGGCCGCTTTTGCCCTTTTAGATTACGCGCCGAAATACCGCTCTTACAAGAAGAGCCTCGCCCATCGCCAAGCTGTCGTAGCCGAGGTTGAGGAGCCTGAAATCGAGGAGGAAAAACAAGGGCAGGCTGCAGACGATACTGAGGGCCGAGCTGCATCTGGGGCTGAAACATCCACCTCCGATTCCGATCCCGAGAAGGAAAGTTCTTCGACAAGCTGTTCGGGAGAGGAAGAGCCAATGGACAAAAACAAGAACTGCCCGAAGCCTCCTTTGCAGAATCTTCGAACTGCGGCCTTCGGAGGTGTGACTCAAGGCGCTGCTGCTTCTTCTTCAAGGCCTCCTTCTGGCACGCCTGGCACTGTTGCTCCTCCATCTTCCTCAGCCCGAACTTCCGCGATTAGTACCGACGGGGCTGCGCTGGAAGAGGTTCACCGGGAAAAGAGGGCCAGAACTGAGGGTCAGTCAGCCCTAACGACTGTGCAGAGGGGAGCTGACCCGGGAGCGGCGGGCCAACGGTCTACAGCGGCGCCCTAGAAGCCGAGCTTTCTGCTTCATCCAGGAAGGTCGTTGACCGTAGAAGATCAACTTGGTGGGAGTCCATTAGTGGTGGCTACGCTAGGTGATGCCTACATTTTGCCCCGGGACATGGAGAAGCATGATGAGCTTGATGACGTCATGCTTCTAGTATCATAGATGGAATCCGCTCTGAGCGTAAGTTTAATCTTTTTCGCCATACTTCTGTGCTGGACTTCAGTAGCAACCATCTGATTTGTTTTTTTTGCAAATTGTGTAAAAATGCCACATTTCAGTGCGAAGGATCCAGCGAGCCAAGAAAAACCAGGTTGTCGCTGAGGCCAAGGCTGAAAAGTATAAGAAGTCCTTGGAGGCTAACAGAGATAGAATAAAGGAGTACGAAGAAACGTCTCGTACCATTCTCTTTGAGCTTGACAAGGCAAAGACCGAGATTGAAGTAGGGAAGTCGAGGGAGGCCGAGCTTCAGAAGAAAATTGCCGAGCTTGAGAAGGAGAAGGCCGAGACCGAATCCAAAATCCGGTCTGATATCAACAGTGCATATCTTAAAGGATTCCAAGAAGCTGGAACCGAGTATGCGGCCCAAGTAGCCGGTATCAGGGATGATTCTTGGGAGATGGGCTGGAAGGCCGCCCTTGTAAAGGCTGGAATCCCCAACGACTATCCGGCTTTCCTGAACCCTGACAAGTTTTCAAGCTCGGCACTTGTGCCTGATTTTCCCCCTACTCCCGAAGTGCCATCCGTCGCAACCGAAGATGCGGTTGTCGAGCCCCCTCGGCCTGAGACTGAGGTCATCCAAATAGAAGGCGATGGATCTGGTGCCCCTGCTTCCTGATTATCTTCATATCTTTCGTTGTAGTTTTTTTTTTTTTTTTTTTTTTGGGAAATGTCCCTTTTGTTTGCGAGCCAAGCTCATTTGATGTATTGAACACACACTTGAAGAGTAATGAAAACCAACTTTGCAATCAGGTTGTCTCTATTTCATTTTTTAGCTTCAATGTCTTATCAAACTTTTTGCCGAAATGCATATGTTTACCAAATATGCCCACGTAGTAGCGTTAGCTCATGAACCAAGAACCCAAGAGAGCAAATTCGGTAAAGATCTTGTCCGAACTCCGTGCTGATTTTGCTAGTCTCAGCACGAGTTCCGACTTAGTTAGAACATGACTAGCCGGTTCTTACCGGTAGTGTAGTCCGTATCTGCCAGTGATCTGGTATAAGTACCGAGATCGTCTGTGGCCAAATTTTTGCTGACATGACCAACTGGTTCTTCACCAATGGTGTAGTCATTACCTTGCCAGTGATCTAGTATATGTACCGAGATCTTCTGTGGCAGAGGTATAGAATCCTGCCTGTGATCTGGTAGGCGTACCGAGATCTTCTGTGGTAGAGTCGTGGCACATCCTATTGGTGTATAAACCGAAACTAGGATATCACATTGGCACTTCTGCCGAATTAGAAGAGGATTTTGCCGAGCTCTATGACTTGTCAAAAATTGAAACGTCAAGGAACAAAAGAATAGCTTTATTGATGCTTGAGAAGTCGATTACAAGTCAAAAATAGAACTTTTTGAGGTGAGTGGCATTCCATGGTCGTGGCAACTATTTACCATCCATGTCCTCCAGTCTGTATGCTGATTAACCCGCAGCAGAGATCACTTTGAACGGTCCGAGCCAAGTCGGTGCAAGTTTACCCATGTTCGGATCCTTGTCTGCCAGTAATGCCTTTTTCAAGACAAGTTCCCCAATGGAGAACTTTCTTTCCCGGACTTTTTGATTGTAGCCTCTAGCCAACTGCTGTTGGTATGCTGCTAAGCGAACGGCAGCAGATTCTCTGCGCTCTTCGGCCAAATCAAGTTCTCGTCCAAGATTGATTTCATTTTGGCCTTGGTCGAAAAGTTCCGACCTCAATGTCGAGAGCCCGACTTCAAGAGGTATCACTGCTTCGGTCCCATAGGCCAAGGAAAAAGGTGTCGCCGAAGTGGAACGCCTTGGAGTAGTCCGATATGCCCAAAGGACACTCGGAAGTTCTTCCACCCATCTCCTTTTAGCTCGGTCGAGTCTTTTCTTAAGGCCATCGAGGATCACCTTGTTAGAAATTTCGGCTTGACCATTGCTCTGAGGGTAGACTGGAGTGGAATAACGATTTTTGATGCCGAGCTCCTTGCAAAAGTTCTTGAAGAGGTTGGAGTCGAATTGGGTCCCGTTGTCCGAGATCAAAATTCGAGAAATGCCGAACCTGGTGATGATGTTCTTCCATACGAATTTTTTGGTATCTCGTTCAGTGATGGAAGAGAGTGGCTCTGCTTCTATCCACTTTGTAAAATAATCAGTAGCTACAATTAGCCACTTCTTATTTCCCGGAGCTTGGTGAAGAGGTCCCACAATGTCCAATCCCCATTGGCCGAAGGGCCAAAGGCTGGAGAGCGGGCTCAAATCCTGTGCTGGTTGATGAAGGGAATGTGAGAATTTCTGACACTTCTCGCATTTTCTTGCATATACCTGAGCATCTTTCTGCATGTATGGCCACCAGTAACCCTGGCTGATAGCCCGGTAAGCTAGTGACTGGCCTCCAATGTGGCTTCCATAGATCCCTTCATGGATTTCGTAGAGAAAATCCTCGACTTTGCTTGGATGGACGCATTGAAGGTAGGGACCTGTAAACGACTTCCGGTAGAGCTTGCCTTCTGGAGATAGCCAAAACCTAGCAGATTTCAGCCGGATCTTGTGAGCTGCAACTCTGTCTTCCGGAAGCTGATCGTCTTTGAGGTATGAGATGATTGGATCCATCCAACTCGGGCCGAGATCAACGCAGAGTACTTGCCGAGGTGGATGGAGCTGAATACTCGGTTTATCTAAAGATTCCACCTCAATGATTCTTTTTTGTCCAGCTTCGACGGCGGATGCCAGATTACCCAAGGCGTCAGCATGAGAATTCAACTCTCTGCTGACCTGCTTGACTTCTACTCTTTCAAACTGAGAGAGGTGTTGTTTTGCAAGAGCAAGGTAGGCCGCCATCCTCTCATCACGGGCCTGATATTCTCCGCTCAACTGGCTCGTCACCAGCTGTGAGTCGCAGAAGATAACCAGATGCCGTGCCCCCAAGGTTTTAGCGCTACCAAGTCCTGCAATCAACGCCTCGTACTCTGCTTCATTGTTGGTAGCCTTGAAATCAAGTGTCAGGGCCTGCTCGATGGCTAATCCTTCTGGAGATTGGAGGACCAAGCCAGTGCCACCCTTTTAAAGGTCCAAGATCCATCGACGAAAACCTTCCATGCCAAATCGAGGAACTGTTTCCAAGATTGTTGTTTTTCAAGGTCGGTTTCGGTGATCTCTTCGGTATTCTTGCTGCCCCCAGTTCGGTTTCGAGTTGGCTCGGCGCCGAACTAGGAGAGATGAACTCCACAATGAAGTCAGCTAGTACTTGGGCTTTGATTGCCGTTCTGGGCTGATGTTGGATATCGTACTGGCCCAGTTCGAGAGCCCACTTGGACACCCTTCCAGAGAAGTCCGCCTTGTTGAAAAGTTGTCGGAGCGGATATTCCGTTACAACCATGATTGTATAAGCCTGGAAGTAGTGGGAGAGCTTGCGCGAAGCACGGACAAGAGCTAACGCAAGTTTCTCCATTTACAAATACCTGGTCTCGGCATCAATAAGGATTTTGCTGGTGTAATAAATAGGCTTTTGCTGCATGTCCTCTTCTCTAACCAGTACCGAACTGACCACGTGATCTGAGACCACAAGGTATATGTAAAGCTTTTCTCCCTGTTTCGCAGTTGAAAGCAGGGGTGGTGAGGAGAGGTAGATTTTGAGCTCATGCAGAGCTCGGTCGCATTCCTCGGTCCATTAGAATGAGGCATTCTTCTTGAGGAGCGGAAAGAAAGGCCTGCATTTGTTCGAAGATCGGCTGATGAAGCGGTTGAGTGTGGCTGCCATGCCTGTCAATCTTTGGACTTGTTTCGCAATGGTAGGACCCTGCACTGCTTGGATAGCCGCGATTTGGTCTGGATTAGACTCAATGCCTCGTCTGGTAACGAGACTCCCTAGAAACTTGCCGGAGCCTATCCTAAACGCGCATTTGGCCGCGTTCAGCTTGAGCCGATATCGTTTCAGAATGTCAAACACCTGACGTAGGTCGGCCAGGTGATCCTGAGACTGTTTGGACTTGACGACCATATCGTCGATGTAGACCTCCACCGTTTTGCCGAGAAGAGTTTGAAACATCGTGGTGACTAGTCTCTGGTAGGTCGTACCCGCGTTCTTTAACCCAAAAGGCATTACTTTATAGCAGTAAATTCCTCTTGGAGTTATAAAAGCGGTCTTTTCTTCATCAGGGCCGAACATCGGGATCTGGTGGTATCCTCGATAAGCATCGAGAAAACTCATCCTGTCGTGACCCACGGTTGCGTCTATCATCTGGTCGATCTTTGGCAGTGGGAAGCAGTCCTTCGGACAGGCCTTATTGAGGTCGGTGAAGTCTACACGGACTCGCCAGCTGCCATTTTTCTTCTTGACCACCACGGTGTTGGCAACCCACTTCGGATAGTGGACTACTCTGATCGCCTTGGCTTTCAGCAATTTGTCGACCTCTTCGGCCACAGCTTCTATCTGTGGGATCCCCGTCCTCCGAGCTTTCTGCACGACTGGCTTCTGATTGGGATCCACATTCAAACGATGGCACAAGACCTCGGGGTCAATGTCGGGCATTTCGCTCGGGGTCCAAGCAAAAACTTCTTTATTTTCAATTAAGAAGTTCAGGAGTTCGGACTTCTCGGGCTCAACAAGCTCACTGCCGAGCAAAAAGTATCTCTCGGGATCGCAGGGATCGACGTTGACCGAGGTTAGATCCTCAACGCTTTTTGGCTCGGGAGCTCGGCCAACCTTTTCCAGCTCTTCTTCAAGTTCGGCCATGTTAACCTGCTGGGGCTCTGGTTCTCCCGGGACCACGACCATCAAGCATTGCTTGGCCATTTGCTGGTCACCTCTGATCTTCACCACCTCAACTTTGCCATCCTTATTTTCTAAGGGAAACTTTATTTTTTGGTAGTACGTAGAGGGTACAGCCTCCATCTGATGCAGCCATGTCCTCCCTACGATGGCATTGTAAGGAGACGGTGCATCAACCACGATGAATTCTGCCATGACGATGGCTCCTTCGATCTGGACTTTCAGGGGAATCTTCCTCTTAGGGTATACTGGTTTTGCGCTGAAACCCACTGGGGGAGTTCGCGCTTCCAGTAGATCTTCTTCTCTGAGACCTATTCTTTTGAAGCAATTGTAGTAGAGGATCTCAGATGAACTGCCCGGGTCGACGAGAATCCTCTGGACTCTGCAGTTCTTCAGTTTCAAGGTCACAATGAGTGGGTCATTGTGAGGGAGTTGGACGTCTTCCAAGTCCTTTTCTCCGAACCAGATCTTCGGCCTGTCCCTCCGAGCTCTTTTCGTAGTTGGCTCGAGCTCGGCTGACAGAACCTGCTTGCCATGGGAAGCCTTCCTCGCCTCAGCGCGAGCTTGGTCGTTCCCTTTCGGAGCACTCCCCTTCGGAGTAGACGCCAAATGAATGACGTTGATTATTCTTTCCGACTCATAGCTATCCTGACCATCATTTCGGCGAGGAACACGCTCTTCGCGCTGAGTTCGGTTAACTCCTTGACCTTCCTTTACGTACTCCTGAAGGTGTCCGTCTTTAATGAGCTTCTCCAGATGTGACTTTTTGAGGCTCAAACAATCTTCTGTCATATGCCCATTCTGCTTATGATAGGAGCAGAATTTATTTTGATCGCGGGTGGACGGGTCACCCCTCATCGGTTGCGGCCACTGGAAGTATGGTCGCGTCTTTATTTTTCCAAGGATCCTATAGATTGGCTCTTTGAAAATTGTGTTGACAGTAGTGAATGCCGAGATGGGCTGCTGTCCTTCTCTGGCTCGCGGAGCCTTCTTAAATTTCTTGCTACCTCCGGAGGGTGTATACGAAGGTGTCGCCGAACTTGATGGTTTTCGGTCGTGGCCGACATCCTCCCTGCGAGGTGATTTCTCCCTCTTGGTGAGTTTTGCTTCTCGGGTGAAGCCGAAGCTTTCCCGAGCTCGGGCATCGTCTTCTTCTTGCTCTATGAAGCGATTTACCCTGGCCATGAGAGCTTTCATGGAAGTTACAGGATTCCAAATCAGGTACTTACGAAGCTCATTGCCAGGAAGTAGAGATTGCTGGAACGATGTGATAGCCACCTCTTCAGTGGCGTTCTCGACCTGACTGTATATCGTCCAGAATCTCTTGGCAAATTGAGTAATAGACTCGTTCTGCCTCATTTGGAGCGCCATGATGTCGGCGTCGGTCTTGGGGACGATTCTGTGTGCTTGGAATTTCTTCAAGAAAGAGCCTTGGAGCTGTCGCCAGCTTGTGATCAACTCTTCTGGGAGTGCACAGAACCATCTTAGGGGGAGGTCCCCAAGACTGGAAGGAAAAAACTCTGCAGTTGAGGTGACCGAGGTCACCCTAGATCAACATCCTCTGAGTGAAATGTCGAAGATGCGCCCTTGGATCCGAGGTTCCGTCGTACAAGACGAACCGCGGGACGTTGAACTTTTCTGGGAGAGTAAACTCCCTTATCCCCTGAGAAAAGGGAGATGTACCCAGGTTCTCTGCATCAATAACATCCAACTGGTCGCGGGCGAATCCTACCGCCTCCATGTTGCGCCGGACCGTCTGCTTGACCTCCCGAGCAAGCCATTCCTTCATGTCATCCTTGTCGTCGAATGTGGGCTCTTGCTTTCTCTGGGAACAGCTATCGCCCGAGCCTTCGACGTGATCTCGGGAGCGCCTTTTGTGGTTCAGGTGTTGCCACAAATCATTGTGGACGATCGGACGTACGACGTCGTTCGTGGAAGCCTTTTCCATTTCCTGGAGCTGCTGCTGGAGCTGACAGATCAGCCTATCTTTTTCTTGGATGATCAGGTTCTTGGTCTTGATATCCACGAATGAGGGGGCGTCATCATCGTGCGCCTGGTGCACCATCGGGCCTTTGCCCTTCTGAAGCTGATTTGGTGGAGGGTTGTTTGTTGGAGGAGGCCTTATCTCCTCAATTAGAGGTGAGACAGAGCTAGTATGGTAACTCTCCACCACTGCTGGAAGCTCGGCAATGTTCTCTTGTCGAGATACTGCCCGGGATGGCCCAGGAAGTTCCCTTACTTCTGCAGATTTCGTCTTGCCACCTCTCTTGCTCCTTATAGGCATGGTGTAAGGAAAGATTTCTGAGTAATGAAAAGATTACTGTATCGTTTCCCACAGACGGCGCCAATTGTAGGTACACGAAACTTCACGAACCTGGAGGTGGAGATTTCAAGACCCACTAGAAGAGAAGATGTGATGCCTTGGATAGAACCTGAAAGGAGGAAGAAGAAAAGAGCAGTCAAAGACCCTGGCTGTGGGCAGCGCAAGGCTCTCCGATGCCTAAGTTAGTGTATAAACGTGACAATAGGGTAAAGATTTTTAAAGAGACAGAATAACGACTCTGTCAGTAATGGGTTGTATATTGCGTACCTTTCGAAGAGACTAAGTCCTCCATTTTATATAGTCACAAGGATCCAATATCGTGGATAAGTATTCCCAGAGCGATCGATGTGATTCCCTCAATCGGGGCAACCGTTTCAGTCGATCCCGCTCCTTTAATTTGGGTAACCGCTTAGTCAATGTCTATCCCTCAATTACAGTCGTAACGTCGCCTGTTCCCCTTAGTATTCGCTGCCTCATAAACTATTTCGCCACGTCTCTCGGTCGTTACGCCACGTCTCTATTGGAGATGATGGGAGATGCCCTTTGTCCGAAATAGGTGGCCGAGACCGAGGTGAGGACGTCCGAGGTTAGATACATCCGAATTGAGGTAGGACCGAGCTGAGGGAGTGTACGAGCACCCCAAGCAAGTCTACCGAGCTGCGTGGCAAGGACGAGCTTTCTGCCGAACTGTGAATGGTCTTTTGGTGCTATAACCGAGACCGAGACTATTAACAAGTTTGGTTCCAAAGTGGCACATGTCTCCTTCATTACTGGCGAAGTGGGCCCAATCTCGGTGTTCGAGGAATGCCCCCACACAACCCTTTAGGAGTATTAGAAGCTCTAAATTTGCAATAATTAAAAGTAAAACACCCTTTCAATTGAAACAAACAATAATAACAACCACGTGTATAGAGAAATTTGGGCCAAAGTCACAGGCATGTGGCACCAGATAGGCATTATAGGGCTTGAATATGAGTCCATGAAAACCATAAATAAGGTGTTTGTTTGGAGGTATTTCTGACAAGGAGTTGGAAGTCTTGGACTTAGAGATTTCTCACATTGATGTAAATGATGTGCCTTTAGATTGGTGGAATTGACCCATCTGAAAAGTCACTTTTAGCTTTTAGAATTCCATAATTCCAGCATTTTAAATGCTTGGTGGGCCATGAGCATTTTAAATGCTTGGTGGGATTCCAGTTGGAGGACAACATTGAAAGAACTTCAAGGCTCGTTTGTCATCATTCTCGTGTTGTTCCCAATTTTGTACTCAAACCAGGTTGTATTGAGATCGGGTTGTGCCAAGACTATACTCTTCAGAACTTGTATGGTAACATTATTAAAGTTTTGCTCCAAAGAACAAAAGCAAGAGAATCATAGAATTTACAATGTGGGGCCCATCTTCTATTATTTGTGGCACTATATTATTGTCGTATATGGGACCCACCTATAAAATTATAGCATGGTACCTACCTTTAAATTAGAACATGGGGCCCATATTAATAGGATTTACAATATGAGTCCACTTTATAGAAATTATAATGTGGGGCCACCTTTTTGTGAATGTAAATATGGGACCCACCTTTAGAAATTACAACATCGTACACACCTTTAAAAATTAGAATATGGGCCCACATTCATAGGATTTACAATATAGGTCCACCTTTTGTGATCATGACTATGTGACCCACATTTAGAAATTACAAAGTGGAGCCACATGTTTTGTGATTGTGGATACAGAACTCACCTTTAGAAATTACATTGTGGTGCCCATCTTTAGAAATTAGAATATGGGGGCACACTCATAGGATTTACAATGTGGGCCCACCTTTATAGAAATTATAATTTGGGGCCATCTTTTGATTGATTGTAAATGCATGACCCACCTTTAAAAATAACAAGTGGTACCCACCTTTAGAAATTAGAACATGGGATCATATTCATAGGATTCAAATTGTAGGCCTAGATTCATAGGATACAATGTGGCTCCATCTTTTGCGATTGTGACGATATGACCCAGCTTTAAGAATTATAAAGTGGGGCCACCTCTTTTGTGATTGAAAACACAGTACCTACATTTAGAAATTACAACGTGCTGCCCACTTTTAGAAATTAGAATATGTGGCCTTATAATGTGGTCTCATCATTATAGGAATTATAATATGGGCCCGCCTTTTGAGATTTTGACCATGTGACCCACCTTTAAGAATTTCAAAGTGGGGCCACCTTCTTTGAGATTGTGAACATAGGGCCTACCTTTAGGATAAGTGAGAGGATCTTGAGTCTTTAAATGTCTTTTTTAAAAAGCAAGAGATAAAAAATAAGTATGAAACAACTGTGCCGGCAAGTTGTTTCTCGTGAGAACAAAATTGGGGAACAATGATTTACACTAACCAAACATATGTTTTTCCAAACCTCATCTCGTGGGAACGTGGGAATATCTGAATATCACGATCAATGCCAAACACACCCTCAAATTCTTCGTACAAGAACTCTGAGAATTCTTGCGAAAGAACTGGCCATCAAAGATCCAAAAAATGGGTTATGTGCTACACAACTGAGGCATTAGTCCGATTTAGGCGCAAGTTTAACAAGCTTTGATATGGATCTCTGGATCCAGCATGTTGGGCAGGCTGAATCCGGTATTATCAGACTTGAACTAGGGTGGATTAAGGTCAGATCCAGGTCTGTTTGATAAACCAAGATTAATGCCTTGTGTGTATCATATATGTCTGATACACATTGGTATTGACTGGTGTGATATCATAACCATTATTCAACAATTAGAGGTACAGCAAGGTTGTCAACATGTCAAGAAGTAGATTTTTACACATGATTGATTGGAACTCTTTTACCAAAAGAAAGAAAGAAAGATTTTTAAAAAACATGATTCAAATGAATCAACCAATAATCCGACTTTCACGTGTGCCCTCCTGTCAAATAACTACTTTGACTGACCAATCGTAACCATTCAATTTGGAGCATATCGGAGGAATTGACTTATGACAAGGGCCTAGAGCCAACACTGTTGCAAAAACTAAAGGTGGGTAGGATTCAAGGTCAGATCAGTTTGTATCCCACGTTCGCAGCCAATCACAGTTGAATTTCAAGTCCTAATGAACCAACAAAGATTCTTCTTTCTATCGGACCTTCGATGGAGTAATGGGCAGATAAGGAACCATTGGTTGATCAAGCAATTGGTTCCAATGTTAGCTGTAGGATAAATGAAATCGTTGATCGTGGAAGATCAGCCACTACAACATCATCACTATCTCGCCCTAGGATCAAGCTTTTGATACGGAGGTCTGAGATCTTCTACGAAAGATTGGTTCTGTTTGTTTCACTATGCACAATCCAAGGACAAAGATGGACACCTTGATCATCAAGTGAACGAGGGATGACTTGGATCCGTTGAATTAAGCTCAAAATGCAAGGTTAATTTCCTTGAATGGACGATATCATGCCAGAGTTTCTATTGTGTTTTTATAGAATACTCAAATTGAGAAACCTATCCGCACCCGTAATAGTAAACCTAGTCACATACTAAGAAGAAACCCTAATAACATCATAACTCTATCCTAAAAAATAATATAAACCTAATCTAACAATAATATAAGTTGAGTTTACCCTTCACTTCTCATAATGTATCCAACTTTCTTTAGATTATTCTCTATTATTCACCTACAATCACATGCTCTTTCAAGAAAGAATAATACAATTGGCTACAATAAATACAACTCTTTATCTTCATTTATGTCTTGGGATGATATCCACCGTACTTTCTTAATGATTGCAGTCTGTCAATAGAGTCCACTAATTATATATATAAAAGCAGCAGCCTCTTCATGGGAGAATGACACGTGGCAGCAGGGGGCTTCCTTGGAGAATGACACGTGGCGCATTCTCAAACTTTTGCAATGCACATTCCGGAATTACACTTCTCTCTTTTTATTTCCCTTTAAATCCCTATCCAATGCAATCACTAAAATCCCTCAATCTATCTACACACGTTTTATCCTCTTTTCTCAATGCAATCCATCCCTCTCTCTTTTTATTTCCCTTCAAATCCCTATGCAATGCAATCTCCACTAAAATCTCTCATTCTCCCTAAAATCTCTTCATCTACACCCACCCACTAAAAGCTCTCATTCTCCATCTAAAATCTCTCCATCTCTTCCTCTACACACACGTCTATGTAGGAAAGGAAAGGATTAGTTTAGACTTAGATCATTCAATTGGTACTATATTAGGAAACTATATCAAATAAAAACAGGAATATTGATCCTTTCACAATTGTCAAACAAGGAGATCTTTTAAGCCTTGGAGATGAATATGTTAGCTAAATTAAAAAAAAAAATCTAACACGAATGATCATCAGAAGACATAAGTATTATTATAGGCCCAAAACCAAAGATGAAGATTCATAAAATTAAAGCCAGCTGTGGATGAGATTTAAAAGAGTATCAAATATGGATATGATGGCAATTCAAGAAATAGTACAAATGGATGTCGTGTCTTAAATTTCCTATATATATGAATTAAATGTAGATTATTTGTTTACTCGGTGTCTATTTTCAACTTAAATTGGGTTTTCCTTGATGAATTAAAAGCTCGCGTTGGGTGTGGGCCCTGAAATATCCTCAAATTTTTTGCAATCCTACATTCCAGAATTACCCTTCTAATCTAATCTCATCACCTAAAATATCTCAATGCAAATTTAAATGAAATAAGATACTTATCCATTTCCTAAAACATAGCATACAATAATAACTTCTCTTTAGTATTGAAATCCAAGTTTATTTGTTTCCAAACTTACAATTTACGGGGTCCACTTTTTTTTATACCAACACACTAAGGGCTTTTTTTATACTAGAGCGCGGGCCACTTTCATAGGCTATATTCTACTACTTTTTTCTCCTTATTTTCCTTCCAATTTTTAGTAAGATTAATATGTGGAGCCCATTATGGATATTTTTCTCCTTATTTTTCTGTAGATATTTGGTATGATTATTTAATCTGTGGTGCCCATTGTGGAAGCCAATTAACTCCAGAATCCACATTTAATTCTGAAATCTAACTCAATTTATGGCTAGGCACAAATATTATCAAATTAATGTCCTAAAGTCTTTACCATTTGCTTAATCTTTCCCTAAATATTTCCACTGACCTAAAGTTTCTCTAATGAGTTGCCATCTTTATTATGAATTATATATTAATATTCATTTATAATTTATTTAAATATTTAGATATATTTAGTTATATTTCTAATAATTTCTTAATTATGGCCTGAGTTGGGTGCTGGTCTATTGCACTAGTTATATATATTAAAGCAAACGGGAAGGAGGGGTGTGAGGGGTGCCACGTCAGCACGCATAATTTCTCCTTTCAGAAAAATACTCATAAAATCACACAGAGCTTTGGGTTTAATGTGGGCCACTACACTCCTGCCAAACAAGTCTCCACCATTAAAATCTCAACCCAATCAAATTTCCTCAAATCCCCTCCCTTAATCTTAGGAATAGTTATAATCTTAAATCTAATCCCTTAAATATAGATCATACTACTATTTCTAGCAGCAAAACTCCTTCAATTTGTTCTCCCTAAAATCTCGATCACTCCCATTTTAAAGTCAACCTTATCTCATTTTCCTTACAAGATTAGAATCAACTCCATTTAACACATGTTTGTGGGGCCCACTTTCATCCCTAAAATCTCAAAACCTTATCTCATTTTCCTTACAAGATTAGAATCAAATCCATTTAATAGAGGTCTATGGGGCCCACTTTCATGGTGTTGGCAATCAGAGAGAATGGGCAGGACTAAATTATCATGATCTGAGAATAGATCAATCATCCACATAAAGTAGAAACAACAGATGGATTTGTGGGGACTGCTTTGATCTCCCGATTGATAGACACCTTCAAAAGGCACCACCATCCAGTTTAGCCCATCAAACCAACGGCATAGATGATGGAACACCCAACAAAAGGGACCAACCAATATGGAGTTATATCAAGATCATTAGTTTCATGATCTAGACCGTTATTTACAAGGTAGACTCCAACGTTCAACTAACAAAAAATAATGAACTCTGATGATCAATTATATTTGTTATTAAAATGCATATTAAGAATACATTTCATTTCTAATTATATATACATGAAATAGTATAAGGGTTTATATGAGACTTGCCTATAATAATTGTTGTAGACGAGGCCACCTTTAAACACATCATGATATACCCTAATGAATTAGGATAAGAGGCCCACTTTTAAATATTACATCATGTGACCCCACCAATGCTCCTTGGAACACCACATCAACAAGGGCCTGCTGTCCAAATATTTAATTGGACACACCTTTAGATATTTGGATATGGGACTATCTTTAGATGTTACATCATGTGACCCCACTAACGATCCTCGGAATGACACATCAGTAAGGTCTCACTATCCAATTGGACACACCTTGAAGGAATTAGGATATGAGGCCCACCATTAAATGTTACATCATGTGACCCCACCAGGTTATTGTTTTTTTTTTATTGAAGTTATATATATAATAAATATAAAGTACTTATTTATTTCTATAAAATCTGTCCTTTTCTAATAATATCTCAAAAAAGAATCACATATTTCATTATATTTTTTGAACTCGGGCACCATACCTCTTCATTTAATTCTGTAAACGCTTGTGGGGCCCAACCTTGGTCCATCCAAATGGACCAAACATACAACCTCCATAAATTGCATATGTTCACTAGCTTTTAGTCAGATCCGGAGTTACTAGACCGTTGGATCGATTGTGTACCGATTCGAATGGATTGTTGACCATTAAACTTTTAGGGCTAGATGGAGATGGTAGAAACCATGTTTGGGCCTAATTTTTGGCAAAGAGAAGGGTCCCACAGAGTCCTTGAAATACCCCCATGTGGGTTGCCAGGTGGGCCCCTCCACAAACTTAAACTTACATTAACCTAAGCTTTAGTTTAAGAGAGCTACCCCTATATAGACATACATCCATACTTGTGTAATAGTCAATGCCTTTAAATTCAAGAGGTCGTTATGCTATGTAAGTTTACTTGGATTGTATGACTATGCGTGGCACCCTCCTCTTTAAATGAAGGGGTCCTAGAATGAGAAAAGTCATTTCTGATATTTATAAATAACCACCTCTTTGATCTGCAACAAAAGCCCAAAGTCCAGGAGAAGCTCTATTCATACATCTAGGGATAAAACAAAACTCACTCCTATCAAAGTCATTAGCACCACACGAATTTCCAAAACTTTAATAGACTCAATAGCCCATTTGTTTTTTCTGTTAATAGCCTTCACCACCTCTAATGCATCAGATCAAACTATCATTTTAGACGCTCCCATGGTTAGATTTAGTGCATAGAATATTGCACTCACTTCAACTTCTTTGTGGGAGACCACTTCCGACAACTTTTCACTAAAAATTACTCAGAAGAGTCAAAAATGCCCATTTGAATGGTGTAATTCAGTATATAACTTCTTTTGCGTAGTCATTTGACTCACTATCTAAATCCTCTAATTTTAACAATATGATACAATCTTTTTTTTTTAAAAGGCATGTGGCAAACTTTGTGAGGCCTACTAGCCTACCAGGATCAGAGTATCTCTCTCTATCTCAAAGAAAAATATCTGGCAAAATGAATGAATGAACAGATAAAACAGCAGAACATACTTCTACTGAATAAGTAAACCCAAAGTAAAATGTGAAATCATATTTTAGCCTAACTCATACACACATAGTATGGTGGTAAGACACATTTCAGCGTGGAAAAAAATCAATTCTTCACTTCTTCCTAAGGCCCCATTAGGATCTTTATTGCCATGTGTACCCAGGGTTAGTTTGACAAGTCTCATCTATTTGAAATAGAACCGAATGAAACAGATTTATTGGAAATATAGCTGTTTCACTTGGGACTTCCTTACAGATAAACTGATCGGCATGTCCAATTCAATTAGAAAAATCAAACTTAGAGTTGTTTCACGTAGACTTTCTTACAAATAAACTGTTCCGCATGTCTAATTCAATTAAAAAAAGTGAACTTGTCACACTGAAAAAAAAAAAAAAAAATCATACAAAAAGTTCTCTTATAGTTCTAGTAAAAATAGAATAGGCAAATTCATCTTAAAGTAAAAGCAGTATGGGCAAACTTGTTTTTAAAAAGAAAAAGCGAAAACGTGTGATTGATTTAGACATTCATATCTATTTGAAAATGTTAGATTTAGATTATACAGAAGCGGAAAAAAAAATTATCTTAAGCTGACTAAATCAAACATCCACATTAATTTTACCAAAACAATCTTAAAGTACTCAAACATTTAATTCAATCAACATCAAGTCAAATATACATGAAACATAGACTTGTCAAATGACAACTCAGATTACTTGCAGCAGATAATCACTGGACTCAGGCCGGTGGCTACCCAAACTAGTAATGACTCCGAAACTCTTGGCATATGGAATGAGAGTCGATAGAACTCGGCCCAATATCAACAAATGGGTCACCCTACACCCTCCCACTACCCAACAAGAAATAAAGAATCAAAAAAAGGAAAAACAAAAAACAAAAGGAAGACTTCTCCAATCGTTTAAAGAGGTCCAACCAAGGTACTTTAGTCACAACAGAAACACCCACAGGATAGATGGTCAAGGTCATCATCATGAACATGCCCCTTGAATAGAAATGGATCACTTCCTATGTCCAGATACAATACATGTACAATCCAATCAATTAGTTTTAAACAACCAAAGCTCATTACGTTAACATTAAACAAGCAACCATAAAATTGAGGCAAGGACAACAGCATGATACCCAACATAAGGAGTGCTCAAAAACAGATGGTCAGCAATATATTACAATGGATACCCATTCTCAGCGGTTGTCAACCCAACTAATACCAACCCGAGTCGCTACTTCACCAAGAGGAAGGGTGGTGGTTTCTTTTTCAGGTCGAGGATTCAGGTATCATTTGATCACCCCAACACTCCCTTGGAGCCCATGTGATTTACATCAACACCCCGGCAGCGACTGTGCAGAAGCAAGAGGAGAGATGCTTGCTGCTGAGTCACTACAGTGCCGCAAATAGGATTGCCGGCTGGATGACCCAGCAATATATGTTGGTGACCCATTGCTTGAACTTGGAATAAATGGGGATGCATATCGTGAATTAAGTGGAGAACCCAATGAAGGATATCCCAATGAGTGAGGAGAAACAAGAAAAGCATTAGACCTGTGAGATGATGCTGGATTCCTGAGATCCGCAGAGCTTCTGCTTCCACTTAAAACAGGTGAGTTGCTATAAGACATAAGTGATTGCAACAGGTAAGGAGTGGCAGAAATTGGGTGAATATTAGATGTTGATGGAGACAGAGAGGACGCTGGAGCTATTCGCATAGCTGAAGATGTAGCTAGAAATGAACGTGGAGATGAAAATGCAGTGGAGGACCGATGTGATGGTGTTATCTGTATAGCTGACGATGAAGCTAATGATGATTGTACGGATGAAAATGCAGTGGACTGATATGATGGTATCTGTATAGCTGAAGATGAGGCTAATGATGAATGCACAGATGAAAATGGAGTAGAAGAGGGTGTGGAGGCCGAGGAAAGTAGCGGAGTGCACTCTGAGGCTGGCGGGTTTCCAGTGCTTGTTCTTGCATCACGTTTGCACATGGGGCAAAATGTCCTCCAAGTTGTAAGCCATGAATCCACACAAACAGCATGAAACTCTGTCGAAGAGAGCAACAATGATAAAGTATCACTAGACACTAATGGTAAGAGATTATATTTATTAAAAGAAAATGACAAACAAACGGTGAAGATTTTCCACTTGATGGAAGTCGTGAAATTTATAGACAGGACTTGTAAAGGTCATGAAATTTTCAAGAAGAATCAAAGCATATATTACCAAAAATCAACAAATGATGGTTTTTTATTACACAACTAAGTAAAGCGTGCGCTCTTTTCTCCATAATCGAGTTTCTTCTACAAGCAACTTCCAGCTCTATCCATCAATGCTAATATGGAGTGCACAATGCACCTCTCAATAACAAACATAGCCACCATCTTCCATAGGTTTTTTTAATTTTCAGTTAAAAATCAGCTGAATCACTGAGAACTACAATGGAAGCCCAAAAATGAACAGGAATCTCACAAAAACGTTGAAAGTTTTAAATAAATAAATAAATAAACAGAGTCTTTTGGAAGGAATTCGTTTTTTCCCGAATTAAGAGTCGGCCGCATTTCATTGAATCAAACTCAATGAATTTGAAATTGTTCAAACTTCTTAACCACCAGTGCAACAATTTTGAAATAAACTAGGAAAATAGCAAAACCATGTCTCTTGGTGCCATTTGGTATCCCCGAACTCCAGAAAAGCAATCCCAAGGAATCAACACCAGACACAAGCAAGGCCCATGTATATCATCTAGCTTAAGATAGTCGCCAAAAGAATTTCCCTTTTCTTTTTCCAGTTTCCACAGGTTCTTGGCTCTCCTCCATGAGAAACAAAGATTCCATCTCCTTTTATATTTTAAAAACTGAGAGGATACGAAGGAATCCAATGTGGCAGTATCTTGCTGATTCCTTAACACAGTTCCATCAATATTCCAACAAGCAAGCTTTAGCACACGTCTTTCTAAAATGTCATTAGGCTTTGCCATGTCCCCAATGATGGGTTCTTCAGAAGGGCCAGGATGTTCCATCACTTACAATAGAATGTCAAGCAAGCCCTCCTCTACTTAGAAACCACCATTTTAATTAATAATTTTTTTAATGTAATCAAAGAACTTACTGTGACGACATGGAAGCACTCTAATTAATAATAATAAGTTTTTTAATGTAATCAAAGAACTTACTGTGACGACATGGAAGTACTCTGAGCTTCTCCCCGACATTGTAGTCTTCAAGGCATATAGCACATGTCATAGAAGTACAATTATCTTCTGAAACAGATGTGAAAATCAGGCTAGGCATTGCTTTCACTAATCTACTGCTCATTCCATGGAACTCTCTAACATGAGGAGCTTGAGGTCGTTCTCGTCTTATACGGTGTCTGCGTACAAAGAAACATGTTGCAAGCACTGCAGACATTGCAAGTAGGGATATGAAAGAGATGGCCATAATTGACCATGCTGAATTTTCAAAGGTTGGGATAATCCAAAGTTCCGTGTCAATTAAGCCAGCATATTTTTTCAGCATTTCGCCTGAGGTTTTGGAGACAAATACTGCATGTATTTTGATTCCCGCTGGATTTCCTGCCACTGCAGTTTTCCAAAGATTACTACAGAGTGCATTAAAAAGAAAATGTGGCAAAATAACGGTGCAATAAGCCAAAAATTAATATCTCATTATTCTGTACTAAGTGGTCCAATAACCAGGAGAACATGCAATGCAAGAAAAACATGCACACTGATTTCTGCAAATGAGAAACAGAAAGCAAAAGATAATCCGAAGGCTTCACAATGTTACATACATGAGGATATTCACGTAAATGGCAATTGGTTGGCTGCTACCATGATTAGTTCTTCCTTGGTATTCTAGAAATAGTTGCTATTTTGATTATTAGCTACTTTTAGCAAGTTATCTTTGATTGATTTCTTAATTGATTAGGTTGTTAAATGAACTCCTTAGCTCGGAGAGGCAATGGCAATAAAGAAGGTGGACATGTAACCAAGAGTTATGAATGAAATGACTCTCGTTCTCTTCATAAAGGCATTCTCCCATAAGTGAGAAACTTCCTGTGATCGTCTCTTGATCCAGGTCTTAACATCTAGTATTCAGAGCAAGACAAAACTGCAACAATCATGACATGCAAAACAAGACAGTCCAAAGCTACAAGCCGAATTGAAACAGCTGAACAAAAACTTTGATCAACTTTGTGAACTCATTCTACCGATGGATCTCTAAGTACAATCATGTCTCCACAACAAAGTCAATTTTCCATGAGGAGATTCCTGCTACTCGCTGGCAATAATCAATCAAGCATCCTCAAGGTACATCTCGGACCTTAAACTAACGCAAGCAGCTCCATCCAAGCAAGGACCATAATAGGTTTTTCCCCAATTTGATGGCAAGGATCCAATCAAGTGTATACCCAGTGCAATACAGTTTTTCGATTTCAATCAGACCAAGAGAAGGAGAAGGTACCACTATCCAGCTTTCATCTGGAATGCAAGGCCTTACAATGGCATCAATGGTGGAAGAAGGTAACTGCCACCAACCATGAGGAACTACACACCAGGCGCTACAAGGTTAGCCACGGTAGATGACTCATTGAAAAGCTGTGACTGGATCCTATCCAGTCTAAAGTAAAACTTGCATCAAGCCCAGAATTGCATGAAACAAATTGCAGACTATCACCACATGGAAAGTGAGTGGTTGACGATTTGGCCTTCCCCCACCTATTTCCTTACCGACAGACTTTCATTGCGAGAAAAGATCAACGAAACTATCCCCACTTTTACAGCCATTTTGCATCATTCAATGGATAGACAAATTACCGCTCAATGAAGGATCTCATAGTCATCCCATTTTCATGTATCATGCCTTGGAAAAATGGTAGGACCTCTAGTCAAACTCATCTTGTAGTTGCCAAAGACTGGTGCGGATGGACTCATCAAAGAGAAGCCTACTGCAATTCTAGACCATCGGATGATTAAGCAAGACAACTGGGCAGCCATTGAACTTCTAATCCAATGGTCTAACATGAGGCCAAAAGATGCAACATGGGAAAAGTGGCACACCCTACACAAAGGGTTTCCCAACTGCCAACTTGAGGACAAGGTGGCTACTTAGGAATGGGAGGAATCTTTCATACACAAGGATATTCACATAACTGGCAATAATTGGCTGCTACCATGATTAGATCTTGATTGGTATCCTAGGACTAGTTGCTAGTTTGATTATCACCTACTTTTAGCAAGTTTTCTTTGATTGATTTCTTAATTAATTAAATACTAAAAAAACTCCTTAAGGTGGGCATGTAACAAACAGATATGAATGAAACTACTCTCGTTCTCTTCATAAAGGCTTTCTCCCCTACGTGAAAAACTTCTTGTGATCACGTCTCTTGAACTGGGTCTTAACATCCAACCTGAGGGAAACTTCAAACCAAACGAAGATTTTAATTCAACAGTTTGGCTTCATCAGAAGTTGGCTTGACTGCAAAGAAATTGCAATGTAGAATTAAGATAAAGACGATTTAATCTTCAATGTGAGTGTATGGTGAACAACATTTAAGTAATAATAATGGCTCTACTAAAAAAATAGGAAAGTAGTTAATAAGCATCAAACATTATTGATCATGGTTGATCAGTTGAATCGGTGATGCAAATGAAAGGGGATTGCATAAAAATGATAAAGATTACGTTGATCCAGTTATGAGCAGGTAAACCCAACTGACTAAATCCAAAAATCTGAACCCAAGTCCAAATCTAATCACAAAAAATCCGGTCGATACCTATGATGCCCAGATATGGATATGGATATGGATATGGACACAAATACAGGGATCAAAAATGCAATTGCGAGGTTTGAAATTTAGGACATGGACACAGGAAAGACTGACCTTTTTTTCTTTACAACATTTCTGAAATTAATCAAAATATCATTGTTTCAATTGCAACATTTTTTATGTTGAAAGTATGAAAGCTAAAGGAAATATATGAAACAATGGACTTCGAAAGTAGGATACGCTTCACTTGCACCCTAGAAGTATCAGTGCAGCATCGAGTACCAATACGACTGTTGTGTCAGTCCAATACAGATACCCCAGTCTTGTATAAGTATCCAGATACTTTAAGTTGGTAAGATGTTGATAACCATGTGACCTAACTCCTAAGGCCATCGAGTATACGTTAAAAATAGAAGCTTCCCCTTTATCTGTCAACCGTTCAGTCTCTGTTTTAGATCAGACTGTTATCAACATCTAAAACAACTAGCTTTTTGTGATTGGCTAAATCTACAAGCCTCAGTTTTTGTGGTTTTTTGGTGGTTGTGTAACAAACCTTAAAGTTTGCATGGTTGGTATCTACATTTTGGTTTTGGACTAGAATGGATTATAGTAACATGGTTGTTAGTTGAGTTTCATTAGTAGTGATGTGTGGTTGTTTAATTTTTTTTATTATAATTTATGCAAGCAATTACTGTAGCTATATTATTTATGCGGTTAGTTTAAATGAACTGTTCAGGCTATATTCTCCGTTCTTTCCTTGAACATGCGCCTAGCCAAATTAGAAGCCTGACTGCACTTTGGCCTTGACAGCACGAAAGCAACTGCAAGTTTCTTTAGAAAAAAAAATGGTTCATTGGGGATTAGCATTCAATCTTCATGAGATTAAGTAGATGATACAACCAAAAAGCGGCAGCCTGGCACAGAATGGGCTTCAAACAATGGGTCATATCCAGCCCAATACTCATGGACCAGGCCCATGTCCTCTGATCAAAGCCCAAGGCCACAGCTGGTCTAACAAGCTCAGCTAAACTGTGCAGAAAGTCAATGAGACCAATAAGGCAATAAATCATGTGCTTGGATATCTCTATTAGAATAATTATCTTTCGGTGTCCCTTTAATATAGTTTTCCTATTTCAGTAGAGTCTAATCATGAATCAAGATAGCGGCCGCTACGATATCGGCATAGCGGCCAAGACCGCTACACTAAATGGTATTTAGTTCCACTTACATCCATAGCTACAGACCGCTACAGGGCAGCTACGGAGTAAGATAAGCTACCACTTACATCCATAGCTACAGACCGCTACAGGGCAGCTACGGAGTAAGATAAGCTACCACTTTTCCAAGAATTTTTAAAATGCATAATAAGACTTATTTCTTTTTTTCACTCCAAATAACATTTCTATGCAGCTCTTCTACCGTTTTATGCTTAAAAGAACACTAAAAAACACATGATCTCGCCGAATTGAAGTCAGTACGGAGAGTTCCTCTCAAGGGCTCTTCTCTAGGTATATCCTAGTAGACACCCCCTTTGGTAGTCCTAGTAGACACCCCCTTCGGTAGAGGTATTATTTTCACTATACTCAACAGAAATACATTGTTTTGATGAAAGGTTATTTGTTATTTGGTTTGAACTTTAGGCGCCGTTCTTTTACTAGAATTCCTGACAGGAATTCCGGCTACCTGGGAATTTAGAATTCCTGGGCATTTGAAATTCCAGGTATTTGAAATCCCAAAAAAGTCAGCATTTGAAAAACCACTTTAACAAAGAGGATTCAGAATTCCTAGGGCACGATTTTTTTTTTTTTTTAATCACAATGCTTAGGCATTGTTCGGCCCCCTCTATTTGGACGATATGGATTGATACTTATATGTGTACCACACAAACTATTAGGGAAAGATGAACATACAAGTACCAGCTTGAGGCTTCTATTATCTTTTGTTCTTTTCTGAATGATCATACAAGTCCCAAGAAGCTTATTTCTCTCTCTGGATTTGTATGAAATGGGAGAGTTTATTCCTAGTGGTGTCTCGATGTTATATTTTGTAATTAAGTGGGCCCATGTATGTATCATATTAGACTTTGGAGGGCAATTTAAAGTTGAATCTGCATATAAATAATACATGTGACAAGAATTCCATTTCGAAATTCTTCTAACCACATACAAGGAATTTGTGTAGACAAGGGATTTAAAATTCTCAGGTAGGAATTCAAGCCATGAATGAAACAAAGAATTTAGAATTTCAGAATTTGGCAGCATTCCAAATACTAGCATTTGAAATTCCCAGACAACCACCCAACATGAATTCTATGAATTCTAGTAAAGAAACGGACCCTTAAATTTGAACTATAAAATTTATTTAAGCATTATTTTATAATTTATATATCATTAGTTATATGCAATTGTGCTAAATTGCTTATTTGAGTAATGAATTTAGAAATGCATAATAAAATCCAACTTAGTATGGCTAACCAACATGAATACATGGGAAAAATTAGATCGTTTTTTTTTAATAGTCATTCAGCGATGAAGAACTTTTATGCACTGAAGGGACTGCTATGAAGGATGAAAATAGCGGTAGCGGCGAGCGTAGTGGCCCACCGCCAAAACGCTACGAAGCGGACCCTCGTAGCGGCGTAGTGGTGCATTTTGAAAAACTTGTCAAAATTTTCTGAAAAGATTCTAGAAAATGTAGAATATTGGAAAATGTTAGAATTTAACTTTTTTTTCAAGAGTAATAAATATAGGGAGGCATAGCAGTCCCTTCATTGCATAAAGATCCTGTATCACTTAATGACTACGACATAATAGTATTAATCTATCTATCCACATGAATTCATGTTTGTCACCTATACTAAGAAATTAATTTGGCTAGTTTCCCATTTGATTGAAATTTGACTAGGATCATATTTCCTATTAGAAAGAAATTTGGCTTGGGCCCTAATTCTTATTAGAGTGGAATTTAGCAAAGGTCCTGTTTCAATTTGAGTGGGATTTGACTAGAGCCCTATTCCTGTTGGAGTGAAATTTGGATAGGCCCATATCCTTTATTAAGTTAAATTTGGCTATGGCTTTATTTCTATTAGAGTGAAGTTTGGATATGCACCCAAATCTATTTAAAGGAGGGAGGGGCCCTTTCGAAAAGGGCATTTGCTAGCCCTTTTCGTAATGCGAACAGAATAGAATAAAAAAGGGTCTTTGCTGGCCCTTTTCATCATATGGACAAAATAGAAGTATCGAGAAGGAGAGAGGAAAGAAAAATAGGGAAGGAAGAGAAGAAAAGAAGAAGAATGAAATAGACGGAGGAGGAAGAAGGAAAAAAAAAAAGGGAATAGACTGCTTGGTTCGATGCCTGTTTGCTGTTTGCTTCGACGTTCGCCGCCTGTTGCTGATTCGGTCTGATGTTCGATGCCTTCTGCTTAGACGCCTGCTAGTTGGTGTTATTTCGATGCTTGCTACCGGTTTCTCGTTCAATGCCCACTACCTTCTACGGTCAGGTATGTCTTCTTCCTTGTAGTTGCTTCCCTCTTTTCCCACCTTTCTTCTTGCTTTTTTACTTCTTCCTAAACGAGGGCAAAGGGTAGGGTGTTTTTTTTTTTTTTTTTTTTTTTTTTTTCATTTTAACTTTGTAGCAGCTGATACATAATCGTATCTTTCGCTACGGGTATGTAGCGGCCGATACACCCCGACACAGTTGCGAGCGGCGCTATTGTCTTTTCAGCGTAGCGCCCACTACCGCTACACCCGATATATCGACCGCTGTGTCCATGACTGCTACACCCCCCTATCTTAGTTATTATAAGGAAAAAAAAATATCAAATGCTAACATTTTCCAATATTCTAAATTTTTTGGATATTTTTTCAAAATATTTTGACAATTTTATTTACTCACACCACTACCGCTATGTAGCTTTTTGACCACCAGCCGCTACTGATAAGTCCATGAAATTGCAGTTCATATGCATTATTTCTTGTGATTATATGCACTTATGTAAGATAATTTGCATTGATTTCATTGAATTTCCAAAATTCATGCATTTGAGCATTCAATGTTGGAATTCAAGTCAAAATTGGTCAAAATTCATTTAATTTGCATGATTTTCATGAAATTATTCTTTTGCATTATCCTATTATCGCATTAATTTTCTCAAAATTCACAATTAAAATCATGTAGTTTCTTTTCACCATTGCATTCTACGCGAAAAATCGATGAACACAGTGTATTCATACGAGTTAATACGATGTGAATAGGGTCTCATGCATTGCATTATTCTTTTCTACATAAAATTATTTTTTTTATTTTAATTTTTATTTGTGTAGGTAAAATCCAAATTCTGGGACCCACTTTGAGAAGAAATTAAAGAGAGAAACTCCATTGAATGACGAGGAAAAAAAAAAAAAAACCCAAGAAAAAAGTCACCATGGGACCCACTCTAGCCTTGGGCGTGATTTCCCATGCATGGGGGGCCATGGTGGGGTCCACTTGGAGTTGTTGCAAATCTTTTAGAATCCTTTTTACATTTGAAATTTTGAATTTTGAATTTGAGAAAAAGAAGGAAAGAGAATCAAGAAAGAATTAGAGAGCAAGAAAGCAAACAAGAAAAAATAGAAAAAGGAGGAAAAAAGATAGCACACAAGGAAGCTTCCTACACGAAGTGGATGCCCAAAGGGGAACCCACAGCCCCTTACACGACCAAAGTGCGGTCCAATCATGTTTCAAACATTGAAAAATCATTCCTTTGAAGAAATATTCATTGGAGTGGGGCTCATGGCGGAAAGTTTCCAAGCAAGCAACAATGGGACACAAAATTAGAAAGTTCTTGCACAACAAGAAATCAAGAAAAGAAAGACTTTATAAATTCCCTAAAATCTCCTTGCTTCTCTCCAAAACCTTCCTAATTTCATTCAAACTTGGAGGTTAAGCAAGAGACATTTCCTATTCTCTCCATCAAAGCTTAGAATCCAAGCAAACAAAAACTATATAAGAGGAGCAAGGCTAGACATCCAAGGCATGCCCCCCCTTGAGCTTGGACGCCCATCATTGGGGCTCTCTCTCTCTCTCTCTCTCTCTCTCCTTTTTTCCAAGCAACAAATTTGTATTTTTGTGAAGAAGAAGATGGAGGGGTAAAATTCCTTTTTGTAATCTAAGGTTAAAGGAGAAGTTGACTATTCTTTGACTAATTCTATGCATGGACATGTTCATTAAAAGGTGTGATTTCCATTATTGTTGATTTAATTTTCATTATCTAATGTTTCTAGGATTTGTTATTTTTTCTGGATATATCGAATGCGGCTATAGAAATGAAAATATGAATGTTGGAGCCTGGATGAGCGTGACATCTCTCATGACGTCAATAATTTATAATTTCCATCTTGGCTCATCCTTATGGGAGGGATTGAACTATGCCATTCGTATTTTTAGTGCTTAGAAAGCAACTAAACCATCCTTAGATTGCAACGTTCTCTTTATTATTTCTGATTTTTCACTTTATTAATTCTGATTTTTCTACCTAATTTTTTTTTTTTAATGCTTCTTATTGTGGATCCAATCTTTGTTTTTCTAGTTTAGGTTTTTAGGCTTGGGTTTTTAGTTTAGGTCATTTTTAAAGTTTGTAAAGGATTGTAATTAATTAATTTTCACTTTAGTAGTTGATTGATTTGTATAGATTCATATAGGCTAGTTCTAGATTTTCCTTAGGACGGGTACAAGTCGACTGCTTCCTTTTTCGCTCCCTGTGGATCGATCCCGCACTCACCGGGTTATCACTACTTCCCAACCTTGCACTTAGGGTAGTTGCATAGCTACGCCCACTGCAACTGCTATTTTCATCCTTGGTCTAAATTCAATGTTTGTTTTATTTAAGGAAAGTAGATCCATGTAATATGAGGAAACCATCTTCTTCTTGGGGATTCTCAAGAGGGCTATTTAAAGACCTCCTATATAACCATTAAGTACTTGAGTTGACCTGAAGGAGCCTATGCTTGGCAGATCTTTCTACCAATCCATCTACATTAGTAGAGTTGCGTGGATTTGTCAGTCAACTTTGTACACTAATTTTGCAAATGTAGGGGATGGATATAGAGTTAGGGCTTGCATGGAAGTGTCGAAGTACGTGTCCGCAGACACCATCCAAGATCTCCGCAGAGATTTTAACACAAGGACGTACCTCAGGGGATAAAATACCCACTCAAATTCTACTAATCATCAAAAGTCTCTGAGAAATTCTTCTCTACAATAACATATAAATAAATAAATAAAACTTAAGATATAAGACTCCTAACCAATCTAGGAAACTATTGCAAATTAGAAACTATCCTAATTACAACCCATTCAATAAATTTAGAAATCCAGTGACAAATAATTAGGAAAATAAAATAATTCCTAAACTATCTTGGGTGGGACCACTGGTGGGCCTATCTGTTCTGCGTCATTCCCCCGGGTAGAAAGAAGAGTTCGTCCTCAAACTCGGGTCTTCCTCAAGACTAAATACCAAAGGATATCTTTCTAGTATAGCGGTGTTTGTTGTATTTAATGGTGCACTTTTAAGCACGGCAGAGCTCAATACTGTATAGTTCACCATACAATCAGCCCATTTTTTGTAAATTTTTCTCTTCATTGAGATTTACTCAGTGCTGATCAAGAGAAAAAATTCCAGTGTTATCAACTATTACAACTATGTTCAGAAAAATGTACAAAGCAATCTTCCAGATTAAGATAAGTCAAATCGAGTTAAAGAATCAACTGCAGGTATAAAATAGGTAGCACTGCAACAGTTTTTTTTTTTTTTTTTTTTTTTTTTTTTTTTTTTTTTTAACTTTCGAAATGTGCAATTGAACAGTATTCAATTCATGAGTTCTCATCATGAAAGCCAAAATCAGAATGAAGAACCCAGAAGAAAGGTATCCATGCTGTTACATTCACCTAATGCACAAACAGCTCCTTCAGAGCCTATATGATGAGAATGAGATACATGCAACATAATTGCAATGATTCAAGACAATGTAGTTATAAGTTCACAGAGAATAGACTTTACTTGAAACCAGAACACCGCCATCTTCATTGTCAAAAATAATAGCTGCTTTGTACCCTGCATCTTGTGCACTTCTAACTTTGTCATCAAAGTTGCATCCTCCTCTCACAATCAATACAAGTGGAGAACTTGCACCTTCACCAGGAACCGCTTTATTAATCAGAGGCGAGCATGCATCAAGAGGTTCAGCCAAGTATAAGGTCCCGCATTCTCCAGATCCTTTTATTGATGGAGCTGAGATAAAAAGTTAAAATATAAATAGATAAGCACCATCAAATGAATATCAAATTTATCACTGATCCAACATGAGGAATCTAACTCAGAATAGCATGTTGTTACAACTCAGATAAGACCAGGTAATACTCATAAAGAGGTAAGATCACTTGCATCATTCTTGAGAAACAAACTGAAATAAGAATGAACAAAAATTAAACAGAAACAAGAACCATGTGCAATAAAAACCAGTACCTGAGGCTGTACAGTTAGTATAAGACAAAAAGCACAAGTTTTACCATGGTACCATCTACTCAAGCATGGGCAATGACATTCTTTCACAGCCATCCAGTCACTCTAAGGCTCAGATTCTTTTAGATGAGCAACATATAACAACTATACATATTGACAGGGATTTTCATATTGGAATTTTCATGGTGAATAGGATTCTTTTAGTATTATTATTTTTTTAAAGTTCTGAATGGTAACATTGTTTTAGAGTTGACAAAAGGTTGCTACATTTTTTATTTTTGTCATATCTTTTCAAAAAGCATCTTTAGAAAACAATCGGAAAGTTATTTTTCCATTATTTTTTATTGGTTTCATGTTCTTACATCTATGGTTTAAAAGAAATAATTTACTTAAATTAATCTAAACATGACAACAAATCCACAATTCATGCTTATCCAACTGACCATTGGTTCATAGAAATCAAGTCCCCAATGCCCCACACCACAGCCCTAAGATGACTGGATGAACTTCGCCACCCAATGTACTCAAAGCACAAGGTTAAGGCACACACCTAACAAAAAGACATATGCATACATATATTTTTTTTTAGCAGTCTTCATGCCACACCATTGTTGACAAAATAAAAGCTATTACTCCAATTTTGTATTCTCCATTGTCTGCATAAGCTTATTCAATATTTTGAAAATAATAATAATAATAATCATATGACTGCATGAGAAGAGAAGAAATATGGTACAAATCAGTGTTCCTAAATTCAACTACGGTATTCGTATCTCATAATTCGTGAAGATTCAATATATATATATATATATATATAGAGAGAGAGAGAGAGAGAGGTGCAGGTCATTAGTCCTTTTCTCTTCTGATTCAACCTTTATGTGTGCCTAGGTATACCTTGGGGGTTAGCACCTTTGACTACACCGCAACCATCCCTATCAATGTCATCCCCTACATAACCCACAAACCTTAGGTGATACAGATCATGCAGTAGGCTGTTGACCAAAATGCAATGGGTCAGGCAGTAGGCTGTTGGCCAAAATGCAATGGGTCAGGCTAAGGACCTATGACTATGAGACCAACCATACATTAAAGGAGCTCCAAGGCCCCTCAATTTGATTGCAGCACATGTCAAAATAATTCCTAAGTCACACTGTGGACCCACTAGCATGCCCAGCTTGCAATTAATATAAGTATTAATATCCTTTGTTATCATTTGACTGCAATTACGAGATCATTTTGGAGTGGTGCTGTTAAATTTCGACATATTGCAAGCCTTTAGTGTCATTAGCTAATATTGGTAAGAACGTCCAATCAAATCTAGTCCTGTGGAAGGCTTGGAATGGAATGTAAGCCAAGCATAGGGGACATCCTTATGTTCATTATAATGAATTTTCATTCCTTATGGCCTATTTGTAACTCACTAATTTTCAGCACTTATGGCCTGTTTGTTTGCATAGATACATAAGAATTGAACACATAGGAATTCATGGTCAAATGAGCTCCATGGGAGGATTATTAAAGAGGTAAGTGGTCAAGTGTAAGACCCCAACCTAATTATCATGTTTAGATACTAATTAAGTGTGTTTATGGATTAATTAATTAGGTCTTAGTGTTCGAGTAATGTTCGAAAATGTTTGACAGCATTTTGACCAAGTTCCAACTTAGAAAGGGCAGTTTGGTACTTTCGACAAGTGTCAATGGCATTTCGGGTATTTCAAAAAAACACCGGGCGGGGTTCATTAGATAGTCCGAGTTATGCCGAACAACTTTCGTGTTCAACTCATGGCCATTTGATGCTCAGAAACCCTTTGTTTTGCAACTTTTCATTTTGACTAGGGAGATGGTAGTCATCTTTGTAAAAGTTTAGTTTTCCCTAAAAGTCTCCAAAAATTGTGATTTCGGACTTGTTGGAAAGCTTATTTAATTTTGAGAAACTTTCGTGAAGACTCCGCACCCTTTCGATGTCCGAAAGACCCTCGTTTAAGATGAATTAATCATGTCCACAAGACAGATGGCAAACTTGTAATTTCACCAACATATCTTTTATAAATATTCACCAACAGTAACCAGCTCATTCTTTCACTCCCTCTCGTCTCTCTCTCTTCCACCTACGCTTTCTTCATAATTCATCTTTGTTCGCCACACAAATCGAAATTCTGATCCGGTAAAAGTGTTTGCCTCCTTGTGCATGTCTATGTCCATTTTTATCGATTTCCGTGTTGGACTACCCCCTCCCACGATAAAAATCCTCGATTTCAGAATACTTCGAGGTAACAGATCGCCTCCAATTTTTAGTACGTTGTTGAGGGTAGATTGTTAGCCGTGTACCCGATTTTCGTGGCCAAATTCCAACTTCTCACCCATTTTCGAATTTTTTAACATTTTATAGGGTGACCGGGTCCCATCGTGGTTTGAAGTGTTTCCCTCCTGTATTTAGAAGTCCGGGAACCCAAGCAAGTAATCAATTTCAAATTACATCATATATTTGAAAGTCTGTTGATTCACAATTACGATTCAATGTATTAAGCTTGGAACACCCAATTTCTAGCTCGTTGTTTGATTCGCAATTTTTATTATGTTTTGTTAGTAATTAAGGGCTTAATTTGAAGCATACCCCAAACAAGTGCCCCAAAGATTCCCCAAAAATGGGCCAAGGAAAAGAGGGAAACAGACAAAATTTCTCCCAACAGTCGGACAGCATTCCTGAAGATCCACGGCTAGCCGAGAGGCCATTCACAACTAGTCGAGAGCACAGCAGACAGCCGATTGCATTCCCGGAGTCTCAAGGTTAACAGAGAGCATAACCACGGTTAACCGAGAAGCCAACCATGGAGCATTTGGCAATTCCCCTATGACTGCTCAGTGGTTCACCTATTTCACACAGCGGTCCTCATTCTGAGGACTGTTTTGACCCTATTTCCTTTCACCTATTTCACACTGCGGTCCTCATTTTGAGGATTGTTTTGACCCTATTTCCTTGGAATTTGAGTTCCATCTTTTCCCAATGAATTGTGGACCTTAGAAACATGTTAGGTGGGAGCCCAAATATGACCAAACTTCACCCCTTTGACACAAACCAAGCATCTTGGTTGTTTAAACCCTCCGATGGCCGATCGGCCATTAGGCTACTAATCCCTTTCTCCACTCAACTTGTGACCCTAGGGCTAAGTTGTGGACATTCTATGGACCTAGTTGGAGGACTTTTAGGCCACTGAATAGATGGGAAAAACAATTAACTAATATCACCCTTTGGTTTGGAGGACTTTCAACTTTGAAATAGGTGGGATCCTTGTACCATGAACCTGACTAACATTGTTTAAATTTGAAACTTGTGGGAAGAGATGTATTGAGGTGACACTCACTCCCCAGATTGCCCAGAGACACATGGAGCACGATAATGAATCAAGGGTATTCGAACTCAGGATTTTGGATGTATATCACCTTCTAAAGCACCATAGAGTTGAATGTTATCGTGATGATAGTAATGGTTCCTCAATTGATATCTAATTTGATCTATGTAGGTCACCATGGGACTTAGCGTGCAGTGTATTGCTCCGTTTCTTCCCAGGATAGACCAGATCCTTGGTGGGTTTCTTTGGTCTGTTAACGCGCATTTGTTGCATGTCTACCTTTTGAGTTACCCGGATCTAAATCCACTCTTTTTACCCATTTGGGACCTCCATTTTTGTACCAACGATGTCCAAATCGGGTTAGACCTCGGTATTGTTAATTTAACAGTCTGAAAGAGTTAGTCTGATTTTGTTAGCATTGTTTAGTCCGTTGACTACCATTGAGAAGTGGGTCATGGGTTCTTACACTGTTTGTTCCGTCCATTCAATCCGTAATTAGTCAATCTGAGACAGTTGGATGTCATTCAGCGATTAGCTCGTTGAAGAGCTTCTTTTACAGCTCGTTGGAGAGCTCCCTTTTATAGCTCATTAGATAGCCATATTCTGAAGACTTTGTTCTATCCATTGAATAGTATCAGTTTGTTTGTCTGTCGCCATGGCTATCAGAGTCTTGAAGCTCACCTCAATACTGGTGTACCTTCTGTCCGTGATACAAATCCTAGGGTTAGGGTTTGAATCGTAGGTGCCACAACACAATGATGGGCTTCCGCAGAAGCAATCACACCATGAAAGGCCATTCTCCAACAATAAATCCAACGAGGCCACTCTCCAATGGTTGGGTGAAGGCTATAGGTAGCATCTAAGTGCCCAAAGTGCAGAGCGGGGGCGAGAGCGAGAGCGAGAGCGAGAGCGAGAGCGCCGAAACGCTAAATCTTAAAATAATGTTATCCGGAGTGCCTCCAGAGAGCCTATACAACATAGTGCTTATGGGTTTATAAACAATTAATTAATTGGCACAAATATATCTTATCCATATATTCAAGTATTAAAAATGAAGAAAATTTAACTTTGCAATTCGATCACATAAAATAGACAATGATTAATAAGTTAGAAGAAGTTTCTTCGTTCAAAAGATAAATGTCAAGCTTATAGAAAAAGAAAATACACAAAAAATCAAAGATTCTGCACGGTTCAGTCCATATTCGGTCGAACCACGCTCTGAGAATGGTCGGACCGTGCTCCGAGATCGGTAGAACCACATTCCAAGGACGGTTCCGCTCCAAAAACACCGATCCGTGTTTTCGGAGCAGGATTGAGAAGACTGAGAGGAGGTCCCGGGCACTAAGGGTAGCATATACATGGAGCATCGGCTTTCCAAGCATTCGAATTACTAAGGTCACATCATCATCAAAGCCTTGTCCCAACTATGTCAGAGTCAACTACATGAGTCATGTTTCTCCATTCTGATCTATAGCAGGCCAAATCCTCAGATGGGTTGCACTTTTTCAGATTTATCATTACTACTTCCATCCATGTCATCTTTCGCCTACCCCTTATCTTTGGTGGACCATCAACTTGCATAGAAAAACTTTTCCCCAATGGCACCACCGCATTGGACATGTCCAAACCATCTCAAACAAGTCTCTCTTAATTTTTCACCTATTGATGCTACTCTCAAATGCTCCCAAAGGCACTTGTTTCTAATTTTATCTTTCCCAATTTTACCACACATCCAGCTTAATTTTAAACACTCTCATCCCTACAATACTTATTTTGTGCATGTGTTGCTTTTTTATCAGCCAACATTCTGCTCCACTGGTCATAGCTAGTCTAATCATTGTCATATAAACTTCCCTGCCAATCTTATCAGTATGTGCCAGTCACAAAGCACTATAGAAGCAAGGATCCAGCTCAACCATCCCGCTCTCATCCTATATTCAACATCTTCCCCAATTTCTCCATCCTTAATAATTATCAAGCCCAAGAATCAAAATGAGTATCTTTGCGATCTCTTGAGCTTCAATTCTCACAAAAGTTTCAGCTCTTTGCACATCCCGATTGAAGTTGCAATTCATATATTCCATTTTTATACGACTTATTTTAAAGTCCTTGAATTCTAAAGACTCTCGTCATCTCTCAATTGAGGCATTCATGCCATCTCTCCATTCATCCATCAACACTTCAACACTATATCATTTGCAAACAACATACGGCAAGCTATGATACCTAGATACTTGTATAAGCCCAACATATCCGTATCGGATCGATACGACACTTGTACTGGTACCTGATACTGCACCAATACTTCTAGAGAACAAGTTTAACATATCCTACTTATAAAGTCCTTTATTTCATATAGTTCTTTTAATATTTTTACTTCTCACCATAAAAAAATGCTAGAAAGGGACGAAAAAAAATGATAACTTCATTGATTCAAAAGTGATCTTAAGAAAATATTAAGACACCCGTATCCATATTGTGTCGTAAACTTTCAAAATGAGGGGTCGTATCCCCGATCCCCGTATCAGTGTCCATATCCATATCCGTACATGAGCATCAAAGACGGCAAGGTACCTTCTCTTTCATATGAGCAATTAACTAGTCCATAATCTATGCAAAGAGATAAGGGCTTCAAGCTACCCTCTGATGCAAATCAATGGTCATCAGAAACTCATCTATCTTTCCACAAGTAGTTCTCACATTCATTGCCGCTCCCTTATACATGTCTTTAATGACATCAATATAACCCATGGGACACTCCTTTTATCTAAAACCCACCAAATCAGATCTCTAAATACCTTGGCATGGGCTTTCTCTGGATCGATAAAGACCATATTAAGATGTTTTGCCTCTCAATATTTTTCCATTGATTATCTACGTGAGGACATGGTTGACCTCCCTATTATGAAACCAAATTGGTTTTTAGATATCTTGGTCTTTTGTTTAAGTCTTTGCTCCATTACTCTCTCCCATAGTTTTATGATGTGAAACATGAGCTTAATCCTCAGTTAGGTTTCATAGTGAATTACTAGGGCGACGGCTGGGTAGTCATTTCCCACCCTCCCTTGTCAATTTCCACAAGGGATTTGATGGTCATTTCTGGATATTTACCTTTGGTTCTTCAATTTTTAATCACTTACAGAAATGCTAGGTCTTAAAATTCCTAGGAATTCAATTACATGAACCAACAGGACCTTAATAAAATTGGATTTATCATTTCTATATATCCCAGCACTTCATGAAATAGAAATGCTCTTCTCTGAATGATGTTTGAATGGTCCAGTTGGTGTGGAACAGTGAATGTGTGACTGTAATTCATTCCTAAGTTTCATATTGAGGCTTAGCGTCTGGCTTATCTTCCCAACACTGTTGTGTTTCTTGGTATCAAAGTAAGTTCTTCCTTGGGAGGTTAGATATCAATCAAAATTTATCTTTATTTTGGTCCCTATCAATTAAAATATTCACATAACACCTAAATTTGACTTTTGTTGTTTCTGTCTCAAGTTTTTTCAAGTTTATGAAAATTTATGCAAGTTACAGGTGGACAAGTTCATGTTTCATTTGAATTAATACTATAGCCTTGTCCTACATCCTTTAACCCCACTTAGTGATGGGGACATCAAGCAAAGGAACAAGAAAAAAATAGCGCACATGGTCCCATTGGGGATGGATCACCCTTTCTTAGGGTTAATCCGTCAAGATCAGGAGAATCCACCGTTGGATTGAAGTTTGGAAAAAGATCAACCATCGGATGTGATGGATGGCCGGTCGAAGACCTCCCATAGCAATCACAAGGAAGGCCCCATATTGGGATGTGCCAAGGGGGAAGATATGTTGCTGATTCAAGATGTTCTGATGTTCTAAAAGGATTCAGGTGCCCAAGAAGTTTTAAATGAGTTTAAGTTATAAAGAAGGGGCCCAAGGAGCAATGTATTAAATAAAAGATGTAAAGGGGGGGCCACACTTAAGTTTACTAGGGAGAAGTGCGTGGGATGACTTGCGCAAGTCTTCTCATCTAAGGACTATTAAGATGCTTTAATCTCAACCATCCATTGTTAGGGACTTAGGGTTGAGTTCCCTTTTTGTTTAAACTTGTAACTCCACTGGGGAGGCCATTATTGAAATATTAACAAAGAAAACTCTTCGATGGAAGCTTTCTTGAGTTCTCTCATGCAAGTTTTTCATATTTCCTCGCCCGAGATGGGGAGTTTGGCATGAGGCCAAGGTTATTGTCATCTCCAATCAGGTATTTCTCCTATCTCTTTTTTCTTCTTTCATTATTTACTGCTGTTACAACACAACCCTAGATCTAGTTCAACCTCTCCATCCAAAATCCTAGATCTGACCCCTTTACCTAAACAACCCTAGATCTAGTTCAACCTCTCCATCCAAAATCCTAAATCTAGCATTGATCCCTTTACCTAACCCTAATCCAAACCCAAAACCATCATAAACTATCATCAGGCATAAGAATTAGCCCCATAGGACCTGACTGAGCATAGATCAGATCCTATATTCACCTGACCAAACCTGATCCAGTCCATCTGGGCCTAATCAGACCTGGTCCACCCACTTACATTTGGGTCAGCCCCTTTTTTAGAGCCCAATTTACCATTTTATTGCTGCACAGCCCCTTTAAAGCCTGAACTTCAGATCTAAATGCATATATTTGGATTATCCCTAGACAAGTTGGAAGTCCTAGCTTTCCATCAGTCCTCTCTTTACTTCCTAGAGGTTCCGATTGCAGGACTATAACTCGATCTCAGATCAAGACATAATCACCCTTGCTAATATATTGTTAGAAATGCGTTTAGTGCCAATTTTGAGGATGATTATGGTTGCTATTAATTCAATATTTCGATCTCACATTTGCATTTCGTCAATTAAATAGTAAGTCCTGCATCAAATTGGTATCAGAGCTTAGGGTGTCTAGGGATCTGCATCACATTGTATCTCCTTGCATATAGATAGTCGATGTATGCCCACTAGGAGTGGTAGGGAACATCAGCCCCTAGCTTCCCGAATGGCAGATCCCTCTCAAACAAAACCAAGCTCTAACCCAACCAATGCATCCTTAGAACATTTGGTTAAGGCCGTGGAGGATCTGACAGCGCATATCAGTGCCCTACAGCAAGGGCATGAGGAACTTAGAAACCACATCGGGGACGTTGAGTGATCTGTCCAGGGTGAAAAAAGGAGGCGTCATAAGCGCCAAGAGAGATCTGATCATGAGTTGGACACTGACGGTGAGTCCGACAATGGGTATGAGCGTAAGGGTAATGGTAGAGTTCAAAATCCCGATGGGTCGATTTTGAAGGGTGTCAAGGTTGATGCCCCTACCTTTGATGGTCGGATGGACACACAAGTCTTCTCTGATTGGCTTTCTAACATGGACCATTATTTCAAATGGTATGAGTTGTCAGAAGAAAGGAAGGTCAAGCTGGCCACCATGAAATTAGTGGCGCATGCTCGAATTTTTTGGACCAGCTTGGAACTAATGAGCAAAGATTAGGCCTTTCAGCCATTGATACGTGGGAGAGAATGAAGTAAAGGTTGAAGGACAAGTACCTTCCCCGATCCTACCAAGAGAGACTCCTAGATCAAAGGAGCACCCTCCGTCAGGGTAGTATGACTGTCAATGAGTACATCACAAAATTTGAGGAATTGAATTTGAGGTGTGATATAAAGGAGTAGTCGTCGTCACTTCTCTCGAGGTTTAGGACAGGTCTACGATCTGAGATCCGGAGAGAGTTACTTCATCACAGGGTCACATCCCTTGCCGACATGTATGAAAAGGCCATAGATTTCGAACAATATGTGAAACTGCAAATTCCTAGGAGGTTAGATTCGCACAACTTTGACCCTAGAGCCAACACCTCTAGCGCAAAGCCTAACCTAGGACACCTTTCCCCTCAAAAGGGAGCACCCAGTGGCTCTTCATGGGACTCCAAAGGGAAGGGTACTGCTGATGAAAAGACCAAGAAACCCTCTCAAATCAAGTGCCACAAGTGTCATGGATATGGTCATAATGCTGTTACCTGTCCTACTAGAAATTTGGTCATATCAGAGGCACATGATGATAGTGATCAAGACATAGATAATTATTTTCCTGATTTTGTCCCATCTGATGATGATTGTGAGGACACAAAAGATCATGTTTCTTTCCTCCGATTTCTTCCTGCATACCAAACCAAAGAGGAAAAGACACGAGTGGGGGTTGAGTGGAGATGCCCAAATGCTAGTGGTTAGATTAGATGTGCTCTGGCCCTGCAAGAGGATGAAGATTGGCAACAGACAGCTATCTACCACACTTACTTGAAGTGTAATGAGAAGCTGTAAACTCATCATTGATAGTGGCAGTTGTACCAATGCAGTCTCTTTTGGCACTGTCACTCGTTTAGGGTTGAAAGCTGAACCGAATCCTAGGCCCTACCGTGTCTCTTGGGTAGACTCAACATCTATCCCTATCACCCAAAGGTGCCTGGTCCCACTTCAACTCTCCTACAAGGACCAACTATGGTGTGACGTTGTTCCTATGGATGTGGGACACATCATTCTAGGAAGGCCCTGGTTGTATGATCTTGATGTTACCAATTTTGGTAAATCAAACATTTGCATATTCAATTTTGAGGGACGGAAAGTGAAACTTCACCCACTTCCTCCAAAGGACAACACTGACAAAAAGAAGATGACTGACACCAGGTCTACTGATAGGGCTAAGAACCCTAACTTGGAACCTGGTGAAAAGGGAAAGGACCAAAAGGGGAAAAATGTCATGTCCAAAGGAATTCACATTTTGAGTGCCTCAAAATTTGAGCGGGAAGTTCAGGACACCCTCAAAAGTGTCCTGGTACATGAACCAGCCATGTTTGCTTCGGTGACTAAAGCAGTCACCGACGACAAGGCTATAGGGGTTCCACATGAGGCAGAACCAATCTTGCAAGAATTTAAGGATGTCTTTCCTGAAGATTTACCAAATGAACTCCCACCTTTGCGTGACATACAGCATGCCATTGATTTGGTCCTAGGAGCGACCTTGCCAAACTTGCCCCATTATAGGATGAACCCATCTGAACATGCTGAATTGAAACGGCAAGTTGATGAGCTTCTTACAAAGGGGTTTATCCAAGAGAGCATGAGCCCGTGCGCCGTCCCCACATTCCTTACACCAAAAAAGGATGGATCTTGGAGGATGTGCGTAGATAGCTGGGCGATCAACAAGATCACTATCAAGTATCGGTTTCCCATACCGAGACTTGATGACATGTTGGATATGATGGCTGGTGCCAAAGTTTTTTCTAATATTGATCTCAAAAGTTGGTACCACCAAATTCGTATCCGGTCGGTGATGAGTGGAAAACCGCCTTCAAGACGAAGGATGGTTTGTTTGAGTGGCTAGTCATGCCCTTTGGTTTGTCAAATGCACCTAGTACATTTATGAGGGTTATGACACAAGTGTTGTGCCCATTTATAGGCAAGTTTCCAGTCGTCTACTTTGATGACATTCTCATCTACAGTAGTACCAAAGAGCAAGACATGGGCTACTTGAGAGAGGTTTGCATGACCCTTAAGGGAGAAAAATTGTATGCTAACCTCAAGAAATGCACCTTCTTGTCTTCACAAGTTATTTTCTTGGGGTTTGTCGTTTCCTCGAAGGGGACGTCTTTGGACCCTGAAAAGTTCAAGGCCATTGTAGAATGGCAGGAACCGCGAAACATTCATGAGGTGCGTAGTTTTCATGGACTTGCGACCTTCTATAGGTGGTTCATCCAAAACTTCAGCACAGTAATGGCTCCAATCACTGATTGCATGAAGAAAGGTGAGTTCACTTGGAGTACCGCAACCACCAACGCATTTCAAGAAATTAAGAAAAAAATGATGGAAGTACCTGTTATGCGACTTCCCGATTTTTCTAAAGTTTTTGAGGTGGCATGCGACGCATCTGGCGTTGGCATCGGAGGAGTCCTCAGCCAAGAAGGATATCCTGTCGCCTATTTCAGTGAAAAGCTGAATGCAGACAGACAGAAATACTCTATGCATGAGAAGGAACTCTACACAGTAGTGCAAGCACTCAAGCACTGGAGACATTACTTGCTACTGTGTGATTTTTTCATGTACTCAGACCATGAGGCACTGAAGTACATTCAATCCCAAGCCAGGATGAGATCCAAGCATGCAACATGGATCGGGAACTACAAGAGTTCTCATTTGTGCTTAAGCACAAGCCAAGGGTTGAGAACAAGGCTGCTAAAGCCTTGAGTCGCAAGGTTGCGTTACTACATGGATCGAGGAATCATTTGTGCTTAAGCACCAGCCAGGGGTTGAGAACAAGGCTGTTGAAGCCTTGAGTCTCAAGGTTGCGTTACTACACTCCATGAGTGTTAGCGTAACTGGCTTTGAGCGTTTACCAGAAGCATATGCTACATGTCCAGATTTTGAGGACATCTATAAAATGCTTTCGGATAATCCTTTGCAAGGCACACAAGGATTTCTGCTCAAAGATGGTTTCCTTTTCAAAGGAAACAGGTTGTGCATTCCCCAGACATCACTTCATGATTTTCTAGTGTGGGAAATGCATGCAGGAGGAATCGCGGGCCATTTTGGTCGCGATAAAACCATTGCCCTCATGGAGGATCGATTTTATTGGCCAACTCTCAAACGAGATGTTGCCAAAACTATAGGGCAATGTAGAACCTGCCAGCTTGCGAAACAACGCAAGCAAAATACGGGGTTGTATACTCCGTTGCCGGTGCCACATGCACCATGCCAAGATGTTAGTATGGACTTCGTCTTGGGCCTCCCGAAAACTCTGCGAAAACACAATTCCATACTGGTCCTAGTGGACCGTTTTTTCTAAGATGGCCCACTTCATTCCATGCTCGAAAACCCAAGATGCATCTCATGTTGCACGTCTTTTTTTTTATGAGGTTGTTCGACTTCATGGACTTCCATCTACCATTGTGTCCAACCGGGATGTAAAATTTACGAGTTACTTTTGGAAGACACTTTGGATGATCATGGGAACTAAGCTCCGCTTTTCTTCGGCCTATCATCCCCAAACTGATGGTCAAACTGAGGTTGTGAATAGGAGCGTAGGAAACCTTCTTAGGTGCCTGGTAGGGGAGCACATCAAAGCATGGGATATGATGTTACCGACCGCTGAATTTGCATATAATAGTTCGGTGAATAGGTCCATTGGCATGAGTCCATTTGAAGCTGTGTTGGGATAAAAACCTAGGATGCCAGTAGATCTCATTCCCATTACCTCATTGCATAGGCCATCTGCATCAGCTGAGTCATTTGAACAACATATGCATGCATTACACAATGAGATCAAAAGAAGAATTAATCTGCACAATGAATCTTACAAAATGGCTGCTGATGTGCATCGTCGCCATGTTGAATTCAACACAGGTGATTATGTTATGGTTCGTATTAGACCGGAACAGTTCCCTCCAGGGGCCGCCAAAAAGTTACAGGCCTGCGGTGCTGGACCCTTTAAAGTTGTAAAGAGATTGGGTTCCAATGCGTATGTGCTAGAACTGCCAGATGATTGGGGAATCAGCCAGATCTTCAATGTGGAGGACCTTGTCCTTTTCCGTGGTCCCACAGCTTCACCCCATTACCCACAACCTTCTGTGCCTGTAACCCAATCTTCCCATGACCCGGATACACCTATGGATCTTGAACTATATGAACCAGTCATTTTGAGCCTAACCTTCCTTCTCCTCCTACACCTACTTTGGGCCAAAAGAATGAGTTTGTGGAGGACATCCTTGATGACACCTTGGTCTCCACCAAACAAGGGGGATATCAAAAATACCTTGTCAAGTGGAAAGACAAGCCTGTGACAGACTGCACTTGGATCACTCGTGATGAGCTACAACGCCTGAATCCAGACATTTTGGAGCGGTACGACAGCTTTATTTCGCCGGTGGCAAAATCTTCGCAGCCCCGGAGAGTTGATGGGGGCATCAAGCAAAGGAACAAGAAAAAATTAGCGCACATGGTCCCATTGTGGATGGATCACCCTTTCTTAGGGTTAATCCGTCAAGATCAGGAGAATCCACCGTTTGATCGAAGTTTGGAAGAAGATTTACCATCGGATGTGATGGACAGCCGGCCAAAGACCTCCCATGGCAATCACGAGGAAGGCCCCACATTGGGATGTGCCAAGGGGGAAGATATTGTTGGAAATAGGTGGGCCTCGTGGATAGATTTTCAAAAACTTTTGACCCACTTGACTCAGGGATCAAGTATCCACAAGGCCAGAAACCCAATCCAGGATGCAAACCCTCAATCTCACATATCAAGATCAGTAAAACATCTATCTAGAAGATAGAATCAGCAACATAAAAGCTTCAAATAAATCTACAACATGCAAGGAAGTAGATTATACCTTCGGAGCTCGGTTGTGCTCTAATGGAGAAGTTGTTACTTTCTTTGATGTCAAAACCTTTCGCAAATCAAATCAAGATCTCCAAGACCCAATTGTCTTCCACACTATGTCCCTTATCAGATTTCTTTTCTCAAGGAGATGGGTGGGATCTCCTAAAGAAAACTACTAGAGAACAACTAGGGAAGGAACTAGAAGAGATGTGCAACAACTTGCACAAGAGAGGAGAAGAGAGAGAGATTGCCTTGCACACGTTTTGCACTAATATGCATTGAACGTCCAAAGGGGGGTGCTTCCCTTTTTATAGCCTCTTGCAACTCCTCTCTTTCTAATTAAAATAGAAGTCCTACTTCCATTAATTAGTAACCTTCTCTTTCTAATTAAAATAGAAGTCCTACTTCCATTAATTAGTAACCTTCTCTATCTAATTAAAATAGAAGTCCTACTTCCATTAATTAGTAACCTTCTCTTTCTAATTAAAATAGAAGTCCTACTTCCATTAATAATTAGTAGCTTACTATTACCACTATTAGAAGTCTCACTTCAAATAGAAATAGCAATTCTCTAATTCCTTTCCATCTAGAGTTCTACTAGAATTAGTATCTATCCAATACTTAGGCCAGTGTGGGGACCACTAGGGATTCCTTAGAAAGCTAGCTCCAACTGGGACACGCGACCCCACATCTCATGTGCAATCCGAGCCCACAGTTAATTGCAAATAACTCCACTATATAAATGCAATTGAACTCCAGTCTTAGGAATAAATTACATAGAAGACCCTAAACTTCCCTATGACCACAAGTAGGCCCCTCCATCTATATCCATGGATCAATTGGATCTGTCCACCAAATTAGATCCATATCTTATTATCCTTGAGCCCCAATTAATTATAATAATCGATTGGTACCTATCCAATTAACTCTTAATCAGAATGGGTGCGCACTTACCAATGATAAATCCATTAATTGGCACAAGGGGATAATCAGGATAGATTCCATCTTGACCATTAAATGTTCTCACAGCTCTACTACCACTCACCCAAATCACCGAGGTGTTGACCTACAATTGGCCTCACTCATTGGTGACTCAAAGCAAATGAATAGGTAGAAACTTGAGTTCATTAATGTCTCATGATTGAGAGCCTATTGCTAGGGAATTATGAGAGCAGACCTTAAAGTAAAGACAGTATTTTTAAGGTGCTTCTCATGGTCCTTCAATACATCCAATGTACTAGCACTTTGATCCAGAATCTTCCATTCTGATGATCGAGACAAATCACACTATCTCATAGTGATCAAAGTGTTGCAACCTTATCAAATGAGATGCCCAGTCTCATCACTGGTTGTGAAGAACTTTTAAGTATAAGATTTGTGACATATATCTCTCTCGTGTGTGGATCTCATCCATACACATATATCACATCTAATATACTAATGGGACCCGGTTCAACTCATGAACCATTATGTCATTCGTATTAGTTATGAACAAACAAGTAATAAATCACCATTCATCTCATGAAAGGAAAGCAAGAATATAATGATAAATAAAGAAAGAAATTAATCAATATATTCATCATCTAATGGATTGAGACCATAAAACTAACAGATATGTTGCTGATTCAAGATGTTCTGATGTTCTAAAAGGATTCAGGGGCCCAAGAAGTTTTAAATGAGTTTAAGTTATAAAGAAGGGGCCCAAGGAGCATTGTATTAAACAAAAGATGTAAAAGGGGGGCCCGCGACTTAAGTTTACTAGGGAGAAGTGTGTGGGATGACTTGCGCAAGTCTTCCGATGTGCAAGTCCTCCCCAACGCATGACATTCCTTCCTCTTTTACTGTTTTTATTTACTTATTTTCTTGTCTTTGGTTAGTTATTCTCATCTAAGGAAAATTAAGATGTTTTAATCTCAACCATCCATTGTTTTAGGGTTGAGAAGCTTGTAACTCCATTGGGGAGTCCATTGTTTAACTATTAACAAATAAAACTCTTCAATGGAAGCTTTCTTGAGTTCTCTCATGCAAGTTTTTAAATCCCAGGTCTAGCCTTGATCCCTTTACCAAACCCTAATCCAAATCCAAACCCAAAACCAAAACCATCATCATAACAACCAGCCCCATTGGACCTGACTGAGCATAGAACCTATATTCACCTGACCAAACCTAATCCAATATGGGCTTAATCAAACCCGGTCCACCCACTTACATTTGGGCAGCCCATTTTTGAGAGCCCAATTTACCATTTTATTGCTTTAAAGCCTGAACTTCATATCTAAATGCATATATTTGGATTATCCCTAGAATGAATATATTTGGATTATCCCTAGACAAGTTGGAAGTCCTAGCTTTCCATCGGTCCTCTCTTTACTTCCTAGAGGTTTCGATTGAAGGAATATAACTCGGTCTCAGATCAAGACATAATAACCCTGCTAATTTAGTGTTAGAAATGTGTTTAGTGCAAATTTTGAGGATGATTATGGTTGCTATTAATTCAATATTTTGATCTCACATTTGCATTTCGTCGATTAAGTATTAGGTCCTGCATCACTTAACCGTATTCCCCACTTAGCCCCAAACTTATTCTTAAGAAAACTCATTCTTGTAACCTTGATTTCATCCAACTTTACACCCTTAAAACTCCAGCTAAACCTTCGATTTGCTGTCCAGCTTGTTCTTGACCCAGCCCTAATAAAAACCAAAAGTTTTTGCCCAAATCAAACCCAAATAATGCCAATTAAAATCAGCCCCTATTCCCATCTTTACCACCATCAATCCACTTAGCCCCAAACTTATTCTTAAGAAAACTCATTCTTGTAACCTTGATTTCATCCAACTTTACACCCTTAAAACTCCAGCTAAACCTTTGATTTGCTGTCCAGCTTGTTCTTGACCCAGCCCTAATAAAAACCAAAACTTCTTGCCCAAATCAAACCCAAATAATGCCAATTAAAATCAGCCCTTATTCCCATCTTTACCACCATCAATCCACTCAAATCCTTCCAAATCGAACCGTCTTAGATCCATTCATCGTAAGCCCATTCAGGCCACAAGAAATCCTCTCCAACCCGACCAAGATGCTGTCCCTGTGCAGTCCAAAAAAAAAAACCCACTTAAAACCGTCAGAAAATCCTTCCGGTACTCTTTAAACCCTTGTGTCAGTAACTAAAAGTGTTGGAGAAGTGGGAGGGAAGCAGGCTTCAAAAGTGCAAGTAGCACTCCAGGACAAAGGTCTCACTCACAAATAAATTCCAAACATATCGTAAATGATTGATTACCTTCAAATCTTCACAAACATCGTATCTTCAATCTCTATGTATTAAAAAAAATCCATTCTGTTGAGTGACAATTCTCAATAGTCATATTCATTAACAAACAACACAATAACCGTGAAGTTCACTCAAACAATAATATATCAACCACAAACTCCATAAAACAGTAACATCAACAAGATTACACAACATCTTTAAAACTGAACCCAAAGAGTATGACTTTAAAAAGAAAAAACATCACTAAATTGAGGAATTCATTTGCACTTCATGATATCATTTAGAAGTCACAACAAAACCATGTATTTCTGATAAACCAAGTATTTTCTTACCGAAATTCGCTTCGATGTCATTGAACGACAATGAAACGTTCTGCCCAATCAAAACCACGTTGGCAGTGACCGCACCCCACAAGGAAGAAAGAAGAATGTACAAAACGGGGAAACAGATGAAATGCCAATCACATCTTCTCCCAAAACATCCAAACGCCATGCTGCTCCAAATCCACAGCACCCACAAAATCAACTCAATCGCCTGTCCGGCGCACTTTTCCACTCCCTAACCCTTCATAATCAAACCAATCCAAAAACCCCAGAAATTATTTTTCAAGCCATGAAATCTTCACCCCAGAAAAACACTCCCTAACACGTCCACCAACCCCCCCACCCCCCAAACAAATATATATATAGAAAATAAAAAAAAATAAAAAAATCAAAAACCCCAGAATTCTATTTCTCCAAGTAATGAGATTTCCACCCCATAAGAAGATGATTATGCAGAAAGTACCCCATAAAGAGGCAAATAGAAAAAGAAGAGAAAATCCTAAAAAAGAATAGCTTAGAAGGAGAGAGAAGGAAGTAAAAGATACGGAATCAATCAAAGCTATAGAAAAGGAAAAAGGAAGAAGAACCTGAAATCCGTGAGTTTGAGGAAGTCTCATGTGGATTGGTGAAAGAAGAAGAAGATTCGAAGAAGACTTTTCAGGGGATTATGTGAATGGAGACATCAGCCTCCATCTCTCTGCATCAGACCAAGATCTCTACTTTTTCGAACAACAGAGGTATAAGATACGTGGGATGTGAGAGATTAGAATTTAAAGAGATGCTGAGATTGAGAAAGAGAGAAGAATCGAGGCAGGGGCCAAGACGATATTTCCGGATGGATGTGTTCATCCATGTCGATGTGTTTGTTTATGTGTTAATCAATCAATCCCTTCTGTACAGACAAAGTGCTGTCTATCTTCAACTGCGGTCTGGATTCTCTGGGCCCGGCCCATCAAACAAATGTAGGTCCCACTCATAAAAATTAAATCTTTCAAAATGAGGTCACATTCACTGGTTTTATATGCAGTCATTGGAAAATCAACGTTTGACGATTGTCAAGGAAAATCAACGTTTGTTTGGCAGCTGTAAATCCAGATCCAGGACCTTGGAAATTTTCATTTTTGATTATTTTTTTTTAATTCTTATTTTTGTACATTGATATCATATATACATCAATAATCTCCAAGATCGACCCAAATATGTAAATTCCTCGCTAATTCCTCATTTGTTATCAAACATGCCTATTGTTACTCATTTGGGAATTCACAGGCTTCACTCCAATCAAAATTGAGTCCACTTTTGATTTTTTTTCATATAACTTGTTCATGTGAATTCCAAACCTTTCAAAACTTTAATTGGTGAGTCTAAAGCATACTGTAAATATAATGTGATATTCATTTTTAGATACTTACGTATTATCTTTATTTTAAACCACTTATGATATAAAATCTATATATTCAATTCCAGCGCATTATAATGCAAATAAACACACCCTAAGAAATAGACTCTCCTAGGAAATCTTCAGCTCGGAGCCCTCTTTGTTTAACCCAAACAGCTTGATGAACTACTTATCCTGACATCAACCCGATGCTTGGATAAGTGAGAAAAAGACGGTCGGATGGTAATATTGATAACATGAGTCAGCAACACAAGCCAATATGCAATGTTTCTATTTTATGTTGCTTCGATGCAACTACAAAGAAAGCCACAAGTCCAAGAACTCCTTGAAGCCCAAGTAAGGTTATATAGGTTTTAATTTCTGTGTTTTTCCTTCCACTTTCTGATAAGAGTAAGCTCACCCCATGGTCCACTGGGTGGGCTTACTCTTATCACTTTCCTTCTTTTGTTTCTATTTTTCTCTGTTTTAAATAACTTTTCTCTTTTCTCACATTTTGAGATTTCTCCTATTTACTCACATTTTACTGAATAGGATTCCTTTCTATTTCTCTTTAAGATTGTTTCTCATTTGTTTTTTTAGCTCCCATCCTAGCTGCTTTCTTTAAGAGATCACTTTCCCTCCTGTATAGATAACTTCTATTTTTTTTTTTTTTCTCTAGTCTAGAATAGTTCTTTCTAATCACTATTATCTGATTTAGAACTTTCATCTATTCATATGGCTAAGGTTAAAATTTTGGTAAGTAGTTGTATGGCTTGGTTTAGGAGATCAACTTTATATATATGGGTAATATTTCGTCTAGTTAATTCTCAAGATTTATATAAGAGGTAAAGATTTAATCCCCTTGTGGGACCAACTTGGATATGCACACCATTTTTTATAGGTATGAATGACGCACACCAGTTTTTTTGGGTTTAGTGTGATAGGAAGGTCTCATTTGTGAAATAGACTAAGAAAATTTTCAATTTGATCATCATAATTATTGTTTTGTAGGCCTTAAAGGTTAGTAGTTTTTCCAGTTGCAACTTCTTTTGATAAAATTCAATCTAATGGTGAGTATGAGTCAAATAAGTTTCAAATTAAAGTAAGTGCTAATTCAACAAACATTACGATGGGTGAGAGGGTTGAATTGATGAATGGTGAACCATAAGGCACTTAAGTTTTTTTCCTCCCATAATAATTGCCAGGGGTTCCTCTCATTTGAATATCTCTAGTTTATAAAATAGATTCATTATGCAAAATACAGTTGGATGCCTCCTTTGGACTTTAATCCTCAGGAAGGCTGATAGCAACTTTTTCCTTTCTAATAGAGTCTCTATTTATCTTTAAACAAAATGAATTTAAGTTGATTTTTCATTATTGATGTTTTTCTTCTCTTTGAGTTTTATAACAAAAACTGTAAAATAGGAGTCTTGAATGCTAGCAAAGACAGCAGTTTAGTATTAGAGCAAGCTAATCAAGGTCATGTTGAATGTTTTGTACAGCTCTACAGCACGTATCTTATTAATAAATTCCCAAGAAAGAAAAAAAACAACAAAAAAAAAAAAAAGCAGTATACTAAAAGAGAGTATGATATGCTTATACTCCAGCAGAGTACGCAATGGCAATCAAGACCTGAACCTTCTGTTGAGTAGGAAATGACACGTGGCATATGTTATACCCGTCAAGCTTATGACCACTGTTTGGGTCCCACTTGGAAATGGGTAGCAGAAAACAGGATCGTGTTGCCGCATAACTGTTTGTTTTACTAGGCAAAGAAAACATGGCTGTGGGCCCCTTTTTTTGTCGTATTGTCATTTGGACCCCATAGGAGAGCTGACATTATAAATGTGATGGCCGCTATCGCCGTGTTCATAAGTAGCTGAACAGATTTTTTAAAAATGAAAAATAAAATATTGGCGTTTTTTTAAAGAAAATTATTGAAAAAATCATATTAGATGTTCGGTGTAACAAAAAGGCTCTCATAACTTTCTTCTAATGGTATGGGTGCTCTGACCATTTTTCACTTTTGTTTGAGCGACGACATCATCGTTTATTTCAATTGAGTAAGAAGAAGAGACGAGGGATATTATTATCATTCTAAATCAGTTATGGAATTATGAAGACCTTTATGGTGCAGTGGACATCTAAGGCGATCTTTTCAGTAGTCTTCTCTTTTTTTATAACGTGTGTATCTTCACCCAACAGTACTAATCCTTGGGGTGATGCCAGCTAAACATACACAACTACACATCGAGCAAATGTGGGGCAAGTTTTAAACACAAGTCGTGGGAGCAAACTGATACCTTATGCCATTCCTCCAACTCTCTTAGTTTCATTGAGATAAATTATTAAAGATTCTAAAAAAAGAGTATTCTAAAATAAAGAAATAGATGTGAGATTCAGAATGACAAGTAGACTGAGAGAAGTTGAAAAATGAATATCAAGATGTCAAGCTGATCTATTGAATCCTAGGAAGGTCGGATCTAATTTACACCTATACTCTTTATGTTTCATCCTTCACCTCTTTAACGATCCTTTATTGAAGCCTGTGTTACCACATGAAAAATAAGTGGGCCCTTAATGTAATACTGTTCTCGATAACCTATCACCTTAAAAAAATATTAGGATAATTTTGAGGTTAGGGTTTTCTTAAGTGGTAGTTAAGGTGTAACGCCCCAAGTCTGAATATCGAGTTTACCGCCAAAGTACCAGAATTTGGCGCATTACTTCCCATATAAACTGGGAACTTCTAAGATCGTAGGTCCACGATGAGGTCCAACTTAAAAAATTTTACCAACATATTAGGTCAACAATTAAGTGCGGAAGCATATAGAAAATAACGGAAGCAATAACAGATAAATACGGAAGCTAATCAGGTATCAAGCTCCATAAAGTAAATGTCGCAGAGCATAAGTCTAAACTCTAAACTATCTCAAAGTATGGATAATAGTGTGTATAAACCATATGAATAAATCCCCCCTGTTCAAAGTAACACTTGGCCCCTGGTACAGGCACTATAGTCTCCGGCTCAACCTAATGATCTGTCAGTCCCCACCCATACTCATCGACTATGGGCGCGTCAAGGAGCGCGTCACCCTTGGGATCAGGGTCGGTGACAATACCTAAGCACCAAATGATAGGTCAGATGTATTATGGCACTGTAAACAAGTAACATAAGATGTATGCATCAAAGAGAATAGAGACGATAATAAAATCACAAGAGTAACAAGGTACAACACTAAGCAATCGTTCAGGATCACTATGAAAGTAAAGAAATCTAAATCATCATCTAATAATATGGCACATTCACATGAGCTGGCCACAGCGGGATATTATGCCGCGGCCTTATCATATTGATAACTAGTTGCAGTAGGGAAATAATACAATGCAATGGATGATAAGCCCCACCAAATGAAATAAAACCCTAAGAAGTATATATGCATTGCCGAAGTCTGCCGGCCACGAATGTATATATGCCCGTATATGCCATTACAGGAGTTTACAAACCGCGAATGAAACATATACTACCAAAGTCCGCCGGCCATTTAATCATAGCTCATCATGATGGCCAAACAATACTAGCTCCCACCAAGGATGATCAGTTCAAGGCTAAGCTTATAACAACCGAGTGAATATTCAATGCTAACTCAAGGAACAAAGTAAAGGTTTGTATCTGGTTAGGCTATCATTGCACGAGCAAGATCAACTCATATCTATACAAGGTCCACTATCTATCTCCAATCCACATACAACATCCATAGTCCATATCCAACATCGAATCCACGGCCATAATCCACAATGTCATGGTTTTAGTCCGTTCCCATCACAATCCAAAATCTAGCATTTGTTCGGTCCATTGCCCATTCATAAATGGGTTTCTAATTTATTAACACAACCTCTCCTCTAAGGTAATCACATCCATCCATTCCTTAAGTCATCCGATAGCCCTCCTAGCCACAGACACGGGTCAAATGATCTCTATTCACAATTCGGGTCACCACTAGGTAATCCTAAGTTCAAGTCCTCCAATTTCCATTTAATTAGCAGTTTTGAACAATAGATAAATACAAGAATGAATAGCAAGAAAAAGCACCTATCATACCTAGCCATGCCAATCAATGGAAGAAGATCAAAGGTCCATCCTAGGTCATGGCCTCCCTTTTCAGGTCCAAGTCCATGTCAGCCAATTCAATTCCTAAATGAAGTTTCAGATGCCAATGAATATGTATTTGGTGCTCCTGAAGTTGCGGGCATCTCTGACAATGTTTAAGGGTTGAATCGAAATCCATTTAATACACTAGACCTTACTTTGGTGGCCCCCATGAGTCTAGGTTAAGCCCAACCTTTGACTCATGCTTGGCGCATCAATGGAAGTCTACATGGAAGGCCAATGGGCCCTGTAATAGATCAAATCATCAAACCTTAGAATTCAGAATTCACTATCTGCAGTGTATCCGGTCAACATCCTCCAAGGGTGGTCGACTGGATGCACTTGGAAGACAGGAAATCTGATTCCTAGGTCAGGTCCAGTGTATACGGCCGACAACATGGGTACCTTGGTCGACCGCATCCACATGGATCTTCATAACAAAACCTGACAAGCAGGTTCCTAATCTAGAATTCTGCAGTGTGTCTGGCGACATCCACCAAGGGTGGTCGACCAGGTACACAGGAAAAGCTGGAAACTAGTTTGTCTTTCAGTGGATTTTGGATAGTGTACCCGGTTGATATCCTTACTAGGGTTGTCGACCTAATACAATGAATTTCAGAGATTGAGAGACAAACTAGCTCTCAGTTATTTTTTGAGTTCCTCTGTGTATCCAGTTGACATCCTCCAAGGCTGGTCGACCAGGTACACACGGAATTCAAATTTTCATATTTTGCAACTTTTCCCAATTCACTTCAATTTCCACCAAAACCATCGAATCTTGTCTCCAACAATCATAAAACCATACATAAACATCAAAACTCCTCCAACCATCACAAATCCATCAACAATTGGGTCATTGATTTTCCAAATGAGAAAACTCATCCACCAATGGCCAAAATCCATAAAACAAGGCTCAAAAGATAGATCTAAACAATCAACACACATCTATGAATTGAATTACAAAATAAAAAAGGAAGTCATACATTCTATGCTAAGTAATTATATTGTACTTGCCTCTACTCCAATTGCAAGGTTTTTAGGCGTGATACAAGAGATCCAAGCTCCAAATCCAAGATCCAAGGCTCTAATCGGTTCCAAACTCTCTATCAGTCCCCAAATCTCAGATCTATGAAGATCTACAACTCCTAAGAGAAATGCATAAGGGAAAGGGAATTCTAGGGAGAGAAGGGAAATTCCATAGAAATTGGGCTAAGGAAGGAAAATTACCTTGGCTTGTAGAGAAAGGAGAGGTCTAGGAGATGAGAGAGTCCTTCTATATAGATAATAACAATAGCTTGTATGAATTCCTTCTTCTCTGTTGTAGGATACCCAAGATCTAGGATTCTAAAGAGAGAATTGGAGGGGATTCTTGGAGGAAAAAGAGAGAAATGAAAGAATTGGAGGGGAAATGAGAGAAGAGAGGGAGAGAAGAGAAAAGCTCATTTGGAATGAGGGAGGGCTTCTCTTTTATAGATTTGTGTTGAAAAGGAAATGACTAAGTTGCCCTCTCTTGATTAGTTATAAATTCAGATGAGTACATGGGCAATGGAGGTATTTTTGGTGTAGTTTGGAAATTCTCAAATGAAAACCCCTCATATTAGTTCTAATTACTTCTAGGGGCCTCTAATAAACTATCTAATTCCCATCTAGGACCCTATAGCTTTTAGTAATAACAAAAGGATACTAATTCCTAGAAAATAGGCTAAAATCCTAGGAAAATACTAAAGTACCCTCACGAACCCCTATTAATTAGTATAAGTAGATATTATATAATATAATTAAAAAAATTCAAATATAAGTAAGGGTCCACAAGGGGTGGGGCCTCACATAAGGGAAATAAATTTCTTTATGTAACCAATCACAAATATATAAATATAATTTGTATTATAACTATTTTTATAAATATTCTCTTACCCTTTTTCATACATAATACACTAGGATCATGATTTTCTCACCAAGGTATTTTATATCATGGCATTATACAAGAGATAATATCACGACTTAAGACCTTTACCATGTCATTAGTAGATTTGCTTACAAGATCATTTATAGGAACAAATACATTGGGAATCTTTCTATCAAGAGAAGTCCTCGTGGAAGCTTCCCAACCCCTCGTGGAAGCTTCCCCCCCCCCCCCCCCCCCCCCCCCCCCCCCCGGCTTAATGAATGCAATTCTAGTAAGATCTTTATTTAGCCCTAAGATTAGTAGGCTTAATGCCTCATGTCCTATTTATGTAAAGGGGAGATGGAGTATGTTAAACATATATACTCCTCTATGTTTTTTGGTAACCCAACCAAGGGGGTTGGCACCTAAGTGAGAGCCCGCACTAACATGGGAAGACAACCCACTAAAGTACTAAAGTGGCCAACCCCTTTTGGATTGACATAGGAGCCAACCCTATTTCCATTAGTGGATAGGTCTAAAAATCTAATTTGTTGCTAGATAGTGGTTTTGTCTTACCAAAACTGAATGAACTTGTTCTATGCAAGACTCACCTGAGACAATCGTATAACATTAGCTCATTGACTATGAAGCCGGGGCACACGTCTCCACCGTATTTTGGTTTATTGTATATGGATTAATATATTTTGATTGTGATTGTAAAAAAAAAAATAATTGCAACTTGCAGTGGAAATTGTCGTATGTTTGAAGAAAAATAATCATCTTCTTTATGTGATATGATTGGTATCATTTGCCAATTCCATCAAGGAACTCAACTCTCTCTCTCTCTCTCTCTCTAAAATACAAAAATGAAAGAAAAACTCAATTCAAATTATCAATAAACTTTAAAGCCAATTCCACAAAGGCAGAAACTTCAACTGAGGGTCGTATGCCACCAAGTTGTTGTGGGACCCTAAAAAATGATACCAATGTTTTAAAGCAACAATGAAAATGTGAATAGACATGAAGAAATATTAACATATAAATCAGTTGCCAACCCTCAATCATTTTTCACACACATGAAAAACAATTGCCAACCCTCAATCATGTAACATATATAATCAGCCATATTGCTAATTTAAAATGAAAACTGAATGTTTTCTAGCAACAATGAAAATGTGAATAGACATGTAGAAATATTAACACATAAACCAATTGCCAACCCTCAATCATTTTTCACACACATGAAAATCAGTTGCCAACCCTTAATCATGTTACATATATAAGCGGCCATATTGTCGCGACCCCGGATCGGGATCCGGGCCCGCGACTGCGCGGCGGCATGATTAACCAACACAGAAAACACACCGCCGCTGTTTTATTTATTTTCCCACAGGTTTCCGAGGTGAGGATCCCAAGACACTGGTCGAGCTCACACGAATAGATATGCGGAAGCGTGTAGCAAAACGTGTCACATAAATCTTAACCAAGGAGATACAAGGGACACTATAAAATCGAGACATGATATCAAAAGAGAATGTCATCACAGCATTCCTAACATGATTAAAGCTTCAATATTTAACAAAAGTATATTAATTCAAGTTACAAATCCCTGAGAGGCCAACAAAGGCCAATACAACAATTACAATCCCACAAAGATAACCCGGCTAGGCAAAACGAGAATCAATATCCCGACCGGCGTCTAGATGACGTCGTTGGGCTGCCATTCTCGTGGTGGGGGTGGCTCAACAGCCTCCTCCGGGCACTCCTCGTCAAACGCGAACTCTCCTGCACCTGGACACCAACATAACAAGCATCAAACATGACGGTTTGGCAAATAAACAATTTAGCTTGAATATAAGAAATAATGCTAAAACAGTTCAAGAGTTAGATACACGTTTCAAGTTTACGAAACTAGCATGAATACTTATAATATCATGAAAAGATAAATCCACATTGAGCTCATCCTTTCTCCGTCATACATAATGACAAGAGCAAGCACGCACGACAAGCACGACACGAAACACGATCCACGCCACACAAGGTAGACGGGGTATCCGGCCGCGGAACCGGACCACGAACACGCACGATGTGTAATATAATACACGACTAGTCTGCAGACAGTCCACATGTTTAAAGACCCCCAGGTAGTGGATCAAGCTAGAAGGGCAGTCCAAGCTCAGTGGTATTCACTTATATCATGAATGCACAAAACACGGCAATACACGTTCGAGAACACGACAAAACAAGAGGAAAATCATTTGACAAGCACGACGTGACAAGACTAGCAAAATAGCATAGTATTAATGCTTACAAACTTAAGAAATGATTCCCTTTTTTATTCTTGAAACACATCTTGAAAACGAACTTGCACTTGTAAATCAAACGAGAACACGATGATGCATGAAGCATCAAAACAAGAATTCAAACATAAATCTATCAAGCATAGGCTAAGACCAATCTTTGATCCTTGTGGAATTGAAAACCAAATGTCGGAATTCAATAAAGCTTGGTGTCCCCGAAGGTATATTACATTTTGGAATTCCAAGTGCACAAGGTCAATAAAAAGGTCTAAGACCTAGTCTAGTTTTCATTCCCGCAAAATCCTCCAAAAACAGCACTTTGCATCTCTACCGGTAGAACTTCCGGTTTAAGCGTCTCTACCGGTAGAAATTCCGGTAGAACCACCTCTACCGGTAGAACTTCCGGTAGAACGAAGGGTTCACAGTTTTTCTCAACTCTCTGCCAAAATTCGAGCCACTTCTACCGGTAGAACTTCCGGTAGAACCACCTCTACCGGTAGAACTTCTGGTAGAACGAAGGGTTCTCCATTTCTCTCACTCTCTGCCAAAATTCGAGCCACTTCTACAGGTAGAACTTCCGGTAGAACTAAGGGTTCACAGTTTTCTCAACTTTCTATCAAAATTCGAGCCACTTCTACCGGTAGAACTTCCGGTAAAACTTATGAAGTTCAATTTTTTTCACACTTCTCTCCCTTCTTCACTTCCATATTTTTACCACCTACACTTCCAAACCTACAAGCTTTCCAAGGGATGATTTCCACACGAAAATTCATTCACATTTCATCCAAAACATCAAAATCACCAACCCTTATACATTCAAATCATGTATTACTAACTTGTAAGGTATTCCATTGAAAAACATGCTTTCATTCAAAACAAAACTTCTAGATTAGGTAGAGTAATTAGCAACCATGCTTGTCAAGATTAAACAAGCTAAAAGAGATTAATAACATGAAAGAAAAGGCAAGCTTTATGATGAATAACATTTTCAATGTAAAATGCCCTAAAACTTGAAATGCACTTGGAATAACTAAAAGATTTACTTGCCTCTAACCAAAGCAAAGCAAATACTCCACAAAAATCGAACAAGAGGGGGAGATCCACGAAATCTACACAAAAACCCCAAAATAGAGTATACAAAAATCATCATTTTGGCCACTACAAACCCCCATTTCGAAAATGGGTTTGAAAACATGAAAAGCAAGCTCTAGGTGAGCTAAATGAACATCAATGAAAGAATGAAAAGGAACACCAACCAAGAGCTAGCTGAAACAAGGAGGATAGAGCTTGAAGATGATGAATAGTAGTGAAGGTTGGCTCCAAAAACGGTCCAGCTGTAGCTTGAGAATGGAGGAAGAGAATGGTAGTCTTGGATCTGAGGTTGGAGCCTTCTAGCTAGATCATTCAAGGGGAAACGAAATCAAGAAGAACCCTTCTTCTCTTCTTCACTCTAGGTCATACTATTGCAGAAATTTGGGAAAGGGAAATGAAGGAAAGGAAGAGTTTATATAGTGTCTGGAAGTGGGTCCCTTAAGCGGTGAAACTTGAAACGCTTAAAACATGGTCTTGTGGACCCCGGATGGAAACGACGAAGAAGAACAAAACGATCGTCGAAAAATCTAGTTTCGGAAAAATATAATTTTGACATAGTTTCACGAATTTGAAGATTGTGCCCAAATTTAGCATGAATAGTCAGATTTACCCTTATTGGGCCAAAACTTGGGTTTCTGGGCCTCAAACGCATGCCGGTTAAAAACGAAAGTTGTCACAAATAGTAAAACCATTCAAGAGGAATAAAAATCACGATCAAACAAGATATCTAGAATGAAACCCACTCTTACACGTGCACTCAGGGCGTCCCTGAGCGTGTCTGACTCATACTAAACATCCTCAAAATCCCCAAAGCTATAGTCCAGACTAAGTCTAATCACATTCTAACCCAACTAGTACTAAGACTCACTTAAGACTAAACACTCACTTAATTAGTACTAATCGAGTTGGTCTGGGTCGGGGTCTAACATCCTCCACCCCTTAGGATATTTGGTCCACCAAATATAAATAATTTTACCTTTGGTAACAGGTGTGGATACTTCTTCTGGACTTGATCTCTCAATTCCCATGTGGCTTCTTCTGGCTCGTGGTTTTTCCAAAGTACTTTGACCCAATGGACAATCCGATTTCTCAGTTCATGCTCTTTGGTGTCGATGATTCTAATCGGTTTCTCCACATACGACGCGTCTTCTCGAATCTCTAAAGGCTCGTGTGGAATAATGTGAGAAGGACTGTGAACATATTTCTTGAGCATGGAGACATGAAAAACATTATGTACCCCGGAGAGTTCCGGCAGTAACGCAAGCCTGTATGCGACATTTCCAATCTTGCTCAAAATCTCATATGGGCCAATGTATCTACTGGATAATTTTCCTTTCTTTCCAAATCTTAGAGTACCTCTGACCGGTGAGACTTTCAAGAATACTTTGTCACCCACTTCAAACTGTAATTCTCTCCGGCGAGTGTCAGCATAACTCTTCTGTCTGCTTCGAGCAATCTTCAATCTGTCCTGAATCTGTTTAACCTTGTCGCTTGTCTCTCCAACTCTCGTCGGTCCATGAAAGCAACGCACACCGACTTCTTCCCAACAAACTGGAGTTCTGCATCTCCTACCATAAAGTGCCTCGAAAGGTGCCATTCCAATGCTAGAATGGTAGCTATTGTTGTACGCGAACTCACAAAGAGGTAGGTTCTCATCCCACTGAACCTTGAAATCCAATACACAAGCACGTAGCATATCTTCAAGAGTCTGTATCGTCCGCTCTGACTGACCATCTGTTTGAGGATGATACACTGTGCTGAACTGAAGTTTGGAACCCATGGATTCAAGAAGAGATTTCCAAAATCTCGAAACAAATCTGCTGTCTCTGTCGGAAGTGATGGAGACGGGCTGGCCATGCTTACTAACGATCTCATCGATGAATAGTCTTGCAAGTAGTGCCATGTGCATCATATTCCCAGTCTTCATCGGAAGGAAGTGCGCAGACTTCATAAGACGATCAACTATAACCCAAATCGCATTGTTTCCTCTCTTGGTATTAGGCAAACCGGAGATAAAATCCATAGTGATGTGTTCCCACTTCCACTTCGGAATCTCCAAAGGCTGTAACAAACCAGGAGGCTTCTGATGTTCTGCCTTGATCATCTGACAAGTCGACCAACGAGACACAAAAGCTGCTATCTCTCGCTTCATATTGTTCCACCAAAATCTATTCTTCAAGTTATGGTACATCTTCGTGCTACCCGGATGTATAGAGTATCTAGTATGGTGAGCTTCAATCATAATTTCATTCTTCAAACCATCCACATTTGGTACACACAACCGGTCACGAAAATACAACACTCCATCAGAAATCCTGAAATCTGGACGTTCTGCAATCTGATCTACAATCTTGGCCAATTCTGGGTCTTGCAACTGACTATCTTTGATTCTCTGGATGAAGGTAGGCTCAGACACGGTCATATTTGCCAACAAAACACCTCTCCTCAAGTGTTGTACCTCCACACCAAGTTCTTCAAACTGTTGGAGAACACTAACTCCTCTCAAACTAGCCATAACTGCTGACTTTCTGCTCAACGCATCTGCCACAACATTCACTTTGCCCGGATGATACTTGATTGGGAAGTCATAATCTTTAATATATTCCATCCACCGTCTCTGCCTCATATTCAACTCCTTCTATGAAAACAAATACTGCAAACTTCGGTGGTCGGAATGAACTTCGAACTTCTCTCCATAGAGGTAGTGCCTCCACATCTTCAAAGCAAAAACCACTGCTGCTAACTCCAAGTCATGCGTTGCATAATTTACCTCATGATTCTTCAACTGTCTCGAGCCATAGGCAATCACTTTGCCATCTTGCATCAAAACACAGCTTAATCCCACGTTGGACGCATCCGTAAAAACAACAAATCCACCGCTGCCCGATGGTAATGTGAGGATTGGGGCTGTGGTTAACCTTTTCTTCAACTCTTGGAAACTGCCTTCACACTGATCAGTCCAAACAAAAGGTACATTTTTCCGAGTCAACTTCGTCAATGGTGCTGCAATGGACGAGAAACCTTGGACAAATCTGCGATAATATCCTGCTAACCCCAAAAAGCTTCTAATTTCTGTCACACTGCTAGGTCTCTTCCATTCGATGACTGCTTCTATCTTGGCTGGATCAACTGCTAACCCTTCTCTTGAAATGATGTGACCTAAAAAGGAAACTTGCTCTAGCCAGAATTCACATTTGTTCAACTTAGCATAGAGCTGATGGTCTCTCAAAAGTTGTAATGACGTCCTCAAGTGCTCTTCATGCTCCTCCTTACTCTTAGAATACATGAGAACATCATCAATGAACACCACTGTAGAGTGATCTAAGAACTCTGCAAAAACCTTGTTCATGAGAGCCATGAAGACTGCTGGTGCATTTGTCAAACCAAAAGGCATCACTAAGAACTCATAATGCCCATATCTCGTTCGGAATGCTGTCTTCGCCACATCAGACTCTCTAACCCGCAACTGATGATACCCTGACCTCAAGTCTATCTTGGAAAAGTGTGTTGCTCCTTGCAATTGGTCAAATAATTCATCTATCCTTGGCAAGGGGTATTTGTTCTTGACGGTCACATGATTCAACCTTCTGTAGTCGATGCATATTCTGAGACTTTCATCCTTCTTCTTCACAAAAAGAACTGGCGCTCCCCAAGATGAAACACTTGGCTTAATAAAGCCTTTGCTCAACATTTCTTGCAACTGAAGTTTCAATTCACCTAACTCTGTAGGAGCCATCCTATAAGGTGCAATTGCGATCGGTGCAGTCCTTGGAAGGAGTTCAATAGTAAACTCAACTTCTCTAACTGGTGGTAAACCCGGGATTTCTTCTGGAAAAACATCCGAAAATTCACACACTACGGGGATATCCTCCACCCCTTGGGACTGTTTATCCTCCGTGATAAACGCTATAAACGCCTCACAACCACTGCTCACCAATCTGTTAGCTTTCAAAGCTGAAATAAAACTGCTGGAAGACTTCTTCCTATTGCCCTGAAACATCAACTCTGTCTGTGGCCCTTGCAATCTGAATGTGATGGTCTTACCAAAACAGTCCATAGTAGCATGGTAGGTCTCTAACCAATCCATGCCTAAGATAATATCAAAATCATGCATATCTAAAATTATGAGGTTGGCCGGTAAACTGATATCTCCTAACAAAATCTGACAACTAGGGTAATAGGTGGTACAAACAACATGTCTACCTACTGATGTAGTAACAGTCAACATATAATCCAATTCTGCATGATGTGCATCAATCTTCTTTGCAAACAAAGGGGATAGAAAAGAGTGTGTGGATCCTGGATTAAATAAGATCTGTGCTTCTACTCCACAAACAAGAAGTTTACCTTCTATGACGTCACCTGCTGCTTCAGCATCAGCACGGTTGATATTGTATGCGCGTCCCTGTGGTTGGGCCTATTTTGCTGTTGAATCTGCCTGCCCTGGTTGTTCTTGTTCTGCGGTGGACGAGTATTCTGATTCTGCACTTGTCTGCCTTACTGCTGCTGTTGCTGTGGTGGTGTCATTTGGTTCTGAACTGGTACTGCTTGATTCTGTGGTGCCATCTGCCTTGGCTGCTGGTATCTGTTGGCTTGACTCTGAAGGTGTGGGCAATCCTTGATTGCATGGTCCATTCCTCCACACTTGAAGCAAGCAGCCTTTGCCTTGCGGCATTCGTGGGTAGGGTGATTCTTACCACAGTGATTGCAACCACTCTGTCTAACTTGATTCGGTTCTTGCCTTGGCTTCTTGCCACTTTGCTGCCTTTGGTTCTGTTGTTGGTAGTGCTACTTTCTATCCTGGATTATCTCATTGTTGAACTCTTCAAACTTATATGCCCGACTAACTGCCTCATCAAAGGTAACCGGTGGAATCACTCCCGAGACATCCCTCTGGAGAATGGGATTCAGTCCTTCCAAAAATTTGACAATCTTCTTATGCTCCGTATCTATTAGCTCGGTAGCATAGCGAGCAAGCCTCTCAAACTTCGTGACATACTCTAGAACTGACATACTTCCTTGCTTCAACTGTTGGAATTCGATTGCATTCTGTCTCTTAACATGAGAAGGGACATACTTATCCGTGAAGTGTGTCTTAAAGGTCGTCCAAGCTAACTCGTCTGCCATGACCTGGTATGGCTCTTTAACCGTCTGCCACCAAGAGTCAGCAAGCCCATAGAACAAGGAAGCTGTGAGGTTGACCCTCTCCCTGCCTGTGCAAACAAAAACGTCAAAGATCTTTGCTGTGTTGGTAAGCCAATCGTCTGCGGTCAAAGGGTCCTCTTGACCGGAGAACTCCTTGGGTCCCCTCTTCCTGAATCTCTCAAAGAGAGCATTAGGATCATCAACTCTATTTTGGTACACAACATTTGGTGGAGCTTGATGTTGAGGTCTGTTTTGGAGGACTTCCAGAAGTTGCCTCTGTACTTGAGCCATCTCCTCATCTTTCTTTGCCATTTGCTCTTGGAACTTTGCTTGTGTTTCATTGGCCTGTTTTTGTTGCTCTATCATAGCTTGCATTAGTGCCTGGAATTGAGTAGCGGTAGGATTCTCGGATGGATCTGTCTCATTGTTATTACTACCCAAAGCTTGGTGGTTGGGAGCTTTTCTGGGAGGCATGATGCTGTAAGACAATTTGTTAGCACATATATAAGCACAATTGGGTTGGCCAACTTGGTCTGAACAAACGTTCTAACGAACTCACGAATCCTCGCCACGTTCCTAAGATTTTCCAGTTTCTTTTAAGTGCCTGAAACAAGTCCCGCTCTCATACCAGTCCTGTCGCGACCCCGGACAGGGATCCGGGCCCGCGACTGCGCGGCGGCATGATTAACCAACACAGAAAACACACCGCCGCTGTTTTATTTATTTTCCCACAGGTTTCCGCGGTGAGGATCCCAAGACACGGGTCGAGCTCACACGAATAGATATGCGGAAGCGTGTAGCAAAACGTGTCACATAAATCTTAACCAAGGAGATACAAGGGACACTATAAAATCGAGACATGATATCAAAAGAGAATGTCATCACAGCATTCCTAACATGATTAACGTTTCAATATTTAACAAAAGTATATTAATTCAAGTTACAAATCCCTGAGAGGCCAACAAAGGCCAATACAACAATTACAATCCCACAAAGATAACCCGGCTAGGCAAAACGAGAATCAATATCCCGACCGGCGTCTAGATGACGTCGTTGGGCTGCCATTCTCGTGGTGGGGTTGGCTCAACAGCCTCCTCCGGGCACTCCTTGTCAAACGTGAACTCTCCTGCACCTGGACACCAACATAACAAGCATCAAACACGACGGTTTGGCAAATAAACAATTTAGCTTGAATATAAGAAATAATGCTAAAACAGTTCAAGAGTTAGATACACGTTTCAAGTTTACGAAACTAGCATGAATACTTATAATATCATGAAAAGATAAATCCACATTGAGCTCATCCTTTCTCCGTCATACATAATGACAAGAGCAAGCACGCACGACAAGCACGACACGAAACACGATCCACGCCACACAAGGTAGACGGGGTATCCGGCCGCGGAACCGGACCACGAACACGCACGATGTGTAATATAATACACGACTAGTCTGCAGACAGTCCACATGTTTAAGGACCCCCAGGTAGTGGATCAAGCTAGAAGGGCAGTCCAAGCTCAGTGGTATTCACTTATATCATGAATGCACAAAACACGGCAATACACGTTCGAGAACACGACAAAACAAGAGGGAAATCATTTGACAAGCACGATGTGACAAGATTAGCAAAATAGCATAGTATTAATACTTACAAACTTAAGAAATGATTCCCTTTTTTATTCTTGAAACACATCTTGAAAACGAACTTGCACTTGTAAATCAAACGAGAACACGATGATGCATGAAGCATCAAAACAAGAATTCAAACATAAATCTATCAAGCATAGGCTAAGACCAATCTTTGATCCTTGTGGAATTGAAAACCAAATGTTGGAATTCAATAAAGCTTGGTGTCCCCGAAGGTATATTACATTTTGGAATTCCAAGTGCACAAGGTCAATAAAAAGGTCTAAGACCTAGTCTAGTTTTCATTCCCGCAAAATCCTCCAAAAACAGCACTTTGCATCTCTACCGGTAGAACTTCCGGTTTAAGCGTCTCTACCGGTAGAAATTTCGGTAGAACCACCTCTATCGGTAGAACTTTCGGTAGAACGAAAGGTTCACAGTTTTTCTCAACTCTCTGCCAAAATTCGAGCCACTTCTACCGGTAGAACTTCCGATAGAACCACCTCTACCGGTAGAACTTCCGGTAGAACGAAGGGTTCTCCATTTTTCTCACTCTCTGCCAAAATTCGAGCCACTTCTACCGGTAGAACTAAGGGTTCACAGTTTTCTCAACTTTCTGTCAAAATTCGAGCCACTTCTACCGGTAGAACTTCCGGTAGAACTTATGAAGTTCAATTTTTTCACACTTCTCTCCTTTCTTCACTTCCATATTTTTACCACCTACACTTCCAAACCTACAAGCTTTCCAATGGATGATTTCCACACAAAAATTCATTCACATTTCATTCAAAACATCAAAATCACCAACCCTTATACATTCAAATCATGTATTACTAACTTGTAAGGTATTCCATTGAAAAACATGCTTTCATTCAAAACAAAACTTCTAGATTAGGTAGAGTAATTAGCAACCATGCTTGTCAAGATTAAACAAGCTAAAAGAGATTAATAACATGAAAGAAAAGGCAAGCTTTATGATGAATAACATTTTCAATGTAAAATGCCCTAAAACTTGAAATGCACTTGGAATAACTAAAAGGTTTACTTGCCTCTAACCAAAGCAAAGCAAATACTCCACAAAAATCGAACAAGAGGGGGAGATCCACGAAATCTACACAAAAACCCCAAAATAGAGTATACAAAAATCATCATTTTGGCCACTACAAACCCCCATTTCGAAAATGGGTTTGAAAACATGAAAAGCAAGCTCTAGGTGAGCTAAATGAACATCAATGAAAGAATGAAAAGGAACACCAACCAAGAGCTAGCTGAAACAAGGAGGATAGAGCTTGAAGATGATGAATAGTAGTGAAGGTTGGCTCCAAAAACGGTCCAGCTGTAGCTTGAGAAGGGAGGAAGAGAATGGTAGTCTTGGATCTGAGGTTGGAGCCTTCTAGCTAGATCATTCAAGGGGAAACGAAATCAAGAAGAACCCTTCTTCTCTTCTTCACTCTAGGTCATACTATTGCAGAAATTTGGGAAAGGGAAATGAAGGAAAGGAAGAGTTTATATAGTGTCTGGAAGTGGGTCCCTTAAGCGGTGAAACTTGAAACGCTTAAAACATGGTCTTGTGGACCCCGGATGGAAATGACGAAGAAGAACAAAACGATCGTTGAAAAATCTAGTTTTGGAAAAATATAATTTTGACATAGTTTCACGAATTTGAAGATTGTGCCCAAATTTAGCATGAATAGTTAGATTTACCTTTATTGGGCCAAAACTTGGGTTTCTGGGCCTCAAACGCATGCCGGTTAAAAACGAAAGTTGTCACAAATAGTAAAACCATTCAAGAGGAATAAAAATCTCGATCAAACAAGATATCTAGAACGAAACCCACTTTTACACGTGCACTCAGGGCGTCCCTGAGCGTGTCTGACTCATACTAAACGTCCTCAAAATCCCCAAAGCTATAGTCCAGACTAAGTCTAATCACATTCTAACCCAACTAGTACTAAGACTCACTTAAGACTAAACACTCACTTAATTAGTACTAATCGAGTTGGTCTGGGTCGGGGTCTAACACATATTGCTAATTTAAAATGAAAACTAGTTTTTCTTATGGCCACTGATAATGGCAAATACTACATTAGAGAAGTCAACACTCATTTTAGATATCTATCTTCTCAAGTCCAAGAGCATTGGCCTTCTCATATGTCCATGTCTCCTAGGGTCGGTTATACATTACTCAACATTACATTATCAACTAGCAAGTTTTATGTGTTGTCTAATGAGCTCAATCAAATGACTCAATATCTAGTTAGAGCAGTTTGACACAGTTACAGCGAGATTTCCAAAATTCTGGAAACACATAATAAATGGAAAAACAAGGAAACACATGTTTGTGAAGCCACGTTTGGATAGATGAGGAGAAGAAGAACAAATCAGAGCACAACCCAGAACCATCAAAACAAACCCTATCACAACCCCGATTTCCATTCAAAATCTAGGCTACAAAATAGGAAAAGCAAAGGAGGGATAAACGCACCTTGATGTGAACCACCTTCGAAAAATGGCACCAAGCTACCTGAGATCATTGGGAAAGGGCGCGTCGAATGCGTGGAGAAGAAAGGGAAAGGGGGAAAAGTAGGTCGAAAGGGATGGTCGATAGGAATGGAAAAAGGAGCCTCTTCGCGCAGAATATATTCGAGAAATGGTCGATATCGACCATACCACTAAACGACAAAAAAAAATATACAAAAAAGAACCAAGGGGGCCTTTTCCATGTCCATTGTGAAGCTGGCACCTCAAGAGTGGTATGGGGTCCTATAGGGATCTGCGCCGTAAATTCCTCAAACTTTTATTTGAGAATTTAGTATAAATTCAAGGCAAAAGTTATCATTATCAAAAGAAAAGACTATTATTTATATGTTTAAGTATATGTATCAAGGATGAAAAAGAAGAAGTTTTGAACCTAGGTAGGAAAAAATTCCTATTGTGCACGAGCTCATACGAGAGCATGCATCAAGATTGTCGTCACCTAAGGCTGGAACTCTCTAAATTCTACTTGGTCCCGGCTTGCAAACAATAGCAAGCAATTAACGTTAGAATCCCCACCACACAAAAAGAAAAAAACTTGTAATCTTATTCATGAGACATGGTGCCTAAGCAATACATAACAAACCTATGGGCAAAAACATTGTATTGGGTTGCTGTAAGACCCCGACCCGAGTGACTCGATTAGTACTAATTAAGTTGTGTGTTAGTGCTAAGCTTGATTAGTGGTTTTGAATAAGCTTGGATTAGTATAGTTCTTTTATAGCTTTAGGGAACTTTTAATGTCTTGTGTTTAGTGGGACCCTTTGGGGGTTCCTTTTTTATAGTCTTGCTTGCTTTTGGATGTTACTTGATTTTCCCCTAATTCTTGTCTTGATTCCGTTTTACTTATTTTGTCGATCCTTACAACTTTCATGTTGAGCCCGTACCCATCCGGAACCCCGAAACCCGATTTTCTTGCATTGAGGGCAAAACAGTCTTTTTACATGAAATCTGCACCAAAACTTGATATTCCCGAAACCCGCGAAACATATACTTTTTGGAGACTAGATATTTCGACAATCACTTTCCTCTTCTTCGTCGATTTCATCCGGGGTCCCGATATTAGTGATTTCAGCCCAAAGAGATCCCGATATTAGTGATTTCAGCCCAAAGAGATTTCTTAGTGAGGGGGCCCACACCCCACTTGTATATAAGGAGACCCATCCTCCCCATTTACCCTTTTCCAGCACAAGAGCAACCTAGGGTTTCCATCTCTTTCTCTTCTTCTTTTCCTTGCTTCTCCATTGCCCAAATCCCCACCAACCTTGCATCTTTTGAGAAATGGAGATCTCAACCCTCTTCCCCACCTTGCAAGCTTCTCTTTAATACCATTTGTGGAGGGATCTACTCAACTCAAGACCCTCCTTGAGCTCACCTTATCCATTTGGAGAACCTACAAGTAAGCTTCCTTCCTAATCTCTTAGATTCTTGTTCTTCTAGTCTTGGGAGAGCTCCATCTTCATTATTGAGAGTTATCTCTTCTTGTTTCATTGTTTGACTCATTTTACGGCTTGTATTTGGGGGTTTTTTATATAGATTGCATTCTTGGCTTGGAGGAAGTGTTTAAAGGCTTGATCTTCTTGATTAGAGACCTTGAGGCAAGTGGATTTAATGGATGTTTAGTTTTCAATGATTTCTATGATTAACATGTTGGATTTATTGTCTCATTAATGGTTGGTCTTACTTGCATTAATTATGCTACTAAATGCTTTTGAAAAGGGGTTGGTTAGCTATTTAATGTCTTGAAATGTGACTTTAAAGTTTTGTTTTATCTCTTGTCTAATACTTGAATGAATCTATGTAGTTGTGATTTTCTGTTTTCTTTGTGATTAAATGTGGAAATGTATGGAATAGTTGGGCGGATCTTTGGTAGAAGCTTGGAGCTTTTTAGCTCATGCTATTGCAGGAAAGTGAATGGAGAATGAGAGGAATTGATTTGGAGAGGAGAAGACCTGAATTTGAACCCAGTGAAGAATTCCCGTGACTGGCAGTCAGCCAGCGGTCACCTAGCGGCTAGCCGTCTGGTGACCGACGGCTAACCGAAGCAGTTTCGGTCACTTTTCCAGAGAGCTGTAACCCCACGGTCAGCTCTGCGGTCAGTTAGCGGCTAACCGCCGAATCCATCGGCGGCTAACCGCCAGCCAACCGCATAAAGACGGTCACCTTTCCAGAGAGCTGTAACCTCACGGTCAGCTAGCGGCTAACCGCCGAATCCATCGGCGGCTAACCGCCAGCCAACCGAATTGAAGCGATTACAATTCCAGAGAGCTGCAATCCCGCGGTCAGCCCCACGGTCAGCCAGCGGTTAATCGCTGGATCCTCTAGCGGCCAACCGCCAACTAACCGCCAGGTAACCGAAATTCCCTGAATTCTATGAATAAAGGGGGATTGAAGGGAGCTTCCATACCATTGCTCGTGAACCTTTCTGAGAGCAATGGGCACCGCTCACCTGGGAATGTGTTCGATGCAAAGATGAAATGTTTGTTGGGGGCCCGTTTGAGAGAGAAAGCACATCATAGAGATTCATTTAAGCATTGAGGCTACTATAGTGTATAGGGAACCCGACATGTCTCCCAAATTCAAAGAGTACCAAGTTTTCTTTATTATACAAACATACGGGATCCTTATTCACTTGAATTAGTTTTGACCCTGACATTGTCCCGATATTTCGAAAGGTTACTTCACCTCTTTATTCCCGAAATTTATGATTTGTTATCTATCGATCTCAAAAACATTGAAAGTATACTTGTACTGTTTTACTAGTCTTGACATACATGCCCGACCTGATATGATAGTTGTGCCTTCGAGCACCCCGTCTTGCCCGGTTATATGCTTGCTCTTGATTTGTTTTACACTTGACTTGATTTCCATGTTTTGACCTATGAGTCGGCACCACTAAGCTTGGATAACCTTGTCGGTCTGATCCACTGACTTGGAGATCCCCCTCTTGTCCCGTAAACTGCAGTTTGGATCCTGCGACCCGGTTATTTAACCGTGGTCTTGTCCTGACACCGCAGATTGCTATTGTGGTTCCTGATGCCCGGCTCGTTACCGTGGTCATGTCTTGTATATAGTAAATATGTATATGTATTTCGTTGTACCTCCTCACTTCGGTGACTGAAGTCAACACCTTGATATGCTTGCTCTATCACTTCGGTGATAGAGGATTTAGCTTCGTGTGGTTGCTACCTTGCTCGTTTCCTGATTTCCTCGGTTACCTTTACTTGTTTTACCTTGCATATATGTTTTCAACTAAATGATGCATTTACTCATAAAAGTATTGTTTAGGCAGGTGTAAATGTTTTCCAAGGTAAATGTTTTATTATGAAATGTGTATACCTTTTTATCCACCTGCCAGACCGTCGTGTCTGATCCTTTGCTTTGGTACTCAGGTCCCGTTGTTGGTTTCCCCGAGGAGGAGCCAGAGGAGGCGGTCGGAGAACCGCAGCAGCTAGTAGAGTGGTGCGCTGATGATGTTGTTTAAACATCCGGTTGCCTCGAGAGTTGCGTGACATTTTGGGGGTGTTAGAAACTATATTTTTGGTGGTTATTGTTTTGTCTATATTGGCCTTTGTTGGCCTCTATTTTGGGAATTGTAATTAAATGATATATATTCTAACTTTAACAGTATTTTGGGTTACGCTATAGAACATTGCTCATTCTGATACTTGTTATTTAAATGCAATCAGTCTTGTTATTATGGAAATGATTTACATGCTTGATTTGCCATACGCTTCCGCAATTATACAAAATGTTTGTGTGTTGGAAAATCCTCACCGCGGACACCTGTGGGAAATCACGTGCACGGGTAATGTGTGTCCTTTTAATAACCCGTGTACGCTTGATCATAAACATATCTTTAATTATTGTCATCAGCCCATATGATCGCATGCCCACCACATTAGTCCCGATCCCGGATTTGGTCCCTAAGCCCGGTCCGGGGTCGCGTCAGTTGCATGCCTTTAAGTTTCCAGGCCGAATCTTAAATGATAGGCCCAAGTCCCGCTTTGTCGTAAATGTCAAAATATGTTTTAGCCCAAGCCTGGGGGGATTACTTTTAGTTGTTTTCTTTTTTAAAGAAGCTTCATTGCTTCAATAAAGCGTCCTAAGTTGTAGATGAGCATGTTGGGATGTTGTGCATATGTGGAAGTGTAAGTATTTGATTCCTCATTTTGGTAAAAAAAAAAAATCCTTATTTTTGCTCCAAATGTCTCTCATTTGGGCTGGGCTAGGCTTCCAGCTTTGTACTAATGAATTCAAGCCTGGCTCGGGTCTCCACAATTCAAGCCCCCCAGTCATGGACGACAGCCTGTTCACTATGGCTGGCCCTGCTGTCATAAAGGAGCAGAATGCCTATCTTACAGTTGTTCCCTCCAACTTGGAAGCCAGACAAGCAGTTTTCCACCTAAAGAAATCAAACTCCCCAGGCCTAGATGGCTGCACATGTAGGTGGATCTTTTACCTCCACATAGTCCATCATTGCGAAAGATGCCATCTCTGCCATCACTCACTTCTTCATCATAGGCTAGCTTCTTCGATCCTATAATACATTCTTCATTGTCCTAATCCCAAAGAGCCCCTCCCCCACCACCTTCTTAGAATTTTGCCCAATCAGCCTACTCAACTTTTCTTTTGAAATTATTACCAAGATCCTTGCTACTAGGCTTTCCACAGTTATTCCTTCCCTCATCTCCCAAAACCAAGCCACCTTTGTTAAGGGAAGATCAATTCACCAGCATTCAGCTATGGCCCATGAGCTATTCCAAAAACTCAATATAAAAATTAAAGAAGCTCCATTTGCTTGCAACTTGATATCACAAATGCTTTCAATAAGCTTCAATGGGGATTCCTTTTCAAAGCACTGAAATTCTTTTAGGTTCTCCAAAGAATGGATTAACATGATCAAAGAATTAATTACAACTTCTAGGGGCTCTATTCTCTAAACAAAAGTCCTTGTGGTTACTTCCCTTCCACATGTGGTCTACGTCAGGGGGACCCCTTTCTCCTTACCTCTTCATCCTAGCAGAGGAGATTTTGAACCTGAATGTACAAGATCTTTAAGCACATAAATTGATTAGGCATGTGTTAGACCCCGACCCAGACCAACGCGATTAGTGCTAATTAAGTGAACGTTTAGTCTTAAGTGAGTCTTAATACTAGTTGGGTTAGAATGTGATTAGACTTAGTCTGGATTATAGATTTGGGGATTTTGAGGACGTTTAGTATGAGTCCGACACGCTCAGGGACGCCCTGAGTACACGAGTAAGAATGGGGTTTTGTGCTAGATCTTTGATGTGGATGTGATCTTTATTTCTCTTGAGTGATTTTATTATTTGTGACAACTTTTGTTTTCAAGCTGCATGCATGTGAGGCCCAGAAGCCCAAGTTTTGGCCCAATAGGGTAAATCTGTCTTTTCATGCAAAATCTGGGCACACTTTTCGAAGTCGTGAAACCATGTCAAAAGTATACTTTTCTGAAACTAGATTTTTCGACGATCGTTTTGTTCTTCTTCGTCGATTTCATCCGGGGTCCACAAGACCATGTTTTAAGCGTTTCTAGTTCAGCTAGAGAGGGACCCACCTCTCAACCCATATAAAAGGTCTCTTACTCTCTCTCCTCCATTTTCTTCTTCCTTTTTCCTGCAACGGTTGCCCTAGAGTGGAGTGGAGAAGGCAGCCCTCTTCTTGACCTTTTCTTCCTTGGATCATCTAGCAAGAAGACTCCAATCTTCGATTCGTTTCCGCCATTCTCTTCCTCTCTTCGCGAGCTTCGATTGGGCACGTTTTAGAGCCAAACCCTTTCCACTATTCATCATCTTCAACCTCCATTCTTCTTGTTTGGCTAGCAAAAGGTTAGAGCTTGGACCCATCTTTCTATTTGATGTTCTTAGGCTCACCAAGAGCTTGTTTATCATGATTTCAAACCCATTTTCGAAATGGGAGTTTGTAATGGCTAAAATGTTGATTTTTGTATGCTCCATTTTGGGGGTTTTGTGTAGATCTCGTGGAGCACCCCTCATTGTTGGTTTTTGTGAAGCTTCCTTTGACTTTGATTTGAGGCAAGTAAACTTTATAGGATTTTCATATACATTGTGTTGTAGTTTCACTACTTCCATTTAAGACATGGTTTTTATGCTTGAACCTATTAATGTAGGTTATGTTTATTTTCTCTCAAGTCATTAGTTTGAGTTCCTTTACTTGTGTTATTGTTGATGATTCATCCAAGTTCTTAGAATCATGTTGGTTTTGTAAGTTTCATGAAATCGTTATGGGAATGCCTTGATGTTTCTCTTTGGAATAAATGGACAAATTGTGGATGGAATGCTCTTTAATGTGTGTAATGAACCCCTTGGAAAGCATGGAGGCTTGGGGAGTGCAGGTGGTAAAAGTGTGGAAGTGAAGAAGGGAGAAAAAGTTGTGAAAATTCTGAACAGAATGCACTGCCCGTGCCTGTCGGTCAGCTGTCGGTCAGACTTCGGTCGACCGACAGGTCGACCGACACCAACCGAAATCTGTCGGTTCGAATTCCAGAGAGCAGCATTTCTGTCAGGACATCCCTCGGTTCGCTGTCGGTCAACCGACAGGTCGACCGACAACCAACCGAGGATCTGTCGGTTCAATTTCCAGAGAGCAACATTTTCTGTCTGGTCATCTGTCGGTTCACATTCGGTCAACCGAGGATCTGTCGGTTCAATTTCCAGAGAGCAGCAATTCTGGGCTGGGATCTGTCGGTCAAGCCTTCGGTCGACCGACAGATCGACCTCGGTTAACCGACGGTTAACCGAGCGTTGACCGACAGTTACAAAAAGAACTGTGTTTGGAGAAATTTTGCAGGAATGAAAACTAGACTATGCTTTAGACCTCCATTTGACATTGTGCACTTGAAATTCCTAAATGTATCTTACCTTCGGGGACACCAAGTTATATAGAGTTTCGACGTTTGGATTTCCAAGTCCACAAGGGTCAAAGTTTTGGTCTTAGCCTATGCTTGATAGATTTTGTTCGGACTCTTGTTTTGATGCTTTATGCGTCCTCATGTTCTTGTTTGATCTTTTTCAAGTATAAGCTTGTATTTAAGACGTGTTTCAAGAATCGTGTTTCAAGAAAGAAAAAGGGAATCATTTCTTAAGTTTTGTTAAGCATTTATATAATGCTATTTTTGCTAGCCTGTCGTGACGTGTTTGATAAATGATTTCCCTCTTGCTTTGACGTGTTCTCGGATAAGTTTTGTCGTGTTTTATGCATTCATGATATAAGTGATTACCACTGAGCTTGGACTGCCCTTTTAGCTTGATCCACTACCTGGGGGTCCTTAAACATGTGGACTGTCTGCAGACTAGTCGTGTCTTGAATTGACACATCGTGCGTGTTCGTGGTCCGGTTCCGCGGCCGGACACCCCGTCTACCTTGTGTGGCGTGGGGTCGTGTTTATCGTGTTGTGCTTATCGTGCTTGTCGTGCGTGCTTACTCTTATCATCATGTATGATGGAGAAAGGATGGGCTCTTTGTGGATTTACTAATCATGATATTATAAGTATACATGCTAGTTTCGAAAACGTGAAACGTGTATTCAACTCTTGAACTGTTTTAGCATTATTTTAACTATTCATGCCTAAATGGTTTATTTGCCAAACCGTCGTGTTTGATGCTTGTTATTTTGGTGTCCAGGTGCAGGAGTGTTCACGCGTGACGAGGAGTGCCCGGAGGAGGCTGTTGAGCCACCCCCAGCACTCGAGTGGCAGCCCAACGACGTCATCTAGACGCCGGTCGGGATCTTGATTTTCGTTTCACCTAGGTTGGGTTATGTTGGGTTGTTCTTTTGGGGTTCCATTGTTGTATTGGCCTTTGTTGGCCTCTTTGGGTTGTGTAACTTGAATTAATATACTTTTGTTAAACCTTGAAATGTTAATCATGATAGGAATGCTTGATGACTTTCCTTTTTGATACCTTGTCTCCATATTATATATGCTTCTTGTATCTTATCGTTCAAGATTGTATGAATTGTTTTGCTACACGCTTCCGCATACCCATTCGTGTGAGCTCGACCCGTGTCTTGGGATCCTCACCGCGGAAACCTGTGGGAAATCAAACAACAGCCGGCGGCGGCGTGCTTGGTTGTCGGTTAATCATGCCGCCGCGCAGTCGCGGGCCCGGGTCCCGGTCCGGGGTCGCGACAGCATGTCTCCCTTATTCCAAACACCCCCTGCCTTCTTTTGTATGCTGATGATCTCATGCTCTTTCTTGGAGCAGCTCTCAAAAGCATCCGTTGTATCAAATACCTTATAGCCAAGTATGAGTCAGTCGTGGACTATGTTTTTAACCTCTCTTAAAGCCACCTCTTCATTGGTAAATGTAATTGTTGGCACATAAAAATTCATATGCCCATACAAATCATTCCCCAAGGCAAAATACTTATTTTCCATAAAAAAAATGATGACGTTGATGACCACCGGAGTCTGGCAGGCTATAGCTAAGGAATTCCCCAACAACTACTATCTGCAAAACACTAATGGCTGCTACAGTCTTCAATATATTGGCCGCCCAACACAATGACGCAGCCATTGACCTCCATTCAAAAAGTGGCCGCTAGACGCTGCAAGGTTCCAAACATTGGTCGCCGCACTTCTTCTCTCCCAGCTGCCGATAGCCCACGATCTCCCACAATCTCTGGCCAGTTTCTTCTCCTGATGGCCGCGGGACATGCTTAAGAGGAACAGTCACACTTTCCAATTGATGGCAGTTTCAAAACCACCTCCACTCCTCCATGATTCACGATAGTTATGGCTCCTCAAAGGTTAAAAATTGAAAACTTGGGAGGGTAACAAAAAGAGAAAAAAAAAGAAAAAGATGGATACAGCGCAAACAAGACCGGAAACTTTGTCATTTTCAAAACTCTCTCCTCCTTCATCAGCAAGGTGAGAATCAGGCAGTTGTGAACGCTTCTCCTTGGACTTGGACGATAGCCTCTAGAAGTCAGCTTTTGTTCCTCTCACCATGGAGGAAGGACAAAGATTGTCTCTGCTGTTTTGAAGTAGACTTCTCTAATTAATCATTCTCCCTAAATAATGGTGATGAACTACAAAGACTAACAGAAGAAGCTAAATTGCATACTTCTCTTCTCTCCCTTCAATTCAGATTCCCATTTTTTTGCTCTCCTAAGCCTGGCAAGGGGGTTGCATAAAAAATTATAAACAACCTGCACTCAGAGGGTGAAGCAAAGAAGAACACATGTAAACAAAAGTGGAGATGACTCTTCCCACACGAGCAAACATTCGTGCGAGTCATTTTCACATCTTTCTGTAATGTTCAAATGATGAAATAAAAGAAGTTTCTTCACTTGAGCCTTCATTTTCCCTTTTTCCTCCTCTTTTGGGCGAAACAATAATCATCGAAAAAAAAGATCTACCTCAGCTATGATTGACATCCCACTTACCAATCCTCCCACTACTTATTTAGGAACCCCTCTCTTCTTCGAAAGCCCAAGATTCTCCCACTTCACAAAATTGATGGATGCCATTAGAAACAAGCTTTTAGGTTGGAAAGCATTATCTTTTGCTGGGAGATTGACCCTTGTTAGGCATGCTTGGCAAGTATGCCTCTCCACACATCGCTTCTCACTCCCTTCCCAAAAAAAGTGTTCTTACAAATAGAGAGGATTCTAAGGAATTTCTTATGGTTATCGGGTCATTTGAAACCAAAAAAGAACTTGGTGTGTTCGGATCTCATTTGTCTCCCTAAATCAGAAGGCGGGCTGAATATTTATAGGGTGAGTGAAGTTAATGATGCATGTTAAAGCTTGGATGGACAAGAATAACCTCTTCCTCCTTATGGGCCACTTGGTTCAAAACAAGGTTTTTTAAGAATGGCTCCATTTGGTATAGAAAATGTCCGATTGCAGGCTCATGTATTTGGAAGGGAATTAGAGCATTAGCTAACTTCCTTCGCCATGGAAGCATATGGTCAGCAGGTGATGGAAGGACTATCAACCTTTGGCATGACTATTGGTTGGAGCACAATACAGTGGCATCTAAGTTCCCACAGTTCCTTCCCCACTGATGATTCTTGTCGCAACCCTAGACCGGACCCACGAGCTCAATCCCGGATCGGGACAGATTGGATAATGAATGAATAAGAGTGCCATGCCAACTGCATCATTTATATTGGCACGTACATACACGGATTAACAAGAATACTATACCATCCGTGTACACGATTTCCCATAGGTGTCCGCGGTGAGGATATCACACATACATAACATTTTCTTTTAAGTGCGGAAGCTTGTAGCAAATCGAACATGTAATTCATTTCTAACAACCAAACTGATAACAACTTATATAAAACATAATATCAGAGTGAGCAATATTCACGAGCAATTGCCCCAAAGTAAAGTTAAATGTTTATACAAAAAGGTTAGTTAATTATCATTCCCCAAAAATAAAGGCTAACAAAGGCCAGTACAACCAAAATAAAAATCCTAAAATATGTATCCACAATCCCAAAATGTGTTGTATCTCGAGGCTCGATCGAACGTCTAAACGACATCGTCGGCTTGCCATCATCTACTTGTTGCGGCTCTCCAACCGCCTCCTCATGCTCCTCCTCGGGGTAATTGACGCCTGGACCTGAGTACCAAGGAATGGGTCAAACACAACGGTCTGGCAGGTGGGTGAAAGGATATCACAACATAATAATAATTGAATTTACCTTGGAAATCATTAAAACATGTTTAAACAACATTTTTCATAAAAGAAGTGTATCACTGGTTAGAAAATGCAAGTGCAATATAAAAGCAGGTAAGTGCACCAAGGAACATAAAACTGGCAAGATGGTAACCACATAAAGCTAAATCCTCCATCACCGAAGTGATGAAAACACATTGGGACGTTGATCTTTAACACACAAGGTGATGAGATTCAATGAAATTATACATAATAATAATAATTATATGGGACAGGACCATGGTAGCGAGCCGGGTATTGGGACGGGACGGGATCCAAACTGTAGCTGGCGGGACGAGAAGGGGACCTCCAAGTTGGTGGATCAAGCCGATAAGGTCATCCAAGCTTAGTGGTGCCGACTCATAGGTCATATGCAAGCAATCAGGACATGTATAAAAATACATATGATGTAAATGCATAAACGGGCGGGACGGGGAGCTCATAGGCACAAATATCACTTAAATATCGGGCAATGCACAACGGGTCTAGCAAAATACTACAAATACAATTTTCGTGTTTTCGGGTATGACAAATCATATAGCAATAATTTTCGGGAAGCTTAAATATAAAAGGATTCGGGTAAAATAGAACACAACTCTATTTCCAAAATTTCCGAGCCAAGTATTCAGGATTCAAGATTATACCAGTGTGAATAGGAGCCCCGTATGTCAATTCCGATATAAACTTTGTACTCATTGAGTTTTTGAGACATTCAGAGCTCCCTATAACCTTGGTAATTTCAAAGCTTCGATGAACCTTTGTGATGGGGCTTCTTTCTCAAACGGGTTCCATACATTATTTTCCAGGTCTCCCATCACAATTGGGATCTCAATAAACCTCTTTCATACATTTAAACATCATATCCAGGCCTCCAACACAACCCTGGGTTGACAGTGTACATCGCTTGAGCGGGCATGAAGTTCGCTCGAGCGATGGACTTTTTGGAAGGGTTTTCTCGAGCAGACCTGCCCAAATCATGTTGGCTCGAGCGAACTGTCGAGGTCACTCAAACTAACAGTTCGCTCGAGCGAACTGTCCAAAAACCTGTAGAATTGTAGTTTCAGGCTCCTTCCTTTTTCCTTCTTGCAAATCTTCTAGAGCCTCATTTTTACACCTAAATGAGAGGCTTAAAACCTCTTTTAAACCCCACACAAACCACCATAAAAAATCCACAAATATCCACCCAATCACCTCCTTTCCATCCATAATCAACCACAAGAGAAAGAAATGAAACCCACCATTCACAAAGATTCATTTGTTCTATAATCAAGTGATAAATAAAAGGCTATAGGCCAACATTTCCAAGAAATTAAATGAGTTACCAAAACTCCTTCATATGTGCATTCAAAACCAATGAAATCAATAAGAGTAAACATGAATGAAAGAAAATAAAACCATCCACATTCTTCATAAAACATTTTAAAACCCAAGATATCTATTCATCCACTTGACTTAGGTCTCTAACAAGTCAAGGAGGCTTCTAGTCTCCCTTTCTCAAGGCCAACCTACAACATCTCCAAAAACCCAAAATACAAACCCTAAATGGTCAAAACCATAAATGGGAAAGGAAGAGCTTAAAACAAGAAAGGAGGAGAAGGCTCTCTAGGGTGAGAAGAAACCAAATCTAAGAGATTGAAGGAGAAGTTTACTTGATGGTTCTTTAAATGGACAAAGTTAACTCAAAGAAGATATTGGAATGGGTGGTCTCCTCCACAAATAGAATGAAGAGAGAGCTCTTATGGTGAGGAAGGAAAAGATGACCTCCATTTTGCTATTGGTGCAAGATTGATAGAGATTTGGAGATGGAAAAGCAAGAAGGAGAAGAAGAAGAGAGAAACCCTAGCTTAGGGCTGGATTTGAGCTGGAAAAAGAAAGGGATAAGGGAATGGGTTCTCCTATTTATATCAAGTGAAAGTGGGCTCCACCACTAGCAAATCTTATTGGATTGAAATCATGGCTTTCGGGACCTCGGATGAGTTCGACGAAGAAGGGAAAAAAGATCGTCGAAAAATCTAGTTTCTAAAAAGTATATATTTCAAGGGTTTTGGAGACGTTGAATTTTGTGTCCAAATTTGGTGTAAAAGACTGATTTGCCCTCAATGTTGGAAAAGTCAAGTTTCGGGGTTTCGAACGGAAACCGGATCAACACAAAAGTTGTAGAGATTAACGAGATAATTCAAACGAAGTCAAAACTCAAATTATTGGAATTTCGAACAATCCCCCCATGTACATGCAAAGTCATAAAAAGAACTCCCAAAGGAGTCCTACTAATTGAAAAAGCACTCAAAACTCCCCAAAGCTATATCAAAAGCTATTATATCCCCAACTTAATCAAAATCCGGTAATCTCGCTTAGAACTAACACACGACTTAATTAGTACTAATCGCAGTCACTCGTGTTGGGGTCTTACAATTCTGTCTCAAAGTTGATTATTGATGGGTGATGGGTGATCCCAAATCATCTCCCCCCCTAAACCATTAGACAATACTTACAATCTGCCACCGACATCATCATCTCTGCTTCTCTTTAGGCTGATTTTGTTTCTTGGAGACACCTTTTCATTTACCTTTTGACAATCTAATTGTTGTTTATGTTGGCTCTTTTTTTTTTCTTTTTTTTCTCTTTTTTTGGGCATCTCTTCAATTACCTTTTGATACTTTTGTTAATTATGTTGGTGTTACATTGTATGGACTCAATCCATCAGTTGATGTGATAAATTGTTTAATTTCTTTCTTTATCAATAAAATCATGCTTTACTTTCATGAGATGAATGTTGTTTTATTACTTCATGCACATGACCAATGCATATGACATAATGGTTCATGAGTTGTACCGGGTCCCATTAGTATATTAGATGTGATATATGTGTATGGATGAGATCCACACATGGGAGACATACGTCACAAATCTTATACTTAAATATCTTCACAACCAGTGATGAGACTTGGCATCTCATCTGACAAGGTTGCAGCACTTTAATTACTATGAGATAGTGTGATTTGTCTCGATCATCAGAATGTACGATTCTAGATCATGGTGCTGGTACATTGGATGTATTGAAGGACCATGAGAAGCACCTTATATAATTCCGTCTCAATAATAAGGTATGCTATCATAATTCCCTAGCAATAGGCTCTTAATCTTGAGACATTGATGAACTCAAGTTTCTATCTATTCATTTGCTTTGAGTCACCAATGAGTGAGGCCAACTGTAGGTCAACACCTCGGTGTCTTGGGTATGTGGTAGTAGGACTGTGGGAACATTGAATGATCAAGATGGAATCTATCTCTATTATCCCCTTGTGCCAGTTAATGGATTTGTCATTAGTAAGTGCGCACCCATCTCAATTAAGAGTTAATTGGATGGTACTGATGATCACAGTGATTAATTGGGGCTCAAGGATAATAAGATGTGGAACTAACATTGGAATAGACAGATTTACTCCAATTGATCCATGGATATTGATAGAGGTGCCTACTTGTGGTAATTGGGAAGTTCAGGATCTTCATTGAAATTTATTCCTAAGACTGGAGTGCAATTTATTTATATAGTGGTGTTATTTGCAATTAACTATGGGCCCGGATTGCACATGAGATGTGGAGTCGAGTGTCCTAGTTGAAGCGAGCTTTCTATGGAATCCCTAGTGGTCCCCACGCTAGCCCAAGATATTAGAAAGATACTAATCCTACTTGGACTCTAAAATGAAGGAATTAGAAAGTTACTATTTTTATTTGGAGTAGGACTTCTAATAGTGGTAATAGTATACTTACTAATTGTTGTGGAAGTGAGACTTCTATTTCAATTAAGAAAAGAGGAGCATTGAAAGGTTATAAAAGGGAATAGAACCCCTCTTGGACGTCCATCTATTGGAGTGAAAAACGTCCAGCCCCCTTTTGTGCAATTGTTGCACTGCTCTCTCCTCTCTTCCTCTTCTAGTTCCTTAGAGTTTCGAGTTGGGTTTTCTCTTAGAGATTCCACCAATCTTCTTGAGAAAGGAGATCTGATTCGGGTCATAACGTGGAAGGCTAAGAGGTGTTGGAGATTCTTATTTGACAAGTAAAAGAGTTTCATCATCAAAGAAAGACGCAACTTCTCCGTTAGAGCACAACCGAGCTCCAAAGGTATAATCTGCTTCGTTGCATGTTGTAGATTTTGTGGATGCTTGTTGGCTGCTTATTTCTATCTTTTAGATGGATTTATTTACTGATCATGATGGCTGAGATTGAGGACATGGATCCTGGATTGAGTTTTTGGCCTTATGGGTACTTGATCCCTGAGTCAAGTGGGTCAAAAGTTTTGAAAATCTATCCACGAGGCCCACCTACTTCCAACAATTGGTATCAGAGCCATACCTCATCTCTAATCATGTTAGATCAGTAATCTTGTCCTAGTCTTTGCATGAGATGCGAAGAGGAAAGAATGAGGGCTATGTAAGGATCGGTCTTTTATTGGATTTGCTTACTGTTGTAGTGGATCCATGTTTGGAATGTCACAAAAGGTTTTAATCATGATGGAAGAATGGTAAGAAGCCACTAGAAGCCTACTGAGATCATTAGAAGTGATTGGGGAATAGCAGGAGTCGAATCTGAAAAACCCATATTCCTGGGTTTGTTAGGTCGGCTAGCCGCACGGATCACTACCGATAGAGGTCTGGTCGGCTAGCCGTAGGGACCAATTCGACTAGCCGAACCCAGGCAAAATCACTTTGTTTTTTATCTGATTTTTCATTTTTGTTTCGGGGGTGCTACCCCTTGGACCCCGCTAGGGGACACCCCCGGACCCCCTCTGCGTAGGGTATCTTGTATAGAAGTGGCAAACTTTTGGCATCCTGTTTTTCCATTGTGGTTTGGTAACCTAGTTTTGTGAGATACTTTGTTGTATGAGATACTAACATGTAGGTTATCATGTCCTCTCCATATGGCCCACATGACATTTACTTTCTTTTATGGTTGAATGGTTTATTTGTGGCTAAGTGTAAAGGGCATCATGGTTTCCTTGGTTTCCCGTGAAAGGGCAAGGCATGGTGAATTTCCCTATAGCCCTTTTATTTCCATGTTTAGATTACCATGTAAGTCTCATTGTAGAGACATAGTAATTTATGTAATTTTTAAATATGTAAATTCAGGAGATGTCCGAGACAAAGAAGGAAAGTGAAGACGGACTCCTAATCAAAAGAGTTTGAAGATTACCAAAAGGTGTTTTGGAGATGCCCAAAGAGTTTGAGGAATCCTAAAGCTTTGGAAAGTCTAGAAGTCCAAGAAGTCTATTCCGCATGGGCCATGTGGAGGAGAGGACTAGTTTCTAATTATAGCACTTTCTATTTATGAATGAATGCTTGTCTTAGAAAGTTTCCAAATCTGATCCAAACATAGCAAATTCCAAAATTGGTCAAATCAAATTAATTTTTGAAAAGAGTTCTAATTAGAGTTGGTGGGCCCATGAGATGGATCCACTGGTAACACTAATTTTAGAAACTGGACTTTCCTTAAAATAACTTGACTTGGAACCAATCATTGGTCATATCATGAGATGATTTGATATCTATATTTGATGGGCCCATATACATATAAGGAAATCCTCAATTCTAAAATATTAAGTGAGAGCGGGGCATTTATATTTAGAAATCCCCATGGTTTTCCACCATAGGTCCATTGTAAGGAAAGTATTAGCCTCGCGCCATCTTGAGAATGGCCGTTCCCCACGGAGGGCTTGTATTTCTCTGGATACTAGATATGGATCTCCTATGGATAGTGTTGATGAGACGGGACGGGGGCCCACTCCCCAAGGAGGAGTTGCCCACAACGGTTGTCATGCAATACTAGTTGGTGGGTCACACTTAACTAAAATAATGAAGTAGTATCCCCAAGGATTTGCCTCAAGTATTTTAGAAATCGAAGCTAATCGGGAGTCATACATTATTTGGTATGAGATACCTAGATAATAATGAATGATGGGAGATCATGGATGGTTAGTCTTAATCCCAAACTTTGACCAACTTTGATCCGCACCAATCTAAGTGGTATTCGCACTCCCCAAGGAGGCATACCCTGGAGGGTTAGGATTCCGATGTATTCTGAATTTTGTGGTTATGAGGATTCCCACATAAATTTGGTAGAATACTAAACCCAATGTCATTTAAATTCATTAATTGAATGTATGGTTATGTGCTACAGTATTTCAAGCATGAATTCGACTACTTTCAATCCACTTGCGACCATCCTCAACCAGAATAAGTTGGTGGGATCCAATTATGTAGACTGGAAACGGAATCTGGATATTGTCCTGACAGCTTCAAGATATAAATATGTCCTTACCAAAACCCCCCTTGATGAACCTGGCCCGGATGCATCAGAAGTAGAAAAGGAACTTTACACCAAATGAGCCAAAGACGATGAGATGGCCCGATGTTACATTCAGGCATCCATGTCTAGTGTTTTGCAACACCAACATCAATCCTATAAGACTGCATACAATATTATATCGAACTTAAAGGAGATGTTTACGGAACAGGCCAGGCCTGCTAGGCAGGCAGCCATGAGGGTGCTCATTAGTAGCAAGATGGCTGAACGTACATCAGTACAGAAACACATGTTGAAAATGATGGACTCATTGAATGAGTTAGATGTACTGGGAGCTGCGATTGATGCAGAATCGCAGATCGATATAATCTTTGAGTCACTACCAGAGTCATTCAACAATTTCAAGGTTATTTATAATATGAATAAAATAAATCTAACTCTGGCTAAGCTGTCTAGTCAGCTGGTAGTGACTGAAGGGATTTTGAAAAAGAAGCCAACTGCCCTGATGATAGAAAAGTCAGATGCCAAGTCCAAGCCAAAAGGCAAGGGGCGGAAAGGCAAAAAGAAATCAGTTCCGAAGGGTCCTAAGGTGGAGAATGGTCCGACTGGTGGGGTGGCCAAGGCTAAGGGTTCAGGGACAAAAGGAAAGTGTTTCCATTGTGGTAAGACATGACATTGGAAAATGAATTGTCCAGAATATCTGTCTAAGAAGAAGACCTCAGGTATGATTGAGTCACTTATTTCTGAAGTTAGTTTTGCAACTGGTACTTTAGAATCTTGGTGTGTGGACTCCGGGGCAACTAATCACATATGTAATACGTTGCAGGGGTTCAGGGAAACCAGGAGGCTAAGTGATGGAGAAATCATTGTCAACTTAGGATCTGGCGCTAAGGCGGAGGTTGTTTCGGTGGGAGTCATTACTTTATGTTTCTCAAATAATAAATTGGTTTTGTCATATACATTATATGTACCGTCTTTAAGGCGGAATTTAATTTCAGTTTCTAGTTTGGTGAATAAAAGTTATTCTATTACTTTTGGTACTGAAGTTGTCATAAAGAGGAATGGTACTTTTATATGTTCTGGCAAGGTAACCAATGGGCTTTATTTGTTAACTCCCACGATGTCTGAGATACACGATACTGAAACAATTAATAGACCATCATTAAAGAGAAAGTCACCTTCATCTAATCCAACAAAACTTTGGCACTTGAGGCTAGGTCATATAAACTTAAACAGGATTGAGAGGCTAGTGAAAGATGGTATCTTACCTTCATTGGTGGTAGAACCAATGCTTGTCTGTGAGTCCTGTCTGGAAGGTAAAATGACCAAAAGACCTTTTTCATCTAAGGGCAATAGGGCCAAAGACTTATTGGAATTAGTGCATACTGATGTGTGTGGACCCATTAATGTCAGGGCCAGAGGAGGATATGAGTACTTCATCACTTTCACAGATGATTACTCAAGATATGGATACATATACCTTATGCACTGCAAGTCCGAAGCTTTTGAAAAGTTCAAAGAGTTTCGAGCGGAAGCGGAAAAGAATTAGGTAAAAGTATCAAGACTCTTCGATCAGATCGAGGAAGGGAATATCTCTTTGCTGATTTTATGGGATACTTATCAGAAAATGGGATTCTATCTGTCACGCCCCCAAAACCAGGATCCGATCTCGGGGACGCGAGTTTGGGCAATTTGTATTTCCCCTCCCAGGATCCGCGTGTGTGAGGATGGCAAAATTCACAACACATCAAAATATTTCGCGGAAGCTCTACAAGACGTTACGACCCGAAATCCGTATCCATTGGGTTCCGTGTCGTACTCAATCTGTCAGCATAAGATTATCATAGACATATTCAAACTCAGACTGGAACAATCATAATATCAAAATATACAGAGCTGACAGTAACAGGCTAGTCATTACCCAAACATATTCAAGTTACAAATTAACGAGTGCATTAATTACAATTCCCACGAAAAAGGCTAACAAAAGCCGTACACAAAAACAAACTAGAACAAATACTACCCAAGGGTGTAACGAAACTCCGGAGTCAAGCATGACGTCTACATGACATTGCTGACACAACAAGCCTGCAAAACTCGTGGCTCAACAGCCCTCTTGAAGGAGACTTTGCTCCCAATGCCTGGTTTAGACCCGGGGGCTGACCTGGGTCTCGGCGGAGGAGGGAAAATCTCGGGCATCAACATTTTTGTACGGGTATGCCAGATTTACTTTCTACTTAGAATTTGGAATGGTCATAATCCGGAGATTCACCTTCACAAGTGGAAAGGAAATCAATCCTTTTTTCTAACTTTTCAAATTGCATTAAGAAAAGAGACAAGTTTTTAGAATGCCGTAAGAGGCGTTTTGTTTGTTTGCCGTGAAAGGCGATTTTACCGTGAAAGGCGATTTTACAAAACTCATCAAATATGAAAGACAAGAATTGTGATTTCTTTTTGTCTCTTTAAGAAATACAAACTACAATAGAAAAGGAAGAAAATGGATCTAACTTTTCAGGAGATTGTGGGGACACGTTGAGATCGACGGTCGCAAGTCATGTATGGGCTTCGCCATCGTCCTTCAAATGAGAACATGTGATGCTTTGATTCTTTGGCTTGGCTCCTAACCTCAGTTTTTTAAAGGACAAGGACCAAGAGAAGGTCCTATATCCAATGAAAAACCGAATAAACGGGCTGAAAAGCCACGTTTAGGCCATGTTGGAGAAGGAGGAGACCTTGGGGGGGGGGGGGGGGGGGGGGGGGGTTGGCCCCCCAAGGGACGTTGATCACCTTGTGGTGCTTCCGGAAGCAAAGTAGCAGGACTTCGTCTCTCTCTTGGATTTTCTGGTTTTTCAGAGCTTGCACTTGGGATCTCTTTTCATCATTGCTTTCTTCTTGGAATGGACCTCCTTTTATAGGCTTTTGGTAGCCATGAGGTGTTTATTGGCATTGATGGCCATGATGAAATAATTGATGAGGAGTTACAAAATCATTTTGTAACTCCTTTTTCATGGCTTGTGATTGGCCGATGAAGGTAGTGGGCTTTTAATTGCCTTTATGCTTCATGATGATGGGAGTTTCATGGGTTTAATGCCATGATTGCTTGGATTTGTAACTCCCAAATGCTTGAATCTGATTGGGCTGTCCAAAATAATGAGTTAATGACCGCATTAAGTTGTCATAAACGGGTCAATTAACGTCACTAAGTGGTCGCCAGGGCATGTGAAGAGTCGCGGGCCGTGCTGCGGCTTTTTAGATTCTTCTTGTGATCATCACAGGTGGATCCACGCATTGTTTGATGTCGGATTGCGATGCAATTTCAGACATTGATTGATGTTGGCGGTCCGGTGACATCTGTCTTGTCGATTTCACGATCGGTCGGACAGAAAGTGCACTTTCTTGGGCAGCCGGTTGGCGATCTTGAGGCGATCGGTGATGATTTCATGTTTTTGATGGCGGATCCGAGATGTCGACGAAGATCATTCGTTTTCAAGCATCAAACATTGCATTTTCCGAAAATCACAGAGGCCGGAACACCCGAAACGTGAAAAGAATCGGAAAACGGACACTTTGGTGCAAAATCCGGCGACCCGGATTTCCAAGGTCGCTGGGCGACCATGCACCCAGGGTTGCCGGCGACCCTGGCCCATGGTCGCCGGCGACCTTGGCCCATGGTCGCCGGCGACCTTAGGGTTTTTTGCCCTTTGGTCGCCGAGCTTCGTTTTCGGCCGATTTTCCGTCTTTTTCGTTCATTTTTTTCTTCTGTATTTTTCTTGACATTTTTCTTGAGTTATTGATTATATTTTCTTGGAGAAAACTTGACGAGAACCCGCGCGAAATCGGAGCACAAAGTTTCCTATTTTTCGGGAAAGCCGAAGACTTTGTAGCCGATTTTCCGTCAAGCGTCAAAACTAGGTGAAACGATGTCGGAATGACCTGAAAATTGAGGTGAAGCTTCTTGAGCAGTGGATAGGACCAACCACGGGCTTTTATTTAAGTTTTGAAGCTGTTTGGGGTCCCATCGATGCTTCACTTGATTTTGCTGCGGGGAAAATGCCGAGCTTTGATATGTGGTCAAATGATGTCCGATTGACCTGAAATTTGACGGGGAGCCTATTGGAGTCATTTCGAGACGTTTCATGGGCTCCTTTTTGGATGTCATGGTCCCGGGTTGCTCCGCCGCCGGTAGGCTTGATTTTCTCTCGGAGCATCGAAACCTGGTCAAATGTTGTCGGAATGACCTGAAATTTGACGTGCAACCTTTTGGAAGCATGTTGAAGCCACTCATGTATTTTGTTTGATGAGTGATGGCTTCGGTGGTTCCCACCGCCGGGAGGCTTGATTTTGCTGTTCGAGCATTGATGGAGGGTCAAACATTGTCGGTTTGACTTGAAATTTGGCATGGAGCCCTTTGGAGACATTCTGAAGTCATCCGTAGGCTCTGATCAAAGTTTTGGGGTCTTTGATGATGTCGCCGCCGGGAGCGCCTGTTTAGCTGTCGGAGCAGTGAAGTTAGGCCAAACGCTGTCGGAATGGCCCAAAACCTCAGGTGTACCCTCTTTTAGCTGTCTTTGAAGGATCTCTCAGTTTCTGTCTGATTCTGATAAAATCTAATGCTTGAAGTAGCCTTGCCTATTTTTAGCAGGATGCAGCTTCAGGAGGCTTCTCGATGTTGAGGAGACATATTGACTTTTTTGGTGTCAACAAATGCCCCCTCGAGGTACAGCGACGAGTAGCTTTTTGGAGTTGATGTGCCTCGAAGAGAAACTTGGAGGAAAGATTCCAACTTGACTAAGAGTCTTGAGCATTTTTTTTTTGAATAGCCTTCTGAGTTTCCGGGGAAATTTTATGGTAACGAGAGGGATCACGTGCCATCTCAAGGCAAAGTTTTGAAAATGACATGGGGTGTTTGGATTTTGGGTTTTGGATTTTGGTTTTTGTATTTTGACCTTGTGACCTAACAGGCTGTATGAGGCAGGTTAGGGGGTCTGGGTTTGATTTTGATTTTGACCTTGCGACCCAACAAGCTGTATGTGGCAGGTTGGGGGGTCAGATTTGGGGTTGTTGGTTTTGGTTTGGTTTGGATTTTGATTCTGGTTTTGGTCTTTTGACCTAACAAGCTGTATGTGGCGAGCTAGGGGACCGGAATCTGGTTTTCTGAAATGTCAATTTCAAGATTTTGGCTCAATTTGGTTCATGAGGTTGGATGGTTTGGTTTTTGGAAACTCATGGGACTTTCTTTTCTTTTTTTTGAATGGTCCCATCAACTCAAAAGAGGCATGGGACTTTTTTTGCTCTTTTCTTTCTTTTTGCTCTTGGTAAGAGGAATATTTTAACTAAAAGCCACTTTTAGTGCCTAGGTGGTCAAACTTGGCTCATATGGGCTAACCCATGGGACCTTAGGCTTTGGAGATGGCCTAGATCTCATATGGTGTCATATTTGTAAAGAATATCTAGAAATATCTCTTTCGTGTAGAGAATATCTAAAAATATCTTTACTTGGAGAGAATTTCTCAAGTTTTCTTTTTGTGGAAAGATTCTCTCAAATTATCTTTCTTTTTGGGAAAGTAGCTAAATTTTAGCACTTACCTCCTTTCTTTCTCCTTGTTTCCTCTTTTGGCTTGCTCTCTTCTATAAAAGCAAAGAGGGTTGGTGCTTTTGCTCCATTGCTTTCTTTTTGCAAGAAATCTTCAAGAGTGCTCTCCAAGATAAGAAGTGCTTTCTCTTCTTCAAGGATCTCCAAGCTTTTCTTCTTCTTCTCCATCAATGGCTTCAAGTAAGTTTTCTTCCTCGTCAAGAATCTCCATTAGAAGTAGCTTCTTTATTTTTTCCTTTCCTTCTTCTTTTTCTTTTCTTTTCTTTTCTTTCTTCTTCTTTTTTTTTCTCATGCACGTTTTCCTTCTCTTTTTTTTCGTGCTTCTTCTTTTTTTTTTTTTTTTTTCTCTTTTCACGGTTTTCTCTTTTTTTTTTTTAAAACCGTGTACTCTCTTTTTTTTTCTGTTTTTTTTTTTATCCCCACGCTGATTTCTTTTCTTTTTTTTTTTCAGTGTCTTTCTTCTCTATTTTTTTTTGCTGTTTTTTTTTCTTCTCTCTGGCTGTACGGACAGGTCCGTACGGACCTGACAGTACTGCCACGTGGCAGTGGGCCACGGCCTGTGGGCCAAATTTTTTTTTTCTCTCTCTTTCTTTTTCTTTTTCCTTGTTTGCTCACTATGATAATGAGGCTATGTAATTTAAATATGTATGCATTTTTTTTTTGTTTGATGCATCAAGATAGAAGGCTAGAGTCTCTAGGTCAAGCCAACATGATTTTTGACTTGGACAAAGTTTGATTGGTTTCGACCAAATTGGGTTGGAATTGGTCAAACTTTGGTCAAGGTTATCCTAGCATCTAATGCATGATGATATTTTTTGATGCATGAGTTTTGGTAAATAGATTTGGAAGTATGATGATGCATACCTGAAAATCTTTTGCAAGTATCGGGATTTTGAGCTCGCAGCGATGTTGAGCTCTTTCTCGGTCTTACTGGATTTTGAGGAAGTTTTGCAATTTTTGGATTCTGAAGCTCGTAGCAATGTTGAGCTCTTTTCCAGATTTTGCTGAAGTTTGATGAGATTGGCTTGTTCTCGCACCGATGTTGAGTTTGAGCCTTCTTTGAGAATTCTCCACTGACTATGAGCTCGCAGCGATGTTGAGCTCATCTTCAGGCTTCCTGTCTTTTTTCGGAGTATTTTCCTTTTCTTCGGAATTGCCCTGGAACCATGTCAAAATTTTGCTAGAATTTTTGTAGCAGAATTCTGTCATTTTGATGTTGATTGATCTTTTCTCTTCCACCTTTTGCAGGTAGTTCTTTTAGAACGAACAAAGGTAAAGGTCTTGTTACTGACGCACCTCGTCGGTCTGCTAGATCTTCCAATGCTGCCATTCAGCAGGCTTGGGAGAAGGTCCAGTTTGTGGAGAAAAACTTAGAAGAATGCGATTCCCTCAATCGTGATGAGATGAGACAGCGATTGATCGCTCTCAAAGATGAGGAGTTCTATAAGATCATGGTAAGCGGTTGTCCTTGGGTTACGGACGATCAGAGTGTTGTGCTCAAGCCTACCTTCTTCTTCAGTGATGCAGTCCCCGACGACTTGACATACCAAAGGAGATGTTTTCAGTTCTCTTACATAGCAAATGGTGAGGAGAGAACTATTTCTACCCGGTCGTCTTTTGACCGGACCATCTCGATCCTGAGCCTTTCTCCCACGTGCCCTAAGAGGGAAAATCCTCCGAGCTGGGTGAAGAGGACCAGTGTGATCAAGACCGGGGTTTTTGTTGGCGGACCTTCCGGTTTTGCAAAGAAACCACCTGTCCGTATGGACGTGTTGATGCCAGCCAGTGGCTACCAAGGTCCTGATCATCCATCGGTCGATTTGAGACCGGTGGGCCTTGGCGTTTTACGGGGTGACGGCAGCAATTGGGTGAAGCCTTTTCGACTTCGTGGCCGTTTCAGTGCTGACTCGAGCTGGGAGTCATGGACTGATCAAACCCTGAGGATTGGTGAGGCCGTTCTTCGGGAGGCCGAGATTTTTGACGCGGTTCGCGCTTTTCGGCAAACCGTCGTTTTCTCCGATGAGGCTTTCATGGCCATGCTGGAGTCATTCCTTCCACAAACCAACACCTTCATTGTGACGAATGGTGAGATTAGTTTTTCTTTGAAGGAGCTGAGCGCCATCACCGGGTTGCCTATCCTCGACAAACTCTATGAGGAGTTTATGCCTATTGACAGCGTCCTTGAGGAGCAATCTGGGGAGTTAAGGCTTGTGTACTTTCAGCTCGTCGCCTTCTATGATTTTTTGAAGGAGAAGGAGGGCTCGAAAGTTAGATGCAGCAGTTGGAGAAGTTGCAGCTCCAACTTTTTTGAAAGCGGGGATTCTTCTGATGGCATGGCCCAGGATGTTAGGGCTAAAGCATCAAGTTTGAAGAATATTGCTGCTATGCGAATGTTGACACCAAAAAATGTCACTTTGCTTCTTCAACATCAAGAAAGCTGCATGAAGTCGCAACCTGCCATAAATAGGCAATGCAACTTCTCCAAAAAAAAATCAAATCTTGTCAGAATCAAACAAAAACTGCAAGATCCTTCAAGATAGCTAAGAGAAGAGTACACATGAAGTTTCGGGCCATTTCAGAATCATTTGGCCTAACTTCGCTTCTCCGACAGCTAAATTGGCGCTCCCGGCGGCGACATCATCGGAGACGTCAAAACTTCGATCAGAGCCTACGGATGACTCCAGCATGTCTCAAAAGGGCTCCATGCCAAATTTCAAGTCAAACCGACAACGTTTGACCCTCCATCAATGCTCGAGCAGCAAAATCAAGCCTCCCGGCGGCGGGAACCACCGAAGCCTTCACTCATCAAACCAAGTGCATGAGTGGCTTCAACATGCTTCCAAAAGGCTGCACGTCGAATTTCAGGTCATTCCAACAACGTTTGACCAGGTTTCTATGCTCCGAGAGAAAATCAAGCCTACCGGCGGCGGAGCTCCCCGGGACCATGGTTTCCAAGACAGAGCCTGTGGATCATCTCAAAATGACTCCAATAGGTTCCCTGTCAAATTTCAGGTCAATCGGACATCGTTTGACCACATATCAAAGCTCGGCATTTTCCCCGCAGCAAAATCAAGTGAAGCATCGATGGGACCCCAAACGGCTTCAAAACTCAAACAAAAGCCTATGGTTGGTCTTATTATTGCTCAGGAGGCTTCACCTCAAATTTCAGGTCATTCCGACATCGTTTGACCAAGTTTCAGCTTTTGGCGGAAAATCAGCAGCTCTATGCGACAAAGTCTTCGGCTTTCCTGGAAAATTGGAAACTTTGCACTCTAAAAATGCAAGGATTCTCATCAGGTTTTCTACAGGGAAATCAAGCCAATAAATGAGAAGAAATGTCAGCAAAAATACAGAAGAAAACGGCGACGAAAAAGACCGCAAAACGGACCAAAAAAGGGGAAAAAACCCCCAGGGTCGCAGCCCGCGACCCTGGCCCAGGGTCGCCGGCGACCATGGAAGTCCGGGTCACCGGATTTTTCACCGGTGACCCGTTTTTCCGTCCCTTTTCGCGTTTTACGCGTTTTGGCCCCTGTGGTTCCCTGAAATTGTGATTTTTAATGCTTGAAATTGACTCATATCCGACGACATCTCGGATCCGCCGTCAAAAGCATAAAATCATCAGTGATCGCTCCAAGATCGCCAACCGGTCGACCAAAAAAGTGCTTTCTGTCCGACCGATCAAGAAATCGACAAGAGAGATGTCACCGGCCCGCTCTTAGCTATCAATGTCTGAAGTTACATGTTCATCCGATGTCGATCAGCATGAAGATCCATCGATGATCATCGCCAGAAGAATTCCAGAAGACACGGCACGGCCCGCGACTCTTCGACTGCTCGGCGACCAATTAATGTGGTTAATTGGCTAGCTTTATGGCAGTCATTAACTCATTCTATTGGACGGCCCAATCAGAAGCAAGCATTCGGGAGTTACAAATCAAGAGATTCATGGCATTCAAGCCATGAAACTCCTCCCATTATGGTAATTAAGGTGATTAAATGCCCTCAATCTCCATCGGCCAATCAGATTCAAGGAAAAAGGAGTTACAAAATCAAGAAATAAATGTTGTAACTCCTTTCATTAAAGCAATTAAAGCTCATAAATTCTCCTAAATGGCTACCAAAAGCCTATAAATAGGAGAGCATTCCATTGAAATCCGAAGGAGAAAAAAAAAAGAGATCGGATCGGAAGAGAGCGGAAAGAATCCAGAGAAAGAAAAAGAGAGAAAAACTCTGCTGAAGTTCTGCACCGGCCACCACTACAAGGTGACAAAAGTCCCTTGGGGGGCACCCCCCCCAAGGTCCTTGCCTTCTCCCGCTGCCTCCAATGGCTTAGACGTGGCTTTTCAGCCCGTCTACTTAGCTTTTTATTGGACATAGGACCTTCTCTTGGTCTTTGTCCTCTAAAAATCTGAGGTTATAGCCAAGCCAAGCGAATCAAGAGCATCCTCTGTTCTCATCTGCATGGATGATGGCGAAGCCCATACATGGCTTGCGACCGTCAATCTGAACGAGTCCCCCACAATCTCCTGAAAAGTTAGATCCTCCTTTTCTTGCTTTTCATTGTAGTTTGTATTTTTCTAAAAGAGACAAAAATCACAACTCTTGTCTTTCATTATTGATGAGAATTGTAAATCGGCTATAAACGCCAAAATCGGCTATAAATGCCAAACAAAATCGCCTTTCACGGCAAACCAAGAAAATGTCTCTTTTCTTAAATATTTGTGCAATGGAAAACTTGAAAGTAGTTGATTTCCTTTTTACTTGCGAAGGTTGATCTCCGGATTACCACTTGCAATTCCAAGTAAAATAGAAAATCTGGCACACGCACACAAAAGAAATGTTGATGCACGCTTCATGCCCCCCGGGCGCGAAAGGGCCGGACCCGACGGACTCCCACGTCCGCCGACCTCGGTAGCACCCACGGCATTCGGAGCGCGTTCCATCAAGCTGGCACACCCGGTGGGACTCGTTCATTTGAGAACACGGTGCTCGGAAATGAAATATTTGCATATCATACTTTTTGCTCTATGCTTATACTTCTTTTCCGGATTCCTTGGCTACTTTCTAGCTGGTAGCCTATGTTGGATTTCGCATCCTAAAAAAAATGAGATGGGATTTTTTGGAAATTTCTATTTCTTTGAGTTTGTTTCCATTCTTTCTCTTTTCAAAAAAAAAAATCAGTTTTCTTAGTTTGAATTCAAAATTGAGAAACTTTGATCCTATCCTATCGTTCTTTGGTGCTTGCAGAAATGTTGAGCCCGTTCGACTAAGGTTTTGGACCATTGTTTCTCTTCGATGAGTTCATTAGAGATTTCAAAAAAAAATTATTAAAAAAAAATCAAAAAAAAAATCAGTTTTCTTAGTTTGGATTCAAAATTGAGAAACTTTGATCCTATCCTATCGTTCTTTGGTGCTTGCAGAAATGTTGAGCCCATTCGACTAAGGTTTTGGGCCATCGTTTCTCTTCGATGAGTCTATTTGGGATTTAAAAAATAAAAAGACATAGACCACTAAGGTTAAACCAATTGCATTCTTTGATCACGATTGATTCAAGAAAAGCCTTGTCCAGAGTGTGGAGACAGCCTGACTGTTCTAGGCAAGGGTCCTCCAAACGGGTTCATTAAGTAATCCTACCCTTACCTGGGGGCAATTCTATCAATTGAGATTTCATAAGACCGGGTTAGGAGGCCTATGTGTACTCTCTCGTCTTTAAATCTTAAAAAATTAAAAAAAAATCAAAATAAAAAAAAATAAAAAAAAAAGATTTTCAAAAAAAAAAATCTTAAACAAAAAAAAAATCAAAAAATAAAAAAAAATAAAAAAAAAAGATTTTCAAAAAAAAATCTTAAAATAAAAAATCTTCAAAAAAATAAAAATAAATAATCTTAAAAAAAAAACATTTAAAAAAAAAAAAATAATAATAAAATAATAAAATAAAAAAAATCATTTCAGAAAAAAAAATCTTCAAAAACTCGTCACTTTTGATTTCAGATCTGAGAAATTTTGGTTTCTTCTTTTCTGAGCACTGGCGCTCGCGGAAATCGCCGAGACCGTGTTCAGATTGGAATACCATTTGCTCTCCTTGATGGAACCAATCTTGACATTTCAAAAAAAAAAAAACTCGTCACTTTTGGATTCAGATTCGAGAAATTGTGGTCTCTTTCCTTTTGAGTACTGGCGCTCGCGGAAATCGTTGAGCCCGTATTTGAATCGGAATGCCACCTGCTCTCTTTGACGAATCCATTTCTGACCTTTCAAAAAAGAGAATCCCATCTCATGGATGCGATCTCCAACATTTGTGCCTAGCAATACTGGTACGCCCTTTCAGGGTCTACTGTATCTGTGACCGGCACATTTGTAACTCCTACCTTATATTCTTCTTATCTCGAGCAAGCTCCGCTTCTTGATAAGTCGAATTTAGGTATACAATTGCTTCTAGCAGTCATTGGAACGCTCATTTCGGGCCTACCATGCTTGCAACCAGAACAATTGTACCCTCTATGGCTTTTTGCCTTCTTCATGTCGCTTGGGTCATGTCCCTTGAGCGATTTGAAAAGACAACCATAGAAATTCCCATTTATGATCATTATATTCTTGTGATTACTAATGGATGTGGTCTTGTTTCAGAAATTTTGAAACTAACAATGGCAGCTTCACTGATCATCACCTTCGATGAAAACAAGCACCAACTCATGCTTCAACAGAAGCAAAGCGCGCACACTCATAAGCGCCCTGCCAGCTGCCGAAGCGTCAACTCCCTCGGCAACTCTCCGAACTCCGGGTCGACCTCGACTCCCCGGACTATCTTCTTTGGGACGCTGGGACCATTCCCACTTCCCGAAGAACAAACTGCGCCTGCCAAAAGGCAGAAGATCGCCTCTCAACGTGTCACTCCCGTGACACCAAAGGCGAGCGTCCAAAAGCCCGAAGCCCGCTGCACCCCTGTGAAGCCTCGACCCACAAACAACCAGGTCTATCCCAAGACTTGGTCTCCAAGACCTTCCCCAAAACAAAGAAGGTCTCAAACTTCCACCAAGCCAGCATACCTGGCCCCACTCAAGGAGAACCAGTTTTACCCTCTTGCCTACATAAAAGAGGAGAGACCCATCTCCAACCTGACTCCCAAGTCAACCCAGCATGAGCCGGCTTGTTCCTACAGGCCCAAAATCAGATCATGCATCACCAGGCCTCTACAAGCACCTGCTAAGGCCTACACTCCTTCAGTTCGACCCTTCATCTCTACAGGGGCCGAACTCGAAAGGTTCAAAGCTTCGCTACAACAGGCAAAGGACCGGGTCCGGATCCTGTCCTTGCCTAGCTACAAAGAAGACAGGCTCGGCTGCTGCGCCCGAGGGAGCACATCCTTCATCGTCAGAGCCCAGCCAGAGCTGACCAAAGCTCAAATCGCTCGTCGAGCACGCCGCCGTGCGTCATATCGACAAAAGAGACTAGAGAAGCAACGGACCCAGCCTCCTACACTTCAAGTCTCCCACAAATGGGTCGAAAAAGAAAGACCCGACCAAGTTGCTGCCGTCCATATGGTTGGAAAAACCAGAAGACGCCAAAAGTCAGCATAAAAAATCCATGTCCGACGTCCGGTGACCCGTAGCGTCACCAAGACACGAAGACATCCCGAAGAATCTCCTGCCCCTTCAAGCCAAGGACGGGAGAGTAATCCTTCATCAAGCTCTTCATCAAAAAGAATGAGCCTCAGCTCAGTCACCAGGACGGTTTCTTCGTTTGAATCCCGAGGGATGAACGTCTTGGCTACAAGTTCTGAGCCACCACCTCAGAATCCACCTCAAGATGATGCGCTCACACGCATCCAGCAGTTGGAACAAGGCCAGCAGAGGATTGAAACTCTAATGGAAAACCTTCTCCTTGTTGTCCAAAATCAGGTGAACAATGAGCCTCCTCCGCATCGCAATAACGAGGGAAATTGTGAAGAAAATGAGTCACGCGCCCTTCCCAAAAAGGACGTAGACAGTATCCTCGCCAAAGCTAAAGAAGAGGATATACTCAAAGAGCATGGAATCAAGCCACCATATCCTTTATGGATGGACTCGATCCCGTTCCCCACAAAATTCAAACATCCCACTCTCCAAACATATACGGGGCGTCCACTTCAAGATTTTGATGGGAGCTATCGCGGATCAAGATGCACTCAAGATCCGCCTCTTTGCAAGTACCCTAAAAGGTACGGCCTTCGATTGGTACTCCACTCTTCCGGAGAACTCCATTCAGAACTGGGCTATGCTTGAGACACGCTTCCTGACCCACTTCCAAGGTGAGGATCATCCTGTTACTATGGCTCAGCTCTGCAGCCTAAAACAGGGAGAGAATGAGTCAACTTATGACTTCATTCACAAGTGGAAAGCAATGGCATACAAATGTTCAGATGTATTGCCACAGGCGTCGCTAGTCGACATTTGCCGAAACAACATGAGAGCTAGAATACGCTCCATGATCATCGGCAACAAATCAAAAAACCTGGGAGAACTCCTGGAAGCTTCTATGGAAGCTGAAACGGTGATTAAAGACCTCAACAGTCAGAAGTCATCAAGAAAAGAGCCAACCACCGTTGTAACCTCTAAACCAAAGAAGAAAGAGGTCCTCAATGTGCAAACCAAGTCAGCTCCTCAGCAACCAAAGAAAGCTGAAAACAAAACTGCAGGTAAAAGGCCTGAACTCTCTGATGCCTTCAAGGAACGTGTAGAAAAGAAATATCCGTTCGATGAAGACGTTGAAGAAATCTTTGAGGCTTTCCTAGCAAATGGCAAACTCATTTTGCCAGAGCCCAAAAGACCGGGAGATGTTGGCAAAACCAATGATCCTCGGTACTGTCCATACCACCAGATGGTCTCGCATCCTCTCAATCAATGCTTTATTGTGAGAGAGAAGATAAACGAGATGTGGAAAAACGGAGTCATCACCTTTGACAAAAACTATGGGACTGCCTCCGTCAACATGGTGTCATGTGGACAAACACCAAAATCACCGAAGAAGAAGATCACTACTTCCTTCAAGGTGATAAAAAGAATTCAAATGTCCGAAGTGTTGGTTCCTTGCCCGACACTAGACGGACAACCCATATGGGTACATCCCGATCTCCTGGAAGATGAAAACTGGGAGATCGTAAAAACAAAGCCAACAGTTCAACAGCGAAGGCAGGCTAGGAAACATCTCCTCAGGCTCAAACGGCAAGAGAAGACCCAGCCAAAACAAGAAGTCCATGAAAAGGCAGAGGCCTCCTCCACCACTTCACTCGGGGCAACAAAAACGTCCCTTCCAGAGACTTCAAAGGCGGTAAGAAACTTCACTCTCAGTGATTTCATGGCACCTCAATTCAAAAAAGAAGCCATGCAGGGGGCATCATACTCTTGCAACTCGGTAGTTGGATTCTCCATTGATGGATACGAGTCCAGCGGCACCGACGATGGATTCGAGCCCAACTACACTGATGAGTGGGAAGAATCCCTTGAAACAGGAGAATATCTCTCCGATGAAGAATGGGTTCCTGAAACTCACCGTATGCCAGTAATCTGGTATAACCCTTTGCAACCACAAGGATCCTGGTCTGATGATGAAGAAGATCAAGTGGCTGCACAAGAAGATGCTGTTAATCCAGCACCTGTCATTGCTCCAGTGGAAATCAACTATGTTGAGCCACACGGAGAAGACGAAGAAGAGGATCTGGCTCCCATGCCTGATCTTGAAGAGTATGCAAGGATCTTGCAGCGTCTCGCTCTAGAACAAGAGCAAGATCGCATTAACGAGCCTCCTCGCAACCCAGAGCCTGAAGTCCCTGAAGCCCATCAGGTACCTCCTCCCTCAACTCCTGAAAATGGAGAAAATTGCTGGGTAGACGATCCTCTTACATCTGAGGATGAGTCTGACTCCGAGCAGGCAACATCTCCTATCAGAGCTTCCTGTAATGTAATATATTAGGACTATAGCTCTTCTGAAGCGTCGTCTGATGAGATTACCTATACTCCGACGACGCCTAGCAATGTATCCTCTGGAGCTACCTCGTCTCACGTGACTTTCACAGAGATGACACCCTCTCAGGTTTCTTCTCCTGAGACTGTGACTTCAGGATACACATTCTTCCCGACTGATCATCATGAAGAAAACCCAGATAATGATGCTTGGGATGATGAAATAGTCAACACAGAAGAAAAGCTGCTGGATGCTGTTCAGGACTCGCTCCCGGAAAATGCTCCGTGCAACACAATCACTGAGGATGGCAACTCTGCTGCAGATACATCCTCAGTGGATGAAAAACGACAGCCTCTTGATCCTGAAGACAATCTTCCAAACGAAGGTCCTTCTCAAGAAGCTCTCGAAGTTGGTAGAGGCACCCGCTCTGGCCGGGACTACCACAAGAATTACAACCAATCTTCCTTTACTTATGTAAATCCTTCGGGAAAAAATGTTATAAGCGCCCCCAGTGGCAAAAACAATGAACATGCAGGCCCCAAGGAGGCTTTCAAGTATGACTTGGTTGAGCACTTCAAACACATACCTGCACGTCTTCACATCCTAGACTTATTGCGAATGTCTCCACGCACTCGTGATAATCTCATCTCAGAATTACAAAAACTGAATGAGGATGTCGACAAACATGCCCCACAAGTCCTCCAAATTGAAATGGACTACCGGGTCAAAAACTCAGAAACCTCCTTAAAAGGAGAAAAAGAGAAAAGCGAGGGATCATGCATCCAATGCCTCTCAGTTCAAAAGGCAGCCAGTGCAACCATCGCCTTCACTAAGGAAGACCTCCTACTTGGCGAAGCAAGGCACAACCGATCCCTGTACTTCACAGGGTACATCAAAGAAATGCCGATACATAGAGTTCAGATCGACCCAGGTTCTGCACTCAACCTTATCTCCACTTCGGCTCTTGAAGAGTTGGGCATCCCACCCAGCAAGCTAAGCCACACATCTGTATCTATCTTTGGATACGATGGGAGCGCTCAAAGGCCTATCGGCAAAATCAGGTTCAAATTGCAAATCGGTGATCTTATCTCTGAGGTCACTGTGTATGCAATAAAAACCCCCTCATGCTACAACATCCTTCTCGGACGTCCTTGGATACACGAGAACGGTGTTGTCCCTTCAACTCTACATCAATGCATCAAGTTCGTCGGCGACGACGGCATGGTACATCGAGTCTTTGCGGACAGAAAACCCTTCAAAGGTAAAGAAGTCCACTTCGCAGACTCCCAGATGTATGAAGGAGAAAAAGAAGAAGAGGAAATATCACTCCCTGCTGAAAATCTCCAGAAAGATAAAGGCAAGGCTCCTCAAAAATCACCGGAAGAAAACAAACCCTCCGGCAAATTAGAAGAGAGTAGTCAATCTCCCTTCGTCATCTCCCTCAAATCTTCAAAACCTTTGGTCATCACAACCAGAGTGAAGAAGGCAAAGCAAAAGCCTGGGGGCAAATTTGTTGTTTCTCTCGTGTCTATCATGCAAGACACAGACTCGGACTCAGAGCCAGAAGACGATGCATCGTCAAGCCAAGCTGACACTCAGCAAGTTCAGCCTGCTCTCACTCCGATGGAGACACCTGCTGATGTAGAAGATCCTACGTCTGCTACCTTTGTTGTTCCGGCAACATCACCAAAGCAAAGACCAATCTTCTTTCATAGATCGGATGCTTCTTCATCAAGTTCCTTGCTTGAACCTTTCCAAAACGAAGGTATGCCTCAACTATCTCTATATAGTCCTGTGGCACAAGCTATCATGAAGAAAATGGGCTTTGACGCTCAGAACCCAGTCGGTTTGGGAGAAGGTCGCGGTATTCTCATGCCATTGGGGCCCGCCTTGACCAAAAGCCAGTTGGAAGATTGGAGACTCTACGGATATGTAGAAAAGTCTTCACATGGGTTAGGGTATGATCCTGACACTCCCCTGAGACAGTTGACACAAAGGCTTAAAAGTCGATTTACCGACCAAGCCTCAACATCTCAAATCCATAGAGACATAGATCTCCCTGGATATCTCTTTAAAGAGTTACCTGACAAAGATCCAGGAAGCTCATCCAATTGATACGATTTCTCTGATGATGAAGAGGAATCGCCCGATGACACAGACGGGTGGCATCTTGACCCAGAAGAATCCTCGCCTCCAAAAGAAATACCAGACTCAACAGGCGATTGGGACTATCTCATAGCAAGCCTTGAGGAGATCACCAATCAAGAAAATCCATGAAAAGGAACAGAGCCTTGGTTTGGTAATGCAGTCGAAACCCCAGAAGGTTTCGTTGAGCTGGAAGCCTCCGAAAATATTGTGGAGGAACCACCTTCGAACCTTCTAACAGAAGATCCTGTCGAAAAGATAGACTTGGGAACACCAGATAACCCACGTCCTGTATTCATAAGCAAGAATATAAAGGATGATGAGTTACCCGAGTATATCGCTTTTCTTCGTGAGTTCGTTGATTGCTTTGCATGGTCCTACGCTGAAATGCCTGGTTTAGACCCCAAAGTAGTAGTCCACAAACTCAATCTTCAAGAAGACATCAAGCCTGTCAAACAAGGCCAAAGAAGATTCCGTCCAGATGTGATGGATAAAATTGAACAAGAAGTTCAAAAACTCAAAAGCGTTGGCTTCGTCTGTGAGGAACAACATCCAGAGTGGTTGGCCAACATTGTCCCCGTGACAAAGAAAAATGGGCAGATCAGAGTCTGTATTGACTATAGAGACTTGAATGGCGCTTGCCCTAAAGATGAATTCCCGCTCCCCATACCGGAGGTGATGATTGACAATACCTGCGGATTCGAGCGAATGACATTCATGGATGGCTTCTCTCGTTACAATCAGATAAAGATGCATCCTGAAGATGAAAAACACACTTCATTTCGGACTCCATTTGGCGTGTATTGCTACACTTTCATGCCATTTGGTCTGAAAAATGCTGGTGCCACATATCAGAGGGCTATGATGAAAATATTCCAAGATATGCAGCACAAGACGGTCGAATGTTACGTTGATGACCTCGCCGTCAAAAGCAGAAGAAAAGAAGACCATCTCAAAGATCTTCGGGAAGTCTTCCTCCGACTCCGAAACACAAACTGCGGATGAATCCTCTAAAATGCTTCTTCGGCGTCTCGTTGGGTAAGTTTCTCGGATTCCTTGTTCGGAAAGCTGGAATAGAACTTGACCCCATAAAAGTCAAGGCTATTCTAGAAATGCCCTCTCCAAGAACCTTGAGAGAATTAAAAGGGCTCCAAGGGAGATTGGCCTACATCAGACGGTTCATCTCCAATCTTTCGGGGAAATGCCGTCCATTCTCTCGATTGATGAAAAAGGGTGTAGACTTTGTCTGGGATGCCGACTGTGAAGCCGCATTTCAAGATATCAAGTCATACCTGACCAAACCTCCAGTGTTAGCTGCCCCTGCCACTGGAAAACCATTCATCTTGTACACAAGAGCTCTTGATCATTCTGTAGGCGCTCTGCTTGCACAAGAGAATGGTGAGGGAAAAGAAGCTGCTCTATACTACCTCAGCCGCATGCTAGTAGGTGCAGAGCATCGTTACTCTCCAGTCGAAAAAGAATGCCTTGCAGTGATGTTTGCCGTACAAAAGCTACGTCACTACTTGCTTTCCAACACAGTCTACCTCGTCTCAAGGATCAACCTCTTGAAGGTCCTTGTTACAAAAGCAGGTTCTCTCAATGCCCGACTGGAAAAATGGTCTATCCTTCTATCACAATTTGAAATTAGGTATGTGCCACAAAAAGCAATCAAAGGCCAAGCTCTAGCAGATTTCCTCGCAGAGCATCCATTGCCTAAAGATTCTCCACTCAGAGATGATCTCCCAGACGAACCCGTCTACAACGTGGAGACCTTCTCGCCAAATGCCTCCAGGACATGTACTTTGACTGTGCAACCAGGACAAATGAAAAAAGACAGCTGATCTCGGGAGTTGGCATCCTCTTTGTTAGCCCTAACAGATTTATGATTCCACATGCTTTCTCGCTATTGGAACCATGCACAAACAATGCAGCTGAATACCAAGCTCTGATCCTCGGATTGGAACTCGCCATTGAATCCGGTATCACCATGCTGGAAGTCTTTGGAGACTCTCAACTGATCGTCAACCAGATGAATCAGAAATATGAAGTCAGGAAGCCTGATCTGCTGCCTTACTACAATAAGGCACAATCGCTTCTGCAAAAGTTTTACATCTGCAACATCACCCACATTCGTAGAGGTGAAAACATCCGTGCAGATGCCCTGGCTGGACTTGCTGCATCTATGACAATTCAAGAAGGGGAAAACATGCAAATTACAGTGTGTGAGAGAAAGATCCTCCCTCCTCTTAACACACACCAAGCAGTTGCTGAATGCCACCAAGTGGTTGGAAGTCGGATCTCTATCCTTCAAACTTCAATCGGCGACTGGAGGGATCCGTTCATTGATTACACTATGTTCGGAATCCTACCTGAAGATCCAAAAGAACGGGTAAGCATTCAAAGGCGAGCCCCAAACTTTCATTTGGATATTCCTTCAAAAATCCTCTATAGGAAATCCTTCAACGGAGTACTTCTACGCTGCTTGTCACAACAAGAGGCCGAAGAAACACTTAAAGAAGTTCATGCTGGTCTTTGTGGAGCCCATCAGGCAGGTCCTAAGCTCTATGATCAGATAAAAAGGTTAGGTTACTATTGGCCTACCATGGTAGCTGATGCAATGCAATTTGCCAAACGCTGCCAGCTATGCCAAGTTCACGGAGATTACATTCACATGCCTCCGGAATGGCTACACCCTACAGCAATCTCGTGGCCTTTCGAAGCCTGGGGTATGGACATCATAGGTCCTATCTCTCCCCCTTCAAGCAAAGGTCATCGCTTCATCTTCGCCACTACGGATTATTTCTCCAAGTGGTCAGAAGCATTTGCGTTCAACGAAATGAAGACCTCATCAGTTCTTCAGTTCCTGCGCACCAACATCATTTGTCGTTTCGGCATACCCAAAAGATTCGTCCATGATAACGGACCACAATTCTGGGATCATCGATTCTACAGGTTTTGCGACAAATACAAAATCCAAAGCTGTCCTTCGACTCCATATAATCCGGCAGCAAACGGATTAGTAGAAGCCTTCAACAAGACACTCTGCAAAATCCTCAAGAAAATGGTCTCTAGTCACAAAAGAGACTGGAGCGACAAGATGTCTGAAGCTTTGTGGGCCTATCGAACCACCGTTCGAGGACCAACCCATAGCACACCATTCTCCTTGGTCTATGGATGCGAAGCTTGATGGAACGCGCTCCGAGGCGCCGTGGGGCGGCTACCGGGGTCGGCGGAACGTGGGAGTCCGTCGGGTCCGGCCCTTTCGCGCCCTGGCGGGCCTGAAGCGTGCATCAACATTTCTTTTGTGTGCGTGTGCCAGATTTTCTATTTTACTTGGAATTGCAAGTGGTAATCCGGAGATCAACCTTCGCAAGTAAAAAGGAAATCAACTTCTTTCAAGTTTTCCATTGCACAAATATTTAAGAAAAGAGACATTTTCTTGGTTTGCCGTGAAAGGCGATTTTGTTTGGCATTTATAGCCGATTTTGTGGCGTTTATAGCCGATTTACAATTCTCATCAATAATGAAAGACAAGAGTTGTGATTTTTGTCTCTTTAGAAAAATACAAACTACAATGAAAAGCAAGAAAAGGAAGATCTAACTTTTCAGGAGATTGTGGGGGACTCGTTCAGATTGACGGTCGCAAGTCATGTATGGGCTTCGCCATCATCCATGCAGATGAGAACAGAGGATGCTCTTGATTCGCTTGGCTTGGCTATAACCTCAGATTTTTAGAGGACAAAGACCAAGAGAAGGTCCTATGTCCAATAAAAAGCTAAGTAGACGGGCTGAAAAGCCATGTCTAAGCCATTGGAGGCAGCAGGAGAAGGCAAGGACCTTGGGGGGGGGTGCCCCCCAAGGGACTTTTGTCACCTTGTAGTGGTGGCCGGTGCAGAACTTCAGCAGAGTTTTTCTCTCTTTTTTTCTTTCTCTGGATACGAGCTCTGGATTCTTTCCGATCGATCGATCTCGATTTTCTGATTTCGATTTTCTCCTCCCGATTTTCTGATTTCTTTTTCAATGGAATGCTCTCCTATTTATAGGCTTTTGGTAGCCATTTAGGAGGGTTTATGAGCTTTAATGGCTTTAATGGGAGGAGTTACAAGATTTATTTCTTGATTTTGTAACTCCTTTTTCCTTGAATCTGATTGGCCGATGGAGATTAAGGGCTTTTAATCACCTTAATTACCATAATGGGAGGAGTTTCATGGTTTAAATGCCATGAATCAATTGACTTGTAACTCCCAAATGCTTGCTTCTGATTGGGCCGTCCAAAGAAATGAATTAATGACTGCAATAAAGCTAGTCAATTAACCACATTAATTGGTCGCCGAGCAGTCGAAGAGTCGCGGGCCGTGCCGTGTCTTCTGGAATTCTTCTGGCGATGATCATCGATGGATCTTCATGCTGATCGACATCTGATGAACATGTAACTTGAGACATTGATAGCTAAGAGCGGGCCGGTGACATCTGTCTTGTCGATTTCTCGATCGGTCGGACAGAAAGAGCACTTTTTTTGGTCGACCGGTTGGCGATCTTGGAGCGATCAATGATGATTTTGTGCTTTTGGAGGTTGACCCGTGATTTTGACGGATGTCGGAGGATATGAGTCAATTTCAAGCACTAAAAATCATATTTTCAGGAAACCACAGGGGCCAAAGTGCGCGAAACGCGAAAAAAGACGGAAAAAACGGGTCACCGGCGGAAAATCCGGTGACCCGGACTTCCATGGTCGCCGGCGACCATGGGCCATGGTCGCAGGGGCCTGCGACCCTGGGGGAATTTTCCCTTCGGAGCCCGTTTTGCGGTCGTTTTGAGGTCTTTTTCGTCGCCGTTTTCTTCTGTATTTTTCCTGACATTTCTTCTCATTTATTGGCTTGATTTCCCTGTAGAAAACCTGATGAGAATCCTTGCATTTTTAGAGTGCAAAGTTTCTAATTTTCCGGGAAAGCCGAAGACTTTGTCGCGTAGAGCTGCTGATTTTCCGCCAGAAGCTGAAACTTGGTCAAACGATGTCGGAATGACCTGAAATTTGAGGTGAAGCCTCCTGAGCAATAAATAAGACCAACCATAGGCTTTTGTTTGAGTTTTGAAGCCGTTTGGGGTCCCGTCGATGCTTCACTTGATTTTGCTGCGGGGAAAATGCCGAGCTTTGATATGTGGCCAAACGATGTCCGATTGACCTGAAATTTGACGGGGAGCCTATTGGAGTCATTTTGAGACGTTCCATGGGCTCCGTTTTGGATGTCATGGTCCCGGGTTGCTCCGCCGCCGGTAGGCTTGATTTTCTCTCGGAGCATCGAAACCTGGTCAAACGTTGTCAGAATGACCTGAAATTTGACGTGCAGCCTTTTGGAAGCATGTTGAAGCCACTCATGCACTTGGTTTGATGAGCGAAGGCTTCGGTGGTTCCCGCCGCCGGGAGGCTTGATTTTGCTGCTCGAGCATTGATGGAGGGTCAAACGTTGTCGGTTTGACTTGAAATTTGGCATGGAGCCCTTTTGAGACATGCTGGAGTCATCTGTAGGCTTTGATCGAAGTTTTGACGTCTCCGATGATGTCGCCGCCGGGAGCTCCCGTTTAGCTGTCGGAGAAGTGAAGTTAGGCCAAATGTTGTCGAAATGGCCCGAAACTTCATGTGTACTCTTCTCTTGGCTATCTTGAATGATCTTGCAGTTTTTGTTTGATTCTGACAAGATTTGATTTTTTGGAGAAGTTGCATTGCCTATTTATGGCAGGTTGCGACTTCATGCAGCTTTCTTGATGTTGAAGAGGCAAAGTGACATTTTTGGTGTCAACAAATGCCCCCTCGAGGTACAGCGACGAGTTGCTTGACTTTTGTAGTCGATGTGCCTCGAAGAGATTTTTGAAGGAGAGCTTGTGTCTTGACCAAGAGTCTTTGAGCAATCTTTCCTTTGGTATAGTAGCCTTTGAGCTTCCAGGGGAATTTTATGGTAGTGAAAGGAATCACACACCATCTAGAGGCAAAGTTTTGAAGATGACATCAGGGATGTGGATTTGGGTTTCTGTTTTTGATCTTGTGACCTAACCAGCTATATATGGCAAGTTAGGGGATCGGGTTTTGGTTTTGACCTTGTGACCCAACAAGCTGTATGTGGCAAGTTGGGGGATCATGATTTGGTTTTTGGTTTTGGTCTTGTGACCTAACAAGCTGTATGTGGCAAGTTAGGGGACCAGGATTTGGTTTTTGGTCACTCTTTGGGACTGTGTGGGTCCATTGGAGTGGTTTGGATTTTTGTGGAATGTCAATTTCAAGATTTTGGCTCAATTTGGTATATGAGGCTGGATGGTTTGATTTTTGGAAGCTCATGGGGCTTGGGATTTTTTTTTGTATGGTTCAATCAACTCAAAAGAGGCATGGAACCATTTTTGTATGCTCTTGGTAAGAGGGATTTTTTCCTGACTAAAAGCCCATTTTTTTTTTTTTTTTTATAGTGCCTAGGTGGTCAAACCTGGCTCATATGGGCTAGCCCATGGGACCTTAAGCTTTTTAGGATGGCTTAGATCTCATGTGGGGTCATTTTTGTAAAGAATATCTAAAGATATCTCATTTGGATAGAGAATATCTAAAAATATCTTTATGAGAGAGAATCTCTCATATTCCCTTAATTTGGGAGAGAATATCTCAAGGTATCTTTCTTTTTGGGAAAGAATCTCCAATCTCCTATTTTGTTGGAGAGAATCTTTCATTGATTGATTTTGGGAGAAAATCTCTCAAAGACATCTTTCTTTTTGGGAAAGAATCTTTCTAATCCCCTCTCTTTTGGTAAGGTTACTAATTAGTAGCACTTACCTTTCTTTTTTGTTTCCTTCTTTGATTTGCTCTCTTCTATAAAAGCAAGGAGGGTAGGATCTCTTGCTCTTATTGCTTTCTTTTGCAACAATCTCAAGAGAGCTCCAAGACCAAGAGTTTTTCTTCTTCAAGGATCTTCAAGCTTTTTCCTTCTTCTTCTCCATCAATGGCTTCAAGTAAGTTTTCTCTCTTTTTCTTTCAAGAAAACTCCATGTAGAGAATAGGATGGAAAAAAAGTGTCTTCTCTGTTTTTTTTTTCTTTCTATTCTTCTTTTTTTTTTCTTTTCTTTTCCACGTGATTTCTGTTTTTTTTTTTCACGTGTGTCTCTTTTCTCTTTTATTATTATTATTATTTTTTTTTGTGGGCCGTACGGACAGATCCGTACGGATCTGGTCCGTACGGCCACGTGGCCTGTGGGCCACGGCCTGATGGGCCTGATATTTTTTTTTTTTGCTGTTTTCTTTCTTCTTTTTTTTTGAGAAAGTTTCTTCCTTTTTTTTTTTTTGTTCTTTTCTTTCTCCCCCTTTTTTTTTGAGAAAGTTTTTTTTTTTTCTTTTCTTTTTTTTCTTTTTTTTTTTTTTTTTTGAGAAAGTTTTTTTTTCTGCTCATCATGATAATGCGTTTTTTATGCAAATCTAGATGTTCATGCATGTACTTTTTGTAGATTGAGCATGATAGCATACCTGAAAATCTTTGCAAATTTGGGAATTTGGAGCTCGCAGCGATGTTGAGCCCTTCTTGATTTTGCGGAGATTTTGAGGTTTCGAAAGTTTGGAGTTTCGGAGCCCGCAGCAATGTTGAGCCCATCTTCAAACTTTCTATTTCCGTCGGGGTATTTCCTTTTTCTTTGGAATTGCCCCGGAGTCATGCCAAAATTTCGCCAGATTTTTGGTGGGACAAAGTGACCCCTTTTTTTTTTTTTTTTTTTTTAGCGAAATCCTTTCATTTTGATGACGATCTTTTTCTTTTCCAACCTTTGCAGGTGGTTCCTCCAGAGCGAACAAGGGTAAAGAGCCTGCTACAAGCGTACCTCGTCGATCTGCTAGATCTTCCAATGTGGCCGTTCAGCAAGCCTGGGAGAAGGTCCAGTTTGTTGAGAAGAACTTGGAAGAGTGCAATTCCCTCAATCGCGATGAGATGAGACAGCGATTGATCGCTCTCAAGGATGAGTAGTTCTATAAGATCATGGTAAGCAACCGTCCTTGGGTTATGGACGATCTGAGGGTTTTACCCAAGCCTACCTTCTTCTTTGGAGATGCAGTCCCTGACGACTTGACATACCAAAGGAGATGTTTTCAGTTCTCTTACACAACAAATGGTGAGGAGAGAACTATTTCTACCCGGTCGTCTTTTGATCGGACCATCTCGATCCTGAGCCTTTCTCCCACGTGCCCTAAGAGGGAAGATCCTCCGAGCTGGGTGAAGAGGACCAGTGTGATCAAGACCGGGGTTTTTGTTGGTGGACCCTCCGGATATGCGGAGAAGCCACCTGTCCGTATGGACATGTTGATGCCAGCCAGCGGCTACCAGGGCTCTGATTATCCGTCGGTCGATTTGAGACCGGTGGACCTTGGCGTTTTCAGCGGTGACGGCAGTACTTGGGTGAAGCCTTTTCGACTTCGTGGCCGTTTCAATGTTGACTCCGATTGGAAGTCATGGACTGACCACACCTTGCTGATTGGGGGCGCCGTTTTGAAGGAAGCTGGGATTTTTGACGCGGTCCGCGCTTTTAGGGAGACCGTGACTTTTTCCGATGATGCCTTCATGGCTATGTTGGAGTCTTTCCTCCCTCAGACCAATACCTTCGTTGTCACGAATGGTGAGATTGGTTTTTCTCTGAAGGAGTTGAGTGCTATTACTGGATTGCCCATCCTTGGCAAACTCTACGAGGAGTTCATGCCGATTGACAGCGTCCTTGAGGAGCAGTCAGAGGAGTTCAGGCTCCTATACTTTCAGCTCGTCGCCTTCTATGATTTTTTGAAGGAGGGCTCGAAAGTGAGATCCAGCAGTTGGAAGAGTTATGGCTCTTCATTCTTCAACTTCTTTGACAGCAAAGAGTCTTCTGATAGCATGACCCGGGAAGATAGGAAGAAGACTTCGGTCATGCAGGAAGAGTTGAAGGGTTTCTTCGCGAGCACAGATGCCATTTGTTCTGACATTGCATTGCGGAGAGATCTTGCTTTTTACCTCACTTTTTGGCTAGGTGAGGCTATTTTTGCTGGTGGAGATGGGACGCACATCAGGCCGCATTGTATTTTTCCGGCTTGTCAGATGGCGTTTGGAGAGCGGCTTGCTTTGGTGCCCGCTCTTTACTCCTACCTGTGTACCGAACTGCAGGCTGCTGCTTTCTTGGTTCGGCTTGGGCTCCCTATGAATAGGGTATTTTCAGCCCATATCTTTTATTCGTGGTTTGTATACCACTGTCCTGGCTTCCACCAGCTGGGTGCTGCACAGGATGATGATCCTCTGATGATTCGATTGGCTAAGGGAAAAGCCGTATCTGAATCACTTTTGTTTGCCCGCATGAGGATCCGACGGTTCAGGGACGTCGAGATGGGGCAGTCTTCAGTTAAGCTTTCTCCGGAGTTGCGGAAGAAGGCTTTTGATTTTGGTGCCTCCCGAGACTCTACCAGAGCAGGGTCGGGAAGGCATTACTCTTTGACCAATGCAGAGAAGGAGTGGCTTTTCAGCATACGAGTCGGCACGATGGTGTACCGTAGACATCTTTTCGTCGACATCCAGCCGTATGTACCTTCTCGCTTTGCGCTTCAGTTGGGCTTCTCTCAAGGCGTTGTTGGGGCGCCTTCGAGTATGGTGAAGCGTTTTGGGGGTTTGCAGGATGGCAGAAATGCATGGGCTTTCTATAGTGCTGAAGACACTACTGCCACGATTTCTTATCCTGAGCTGTCGACTTTCCGAACTGCCGGCTTCACGAAGTGGTTCGCGGAGAGCTTTTTGGCATATCGGGGGCTTTCCAAGAAGGAGCTGTCTTCTGGAAAAGGCATTGGGAAGTCGGATGGCGTCCGGCGAGAGGAAGTTTGGGCCTTCCTTTCTGGAGAGAAGCACAAGATAGGCTTTCTCGGTGACCAGGGCGTCATTGGTTCTGAAGCTGTTCGGGAAGTACCTGATGAGGCTTTGGAGCAGCTAGAACAGGAGGAAGCTGAGCTCGACGCTTGGATGCAAGCGGCACAGAGGCGAGCTTCTGCGGAGTCTACTGGCAAGAGCAGACCATCCAGTGAGGAGTCAAGTGAGAAACCTGACTCTGATAGTGGGGCGGGTTCTTCTAGGAAGCGAACCCGTAGAGGTAGGAAGAGGAGGAGGAGTCAGCGTCACACGGGGCGGGACGAAGACTCTCCTAATGTGGAAGTCCCTCTCACTGTCAATGAGGAGGTGCCAGGGGAAGCTGACGAACCTCCGGAGAAGAGGATTCGGGAAGAAGAGACCATCGGTGAAGGTATGATTCCTCCTTTTCCTTTTCTACTTCTTTCATGGGGCTTTCCATGTTCTGATTTGTTTTCTCACCCTGCTGCTGCTTTTCTTTTAGCAGAGGATGAAGACTTGCCGATGCCTGAGGTTCCAACCGATGAGGCGGTGATGGAGCCGGTTATGGCATCTGAAGAAGAACCGAGGGACTCTGGAATGACTCCGGAATCTCCAATTGGTATAACTTCTTTCGCTTTCTCTTTTTTTTTTTGCCTGCGACTTGATTTGCTAACATTTTTTTCTTGTCAGCTGACTTGCCACAGGATTCCGATGACTTTGAACCATCAATGGACGCAAATGTCGATGATGCTTCTGATGAGTTCATGGAGGAAGAGAGTGTTCCGCCAGTCGTCGAAGAAGGTACTTTGTAGTGATGACCCTGATGATTTTTTTTTTGAACAGGATCATATTCATACCTTTTTGTGTTTCATTTGCAGGTTTTGAAGTGACAGAAGAGAGTCCATCGCTTTCTTCAGAACCAGAGCAAGGGATGCCAGAGGTCGATCCGGAGGTAGAGACCAGTTCTGACATGATTGAGGAGATGCCTCGTGTTGTGATTCCCTCTCCAGTGGCTCCAAGTGAAAAGAGTTCTTTTGTTACTCTTCCAATGGGACATGACATGAGCAGCCGATCAGCGGAGAAGGGTGAATCTTCATCCAGTTCGTCTCTTCAATTTGCGAAGAAGGTGCTGGCTCGGGTTTTGAGTTCTTGGGTCAAGACTCTCCTTTCTGGACACTTGGAGGCAGGATTTGGCATGATCCCACATGTACAGGAGATTCTGACCGACACCGAAGAGGTTGGTCTGGATGTCACAGGTGCCAGGGCGATCGTTGATAGGATCATTGCACTGGGTGACAAGTGGTTTGAGACCATGGGTTTCCCTGACGACCAATTCTTCAAGGAGATGTTCTTGGACCCTGCTGATAAGGCTAAGTCTGACCTGAATGAGGCTACACAAAGCAAGAAGCAGCTAGTTCGGGAGAAGAACAAGGAAGAGCTAGCCATCATCGGATTGAGGCATGACCTTAACGTCCTTGATAGGGAAGTTGAGGAGGCCAGGAAACGTCTTGAGCATTTGAAGGCACAAGTCGATGCGAAGTGGGCTGCTATAACAGAGGCTCGTGACAGGGAGAGTACTCTGATCCGCAGGGTTGCAGATGCCGGTCAAGTTCTGGAGAGGAGGACTCTAGAAAACGAACGATGGCAAACTGCTGGGGAAGAGCTTCCCGGTGTAAAAGAAGGGTTACGGCATTCGCCAGCATCTCATGGCAAGTTCCTGAAGAAGCGTGCTTTGGAAACTCTGACGGCTGAGGCCAAAAGTTTGCTTGAGGAGCTGAAGCTTTGGCTGGAGACCATTTTTGGCTGAGCTCCTGATTTTTTATAGCAGAAACCATTCTTCTTTTTTTTGGTACCACATGTATTTTTTGGTACTCTTTTTTTTTGTAGTGCTTGTGAACACTTTCTTTTTTTTTTGGTACCACATGTATTTTTTTTTTGGTACTTTTTTTGTAGTGCTTGTGAACACTTTCTATTTTTTTTTTTTGCTTTGGTACCACATGTATTTTTTGGTACCTTTTTTTTTTGTTGTTCCCTACGCTCACTCAAATCTTTTTGTGATGAAAGCAATTGCTAAATGGGATTTGATCAAAAGCTTTGTCATTTTGTGAAAATCTTTTGTCAAATGGTTGTTTTGGTAGGGGAAACGAATTTGGCATGAAAGCCGGATTTTTGTGGCATTTACAGCCAGTTTGGTGGCATTGATAGCCAATTGGTGGCATTTATAGCCGGTTTGGTGGCATTGATAGCCAATTTGTGGCATTTATAGCCGGTTTTGACATGAGAGTCAGGTTTTTTTTGTGTGGCATTTGTAGCCGAGTTTTTTGAAAACCAAGTTTTGTTTTATTGGCATGAAAGCCGGTTTTGGCGTTTATAGCCGGAAATTTTTGTTTTGGCATTTATAGCCGGATTTTGGCATTTATAGCCGAGTTTTGGTTTTCAAAATGTAGGTATCGACTAAATGTCGCCTCCCAGCTGAATGGTCTTGCAAGTATCGATGGAATGTCGCTTCCTTGCTCATTCGGTTTTGCGAGTATTGATGGAATGTCACTTCCTCGCGGGTTAGGTTTTGCAAGTATCGATGGAATGTCGCTTCCTCGCGAATTGGGGTGCAAATATCGACTAAGCGTCGCTTCCCTGCTTTTCCCAAGACTTTTGGTTTTGCGGGTACTGACTTGATGTCGTTTCTCCGCGATTTTTGAAATTTGAGGTTTTCTCGAACCATTTGTAATTTTGGGTTGTGGATAGCAACTGGTATGTTGCATCTCCACGATTTTTGAAATTGGGTTGTGGATATCAACTGGTTTGTTGCTTCTCCACGATTTTAGGTTTTCTCGAACCTTTGAAATTTGGGTTGTGGATATCAACTGGTTTTTTGCTTCTCCACGATTTTTGAAATTGGGTTGTGGATATCAACTGGTTTGTTGCTTCTCCACGGTTTTTGGATTTTGCAAGTATCGACGAAATGTCGCTTCCCTGTGATTTTGGGTGCAAGTATCGATAGAATGTCGCATCCTTGCTTTTTTTCAAAATTTTTTGTTTTGCGGGTACTGACTTTGATGTCGTTTCCCCACGATTTTTGAAAAACCATTTTTTTTTGTTTAAAGACACGAGGGTCGTAAATTTTGACCTAGAACCATTTGGCGGTAAAAGGTAAGGTGGACTAGGGTGGAAATCCCTGAATCCGGATTTTTGTTTCAAACCATGAATTTTGGTTCAAGGATCGAAAGTTTTGGTCAAGTCAGGGAGAGGCTCCTAAACTTGGATTTTTTTTGTTTTTGAACAATGAAACAATGAAAGTAAGCATTGTTTTTGAATCTCTAGAAATTTTGACATTTGATATGAAAATTCTAAAGAGAGTGGGTTTGACGAGCGAGTACCTGAGAACAGGTTTTGGCCATACAGGCATTGCTCTTACCCAGTTGGGTAAGTCTTCAAGGGTAGTACCGCTTCAAGAACTTGCCGTTGATAGGCAGCATACATCTGTCGCCTTCCATGTTTAGGAGGGCATATGCGCCGTTGGAGAAGACTTTGTCGATGACGTAGGGTCCCTCCCATTTTGGTTCAAACTTGCCTTTGGACTTGTGAGCGAAGACCATTGGTCTTTTTACCGCAAGAACCAAGTCACCCTTTTTGTAGGTGCGTTGCCTGACCTTTTTGTCAAAAGATCCAGCCATGCGTGCTTGGGAAAGTTCAATGCTTTGTCGAGCTTCGAGCCGTCTCTCGTCGAGATTGTCCAGCTCATGGAGTCGCAATTTGACATTGCTTTCTTGAGTCATGTCATTTTGTAGAGATACCCTCAGAGAAGGAATTTGTACCTCTAGGGGCACGACAGCTTCGCATCCATAGACCAAGGAGAATGGTGTGCTATGGGTTGGTCCTCGAACGGTGGTTCGATAGGCCCACAAAGCTTCAGACAGTTTGTCGCTCCAGTCTCTTTTGTGACTAGAGACCATTTTCTTGAGGATTTTGCAGAGTGTCTTGTTGAAGGCTTCTGCTAATCCGTTTGCTGCCGGATTGTATGGAGTCGAAGGACAGCTTTGAATTTTGTATTTGTCGCAAAACCTGTAGAATCGATGATCCCGGAATTGTGGTCCGTTATCATGGACGAATCTCTTGGGTATGCCGAAACGACAAATGATGTTGGTGCGCAGGAACTGATGAGGTCTTCATTTCGTTGAACGCAAATGCTTCTGACCACTTGGAGAAATAATCTGTAGCGGCGAAGATGAAGCGATGACCTTTGCTTGAAGGGGGAGAGATAGGACCTATGATGTCCATGCCCCATGCTTCAAAAGGCCATGAGATTGCTGTAGGATGCAGCCATTCCGGAGGCATGTGAATGTAATCTCCGTGAACTTGGCATAGCTGGCAGCGTTTGGCAAATTGCATTGCATCAGCAACCATGGTAGGCCAATAGTAACCTAACCTTTTTATCTGATCATAGAGCTTAGGACCTGCCTGATGGGCTCCACAAAGACCAGCATGAACTTCTTTAAGTGTTTCTTCGGCCACTTGTTGTGACAAGCAGCGTAGAAGTACTCCGTTGAAGGATTTCCTGTAGAGGATTTTTGAAGGAATATCCAAATGAAAGTTTGGGGCTCGCCTTTGTATGCTTACTCGTTCTTTTGGATCTTCAGGTAGGATTCCGAACATAGTGTAATCAATGAACGGATCCCTCCAGTCGCCGATTGAAGGTTGAAGGATAGAGATCCGACTTCCAACCACTCGGTGGCATTCAGCAACTGCTTGGTGTGTGTTAAGAGGAGGGAGGATCCTTCTCTCGCACACTGTAATTTGCATGTTTTCCCCTTCCTGGATCGCCATTGATGCGGCAAGTCCAGCCAGGGCATCTGCACGGATATTTTCACCTCTACGAATGTGGGTGATGTTGCAGATGTCAAACTTTTGCAGAAGCGATTGTGCCTTGTTGTAATAAGGCAGCAGATCGGGCTTCCTGACTTCATATTTCTGATTCATCTGGTTGACGATCAGTTGAGAGTCTCCAAAGACTTCCAGCATAGTGATACCGGATTCGATGGCGAGTTCCAATCCTAGGATCAGAGCTTGGTATTCAGCTGCATTGTTTGTGCATGGTTCCAGTAGCGAGAAAGCGTGTGGAATCATGCATTTGTCAGGGCTAACAAAGAGGATGCCAACTCCCGAGATCAGCTTTCTGTTTTCATTTGTCCTGGTTGCACCGTCAAAGTACATGTCCCAGGAGGCATTTGGTGAGGAAGTCTCCACGTTGTAGACAGGTTCGTCTGGGAGATCATCTCTGAGTGGTGAATCTTTAGGCAATGGATGCTCTGCGAGGAAATCTGCTAGAGCTTGGCATTTGATTGCTTTTTGTGGCACATACCTAATATCAAATTGTGACAAGAGGATGGACCATTTTGCTAGTCGGGCATTGAGAGAACCGGCCTTCGTGACAAGGACCTTCAAGAGGTTGATCCTCGAGACCAGGTAGACTGTGTTGGAAAGCAAGTAGTGACGTAGCTTTTGTACGGCGAACATCACTGCAAGGCATTCTTTTTCGACTGGAGAGTAGCGATGCTCTGCACCTACTAGCATGCGGCTGAGGTAGTATAGAGCAGCTTCTTTTCCCTCACCATTCTCTTGTGCAAGCAGAGCGCCTACAGAATGATCAAGAGCTCTTGTGTACAAGATGAATGGTTTTCCAGTGGCAGGAGCAGCTAACACTGGAGGTTTGGTCAGGTATGACTTGATATCTTGAAATGCGGCTTCACAGTCGGCATCCCAGACAAAGTCTACACCCTTTTTCATCAATCGAGAGAATGGACGGCATTTCCCCGAAAGATTGGAGATGAATCGTCTGATGTAGGCCAATCTCCCTTGGAGCCCTTTTAGTTCTCTCAAGGTTCTTGGAGAGGGCATTTCTAGAATAGCCTTGACTTTTATGGGGTCAAGTTCTATTCCAGCTTTCCGAACAAGGAATCCGAGAAACTTACCCGACGAGACGCCGAAGAAGCATTTTAGAGGATTCATCCGCAGTTTGTGTTTGCGGAGTCGGAGGAAGACTTCCCGAAGATCTTTGAGATGGTCTTCTTTTCTTCTGCTTTTGACGGCGAGGTCATCAACGTAACATTCGACCGTCTTGTGCTGCATATCTTGGAATATTTTCATCATAGCCCTCTGATATGTGGCACCAGCATTTTTCAGACCAAATGGCATGACAGTGTAGCAATACACGCCAAATGGAGTCCGAAATGAAGTGTGTTTTTCATCCTCGGGATGCATCTTTATCTGATTGTAACCAGAGAAGCCATCCATGAATGTCATTCGCTCGAATCCGCAGGTATTGTCAATCATCACCTCCGGTATGGGGAGCGGGAATTCATCTTTAGGGCAAGCGCCATTCAAGTCTCTATAGTCAATACAGACTCTGATCTGCCCAGTTTTCTTTGTCACGGGGACAATATTGGCCAACCACTCTGGATGTTGTTCCTCACGGATGAAGCCAACGCTTTTGAGTTTTTGAACTTCTTGTTCAATTTTATCCATCACATCTGGACGGAATCTTCTTTGGCCTTGTTTGACAGGCTTGATGTCTTCTTGAAGATTGAGTTTGTGGACTGCTACTTTGGGGTCTAAACCAGGCATTTCAGCGTAGGACCATGCAAAGCAATCAACGAACTCACGAAGAAAAGCGATATACTCGGGTAACTCATCATCCTTTATATTCTTGCTTATGAATACAGGACGTGGGTTATCTGGTGTTCCCAAGTCTATCTTTTCAACAGGATCTTCTGTCGGAAGGTTCGAAGGTGGTTCCTCCACAATATTTTCGGAGGCTTCCAACTCAACGAAACCTTCTGGAGTTTCAACTGCATTAACAGACCAAGGCTCTGTTCCTTTCCATGGATTTTCTTGATTGGTGATCTCCTCAAGGCTTGCTATGAGATAGTCCCAATCGCCTGTTGAGTCTGGTATTTCTTTTGGAGACGAGGGTTCTTCTGGGTCAGAATAGCACAAGTCTGTATTATCGGACGATTCCTCTTTATCATCAGAGAAATCGTACCAATTGGATGAGCTTCCTGGATCTTTGTCAGGTAACTCTTTAAAGAGATATCCAGGGAGATCGATGTCTTCATGGACTTGAGATGTTGAGGCTTGGTCGGTAAAACGACTTTTAAGCTTTTGTGTCAACTGTCTCAGAGGAGTATCAGGATCATATCCTAACCCATATGAAGACTTTTCTACATGACCGTAGAGTCTCCAATCTTCCAGCTGGCTTTTGGTCAAGGCGGGCTCCAATGGCGTGAGAATACCGCGTCTTCCTCCCAAACCGACTGGGTTTTGAGCGTCATAGCCCATTTTCTTCATAATTGCTTGTGCCACAGGACTATATAGAGATAGCTGAGGCATACCTTCATTTTGGAAAGGTTCCAGCATGGAGTTTGATGAAGAAGCGTCCGATCTATGGAAGAAGATCGGCCTTTGCTTTGGTGATGTTGCCGGAACAACAAAGGTAGCAGACGTAGGATCTTCTACATCAGCAGGTGTCTCCATCGGAGTGAGAGCAGGCTGAACTTGCTGAGTGTCAGTTTGGCTTGACGATGCATCGTCTTCTGGCTCTGAGTCCGAGTCTGTGTCTTGCATGATAGACACGAGAGAAACAACAAATTTGCCCCCAGACTTTTGTTTCGCCTTCTTCACTTTAGTCGTGATGACCAAAGGTTTTGAAGATTTGAGGGAGATGACGAAGGGAGATTGACTACTCTCTTCTAATTTGCCGGAGGAGTTGTTTTCTTCCGGTGATTTTTGAGGGGCCTTGCCTTTATCTTTCTGGAGATTTTCAGCAGGGGGTGCTATTTCCTCTTCTTCTTTTTCTCCTTCATACATCTGGGAGTCTGCGAAGTGGACTTCTTTACCTTTGAAGGGTTTTCTGTCCGCAAAGACACGATGTACCATGCCGTTGTCGCCGACGAACTTGATGCATTGATGTAGAGTTGAAGGGACAACACCGTTCTCGTGTATCCAAGGACGTCTGAGAAGGATGTTGTAGCATGAGGGGGTTTTTATTGCATACACAGTGACCTCAGAGATAAGATCACCGATTTGCAATTTGAACCTGATTTTGCCGATAGGCCTTTGAGTGCTCCCATCGTATCCAAAGATAGATACAGATGTGTGGCTTAGCTTGCTGGGTGGGATGCCCAACTCTTCAAGAGCCGAAGTGGAGATAAGGTTGAGTGCAGAACCTGGGTCGATCTGAACTCTATGTATCGGCATTTCTTTGATGTACCCTGTGAAGTACAGGGGTCGGTTGTGCCTTGCTTCGGTCTTCCTTAGTGAAGGCGATGGTTGCACTGGCTGCCTTTTGAACCGAGAGGCATTGGATGCATGATCCCTCGCTTTTCTCTTTTTCTCCTTTTAAGGAGGTTTCTGAGTTTTTGACCCAGTAGTCCATTTCAATTTGGAGGACTTGCGGGGCATGTTTGTCGACATCCTCATTCAGTTTTTGTAATTCTGAGATGAGATTATCACGAGTGCGTGGAGACATTCGCAATAAGTCTAGGATGTGAAGACGTGCAGGTATGTGTTTGAAGTGCTCAACCAAGTCATACTTGAAAGCCTCCTTGGGGCCTGCATGTTCATTGTTTTTGCCACTGGGGGCGCTTACAACATCTTTTCCCGAAGGATTTACATAAGTAAAGGAAGATTGGTTGTAATTCTTGTGGTAGTCCCGGCCCGAACGGGTGCCTCTACCAACTTCGAGAGCTTCTTGAGAAGGGTCTTCGCTTGGAAGATTGTCCTCAGGATCAAGAGGCTGTCGTTTTTCATCTACTGGGGATGTATCTGCAGCAGAATTGCCATCCTCAGTGATTGTGTTGCACGGAGCATTTTCCGGGAGCAAGTCCTGAACAGCATCCAGCAGCTTTTCTTCTTCGTTGACCCATCCATCACCCCAAGTTGGGTTTTCTTCATGATGATGAGTCGGGAAGAATGTGTATCCTGAAGTCACAGTCTCAGGAGAAGAAACCTGAGAGGGTGCCATCTCTGTGAAAGTCACGTGAGACGAGGTAGCTCCAGAGGATACATTGCTAGGCGTCGTCGGAGTGTAGGTAATCTCATCAGACGACGCTTCAGAAGAGCTATAGTCCTGATATATTACATTACAGGAAGCTCTGATAGGAGATGTTGCCTGCTCGGAGTCAGACTCATCCTCGGATGTAAGAGGATCGTCAATCCAGCAATGTTCTCCATTTTCAGGAGTTGAGGGAGGAGGTACCTGATGGGCTTCGTTGACGCGGTCTTGCTCTTGTTCTAGAGCGAGACGCTGCAAGATCCTTGCATATTCTTCAAGATCAGGCATGGGAGCCAGATCCTCTTCTTCGTCTTCTCCGTGTGGCTCAACATAGTTGATTTCCACTGGAGCAATGACAGGTGCTGGGTTAACAGCATCTTCTTGTGCAGCCTCTTGGTCTTCTTCATCATCAGACCAGGATCCTTGTGGTTGCAAGGGGTTATACCAGATTACTGGCATAAGGTGAGTTTCAGGAACCCATTCTTCATCGGAGAGATATTCTCCTGTTTCAAGAGATTCCTCCCACTCATCGTGTAGTTGGGCTCGAATCCATCGTCGGTGTCGCTGGACTCGTATCCATTAATGGAGAATCCAACTACCGAGTTGCAAGAGTATGATACCCCCTGCATGGCTTCTTTTTTGAATTGAGGTGGCATGAAATCACTGAGAGTGAAGTTTCTTACCGCCTTTGAAGTCTCTGGAAGGGACGTTTTTGTTGCCCCGAGTGAAGTGGTAGAGGAGGCCTCTGCCTTTTCATGAACTTCTTGTTTTGGCTGGGTCTTCTCTTACCGTTTGAGCCTGAGGAGATGTTTCCTAGCCTGCCTTCGCTGTTGAGCTGTCGGCTTTGTTTTTACGATCTCCCAGTTTTCATCTTCCAAGAGATCGGGATGTACCCATATGGGTTGTCCGTCTGGTGTCGGGTAAGGAACCAACACTTCGGACGTTTGAATTCTTTTTATCACCTTGAAGGAAGTAGTGATCTTCTTCTTCGGTGATTTTGGTGTTTGTCCACATGACACCATGTTGACGGAGGCAGGGCCATAATTTTTGTCAAAGGTGATGACTCCGTTTTTCCACATCTCGTTTATCTTCTCTCTCACAACAAAGCATTGATTGAGAGGATGCGAGACCATCTGGTGGTATGGACAGTACCGAGGATCATTGGTTTTGCCAACGTCTCCAGGTCTTTTGGGCTCTGGCAAAATGAGTTTGCCATTTGCTAGGAGAGCCTCAAAGATTTCTTCGACGTCTTCATCGAACGGATATTTCTTTTCTACTCGCTCTTTGAAGGCATCAGAGAGTTCAGGTCTCTTACCTGCAGCTCTATTTTCAGCTTTCTTTGGTTGCTGAGGAGCTGACTTGGTTTGCACATTAAGGACCTCTTTCTTTTTTGGTTTAGAGGTTGCAATGGCGGTTGGCTCTTTTCTTGATGACTTCTGACTGTTGAGGTCTTTGATCACCATTTCAGCTTCCATGGAAGCTTCGAGGAGTTCCCCCAGGTTCTTTGATTTATTGCCGATGATCATGGAGCGGATTTTAGCTCTCATGTTGTTTCGGCAGATGTCGACTAGCGACGCTTGTGGCAATACATCTGAACATTTGTACGCCATTGCTTTCCACTTGTGAATGAAGTCATAAGTTGACTCATTCTCTCCCTGTTTTAGGCTGCAGAGCTGAGCCATAGTAACAGGATGATCCTCACCTTGGAAGTGGGTCAGGAAGCGTGTCTCCAGCATAGCCCAGTTCTGAATGGAGTTCTCCGGCAGAGTGGAGTACCAATCGAAGGCCGCACCTTTTAGGGTACTTGCAAAGAGGCGAATCTTGAGTGCATCTTGATCCGCGATAGCTCCCGTCAAGATCTTGAAGTGGATGACGTGCTGTCTGGCCGATCCTTTCCCCGTATATGTTTGGAGAGTAGGATGCTTGAATTTTGTGGGGAACGGGACCGAGTCCATCCATAAAGGATATGGTGGCTTGATCCCATGCTCTTTGAGTATATCCTCTTCTTTAGCTTTGGCGAGGATACTGTCTACGTCCTTTTTGGTGAGGGCGCGTGACTCATTTTCTTCTCCATTTCCCTCGTTATTGCTATGATTTGGAGGAGGCTCATTGTTCACCTGATTTTGGACGACAAGGAGAAGGTTTTCCATCAGAGTTTCAATCCTCTGCTGGCCTTGTTCCAACTGCTGGATGCGTGTGAGCGCATCATCTCGAGGTGGATTCTGAGGTGGCGGCTCAGAACTTGTAGCCAAGACGTTCATCCCTCGGGATTCGAACGAAGAAATCGTCCTGGTGACCGAGCTGGGGCTCATTCTTTTTGATGAAGAGCTTGATGAAGGATTACTCTCCCGTCCTTGGCTGGAAGGGGCAGGAGATTCTTCGGGATGTCTTTGTGTCCTGGTGACGCTACGGGTCACCGGACGTCGGACATGGATTTTTGATGCTGACCTTTGGCGTCTTCTGGTTTTTCCAACCATATGGACGGCAGCAACTTGGTCGGGTCTTTCTTTTTCGACCCATTTGTGGGAGACTTGAAGTGTAGGAGGCTGGGTCCGTTGCTTCTCTAGTCTCTTTTGTCGATATGAAGCGCGGCGGCGTGCTCGACGAGCGATTTGAGCTTCAGTCAGCTCTGGCTGGGCTCTGACGATGAAGGATGTGCTCCCTCGGGCGCAGCAGCCGAGCCTGTCTTCTTTGTAGCTAGGCAAGGACAGGATCCGAACCCGGTCCTTTGCCTGTTGCAGCGAAGCTTTAAACCTTTCGAGTTCGGCCCCTGTAGAGATGAAGGGTCGAACTGAAGGAGTGTAGGCCTTGGCAGGTGCTTGTAGAGGCCTGGTGATGCATGATCTGATTTTGGGCCTGTAGGAACAAGCCGGCTCATGCTGGGTTGACTTGGGAGTCAGGTTGGAGATGGGTCTCTCCTCTTTCATGTAGGCAAGAGGGTAGAACTGGTTCTCCTTGAGTGGGGCCAGGTATGCTGGCTTGGTGGAGGTTTGAGACCTCCTTTGTTTTGGGGAAGGTCTTGGAGACCAAGTCTTGGGATAGACCTGGTTGTTTGTGGGTCGAGGCTTCGCGGGGGTGCCGCGGGCTTCGGGCTTTTGGGCGCTCGCCTTTGGTGTCACGGGAGTGACACGTTGAGAGACGATTTTCTGCCTTTTGGCAGGCGCAGTTTGTTCTTCGGGAAGTGGGAATGGTCCCAGCGTCCCAAAGAAGATAGTCCGGGGAGTCGAGGTCGACCCGGAGTTCAGAGAGTTGCCGAGGGAGTAGACGCTTCGGCAGCTGACAGGACGCTTATGAGTGCGCGCGCTTTGCTTCTGTTGAAGCATGAGTTGGTGCTTGTTCTCATCGAAGATAATGGTTAAGGCTGCCATTGTTAGTTTCGAAAAAGTTCTGAAACAAGACCACATCCATTAGTAATCACAAGAATATAATGATCATAAATGGGAATTTCTATGGTTGTCTTTTCAAATCGCTCAAGGGATATGACCCAAGCGACATGAAGAAGGAAAAAGCCATAGATGGTACAATTGTTCTGACAGCAAGTATGGTGAGCCCAGAATGAGCGTTCGATATGTGACTGCTAGAAGCAATTGTAAACCTAAATTCGACTTATCGAGAAGCAGGGCTTGCTCGAGATAAGAAGAATATAAGGTAGGAGTTACAAATGTGCCGGTCACAGATACAGTAGACCCTGAAAGGGCGTACCAGTATTGCTAGGCACAAATGTTGGAGATCGCATCCATGAGATGGGATTCTTTGTTTTGAAATGTCAGAAATGGATTCGTCAAAGAGAGCAGGTGGCATTCCGATTCAAATACGGGCTCAACGATTTCCGCGAGCGCCAGTACTCAGAAGGGAAGAGACCACAATTTCTCGAATCTGAATCCAAAAGTGACGAGTTTTTGGAGATTTTTTTTTTGAAATGATTTTATTTTATTTTATTTTTTATTTTTTTAAAATATTTTTTTATTTATTTTTATTTATTTTATTTTATTTTTTGAAATTTTTTGTTTTTTTGTTTTTTTTTTTTTAAGATTTTTTTTGAAAATCTTTTTTTTTTATTTTTTTTTATTTTGATTTTAATTTTTTAAGATTTAAAGACGAGAGAGTACACATAGGCCTCCTAACCCGGTCTTATGAAACCTTAATTGATAGAATTGCCCCCAGGTAAGGGTAGGATTACTTAATGAACCCGTTTGGAGGACCCTTGCCTAGAACAGTCAAGCTGTCTCCACACTCTGGACAAGGCTTTTCTTGAATCAATCGTGATCAAAGAACGCAATTGGTTTAACCTTAGTGGTCTATGTCCTTCTTTATAAAAAATCCCAAATAGACTCATCAAAGAGAAACGATGGCCCAAAACCTTAGTCGAACGGGCTCAACATTTCTGCAAGCACCAAAGAACGATAGGATAGGATCAAAGTTTCTCAATTTTGAATCCAAACTACGAAAACTGATTTTTTTTATTTTTATTTTTTTTAATATTTTTTTTTTGAAATCTCTAATGAACTCATCGAAGAGAAACGATGGTCCAAAACCTTAGTCGAACGGGCTCAACATTTCTGCAAGCACCAAAGAACGATAGGATAGGATCAAAGTTTCTCAATTTTGAATCCAAACTAAGAAAACTGATTTTTTTTTTTGAAATCTCTAATGAACTCATCGAAGAAAAACGATGGTCCAAAACCTCAGTCAAACGGGCTCAACATTTCTGCAAGCACCAAAGAACGATAGGATAGGATCAAAGTTTCTCAATTTTGAATTCAAACTAAGAAAACTGATTTTTTTTTTTTGAAAAGAGAAAGAATGGAAACAAACTCAAAGAAATAGAAATTTCCAAAAAATCCCATCTCATGTTTTTTTAGGATGCAAAATCCAACATAGGCTACCAGCTAGAAAGTAGCCAAGGAATCCGGAAAAGAAGTATAAGCATAGAGCAAAAAGTATGATATGCAAATATTTCATTTCCAAGCACAGTGTTCTCAAATGAACGAGTCCCACCGGGTGTGCCAGCTTGATGGAACGCGCTCCGAGGCGCCGTGGGGCGGCTACCGGGGTCGGCGGAAAGTGGGAGCCCGTCGGGTCCGGCCCTTTCGCGCCCTGGCGGGCCTGAAGCGTGCATCAACATTTCTTTGTGTGGGTGTGCCAGATTTTCTATTTTACTTGGAATTGCAAGTGGTAATCCGGAGATCAACCTTCGCAAGTAAAAAGGAAATCAACTTCTTTCAAGTTTTCCATTGCACAAATATTTAAGAAAAGAGACATTTTCTTGGTTTGCCGTGAAAGGCGATTTTGTTTGGCATTTATAGCCGATTTTGTGGCGTTTATAGCCGATTTACAATTCTCATCAATAATGAAAGACAAGAGTTGTGATTTTTGTCTCTTTAGAAAAATACAAACTACAATGAAAAGCAAGAAAAGGAAGATCTAACTTTTCAGGAGATTGTGGGGGACTCGTTCAGATTGACGGTCCCAAGTCATGTATGGGCTTCGCCATCATCCATGCAGATGAGAACAGAGGATGCTCTTGATTCGCTTGGCTTGGCTATAACCTCAGATTTTTAGAGGACAAAGACCAAGAGAAGGTCCTATGTCCAATAAAAAGCTAAGTAGACGGGCTGAAAAGCCATGTCTAAGCCATTGGAGGCAGCAGGAGAAGGCAAGGACCTTGGGGGGGGTGCCCCCCAAGGGACTTTTGTCACCTTGTAGTGGTGGCCGGTGCAGAACTTCAGCAGAGTTTTTCTCTCTTTTTTTCTTTCTCTGGATACGAGCTCTGGATTCTTTCCGATCGATCGATCTCGATTTTCTAATTTCGATTTTCTCCTCCCGATTTTCTGATTTCTTTTTCAATGGAATGCTCTCCTATTTATAGGCTTTTGGTAGCCATTTAGGAGGGTTTATGAGCTTTAATGGCTTTAATGGGAGGAGTTACAAGATTTATTTCTTGATTTTGTAACTCCTTTTTCCTTGAATCTGATTGGCCGATGGAGATTAAGGGCTTTTAATCACCTTAATTACCATAATGGGAGGAGTTTCATGGTTTAAATGCCATGAATCAATTGACTTGTAACTCCCAAATGCTTGCTTCTGATTGGGCCGTCCAAAGAAATGAATTAATGACTGCAATAAAGCTAGTCAATTAACCACATTAATTGGTCGCCGAGCAGTCGAAGAGTCGCGGGCCGTGCCGTGTCTTCTGGAATTCTTCTGGTGATGATCATCGATGGATCTTCATGCTGATCGACATCGGATGAACATGTAACTTGAGACATTGATAGCTAAGAGCGGGCCGGTGACATCTGTCTTGTCGATTTCTCGATCGGTCGGACAGAAAGAGCACTTTTTTTGGTCGACCGGTTGGCGATCTTGGAGCGATCAATGATGATTTTGTGCTTTTGGAGGTTGACCCGTGATTTTGACGGATGTCGGAGGATATGAGTCAATTTCAAGCACTAAAAATCATATTTTCAGGAAACCACAGGGGCCAAAGTGCGCGAAACGCGAAAAAAGACGGAAAAAACGGGTCACCGGCGGAAAATCCGGTGACCCGGACTTCCATGGTCGCCGGCGACCATGGGCCATGGTCGCAGGGGCCTGCGATCCTGGGGGAATTTTCCCTTCGGAGCCCGTTTTGCGGTCGTTTTGAGGTCTTTTTCGTCGCCGTTTTCTTCTGTATTTTTCCTGACATTTCTTCTCATTTATTGGCTTGATTTCCCTGTAGAAAACCTGATGAGAATCCTTGCATTTTTAGAGTGCAAAGTTTCTAATTTTCCGGGAAAGCCGAAGACTTTGTCGCGTAGAGCTGCTGATTTTCCGCCAGAAGCTGAAACTTGGTCAAACGATGTCGGAATGACCTGAAATTTGAGGTGAAGCCTCCTGAGCAATAAATAAGACCAACCATAGGCTTTTGTTTGAGTTTTGAAGCCGTTTGGGGTCCCGTCGATGCTTCACTTGATTTTGCTGCGGGGAAAATGCCGAGCTTTGATATGTGGCCAAACGATGTCCGATTGACCTGAAATTTGACGGGGAGCCTATTGGAGTCATTTTGAGACGTTCCATGGGCTCCGTTTTGGATGTCATGGTCCCGGGTTGCTCCGCCGCCGGTAGGCTTGATTTTCTCTCGGAGCATCGAAACCTGGTCAAACGTTGTCAGAATGACCTGAAATTTGACGTGCAGCCTTTTGGAAGCATGTTGAAGCCACTCATGCACTTGGTTTGATGAGCGAAGGCTTCGGTGGTTCCCGCCGCCGGGAGGCTTGATTTTGCTGCTCGAGCATTGATGGAGGGTCAAACGTTGTCGGTTTGACTTGAAATTTGGCATGGAGCCCTTTTGAGACATGCTGGAGTCATCTGTAGGCTTTGATCGAAGTTTTGACGTCTCCGATGATGTCGCCGCCGGGAGCTCCCGTTTAGCTGTCGGAGAAGTGAAGTTAGGCCAAATGTTGTCGAAATGGCCCGAAACTTCATGTGTACTCTTCTCTTGGCTATCTTGAAGGATCTTGCAGTTTTTGTTTGATTCTGACAAGATTTGATTTTTTGGAGAAGTTGCATTGCCTATTTATGGCAGGTTGCGACTTCATGCAGCTTTCTTGATGTTGAAGAGGCAAAGTGACATTTTTGGTGTCAACAAATGCCCCCTCGAGGTACAGCGACGAGTTGCTTGACTTTTGTAGTCGATGTGCCTCGAAGAGATTTTTGAAGGAGAGCTTGTGTCTTGACCAAGAGTCTTTGAGCAATCTTTCCTTTGGTATAGTAGCCTTTGAGCTTCCAGGGGAATTTTATGGTAGTGAAAGGAATCACACACCATCTCGAGGCAAAGTTTTGAAGATGACATCAGGGATGTGGATTTGGGTTTCTGTTTTTGATCTTGTGACCTAACCAGCTATATATGGCAGGTTAGGGGATCGGGTTTTGGTTTTGACCTTGTGACCCAACAAGCTGTATGTGGCAAGTTGGGGGATCATGATTTGGTTTTTGGTTTTGGTCTTGTGACCTAACAAGCTGTATGTGGCAAGTTAGGGGACCAGGATTTGGTTTTTGGTCACTCTTTGGGACTGTGTGGGTCCATTGGAGTGGTTTGGATTTTTGTGGAATGTCAATTTCAAGATTTTGGCTCAATTTGGTATATGAGGCTGGATGGTTTGATTTTTGGAAGCTCATGGGGCTTGGGATTTTTTTTTGTATGGTTCAATTAACTCAAAAGAGGCATGGAACCATTTTTGTATGCTCTTGGTAAGAGGGATTTTTTCCTGACTAAAAGCCCATTTTTTTTTTTTTTTTATAATGCCTAGGTGGTCAAACCTGGCTCATATGGGCTAGCCCATGGGACCTTAAGCTTTTTAGGATGGCTTAGATCTCATGTGGGGTCATTTTTGTAAAGAATATCTAAAGATATCTCATTTGGATAGAGAATATCTAAAAATATCTTTATGAGAGAGAATCTCTCATATTCCCTTAATTTGGGAGAGAATATCTCAAGGTATCTTTCTTTTTGGGAAAGAATCTCCAATCTCCTATTTTGTTGGAGAGAATCTTTCATTGATTGATTTTGGGAGAAAATCTCTCAAAGACATCTTTCTTTTTGGGAAAGAATCTTTCTAATCCCCTCTCTTTTGGTAAGGTTACTAATTAGTAGCACTTACCTTTCTTTTTTGTTTCCTTCTTTGATTTGCTCTCTTCTATAAAAGCAAGGAGGGTAGGATCTCTTGCTCTTATTGCTTTCTTTTGCAACAATCTCAAGAGAGCTCTAAGACCAAGAGTTTTTCTTCTTCAAGGATCTTCAAGCTTTTTCCTTCTTCTTCTCCATCAATGGCTTCAAGTAAGTTTTCTCTCTTTTTCTTTCAAGAAAACTCCATGTAGAGAATAGGATGGAAAAAAAGTGTCTTCTCTTTTTTTTTTTCTTTCTATTCTTCTTCTTTTTTTTTTCTTTTCTTTTCCACGTGATTTCTGTTTTTTTTTTCACGTGTGTCTCTTTTCTCTTTTATTATTATTATTATTTTTTTTTGTGGGCCGTACGGACAGATCCGTACGGATCTGGTCCGTACGGCCACGTGGCCTGTGGGCCACGGCCTGATGGGCCTGATATTTTTTTTTTTTTTTTGCTGTTTTCTTTCTTCTTTTTTTTTGAGAAAGTTTCTTCCTTTTTTTTTTTTTGTTCTTTTCTTTCTCCCCCTTTTTTTTGAGAAAGTTTTTTTTTTTTCTTTTCTTTTTTTTCTTTTTTTTTTTTTTTTTTTGAGAAAGTTTTTTTTTCTGCTCATCATGATAATGCGTTTTTTATGCAAATCTAGATGTTCATGCATGTACTTTTTGTAGATTGAGCATGATAGCATACCTGAAAATCTTTGCAAATTTGGGAATTTGGAGCTCGCAGCGATGTTGAGCCCTTCTTGATTTTGCGGAGATTTTGAGGTTTCGAAAGTTTGGAGTTTCGGAGCCCGCAGCAATGTTGAGCCCATCTTCAAACTTTCTATTTCCGTCGGGGTATTTCCTTTTTCTTTGGAATTGCCCCGGAGTCATGCCAAAATTTCGCCAGATTTTTGGTGGGACAAAGTGACCCTTTTTTTTTTTTTTTTTTTTAGCGAAATCCTGTCATTTTGATGACGATCTTTTTCTTTTCCAACCTTTGCAGGTGGTTCCTCCAGAGCGAACAAGGGTAAAGAGCCTGCTACAAGCGTACCTCGTCGATCTGCTAGATCTTCCAATGTGGCCGTTCAGCAAGCCTGGGAGAAGGTCCAGTTTGTTGAGAAGAACTTGGAAGAGTGCAATTCCCTCAATCGCGATGAGATGAGACAGCGATTGATCGCTCTCAAGGATGAGTAGTTCTATAAGATCATGGTAAGCAACCGTCCTTGGGTTATGGACGATCTGAGGGTTTTACCCAAGCCTACCTTCTTCTTTGGAGATGCAGTCCCTGACGACTTGACATACCAAAGGAGATGTTTTCAGTTCTCTTACACAACAAATGGTGAGGAGAGAACTATTTCTACCCGGTCGTCTTTTGATCGGACCATCTCGATCCTGAGCCTTTCTCCCACGTGCCCTAAGAGGGAAGATCCTCCGAGCTGGGTGAAGAGGACCAGTGTGATCAAGACCGGGGTTTTTGTTGGTGGACCCTCCGGATATGCGGAGAAGCCACCTGTCCGTATGGACATGTTGATGCCAGCCAGCGGCTACCAGGGCTCTGATTATCCGTCGGTCGATTTGAGACCGGTGGGCCTTGGCGTTTTCAGCGGTGACGGCAGTACTTGGGTGAAGCCTTTTCGACTTCGTGGCCGTTTCAATGTTGACTCCGATTGGAAGTCATGGACTGACCACACCTTGCTGATTGGGGGCGCCGTTTTGAAGGAAGCCGGGATTTTTGACGCGGTCCGCGCTTTTAGGGAGACCGTGACTTTTTCCGATGATGCCTTCATGGCTATGTTGGAGTCTTTCCTCCCTCAGACCAATACCTTCGTTGTCACGAATGGTGAGATTGGTTTTTCTCTGAAGGAGTTGAGTGCTATTACTGGATTGCCCATCCTTGGCAAACTCTACGAGGAGTTCATGTTGATTGACAGCGTCCTTGAGGAGCAGTCAGAGGAGTTCAGGCTCCTATACTTTCAGCTCGTCGCCTTCTATGATTTTTTGAAGGAGGGCTCGAAAGTGAGATCCAGCAGTTGGAAGAGTTATGGCTCTTCATTCTTCAACTTCTTTGACAGCAAAGAGTCTTCTGATAGCATGACCCGGGAAGATAGGAAGAAGACTTCGGTCATGCAGGAAGAGTTGAAGGGTTTCTTCGCGAGCACAGATGCCATTTGTTCTGACATTGCATTGCGGAGAGATCTTGCTTTTTACCTCACTTTTTGGCTAGGTGAGGCTATTTTTGCTGGTGGAGATGGGATGCACATCAGGCCGCATTGTATTTTTCCGGCTTGTCAGATGGCGTTTGGAGAGCGGCTTGCTTTGGTGCCCGCTCTTTACTCCTACCTGTGTACCGAACTGCAGGCTGCTGCTTTCTTGGTTCGGCTTGGGCTCCCTATGAATAGGGTATTTTCAGCCCATATCTTTTATTCGTGGTTTGTATACCACTGTCCTGGCTTCCACCAGCTGGGTGCTGCACAGGATGATGATCCTCTGATGATTCGATTGGCTAAGGGAAAAGCCGTATCTGAATCACTTTTGTTTGCCCGCATGAGGATCCGACGGTTCAGGGACGTCGAGATGGGGCAGTCTTTAGTTAAGCTTTCTCCGGAGTTGCGGAAGAAGGCTTTTGATTTTGGTGCCTCCCGAGACTCTACCAGAGCAGGGTCGGGAAGGCATTACTCTTTGACCAATGCAGAGAAGGAGTGGCTTTTCAGCATACGAGTCGGCACGATGGTGTACCGTAGACATCTTTTCGTCGACATCCAGCCGTATGTACCTTCTCGCTTTGCGCTTCAGTTGGGCTTCTCTCAAGGCGTTGTTGGGGCGCCTTCGAGTATGGTGAAGCGTTTTGGGGGTTTGCAGGATGGCAGAAATGCATGGGCTTTCTATAGTGCTGAAGACACTACTGCCACGATTTCTTATCCTGAGCTGTCGACTTTCCGAACTGCCGGCTTCACGAAGTGGTTCGCGGAGAGCTTTTTGGCATATCGGGGGCTTTCCAAGAAGGAGCTGTCTTCTGGAAAAGGCATTGGGAAGTCGGATGGCGTCCGGCGAGAGGAAGTTTGGGCCTTCCTTTCTGGAGAGAAGCACAAGATAGGCTTTCTCGGTGACCAGGGCGTCATTGGTTCTGAAGCTGTTCGGGAAGTACCTGATGAGGCTTTGGAGCAGCTAGAACAGGAGGAAGCTGAGCTCGACGCTTGGATGCAAGCGGCACAGAGGCGAGCTTCTGCGGAGTCTACTGGCAAGAGCAGACCATCCAGTGAGGAGTCAAGTGAGAAACCTGACTCTGATAGTGGGGCGGGTTCTTCTAGGAAGCGAACCCGTAGAGGTAGGAAGAGGAGGAGGAGTCAGCGTCACACGGGGCGGGACGAAGACTCTCCTAATGTGGAAGTCCCTCTCACTGTCAATGAGGAGGTGCCAGGGGAAGCTGACGAACCTCCGGAGAAGAGGATTCGGGAAGAAGAGACCATCGGTGAAGGTATGATTCCTCCTTTTCCTTTTCTACTTCTTTCATGGGGCTTTCCATGTTCTGATTTGTTTTCTCACCCTGCTGCTGCTTTTCTTTTAGCAGAGGATGAAGACTTGCCGATGCCTGAGGTTCCAACCGATGAGGCGGTGATGGAGCCGGTTATGGCATCTGAAGAAGAACCGAGGGACTCTGGAATGACTCCGGAATCTCCAATTGGTATAACTTGTTTCACTTTCTCTTTTTTTTTTTGCCTGCGACTTGATTTGCTAACATTTTTTTCTTGTCAGCTGACTTGCCACAGGATTCCGATGACTTTGAACCATCAATGGACGCAAATGTCGATGATGCTTCTGATGAGTTCATGGAGGAAGAGAGTGTTCCGCCAGTCGTCGAAGAAGGTACTTTGTAGTGATGACCCTGATGATTTTTTTTTTTGAACAGGATCATATTCATACCTTTTTGTGTTTCATTTGCAGGTTTTGAAGTGACAGAAGAGAGTCCATCGCTTTCTTCAGAACCAGAGCAAGGGATGCCAGAGGTCGATCCGGAGGTAGAGACCAGTTCTGACATGATTGAGGAGATGCCTCGTGTTGAGATTCCCTCTCCAGTGGCTCCAAGTGAAAAGAGTTCTTTTGTTACTCTTCCAATGGGACATGACATGAGCAGCCGATCAGCGGAGAAGGGTGAATCTTCATCCAGTTCGTCTCTTCAATTTGCGAAGAAGGTGCTGGCTCGGGTTTTGAGTTCTTGGGTCAAGACTCTCCTTTCTGGACACTTGGAGGCAGGATTTGGCATGATCCCACATGTACAGGAGATTCTGACCGACACCGAAGAGGTTGGTCTGGATGTCACAGGTGCCAGGGCGATCGTTGATAGGATCATTGCACTGGGTGACAAGTGGTTTGAGACCATGGGTTTCCCTGACGACCAATTCTTCAAGGAGATGTTCTTGGACCCTGCTGATAAGGCTAAGTCTGACCTGAATGAGGCTACACAAAGCAAGAAGCAGCTAGTTCGGGAGAAGAACAAGGAAGAGCTAGCCATCATCGGATTGAGGCATGACCTTAACGTCCTTGATAGGGAAGTTGAGGAGGCCAGGAAACGTCTTGAGCATTTGAAGGCACAAGTCGATGCGAAGTGGGCTGCTATAACAGAGGCTCGTGACAGGGAGAGTACTCTGATCCGCAGGGTTGCAGATGCCGGTCAAGTTCTCGAGAGGAGGACTCTAGAAAACGAACGATGGCAAACTGCTGGGGAAGAGCTTCCCGGTGTAAAAGAAGGGTTACGGCATTCGCCAGCATCTCATGGCAAGTTCCTGAAGAAGCGTGCCTTGGAAACTCTGACGGCTGAGGCCAAAAGTTTGCTTGAGGAGCTGAAGCTTTGGCTGGAGACCATTTTTGGCTGAGCTCCTGATTTTTTATAGCAGAAACCATTCTTCTTTTTTTTGGTACCACATGTATTTTTTGGTACTCTTTTTTTTCATAGTGCTTGTGAACACTTTCTTTTTTTTTGGTACCACATGTATTTTTTTTTTTTGGTACTTTTTTTGTAGTGCTTGTGAACACTTTCTATTTTTTTTTTTTGCTTTGGTACCACATGTATTTTTTGGTACCTTTTTTTTTTTGTTGTTCCCTACGCTCACTCAAATCTTTTTGTGATGAAAGCAATTGCTAAATGGGATTTGATCAAAAGCTTTGTCATTTTGTGAAAATCTTTTGTCAAATGGTTGTTTTGGTAGGGGAAACGAATTTGGCATGAAAGCCGGATTTTTGTGGCATTTACAGCCAGTTTGGTGGCATTGATAGCCAATTGGTGGCATTTATAGCCGGTTTGATGGCATTGATAGCCAATTTGTGGCATTTATAGCCGGTTTTGACATGAGAGTCAGGTTTTTTTTGTGTGGCATTTGTAGCCAGTTTTTTGAAAACCAAGTTTTGTTTTATTGGCATGAAAGCCGGTTTTGGCGTTTATAGCCGGAAATTTTTGTTTTGGCATTTATAGCCGGATTTTGGCATTTATAGCCGAGTTTTGGTTTTCAAAATGCAGGTATCGACTAAATGTCGCCTCCCCGCTGAATGGTCTTGCAAGTATCGATGGAATGTCGCTTCCTTGCTCATTCGGTTTTGCGAGTATTGATGGAATGTCACTTCCTCGCGGGTTAGGTTTTGCAAGTATCGATGGAATGTCGCTTCCTCGCGAATTGGGGTGCAAATATCGACTAAGCGTCGCTTCCCTGCTTTTCCCAAGAGTTTTGGTTTTGCGGGTACTGACTTGATGTCGTTTCTCCGCGATTTTTGAAATTTGAGGTTTTCTCGAACCATTTGTAATTTTGGATTGTGGATAGCAACTGGTATGTTGCATCTCCACGATTTTTGAAATTGGGTTGTGGATATCAACTGGTTTGTTGCTTCTCCACGATTTTAGGTTTTCTCGAACCTTTGAAATTTGGGTTGTGGATATCAACTGGTTTGTTGCTTCTCCACGGTTTTTGGATTTTGCAAGTATCGACGAAATGTCGCTTCCCTGCGATTTTGGGTGCAAGTATCGATGGAATGTCGCATCCTTGCTTTTTTTCAAAATTTTTTGTTTTGCGGGTACTGACTTTGATGTCGTTTCCCCACGATTTTTGAAAAACCATTTTTTTTTGTTTAAAGACACGAGGGTCGTAAATTTTGACCTAGAACCATTTGGCGGTAAAAGGTAAGGTGGACTAGGGTGGAAATCCCTGAATCCGGATTTTTGTTTCAAACCATGAATTTTGGTTCAAGGATCGAAAGTTTTGGTCAAGTCAGGGAGAGGCTCCTAAACTTGGATTTTTTTTGTTTTTGAACAATGAAACAATGAAAGTAAGCATTGTTTTTGAATCTCTAGAAATTTTGACATTTGATATGAAAATTCTAAAGAGAGTGGGTTTGACGAGCGAGTACCTGAGAACAGGTTTTGGCCATACAGGCATTGCTCTTACCCAGTTGGGTAAGTCTTCAAGGGTAGTACCGCTTCAAGAACTTGCCGTTGATAGGCAGCATACATCTGTCGCCTTCCATGTTTAGGACGGCATATGCGCCGTTGGAGAAGACTTTGTCGATGACGTAGGGTCCCTCCCATTTTGGTTCAAACTTGCCTTTGGACTTGTGAGCGAAGACCATTGGTCTTTTTACCGCAAGAACCAAGTCACCCTTTTTGTAGGCGCGTTGCCTGACCTTTTTGTCAAAAGATCCTGCCATGCGTGCTTGGGAAAGTTCAATGCTTTGTCGAGCTTCGAGACGTCTCTCGTCGAGATTGTCCAGCTCATGGAGTCGCAATTTGACATTGCTTTCTTGAGTCATGTCATTTTGTAGAGATACCCTCAGAGAAGGAATTTGTACCTCTAGGGGCACGACAGCTTCGCATCCATAGACCAAGGAGAATGGTGTGCTATGGGTTGGTCCTCGAACGGTGGTTCGATAGGCCCACAAAGCTTCAGACAGTTTGTCGCTCCAGTCTCTTTTGTGACTAGAGACCATTTTCTTGAGGATTTTGCAGAGTGTCTTGTTGAAGGCTTCTGCTAATCCGTTTGCTGCCGGATTGTATGGAGTCGAAGGACAGCTTTGAATTTTGTATTTGTCGCAAAACCTGTAGAATCGATGATCCCGGAATTGTGGTCCGTTATCATGGACGAATCTCTTGGGTATGCCGAAACGACAAATGATGTTGGTGCGCAGGAACTGATGAGGTCTTCATTTCGTTGAACGCAAATGCTTCTGACCACTTGGAGAAATAATCTGTAGCGGCGAAGATGAAGCGATGACCTTTGCTTGAAGGGGGAGAGATAGGACCTATGATGTCCATGCCCCATGCTTCAAAAGGCCATGAGATTGCTGTAGGATGCAGCCATTCCGGAGGCATGTGAATGTAATCTCCGTGAACTTGGCATAGCTGGCAGCGTTTGGCAAATTGCATTGCATCAGCAACCATGGTAGGCCAATAGTAACCTAACCTTTTTATCTGATCATAGAGCTTAGGACCTGCCTGATGGGCTCCACAAAGACCAGCATGAACTTCTTTAAGTGTTTCTTCGGCCTCTTGTTGTGACAAGCAGCGTAGAAGTACTCCGTTGAAGGATTTCCTGTAGAGGATTTTTGAAGGAATATCCAAATGAAAGTTTGGGGCTCGCCTTTGTATGCTTACTCGTTCTTTTGGATCTTCAGGTAGGATTCCGAACATAGTGTAATCAATGAACGGATCCCTCCAGTCGCCGATTGAAGGTTGAAGGATATAGATCCGACTTCCAACCACTCGGTGGCATTCAGCAACTACTTGGTGTGTGTTAAGAGGAGGGAGGATCCTTCTCTCGCACACTGTAATTTGCATGTTTTCCCCTTCCTGGATCGCCATTGATGCGGCAAGTCCGGCCAGGGCATCTGCACGGATATTTTCACCTCTACGAATGTGGGTGATGTTGCAGATGTCAAACTTTTGCAGAAGCGATTGTGCCTTGTTGTAATAAGGCAGCAGATCGGGCTTCCTGACTTCATATTTCTGATTCATCTGGTTGACGATCAGTTGAGAGTCTCCAAAGACTTCCAGCATAGTGATACCGGATTCGATGGCGAGTTCCAATCCTAGGATCAGAGCTTGGTATTCAGCTGCATTGTTTGTGCATGGTTCCAGTAGCGAGAAAGCGTGTGGAATCATGCATTTGTCGGGGCTAACAAAGAGGATGCCAACTCGCGAGATCAGCTTTCTATTTTCATTTGTCCTGGTTGTACCGTCAAAGTACATGTCCCAGGAGGCATTTGGTGAGGAAGTCTCCACGTTGTAGACAGGTTCGTCTGGGAGATCATCTCTGAGTGGTGAATCTTTAGGCAATGGATGCTCTGCGAGGAAATCTGCTAGAGCTTGGCCTTTGATTGCTTTTTGTGGCACTTACCTAATATCAAATTGTGACAAGAGGATGGACCATTTTGCCAGTCGGGCATTGAGAGAACCGGCCTTCGTGACAAGGACCTTCAAGAGGTTGATCCTCGAGACCAGGTAGACTGTGTTGGAAAGCAAGTAGTGACGTAGCTTTTGTACGGCGAACATCACTGCAAGGCATTCTTTTTCGACTGGAGAGTAGCGATGCTCTGCACCTACTAGCATGCGGCTGAGGTAGTATAGAGCAGCTTCTTTTCCCTCACCATTCTCTTGTGCAAGCAGAGCGCCTACAGAATGATCAAGAACTCTTGTGTACAAGATGAATGGTTTTCCAGTGGCAGGAGCAGCTAACACTGGAGGTTTGGTCAGGTATGACTTGATATCTTGAAATGCGGCTTCACAGTCGGCATCCCAGACAAAGTCTACACCCTTTTTCATCAATCGAGAGAATGGACGGCATTTCCCCGAAAGATTGGAGATGAACCGTCTGATGTAGGCCAATCTCCCTTGGAGCCCTTTTAGTTCTCTCAAGGTTCTTGGAGAGGGCATTTCTAGAATAGCCTTGACTTTTATGGGGTCAAGTTCTATTCCAGCTTTCCGAACAAGGAATCCGAGAAACTTACCCGACGAGACGCCGAAGAAGCATTTTAGAGGATTCATCCGCAGTTTGTGTTTGCGGAGTCGGAGGAAGACTTCCCGAAGATCTTTGAGATGGTCTTCTTTTCTTCTGCTTTTGACGGCGAGGTCATCAACGTAACATTCGACCGTCTTGTGCTGCATATCTTGGAATATTTTCATCATAGCCCTCTGATATGTGGCACCAGCATTTTTCAGACCAAATGGCATGACAGTGTAGCAATACACGCCAAATGGAGTCCGAAATGAAGTGTGTTTTTCATCATCGGGATGCATCTTTATCTGATTGTAACCAGAGAAGCCATCCATGAATGTCATTCGCTCGAATCCGCAGGTATTGTCAATCATCACCTGCGGTATGGGGAGCGGGAATTCATCTTTAGGGCAAGCACCATTCAAGTCTCTATAGTCAATACAGACTCTGATCTGCCCAGTTTTCTTTGTCACGGGGACAATATTGGCCAACCACTCTGGATGTTGTTCCTCACGGATGAAGCCAACGCTTTTGAGTTTTTGAACTTCTTGTTCAATTTTATCCATCACATCTGGACGGAATCTTCTTTGGCCTTGTTTGACAGGCTTGATGTCTTCTTGAAGATTGAGTTTGTGGACTGCTACTTTGGGGTCTAAACCAGGCATTTCAGCGTAGGACCATGCAAAGCAATCAACGAACTCACGAAGAAAAGCGATATACTCGGGTAACTCATCATCCTTTATATTCTTGCTTATGAATACAGGACGTGGGTTATCTGGTGTTCCCAAGTCTATCTTTTCAACAGGATCTTCTGTCGGAAGGTTCGAAGGTGGTTCCTCCACAATATTTTCGGAGGCTTCCAACTCAACGAAACCTTCTGGAGTTTCAACTGCATTAACAGACCAAGGCTCTGTTCCTTTCCATGGATTTTCTTGATTGGTGATCTCCTCAAGGCTTGCTATGAGATAGTCCCAATCGCCTGTTGAGTCTGGTATTTCTTTTGGAGACGAGGGTTCTTCTGGGTCAGAATAGCACAAGTCTGTATTATCGGACGATTCCTCTTTATCATCAGAGAAATCGTACCAATTGGATGAGCTTCCTGGATCTTTGTCAGGTAACTCTTTAAAGAGATATCCAGGGAGATCGATGTCTTCATGGACTTGAGATGTTGAGGCTTGGTCGGTAAAACGACTTTTAAGCTTTTGTGTCAACTGTCTCAGAGGAGTATCAGGATCATATCCTAACCCATATGAAGACTTTTCTACATGACCGTAGAGTCTCCAATCTTCCAGCTGGCTTTTGGTCAAGGCGGGCTCCAATGGCGTGAGAATACCGCGTCTTCCTCCCAAACCGACTGGGTTTTGAGCGTCATAGCCCATTTTCTTCATAATTGCTTGTGCCACAGGACTATATAGAGATAGCTGAGGCATACCTTCATTTTGGAAAGGTTCCAGCATGGAGTTTGATGAAGAACCGTCCGATCTATGGAAGAAGATCGGCCTTTGCTTTGGTGATGTTGCCGGAACAACAAAGGTAGCAGACGTAGGATCTTCTACATCAGCAGGTGTCTCCATCGGAGTGAGAGCAGGCTGAACTTGCTGAGTGTCAGCTTGGCTTGACGATGCATCGTCTTCTGGCTCTGAGTCCGAGTCTGTGTCATGCATGATAGACACGAGAGAAACAACAAATTTGCCCCCAGACTTTTGTTTCGCCTTCTTCACTTTAGTCGTGATGACCAAAGGTTTTGAAGATTTGAGGGAGATGACGAAGGGAGATTGACTACTCTCTTCTAATTTGCCGGAGGAGTTGTTTTCTTCCGGTGATTTTTGAGGGGCCTTGCCTTTATCTTTCTGGAGATTTTCAGCAGGGGGTGCTATTTCCTCTTCTTCTTTTTCTCCTTCATACATCTGGGAGTCTGCGAAGTGGACTTCTTTACCTTTGAAGGGTTTTCTGTCCGCAAAGACACGATGTACCATGCCGTTGTCGCCGACGAACTTGATGCATTGATGTAGAGTTGAAGGGACAACACCGTTCTCGTGTATCCAAGGACGTCCGAGAAGGATGTTGTAGCATGAGGGGGTTTTTATTGCATACACAGTGACCTCAGAGATAAGATCACCGATTTGCAATTTGAACCTGATTTTGCCGATAGGCCTTTGAGTGCTCCCATCGTATCCAAAGATAGATACAGATGTGTGGCTTAGCTTGCTGGGTGGGATGCCCAACTCTTCAAGAGCCGAAGTGGAGATAAGGTTGAGTGCAGAACCTGGGTCGATCTGAACTCTATGTATCGGCATTTCTTTGATGTACCCTGTGAAGTACAGGGGTCGGTTGTGCCTTGCTTCGGTCTTCCTTAGTGAAGGCGATGGTTGCACTGGCTGCCTTTTGAACCGAGAGGCATTGGATGCATGATCCCTCGCTTTTCTCTTTTTCTCCTTTTAAGGAGGTTTCTGAGTTTTTGACCCAGTAGTCCATTTCAATTTGGAGGACTTGCGGGGCATGTTTGTCGACATCCTCATTCAGTTTTTGTAATTCTGAGATGAGATTATCACGAGTGCGTGGAGACATTCGCAATAAGTCTAGGATGTGAAGACGTGCAGGTATGTGTTTGAAGTGCTCAACCAAGTCATACTTGAAAGCCTCCTTGGGGCCTGCATGTTCATTGTTTTTGCCACTGGGGGCGCTTACAACATCTTTTCCCGAAGGATTTACATAAGTAAAGGAAGATTGGTTGTAATTCTTGTGGTAGTCCCGGCCCGAACGGGTGCCTCTACCAACTTCGAGAGCTTCTTGAGAAGGGTCTTCGCTTGGAAGATTGTCCTCAGGATCAAGAGGCTGTCGTTTTTCATCTACTGGGGATGTATCTGCAGCAGAATTGCCATCCTCAGTGATTGTGTTGCACGGAGCATTTTCCGGGAGCAAGTCCTGAACAGCATCCAGCAGCTTTTCTTCTTCGTTGACCCATCCATCACCCCAAGTTGGGTTTTCTTCATGATGATGAGTCGGGAAGAATGTGTATCCTGAAGTCACAGTCTCAGGAGAAGAAACCTGAGAGGGTGCCATCTCTGTGAAAGTCACGTGAGACGAGGTAGCTCCAGAGGATACATTGCTAGGCGTCGTCGGAGTGTAGGTAATCTCATCAGACGACGCTTCAGAAGAGCTATAGTCCTGATATATTACATTACAGGAAGCTCTGATAGGAGATGTTGCCTGCTCGGAGTCAGACTCATCCTCGGATGTAAGAGGATCGTCAATCCAGCAATGTTCTCCATTTTCAGGAGTTGAGGGAGGAGGTACCTGATGGGCTTCGTTGACGCGGTCTTGCTCTTGTTCTAGAGCGAGACGCTGCAAGATCCTTGCATATTCTTCAAGATCAGGCATGGGAGCCAGATCCTCTTCTTCGTCTTCTCCGTGTGGCTCAACATAGTTGATTTCCACTGGAGCAATGACAGGTGCTGGGTTAACAGCATCTTCTTGTGCAGCCTCTTGGTCTTCTTCATCATCAGACCAGGATCCTTGTGGTTGCAAGGGGTTATACCAGATTACTGGCATAAGGTGAGTTTCAGGAACCCATTCTTCATCGGAGAGATATTCTCCTGTTTCAAGAGATTCCTCCCACTCATCGTGTAGTTGGGCTCGAATCCATCGTCGGTGTCGCTGGACTCGTATCCATTAATGGAGAATCCAACTACCGAGTTGCAAGAGTATGATACCCCCTGCATGGCTTCTTTTTTGAATTGAGGTGGCATGAAATCACTGAGAGTGAAGTTTCTTACCGCCTTTGAAGTCTCTGGAAGGGACGTTTTTGTTGCCCCGAGTGAAGTGGTAGAGGAGGCCTCTGCCTTTTCATGGACTTCTTGTTTTGGCTGGGTCTTCTCTTGCCGTTTGAGACTGAGGAGATGTTTCCTAGCCTGCCTTCGCTGTTGAGCTGTCGGCTTTGTTTTTACGATCTCCCAGTTTTCATCTTCCAAGAGATCGGGATGTACCCATATGGGTTGTCCGTCTGGTGTCGGGTAAGGAACCAACACTTCGGACGTTTGAATTCTTTTTATAACCTTGAAGGAAGTAGTGATCTTCTTCTTCGGTGATTTTGGTGTTTGTCCACATGACACCATGTTGACGGAGGCAGGGCCATAATTTTTGTCAAAGGTGATGACTCCGTTTTTCCACATCTCGTTTATCTTCTCTCTCACAACAAAGCATTGATTGAGAGGATGCGAGACCATCTGGTGGTATGGACAGTACCGAGGATCATTGGTTTTGCCAACGTCTCCAGGTCTTTTGGGCTCTGGCAAAATGAGTTTGCCATTTGCTAGGAGAGCCTCAAAGATTTCTTCGACGTCTTCATCGAACGGATATTTCTTTTCTACTCGCTCTTTGAAGGCATCAGAGAGTTCAGGTCTCTTACCTGCAGCTCTATTTTCAGCTTTCTTTGGTTGCTGAGGAGCTGACTTGGTTTGCACATTAAGGACCTCTTTCTTCTTTGGTTTAGAGGTTGCAATGGCGGTTGGCTCTTTTCTTGATGACTTCTGACTGTTGAGGTCTTTGATCACCATTTCAGCTTCCATGGAAGCTTCGAGGAGTTCCCCCAGGTTCTTTGATTTATTGCCGATGATCATGGAGCGGATTTTAGCTCTCATGTTGTTTCGGCAGATGTCGACTAGCGACGCTTGTGGCAATACATCTGAACATTTGTACGCCATTGCTTTCCACTTGTGAATGAAGTCATAAGTTGACTCATTCTCTCCCTGTTTTAGGCTGCAGAGCTGAGCCATAGTAACAGGATGATCCTCACCTTGGAAGTGGGTCAGGAAGCGTGTCTCCAGCATAGCCCAGTTCTGAATGGAGTTCTCCGGCAGAGTGGAGTACCAATCGAAGGCCGTACCTTTTAGGGTACTTGCAAAGAGGCGAATCTTGAGTGCATCTTGATCCGCGATAGCTCCCGTCAAGATCTTGAAGTGGATGACGTGCTGTCTGGCCGATCCTTTCCCCGTATATGTTTGGAGAGTAGGATGCTTGAATTTTGTGGGGAACGGGACCGAGTCCATCCATAAAGGATATGGTGGCTTGATCCCATGCTCTTTGAGTATATCCTCTTCTTTAGCTTTGGCGAGGATACTGTCTACGTCCTTTTTGGTGAGGGCGCGTGACTCATTTTCTTCTCCATTTCCCTCGTTATTGCTATGATTTGGAGGAGGCTCATTGTTCACCTGATTTTGGACGACAAGGAGAAGGTTTTCCATCAGAGTTTCAATCCTCTGCTGGCCTTGTTCCAACTGCTGGATGCGTGTGAGCGCATCATCTCGAGGTGGATTCTGAGGTGGCGGCTCAGAACTTGTAGCCAAGACGTTCATCCCTCGGGATTCGAACGAAGAAATCGTCCTGGTGACCGAGCTGGGGCTCATTCTTTTTTATGAAGAGCTTGATGAAGGATTACTCTCCCGTCCTTGGCTGGAAGGGGCAGGAGATTCTTCGGGATGTCTTTGTGTCCTGGTGACGCTACGGGTCACCGGACGTCGGACATGGATTTTTGATGCTGACCTTTGGCGTCTTCTGGTTTTTCCAACCATATGGACTGCAGCAACTTGGTCGGGTCTTTCTTTTTCGACCCATTTGTGGGAGACTTGAAGTGTAGGAGGCTGGGTCCGTTGCTTTTCTAGTCTCTTTTGTCGATATGAAGCGCGGCGGCGTGCTCGACGAGCGATTTGAGCTTCAGTCAGCTCTAGCTGGGCTCTGACGATGAAGGATGTGCTCCCTCGGGCGCAGCAGCCGAGCCTGTCTTCTTTGTAGCGAGGCAAGGACAGGATCCGAACCCGGTCCTTTGCCTGTTGCAGCGAAGCTTTAAACCTTTCGAGTTCGGCCCCTGTAGAGATGAAGGGTCGAACTGAAGGAGTGTAGGCCTTGGCAGGTGCTTGTAGAGGCCTGGTGATGCATGATCTGATTTTGGGCCTGTAGGAACAAGCCGGCTCATGCTGGGTTGACTTGGGAGTCAGGTTGGAGATGGGTCTCTCCTCTTTCATGTAGGCAAGAGGGTAGAACTGGTTCTCCTTGAGTGGGGCCAGGTATGCTGGCTTGGTGGAGGTTTGAGACCTCCTTTGTTTTGGGGAAGGTCTTGGAGACCAAGTCTTGGGATAGACCTGGTTGTTTGTGGGTCGAGGCTTCGCGGGGGTGCCGCGGGCTTCGGGCTTTTGGGCGCTCGCCTTTGGTGTCACGGGAGTGACACGTTGAGAGACGATTTTCTGCCTTTTGGCAGGCGCAGTTTGTTCTTCGGGAAGTGGGAATGGTCCCAGCGTCCCAAAGAAGATAGTCCGGGGAGTCGAGGTCGACCCGGAGTTCAGAGAGTTGCCGAGGGAGTAGACGCTTCGGCAGCTGACAGGACGCTTATGAGTGCGCGCGCTTTGCTTCTGTTGAAGCATGAGTTGGTGCTTGTTCTCATCGAAGATAATGGTTAAGGCTGCCATTGTTAGTTTCGAAAAAGTTCTGAAACAAGACCACATCCATTAGTAATCACAAGAATATAATGATCATAAATGGGAATTTCTATGGTTGTCTTTTCAAATCGCTCAAGGGATATGACCCAAGCGACATGAAGAAGGCAAAAAGCCATAGATGGTACAATTGTTCTGACAGCAAGTATGGTGAGCCCAGAATGAGCGTTCCGGTGACTGCTAGAAGCAATTGTAAACCTAAATTCGACTTATCGAGAAGCAGGGCTTGCTCGAGATAAGAAGAATATAAGGTAGGAGTTACAAATGTGCCGGTTACAGATACAGTAGACCCTGAAAGGGCGTACCAGTATTGCTAGGCACAAATGTTGGAGATCGCATCCATGAGATGGGATTCTTTGTTTTGAAATGTCAGAAATGGATTCGTCAAAGAGAGCAGGTGGCATTCCGATTCAAATACGGGCTCAACGATTTCCGCGAGCGCCAGTACTCAGAAGGGAAGAGACCACAATTTCTCAAATCTGAATCCAAAAGTGACGAGTTTTTGGAGATTTTTTTTTTGAAATGATTTTTTTTTATTTTATTTTTTATTTTTTTAAAATATTTTTTTATTTATTTTTATTTATTTTATTTTATTTTTTGAAAAATTTTTTTTTTTTGTTTTTTTTTTTAAGATTTTTTTTGAAAATCTTTTTTTTTATTTTTTTTTATTTTGATTTTAATTTTTTAAGATTTAAAGACGAGAGAGTACACATAGGCCTCCTAACCCGGTCTTATGAAACCTCAATTGATAGAATTGCCCCCAGGTAAGGGTAGGATTACTTAATGAACCCGTTTGGAGGTCCCTTGCCTAGAACAGTCAAGCTGTCTCCACACTCTGGACAAGGCTTTTCTTGAATCAATCGTGATCAAAGAACGCAATTGGTTTAACCTTAGTGGTCTATGTCCTTCTTTATAAAAAATCCCAAATAGACTCATCAAAGAGAAACGATGGCCCAAAACCTTAGTCGAACGGGCTCAACATTTCTGCAAGCACCAAAGAACGATAGGATAGGATCAAAGTTTCTCAATTTTGAATCCAAACTACGAAAACTGATTTTTTTTATTTTTATTTTTTTTAATATTTTTTTTTTGAAATCTCTAATGAACTCATCGAAGAGAAACGATGGTCCAAAACCTTAGTCGAACGGGCTCAACATTTCTGCAAGCACCAAAGAACGATAGGATAGGATCAAAGTTTCTCAATTTTGAATCCAAACTAAGAAAACTGATTTTTTTTTTTGAAATCTCTAATGAACTCATCGAAGAAAAACGATGGTCCAAAACCTCAGTCAAACGGGCTCAACATTTCTGCAAGCACCAAAGAACGATAGGATAGGATCAAAGTTTCTCAATTTTGAATTCAAACTAAGAAAACTGATTTTTTTTTTTTGAAAAGAGAAAGAATGGAAACAAACTCAAAGAAATAGAAATTTCCAAAAAATCCCATCTCATGTTTTTTTAGGATGCAAAATCCAACATAGGCTACCAGCTAGAAAGTAGCCAAGGAATCCGGAAAAGAAGTATAAGCATAGAGCAAAAAGTATGATATGCAAATATTTCATTTCCAAGCACAGTGTTCTCAAATGAACGAGTCCCACCGGGTGTGCCAGCTTGATGGAACGCGCTCCGAGGCGCCGTGGGGCGGCTACCGGGGTCGGCGGAAAGTGGGAGCCCGTCGGGTCCGGCCCTTTCGCGCCCTGGCGGGCCTGAAGCGTGCATCAACATTTCTTTGTGTGGGTGTGCCAGATTTTCTATTTTACTTGGAATTGCAAGTGGTAATCCGGAGATCAACCTTTGCAAGTAAAAAGGAAATCAACTTCTTTCAAGTTTTCCATTGCACAAATATTTAAGAAAAGAGACATTTTCTTGGTTTGCCGTGAAAGGCGATTTTGTTTGGCATTTATAGCCGATTTTGTGGCGTTTATAGCCGATTTACAATTCTCATCAATAATGAAAGACAAGAGTTGTGATTTTTGTCTCTTTAGAAAAATACAAACTACAATGAAAAGCAAGAAAAGGAAGATCTAACTTTTCAGGAGATTGTGGGGGACTCGTTCAGATTGACGGTCGCAAGTCATGTATGGGCTTCGCCATCATCCATGCAGATGAGAACAGAGGATGCTCTTGATTCGCTTGGCTTGGCTATAACCTCAGATTTTTAGAGGACAAAGACCAAGAGAAGGTCCTATGTCCAATAAAAAGCTAAGTAGACGGGCTGAAAAGCCATGTCTAAGCCATTGGAGGCAGCAGGAGAAGGCAAGGACCTTGGGGGGGTGCCCCCCCAAGGGACTTTTGTCACCTTGTAGTGGTGGCCGGTGCAGAACTTCAGCAGAGTTTTTCTCTCTTTTTTTCTTTCTCTGGATACGAGCTCTGGATTCTTTCCGATCGATCGATCTCGATTTTCTGATTTCGATTTTCTCCTCCCGATTTTCTGATTTCTTTTTCAATGGAATGCTCTCCTATTTATAGGCTTTTGGTAGCCATTTAGGAGGGTTTATGAGCTTTAATGGCTTTAATGGGAGGAGTTACAAGATTTATTTCTTGATTTTGTAACTCCTTTTTCCTTGAATCTGATTGGCCGATGGAGATTAAGGGCTTTTAATCACCTTAATTACCATAATGGGAGGAGTTTCATGGTTTAAATGCCATGAATCAATTGACTTGTAACTCCCAAATGCTTGCTTCTGATTGGGCCGTCCAAAGAAATGAATTAATGACTGCAATAAAGCTAGTCAATTAACCACATTAATTGGTCGCCGAGCAGTCGAAGAGTCGCGGGCCGTGCCGTGTCTTCTGGAATTCTTCTGGCGATGATCATCGATGGATCTTCATGCTGATCGACATCGGATGAACATGTAACTTCAAACATTGATAGCTAAGAGCGGGCCGGTGACATCTGTCTTGTCGATTTCTCGATCGGTCGGACAGAAAGAGCACTTTTTTTGGTCGACCGGTTGGCGATCTTGGAGCGATCAATGATGATTTTGTGCTTTTGGAGGTTGACCCGTGATTTTGACGGATGTTGGAGGATATGAGTCAATTTCAAGCACTAAAAATCATATTTTTAGGAAACCACAGGGGCCAAAGTGCGCGAAACGCGAAAAAAGACGGAAAAACGGGTCACCGGCGGAAAATCCGGTGACCCGGACTTCCATGGTCGCCGGCGACCATGGGCCATGGTCGCAGGGGCCTGCGACCCTGGGGGAATTTTCCCTTCGGAGCCCGTTTTGCGGTCGTTTTGAGGTCTTTTTCGACGTCGTTTTCTTCTGTATTTTTCCTGACATTTCTTCTCATTTATTGGCTTGATTTCCCTGTAGAAAACCTGATGAGAATCCTTGCATTTTTAGAGTGCAAAGTTTCTAATTTTCCGGGAAAGCCGAAGACTTTGTCGCGTAGAGCTGCTGATTTTCCGCCAGAAGCTGAAACTTGGTCAAACGATGTCGGAATGACCTGAAATTTGAGGTGAAGCCTCCTGAGCAATAAATAAGACCAACCATAGGCTTTTGTTTGAGTTTTGAAGCCGTTTGGGGTCCCGTCGATGCTTCACTTGATTTTGCTGCGGGGAAAATGCCGAGCTTTGATATGTGGCCAAACGATGTCCGATTGACCTGAAATTTGACGGGGAGCCTATTGGAGTCATTTTGAGACGTTCCATGGGCTCCGTTTTGGATGTCATGGTCCCGGGTTGCTCCGCCGCCGGTAGGCTTGATTTTCTCTCGGAGCATCGAAACCTGGTCAAACGTTGTCGAATGACCTGAAATTTGACGTCCAGCCTTTTGGAAGCATGTTGAAGCCACTCATGCACTTGGTTTGATGAGCGAAGGCTTCGGTGGTTCCCGCCGCCGGGAGGCTTGATTTTGCTGCTCGAGCATTGATGGAGGGTCAAACGTTGTCGGTTTGACTTGAAATTTGGCATGGAGCCCTTTTGAGACATGCTGGAGTCATCTGTAGGCTTTGATCGAAGTTTTGACGTCTCCGATGATGTCGCCGCCGGGAGCTCCCGTTTAGCTGTCGGAGAAGTGAAGTTAGGCCAAATGTTGTCGAAATGACCCGAAACTTCATGTGTACTCTTCTCTTGGCTATCTTGAAGGATCTTGCAGTTTTTGTTTGATTCTGACAAGATTTGATTTTTTGGAGAAGTTGCATTGCCTATTTATGGCAGGTTGCGACTTCATGCAGCTTTCTTGATGTTGAAGAGGCAAAGTGACATTTTTGGTGTCAACAAAGCTGTCGTGCCATTAGAAGTCCAAATTCCTTCTCTGAGGGTATCTCTACAAAATGACATGACTCAAGAAAGCAATGCGAAATTACGACTTCATGAGCTGGACAATCTCGATGAGAGACGGCTCGAAGCTCGACAAAGCATTGAACTTTACCAAGCACGCATGGCAGGATCTTTTGACAAAAGGGTCCGGCAACGCGCCTACAAAAAGGGTGACTTGGTTCTTGCGGTAAAAAGACCAATGGTCTTCGCATACAAATCCAAAGGCAAATTTGAACCAAAATGGGAGGGACCCTACGTCATCGACAAGGTCTTCTCCAACGGCGCATATGCCCTCCTGAACATGGAAGGCGACCGATGTATGCTGCTTATCAACGGCAAGTTCTTGAAGCGGTACTACCCTTGAAGACTTACCCAACTGGGTAAGAGCAATGCCTGTATGGCCAAAACCTGTTCTCAGGTACTCGCTCGTCAAACCCACTCTCTTTAGAATTTTCATATCAAATGTCAAAACTTCTAGAGATTCAAAAACAATGCTTACTTTTATCATTTCATTGTTCAAAAACAAAAAAATCCAAGTTTAGGAGCCTCTCCCTGACTTGACCAAAACTTTCTATCCTTGAACCAAAATTCATGGTTTGAAACAAAAATCCGGATTCAGGGATTTCCACCCTAGTCCACCTTACCTTTTACCACCAAATGGTTTTAGGTCAAAATTTACGACCCTCGTGTCTTTAAACAAAAAAAAATTGGTTTTTCAAAAACTGCGGGGAAGTGACACTTAGTCGATACTCGCAAAACTCAAAAATCGGAAGGATGCGAACCCCATTCGATACTTCCAAAACCTCTAAAAATCGTGGAGACGCAACATTTCAGTTGATATCCACAACCCAAATTTCAAAAATCGTGGAGAAGCAACAAACCAGTTGATATCCACAACCCAATTTCAAAAATCGTGGAGATGCAACATACCAGTTGCTATCCACAACCCAAATTACAAATGGTTCGAGAAAACCTCAAATTTCAAAAATCGCGGGGAAACGACATCAAGTCAGTACCCGCAAAACCAAAAGTTTTGGGAAAAGCAGGGAAGCGACGCTTAGTCGATATTTGCACCCCAATTCGCTAGGAAGCGACATTCCATCGATACTTGCAAAACCTAACCCGCGAGGAAGTGACATTCCATCAATACTCGCAAAATCGAATGAGCAAGGAAGCGACATTCCATCGATACTTGCAAGACCGTTCAGCGGGGAGGCGACATTTAGTCGATACCTGCATTTTGAAAGCCAAAACTCGGCTATAAATGCCAAAATCCGGCTATAAATGCCAAAACAAAAATTTCCGGCTATAAACGCCAAAATCGGCTTTCATGCCAACAAAACAAAACTGGGTTTTCAAAAAACTCAGCTACAAATGCCACACAAAAAAAAAAAAACCTGACTCTCATGTCAAAACCGGCTATAAATGCCACAAATTGGCTATCAATGCCACCAAACCGGCTATAAATGCCACAAATTGGCTATCAATGCCACCAAACCGGCTATAAATGCCACAAATTGGCTATCAATGCCACCAAACCGGCTATAAATGCCACAAATTGGCTATCAATGCCACCAAACTGGCTGTAAATGCCACAAAAATCCGGCTTTCATGCCAAATTCGTTTCCCCTACCAAAACAACCATTTGACAAAAGATTTTCACAAAATGACAAAGCTTTTGATCAAATCCCATTTAGCAATCGCTTTCATCACAAAAAGATTTGAGTGAGCGTAGGGAAAAACAAAAAAAAAAAGGGTACCAAAAAATACATGTGGTACCAAAGCAAAAAAAAAAAAAAAAAAAAAGGAAAGTGTTCACAAGCACTACAAAAAAAGAAGTACCAAAAAAATACATGTGGTACCAAAAAAAAATAAATAAGAAGAATAGTTTCTGTTACAAAAAATCAGGAGCTCAGCCAAAAATGGTCTCCAGCCAAAGCTTCAGCTCCTCAAGCAAACTTTTGGCATCAGCCGTCAGAGTTTCCAAGGCACGCTTCTTCAGGAACTTGCCATGAGATGCTAGCGAATGCCGTAACCCTTCTTTAACACCGGGAAGCTCTTCCCCAGGAGTTTGCCATTTTTCGTTTTCTAGAGTCCTCCTCTCGAGAATTTGACCGGCATCTGCAACCCTGCGAATCAGAGTACTCTCCCTGTCACGAGCCTCTGTTATAGCAGTCCACTTAGCATCAACTTGTGCCTTCAATTGCTCAAGATGCTTCCTGGCCATTTCGACCTCTCCATCAAGGATGTCAAGATCGCGCTTTAATCCAAGGATGACTAGCTCTTCCTTATTCTTCTCTCGGACTACCTACTTCCTGCTCTGTGTAGCCTCATTCAGGTCAGACTTAGCCTTATCAGCAGGGTCCAAGAACATCTCCTTGAAGAATTGGTCGTCAGGGAAATCCATGGTCTCAAACCACTTGTCACCCAGTGCAATGATCCTATCAACAATCGCCCTGGCACCTGTGACATCCAGACCAACCTCTTCGGTATCAGTGAGAATCTCCTGTACATGTGGGATCATGCCAAATCCTGCCTCCAAGTGTCCAGAAAGGAGAGTCTTGATCCAAGAACTCAAAACCCGAGCCAGCACCTTCTTCGCAAATTGAAGAGACGAACTGGATGAAGATTCACCCTTCTCCATTGATCGGCTGCTCATGTCATGTCCCATTGGAAGAGTAACAAAAGAACTCTTTCCACTTGGAGCCACTGGAGAAGGAATCTTAGCACGAGGTATCTTCTCTATCGCGTCAGAACTGGTTGTAGGAGTTTCTACCTCCGGATCGACCTCTGGCATCCCTTGCTCTGGTTCTGAAGAAAGCGATGGACTCTCTTCTGTCACTTCAAAACCTGCAAATGAAACACAAAAAGGTATGAATATGATCCTGAAAAAAAAAAAAAAAATCATCAGGGTCATCACTACAAAGTACCTTCTTCGACGACTGGCGGAACACTCTCTTCCTCCATGAACTCATCAGAAGCATCATCAACATTTGCGTCCATTGATGGTTCAAAGTCATCGGAATCCTGTGGCAAGTCAGCTTACAAGAAAAATGTTAGCAAATCAAGTCGCAGGCAAAAAAAAAAAAAAAAGAAAAGAGAAAGCGAAAGAAGTTATACCAATTGGAGATTCCGGAGTCATTCCAGAGTCACTCGGTTCTGCTTCAGATGCCATAACCGGCTCCATCACCGCCTCATCGGTCAGAACCTCAGGCATCGCCAAGTCTTCATCCTCTGCTAAAAAAAAAGGCAGCAGCAGGGTGAGAAAACAAATCAGAACATGGAAAGCCCCATGAAAGAAGCAGAAAAAGAAAAAGGAAGAATCATACCTTCACTAATGGTCTCCTCTCCACGGCTCCTCTTCTCCGGAGGCTCGTCGACAGCCTCTGGCACCTCCTCGTTGATGGTAAGAGGGATTTCCATGTTAGGAGAGTCCTCATGTGGCCCCTCGCTGTGATGATGACTCCTCCTCTTCTTACCTCTACGGGTTCGCTTCCTAGAAGAACCCGCCCCACTAGCAGAGTCAGGTTTCTCACTTGGCTCCTCACTGGATGGTCTGCTCTTGCCAGTAGACTCCGCGGAAGCTCGCCTCTGTGCCGCTTGCATCCAAGCGTCGAGCTCAGCTTCCTCCTGTTCTAGCTGCTCCAAAGCCTCATCAGGTACTTCCCGAACAGCTTCAGAACCAATGACGCCCTGGTCATCGAGAAAGCCTATCTTGTGCTTCTCTCCAGAAAGGAAGGCCCAAACTTCCTCTGGCCGGACGCCATCCGACTTTCCAGTACCTTTCCCCGAAGACAGCTTTACATCAAGCTCCTTCTTGGAAAGCCCCCGATATGCCAAAAAGCTCTCCGCGAACCACTTTGTGAAGCCGGCAGTTCGGAAAGTCGACAGCTCAGGATAAGAGATCGTGGCAGTAGTGTCTTCAGCACTATAAAAAGCCCATGCATTTCTGCCATCCTGCAAACCCCCAAAACGCTTCACCATACTCGAAGGCGCTCCAACAACGCCTTGAGAGAAGCCCAACTGAAGCGCAAAGCGAGAAGGTACATACGGCTGGATGTCGACGAAAAGATGTCTGCGGTACACCATCGTGCCGACGCGTATGCTGAAAAGCCACTCCTTCTCTGCATTTGTCAAGGCATAATGTCTCCCCGACCCTGCTCTGGTAGAGTCTCGGGAGGCACCAAAATCAAAAGCCTTCTTCCGCAACTCCGGAGAAAGCTTAACTGAAGACTGCCCCATCTCGACGTCCCTGAACCGTCGGATCCTCATGCGGGCAAACAAAAGTGATTCAGATACGGCTTTTCCCTTAGCCAATCGAATCATTAGAGGATCATCATCCTGTGCAGCACCCAGCCGGTGGAAGCCAGGACAGTGGTATACAAACCACGAATGAAAGATATGGGCTGAAAATACCCTATTCATAGGGAGCCCAAGCCGAACCAAGAAAGCAGCCGCTTGCAGTTCGGTACACAAGTAGGAGTAAAGAGCAGGCACCAAAGCAAGCCGCTCTCCAAACGCCATCTGACAAGCCGGAAAAATACAATGCGGCCTGATGTGCGTCCCATCTCCACCAGCAAACACAGCCTCACCTAGCCAATAAGTGAGGTAAAAAGCAAGATCTCTCCGCAGTGCAATGTCAGAACAAATGGCATCTGTGCTCGCGAAGAAACCCTTCAACTCTTCCTGCATGGCCGAAGTCTTCTTCCTGTCTTCCCGGGTCATGCTATCAGAAGGTTCTCCACCGTCAAAGAAGTTGAAGAATGAAGAGCCATAACTCTTCCAGCTGCTGGACCTGACTTTCGAGCCCTCCTTCTCCTTCAAAAAATCATAGAAGGCGACGAGCTGAAAGTATAGGAGCCTGAACTCTTCTGACTGCTCCTCAAGGATGCTGTCAATCGGCATGAACTCCTCGTAGAGTTTGCCAAGGATGGGCAATCCGGTGATGGTGCTCAACTCCTTCAAGGAAAAACCAATCTCACCATTCGTTACAACGAAGGTATTGGTTTGTGGGAGAAATGATTCCAACATGGCCATGAAGGCCTCGTCGGAAAAAGCCACGGTCTCCCTAAAAGCACGGACCGCGTCAAAAATCCCGGCTTCCTTCAAAATGGTGCCACCAATCAGCAGGACGCGATCAGTCCACGACTTCCAATCGGAGTCAACACTGAAACGGCCACGAAGTCGAAAAGGCTTCACCCAATTGCTGCCGTCACCGCTGAAAACGCCAAGGCCCACCGGTCCCAAATCGACCGACGGATAATCAGAGCCCTGGTAGCCGCTGGCTGGCATCAACATGTCCATTTAGGCAGGCGACTTCTCCGCATATCTGGAGGGACCGCCAACAAAAACCCCAGTCTTGATCACACTGGTCCTCTTCACCCAGCTCGGAGGATCTTCCCTCTTAGGGCACGTGGGAGAAAGGCTCAGGATCGAGATGGTCCGATCAAAAGACGACCGGGTAAAAATAGTTCTCTCCTCACCATCTGCTGTGTAAGAGAACTGAAAACATCTCCTTTGGTATGTCAAGTCGTCAGGGACTGCATCTCCAAAGAAGAAGGTAGGCTTGGTTAAAACCCTCAGATCGTCCATAACCCAAGGACGGTTGCTTACCATGATCTTATAGAACTCCTCATTCTTGAGAGCGATCAATCGCTGTCTCATCTCATCGCGATTGAGGGAATCACACTCTTCCAAGTTCTTCTCAACAAACTGGACTTCTCCCAGGCCTGCTGAACGGCCACATTAGAAGATCTGGCGGATCGACGAGGTACGCTTGTAGCGGGCTCTATACCCTTGTTCGTTCTGGAGGAACCACCTGCAAAGGTTGGAAAAGAAAAAAAAAAGATCATCATCAAAATGACAGAATTTCGCTAAAAGCAAATCTGGCGAAATTTTGGCATGGTTTCGGGGCAATTCCGAAGAAAAGGGAAATACCCCGAAAGAAATAGAAAGTTTTGAAGATGGGCTCAACATCGCTGCGAGCTCCGAAACTCCAAACTTTCGAAACCTCAAAATCTCCGCAAAATCAAGAAGGGCTCAACATCGCTGCGAGCTCCAAATTCCCAAATTTGCAAAGATTTTCAGGTATGCTATCATGCTCTCAAATTCAATCTACAAAAAGTACATGCATGAACATCTAGATTTGCATAAAACCACATTATCATGATAACCAAAAAAAAAAAAAAAAAAAAAAAAAAGAAACTTTCTTAAAAAAAAGAGGAGAAAAAAAAAAGAAGAAAGAAAACGTGCAAAAAGAGAAAGAGAAAGAAAGAAGCACGAAAAAAAAAAAAAAAAAAAAACAAAGAGAAACTTTCTTTTTTTACCATCCTATTCTCTACATGGAGTTTTCTTGAACGAAAAAGAGAGAAAACTTACTTGAAGCCATTGATGGAGAAGAAGAAGGAAAAAGCTTGAAGATCCTTGAAGAAGAAGAACTCTTGGTCTTGGAGCTCTCTTAAGATTGTTGCAAAAGAAAGCAATAAGAGCAAGAGATCTAGCCTCCTCCTTGCTTTTATAGAAGAGAGCAAATCAAAGAAGGAAACAAAAAAGAAAGGTAAGTGCTACTAATTAGTAACCTTACCAAAAGAGAAGGAATTAGAAAGATTCTTTCCCAAAAAGAAAGATGTCTTTGAGAGATTTTCTCCCAAAATTAATCAATGAGAGATTCTCTCCAACAAAATAGGAGATTGGAGATTCTTTCCCAAAAAGAAAGATACCTTGAGATATTCTCTCCCAAATTAAGGGAATATGAGAGATTCTCTCCCATAAAGATATTTTTAGATATTCTCTATCCAAGTGAGATATCTTTAGATATTCTTTACAAAAATGGCCCCACATGAGATCTAAGCCATCCTAAAAAGCTTAAGGTCCCATGGGCTAGCCCATATGAGCCAGGTTTGACCACTTAGGCACTAAAAAAAAAAAAAAGGGGCTTTTAGTCAAGAAAAAATCCCTCTTACCAAGAGCATACAAAAATGGTTCCATGCCTCTTTTGAGTTGATTGAACCATACAAAAAATTCCAAGCCCCATGAGCTTCCAAAAATCAAACCATCCAGCCTCATAAACCAAATTGAGCCAAAATCTTGAAATTGACATTCCACAAAAAAATCCAAACCACTCCAATGGACCCACACAGTCCCAAAGAGTGACCAAAAACCAAATCCTGGTCCCCTAACTTGCCACATACAGCTTGTTAGGTCACAAGACCAAAACCAAAAACCAAATCATGATCCCCCAACTTGCCACATACAGCTTGTTGGGTCACAAGGTCAAAACCAAAACCCGACCCCCTAACCTGCCACATACAGCTTGTTAGGTCACAAGGTAAAAACAAAAGCCCAAATCCACATCCCTGATGTCATCTTCAAAAACGTTTGCCTCGAGATGGTGTGTGATTCCTTTCATTACCATAAAATTCCCCTGGAAGCTCAAAGGCTACTCTACCAAAGGAAAGATTGCTCAAAGACTCTTGGTCAAGACACAAGCTCTCCTTCAAAAATCTCTTCGAGGCACATCGACTACAAAAGTCAAGCAACTCGTCGCTGTACCTCGAGGGGGCATTTGTTGACACCAAAAAATGTCACTTTGCCTCTTCAACATCAAGAAAGCTGCATGAAGTCGCAACCTGCCATAAATAGGCAATGCAACTTCTCCAAAAAATCAAATCTTGTCAGAATCAAACAAAAACTGCAAGATCCTTCAAGATAGCTAAGAGAAGAGTACACATGAAGTTTCGGGCCATTTCAGAATCATTTGGCCTAACTTCGCTTCTCCGACAGCTAAATTGGCGCTCCCGGCGGCGACATCATCGGAGACGTCAAAACTTTGATCAGAGCCTACGGATGACTCCAGCATGTCTCAAAAGGGCTCCATGCCAAATTTCAAGTCAAACCGACAACGTTTGACCCTCCATCAATGCTCGAGCAGCAAAATCAAGCCTCCCGGCGGCGGGAACCACCGAAGCCTTCACTCATCAAACCAAGTGCATGAGTGGCTTCAACATGCTTCCAAAAGGCTGCACGTCGAATTTCAGGTCATTCAAACAACGTTTGACCAGGTTTCGATGCTCCGAGAGAAAATCAAGCCTGCCGGCGGCGGAGCTCCCCGGGACCATGGTTTCCAAGATAGAGCCTGTGGATCATCTCAAAATGACTCCAATAGATTCCCTGTCAAATTTCAGGTCAATCGGACATCGTTTGACCACATATCAAAGCTCGGCATTTTCCCCGCAGCAAAATCAAGTGAAGCATCGATGGGACCCCAAACGGCTTCAAAACTCAAACAAAAGCCTATGGTTGGTCTTATTTATTGCTCAGGAGGCTTCACCTCAAATTTCAGGTCATTCCGACATCGTTTGACCAAGTTTCAGCTTTTGGCGGAAAATCAGCAGCTCTATGCGATAAAGTCTTCGGCTTTCCTGGAAAATTGGAAACTTTGCACTCTAAAAATGCAAGGATTCTCTTCAGGTTTTCTACAGGGAAATCAAGCCAATAAATGAGAAGAAATATCAGGAAAAATACAGAAGAAAACGGCGACGAAAAAGACCGCAAAACGGACCAAAAAAGGGGAAAAAAACCCCAGGGTCGCCGCCGACCATGGAAGTCCGGGTCACCGGATTTTTCACCGGTGACCCGTTTTTCCTTCCCTTTTCGCGTTTTACGCGTTTTGGCCCGTGTGGTTCCCTGAAATTGTGATTTTTAATGCTTGAAATTGACTCATATCCGACGACATCTCGGATCCGCCGTCAAAAGCATAAAATTATCAGTGATCGCTCCAAGATCGCCAACCGGTCGACCAAAAAAGTGCTCTTTCTGTCCGACCGATCAAGAAATCGACAAGAGAGATGTCACCGGCCCGCTCTTAGCTATCAATGTCTGAAGTTACATGTTCATCCGATGTCGATCAGCATGAAGATCCATCGATGATCATCGCCAGAAGAATTCCAGAAGACACGGCACGGCCCGCGACTCTTCGACTGCTCGGCGACCAATTAATGTGGTTAATTGGCTAGCTTTATGGCAGTCATTAACTCATTCTATTGGACGGCCCAATCAGAAGCAAGCATTCGGGAGTTACAAATCAAGAGATTCATGGCATTCAAGCCATGAAACTCCTCCCATTATGGTAATTAAGGTGATTAAATGCCCTCAATCTCCATCGGCCAATCAGATTCAAGGAAAAAGGAGTTACAAAATCAAGAAATAAATCTTGTAACTCCTTTCATTAAAGCAACTAAAGCTCATAAACTCTCCTAAATGGCTACCAAAAGCCTATAAATAGGAGAGCATTCCATTGAAATCCGAAGGAGAAAAAAAGAAGAGATCGGATCGGAAGAGAGCGGAAAGAATCCAGAGAAAGAAAAAGAGAGAAAAACTCTGCTGAAGTTCTGCACCGGCCACCACTACAAGGTGACAAAAGTCCCTTGGGGGGCACCCCCCCCAAGGTCCTTGCCTTCTCCCGCTGCCTCCAATGGCTTAGACGTGGCTTTTCAGCCCGTCTACTTAGCTTTTTATTGGACATAGGACCTTCTCTTGGTCTTTGTCCTCTAAAAATCTGAGGTTATAGCCAAGCCAAGCGAATCAAGAGCATCCTCTGTTCTCATCTGCATGGATGATGGCGAAGCCCATACATGGCTTGCGACCGTCAATCTGAACGAGTCCCCCACAATCTCATGAAAAGTTAGATCCTCCTTTTCTTGCTTTTCATTGTAGTTTGTATTTTTCTAAAAGAGACAAAAATCACATTTCTTGTCTTTCATTATTGATGAGAATTGTAAATCGGCTATAAACGCCAAAATCGGCTATAAATGCCAAACAAAATCGCCTTTCACGGCAAACCAAGAAAATGTCTCTTTTCTTAAATATTTGTGCAATGGAAAACTTGAAAGAAGTTGATTTCCTTTTTACTTGCGAAGGTTGATCTCCGGATTACCACTTGCAATTCCAAGTAAAATAGAAAATCTGGCACACCCACACAAAAGAAATGTTGATGCACGCTTCATGCCCCCCGGGGCGCGAAAGGGCCGGACCCGACGGACTCCCACGTCCGCCGACCCCGGTAGCACCCACGGCATTCGGAGCGCGTTCCATCAGCGAGAAGATTTGAAGAAGTTCTTCGCAAGCACGGATGCCATTTGTCCTGACATTGCGTTGCGGAGAGATCTCGCTGTTTACCTCACTTACTGGCTGGGTGAGGCTGTTTTTGCTGGAGGAGATGGGTCGCACATCAGGCCGCACTGTATTTTTCTGGCTTGTCAGATGGCATTTGGAGAGCGGCTGGCTTTTGTACCTGCTCTTTACTCCTATTTATGTACCGAACTGCAGGCTGCTGCTTTCCTAGTTTGGCTTGGGCTTCCCATGAACAGGGTATTTTCTGCCCACATCTTTTATTCGTGGTATGTATACCACTGTCCTAGCTTCCATCGTTTGGGAGTTGCACAGGATGAAGATCCCTGTATGATTCGTTTGGCTAAGGGGACAGCCGTTCACGAATCACTTTTACCTGCCCGTTTAAGGATCCGACGATTTAGGGACGTCGAGATTGGGCAGTCTTCAGTGAAGCTTTCTCCGGGCTTGCAGAAGAAGGCTTTTGACTTTGGTGTCTCCCGTGATTCGACCAGGGCAGGGTCAGGAAGACATTATGCTTTGACGGACGCGGAGAAGAGGTGGCTCTTCAACATACGGGTTGGTACGATGGTGTACCGCAGACATCTTTTCGTCGACATCCAACTGTATGTCCCTTCGCGTTTTGCATTGCAGCTTGGCTTCTCTCAAGGTGTTGTTGGAGCGCCTTCGAGTATGGTGAAGCGTTTTGGAGGTCTGCAGGATGGGAGAAATGCATGGGCTTTTTATAGTGCCGAGGACACTACCGCCATGATTTCCTATCCTGAGCTGCCCACCTTTCGGACTGCTGGCTTCACGAAGTGGTTCGTGGAGAGCTTTTCAGTGTACCGGGGGCTTTCCAAGAAAGAACTTGATATTAAGCAATCTCCTGGGAAGGGCCTTGGCAAATCGGATGGTGTCCGTCGGGAGGAAGTTTTGGCCTTCCTTTCTGGAGAGAAGCACAAGATAGGCTTTCTCAACGGGCAAGACATCATCAGATCAGGAGCTGCATAGGGGATTCCTGGTGAGGTCTTGAGACAGCTGGAGGAGGAGGAGGCCGAGATCGATGCTATGATACAGGCAGAGCATACGAAGGCTTCCATGGAGTCTACTGAGAAAAGTAGACCATCCAGTGAGGACTCTTGTGAGAGGCCTGATGTTGATAGTGGGGCAGGATCGTCGAGCAGATTGACCCGCCGAGGCAAGAGGAGGAGAGGACAACGCCGTAACATGAGACGGCACGATAGTCCTTCTGATCTTGAAGTTCCTCTCACCATTGCTGAGGAGGTGTCTGAGGATGCTGACGAGCCTCCGGAGAAGAGAAGCAGAGAAGATGAGAGAGCTGGTATGATCCCCTTTCTTTCCTTTTGTTTCTTCCTTCCCTTTTTTTGTGATAGATTTTGTTTTGATCCGCTGCTTCCTTTCTTTTTTTTTTTAGCAGAGGACGATGACCTAGTGATGCCCGAGGTTCCGGCCGAGGAGGCGATGACGGATCTAGTCGTGGCATCTGAGGAAGAGCCCAGGGACTCTGGAGTGGTTCCAGAACCTTCACCTGGTATGATTTGCTTTTGTTTTTTTTCTTTTGCTGTCATTTGCTAACATGTAGCTGACTTGCCAGAGGATTCCGACGAATTCGAGCCATCTATGGACGCAACTTTTGACAATGCTTCGGATGAGCTCAAAGAGGCAGAGAGGACTCCGCTGGTCGTCGAAGCAGGTATATTTGCAATAATAATCTTGATATATTTTTGATATATTTTTGACAAGATCATATTCATACCTTTTTGTCTTTTCTTTTCTTTTTTTTGACAGATTGTGAAGTAGCAGGAGAGATTCCTCCGTCTTCCTCAGAGCCAGAACAGGGGACACCTGCTGCTGATCCAGAAGTAGGGGATTCTTCCAGTTCCAATGAGTCAGCTTCTTCCGTTGGAAAGAGTTTATTGATTACTCTTCTAATGGAGCATGACGTGGGCAGTCGAGCACCAGAGAATGGCGAATCCTCATATGCACCGCACCTTCAGTATGCAAGGAAGGTGTTGAAGACTGTCTTGAGCTCATGGGTTGAGACTCTTTCTTCAAGTCATTTGGAAGCTGGTTTTGGCATGATCAAGCATGTGCAGGACATCCTCGCTGATAGTGTGAGAACCCGACCCCTAATTTCTTGGTTTAGTGTGGTTTTAATCGTGATTTGGTTTTCTCGATGGGTTTAGTGATTGTTTGGTTGAGTTTTTGAGTTTGAATAGATTTTTCATAACTTTGGAGAGTTTTAAAAGACGTTGACTTTGTTTTGACCCGACCCTTGTAAATTGTATTTTTGTGAGAATTTATTCTTGGTTTCTAAAAATTCCAAATTTTATTCCTTTTGACCCATTTTGTTGTTACAAACAACTTTCATGTTTTGACCATCTTGAATAAATACTCAGAAATTGCGTTTTTCGAGAAAAAGGGCAAAAATGACAATTTTCACTAAATCTGTCCATAAATTTCGAGAATTCCAGAAATTGGGGAAAATACACTTTTTGGAAAGTAGTTATTTCAACGAACAACTTTGTCTTCTTCGTCGAATCGATTTGAGGTCCCGAAATGCATGTTTTTAGCCCGGCAAATGTTTTAAGTTGTGGGACCCATCTCCCCTTTGTTATAAGAGGAACCCACCTCTTCTCTTCTCTTCTTCCTTGACCTAATTTCTAAGAGAGGAGCAGCCCCAGCAGCCATGGCTTTCTCCATCTCTTTCTTGTTTCCTCCATCTCATAGCACCACCAAACAATGCCAAACCAAGATTAGACTCCACCATTTTCATCCTCATCTCAAGAGCTATCCATTGACACCATTTTTGAAGAAAACCAAGCTTTTCAAGATTTCCTTTGAGCAACCTCTTGCTTTTTGAAGAACTTCCAAGTAAGGAATCCTTGTAATCTTTTGGATTTGTGTTTTCCTAGCCTTTAAGAAGCTTTGTTTTGATTATTGGAGGCTTTCCTTTTGTTTTGATTTGGTTTTGCCATTTTAGGGTTCTAAGATGGGTTTCTTTTGGGGGTTTTGTTTAGATTGGTGATTTATAGCTTGGAGAAGTGATTGGTGGTTGATTTGATTAGCATTGGACCCAAGGCAAGTGGATGAAATGATTTATTTTCATTGATCATGTTTTATACAAATGTGTAGCTCTCATTAATGATTTTCATTACTTATGCTTTACTTCATGACATGCTTTTATTGAGATTTGAAATACACTCTTTAGTGTATCTTTCTAGTACATTGCTTCCTTGAAAATGATGTCTTGATTGTATTAAGTTTTGACTTGTTTCATGTGATGGATTTCTTTTGGTTGAATGTGAATGGAATGGATGATTTGATGGAAGAATGGATGTAGTGGAATGGGGAGTTTGAAGTGTTGAGAATGAAGTTTTGATTGCTTGAAATGGAGGATCTTTTAGCTCACTTTATTACAGGGATCTGACCCTTGAAAATGAGGAGTGTTTGGAGAAAGAAGGGACTGAAAACAGCTTCAGAATTCTGTGTCCGCAGTAACGTCGGTCAGCTGTCGGTCAGCCTTTCGGTTAACCGACAGCCAACCGAGGTGGACCGAAACCCTCTCGGTCCCAATTCCAGAGAGCAGATTTCCATCAGGTTAGCTCCTGATGGAAATCTGCCGGTTAGCTGTCGGCTGACCGAACTCCCTAGTTCGGTCGACCGAGAGCCAACCGACAGATCCTTCGGTTCATTTTCCAGAGAGCAACAAACTTCCTGATGTGTGTAGAGGTGACAGTCAGCGTCGGTCAGCCGTCGGCTAGCCGACATCCCAGTTCGGCTGACCGACGGCCAACCGAGGAGCTAACCGACAGCAATTGTATTGTTTTCTTCTTGAGGAACCATAGGGAACTATATTGGAGGAGAGTGAAGAACTGTACAGAAGAAGAAATTCCATCATCATGACTTTGTTGTTTAGGTCTTTTAGATTTGTTAATGTATATAAGGCCCCGGAATGTTTTCAATTCTTAAAGAGTACCAAATGTATGTCGAACCTAACATACGGGACCCTAGTTACATTGATTCAAATCTTGGACTTTCAACACTTGGCCCGGAGAATATGAGAAATCCATTCATGCTTTATTTTGACCGAATTTCACTTCTACACTTGAAATCTCGTGTTTTATGACTAGACTTGCCCGACAGTACTGAAATTCATGTTTTTAGCATTGTTGTTAGCCCGTACATGCCCGACCGATACAGATATGCTTTTGTGCTTATGAGCACCCCGTCCCGTCACGTGTATTTATTGGATTTGATTTCTTGTATATGACCCATGAGAGTAAAACCTTGAGGCAATAGGGGGCCAGAGCTTTGTAGTGCGAGCCCATGAGCTAAAAGAGAACTTGCATACATGTATTTGTTTTGTTTGCTTGCATATAACCTATGAGTCGGCACCACTAAGCTTGGATAACCTTGTCAGTCTGATCCACTGACTTGGAGATTCCCCACTTGTCCCGCCAGCTGCAGCATGGATCCCGATACCCGGTTTATTAACCGTGGTCCCGTCCCGATACCCGGCTCGCTCCCGTGGTTCCCGATATCCGGTTCGCTACCGTGATTCCCGATACCCGGTTTGCCACCGTGGTCCCGTCCCGTATTATTGTATATGTATATGTGAATTTTGTTGTACCTTCTCACTTCGGTGACCGAGGTCAACGCCCGATACTCTAGTCATTTCGGTGATAGAGGATTTAGCTTTGTGTGGTTGCCATCTTGATAGTTCCTGATCCTTGATACCCGTACTGCTTTATATTGATCATGTCTTTTCTTAATAAAGGATGCATTAATTCTACATGTTTTAAATGAGTCCCCGGTTTCAAAAATGTTTATTGTTTGTACATGCTTCAAATGAGTACCCGATTTGTAAAATGTTTATTGTTTGTACATGCTTTAAATGAGTACCCGATTTGTAAAATGTTTATTGTTTATACACGCTTTAAATGAGTACCCGATTTGAAAGATGTTTATTGTTTATACACATTTTTAAATGAATTCCCGATTTGTGAAATGTCCAGTATTTGTACATGTTTCAAATGAATACCCGATTTGAAAAATGTTTATTGTTTGTACATGCTTCAAATGAGTACCCGATTTGTAAAATGTTTATTGTTTGTACATGTTTTAAATGAGTTCCCGATTTGTAAAATGTTCATGTTTTATACATGCTTTAAAGGAATACATGCTTTGCCTAATATCCGTGTTTCATACCCGTTTTATATGAATACATTATTTCGTCAGATACTCATGATTTCCGATACATTTTATTATGTACAATTTTGATCAGACAGTATGATTTATTTCATGTTTTACCATTCAGTATATTGTTATATCTTTTCACCCACCTGCCAGACCGTCGTGTCTGACCCACTACTTTGGTACTCAGGTTCAGATTTCTTCACCCGAGATGAGTGTACGTGTTGGCGGTGGAGCCATGAGCTTACAGGTTGTTTGTCGGCTATGTCATGTAGACATTGAGCTTGACATCGGTTTTACGTCACATCTGGGTAGTGATCATTAGCTTGTTTTCTTGTATGGCTTCTATTAGCCTTTTTCTTGGGATTTGTAATTAATACACATTGTTATTTGTAACTTGAACATATATGGGAATGTAATATCCTGTTACTGTCAGCTCTGTACTTTTATTGTGATAGTTTATTCCAGTCTGAGATGGATCATTGATAAGATGAGTATATGCTTGGGTTAAGTGCGGTGCGGAATCCAATGGCCACGGACTCCGAGTCGCAACACCATAAAAGCTTCCGCTAAATATTTAGAGTGTGTTGGAATGAATTTGTAATCCTCACACACGCGGATCTTGGGAGAAACATAACTCTCAATTCACGGACCCCGGGTTTGGGGTCGTGACAGATAGCAAAGAAGTCGATCTGGACATCGCAAGCGCCAAGGATTTTGTTGAGGAGATCATCATCTTGGGGAACAAATGGACTGATGGACCCGAAAAAAAAAAGGGGAATCTTCCGTCCTCTCCCTCCGCACCCCGGGGGCTGACCTGGGTCTCGGCGGAGGAGGGAAGATCTCGGGCATCAACATTTTTGTACGGGTATGCCAGATTTACTTTCTACTTGGAATTTGGAATAGTGATAATCCGGAGATTCACCTTCACAAGTGGAAAGGAAATCAATCCTTTTTTCTAACTTTTCAAATTGCATTAAGAAAAGAGACAAGCTTTTAGAATGCCGTAAGAGGCGTTTTTGTTTGTTTGCCGTGAAAGGCGATTTTACAAAACTCATCAAATATGAAAGACAAGAATTGTGATTTCTTTTTGTCTCTTTAAGAAATACAAACTACAATAGAAAAGGAAGAAAAGGGATCTAACTTCTCAGGAGATTGTGGGGACAGGTTGAGATCGACGGTCGTAAGTCATGTATGGGCTTCGCCATCGTCCTTCAAATGAGAACATGTGATGCTTTGATTCTTTGGCTTGGCTCCTAACCTCAGTTTTTTAAAGGACAAGGACCAAGAGAAGGTCCTATATCCAATGAAAAACCAAGTAAACGGGCTGAAAAGCCGCGTTTAGGCCATGTTGGAGAAGGAGGTGACCTTGGGGGGGGGGGGGGGGGGGGGGGTGGCCCCGCAAGGGACGTTGATCACCTTGTGGTGCTTCCGGGAGCAAAGTAGCAGGACTTCGTCTCTCTCTTGGATTTTCTGGTTTTTCAGAGCTTGCACTTGGGATCTCTTTTCATCATGCTTTCTTCTTGGAATGGACCTCCTTTTATAGGCTTTTGGTAGCCATGAGGTGTTTATTGGCATTGATGGCCATGATGAAAGAATTGATGAGGAGTTACAAGTTGATTTTGTAACTCCTTTTTCAAGGCTTGTGATTGGCCGATGAAGGTAGTGGGCATTTAATCACCTTTATGCTTCATGATGATGGGAGTTTCATGGGTTTAATGCCATGATTGCTTGGATTTGTAACTCCCAAATGCTTGGTTCTGATTGGGCCGTCCAAAATAATGAGTTAATGACTGCTTTAATGGGTCAATTAACGACATTAAGTGGTTGCCAAGGCATGTGAAGAGTCGCGGGCCATGCTGCGTCTTTTGAGATTCTTCTTGCGATCATCACGGGTGGATCCACGCATTATTTGATGTCGGATTGGGATGCAATTTCAGACATTGATTGATGTTGGCGGGCCGGTGACGTCTGTCTTGTCGATTTCACGATTGGTCGGACAGAAAGTGCACTTTCTTGGTCAGCCGGTTGGCGATCTTGAGGCGATCGGTGATGATTTCATGCTTTTGACTGCGGATCCGAGATGTCGACGAAGATCAGTCGTTTTCAAGCATCAAACATTGCATTTTCCGAAAATCACAGAGGCCGGAACACATGAAATGCGAAAACCATCGAAAACGGACACTTTGGTTCAAAATCCGGCGACCCGGATTTCCAGGGTCGTCGGGCGACCATGCACCCAGGGTCGCCTGGCGACCTTGGGCCAGGGTCGCCGGCGACCATGGGCCAAGGTCGTCGGCGACCATTGGGCTTCGGCCCGTTTGGTCGCCGAGCGTCGTTTTCGGCCGTTTTTTCATCTTTTTCGTTCCTTTTTTCTTCTGTATTTTTCTTGACATTTTTCCTCAATTATTGACTTGATTTTCTTAGAGAAATCTTGACGAGAACCCTCGCGAAATCGGAGCACAAAGTTTCCTATTTTTCGGGAAAGCCGAAGACTTTGTAGCCGATTTTCCGTCAAGCGTCGAAACTAGGTCAAACGATGTCGGAATGATCTGAAAATTGAGGTGAAGCTTCTTGAGCAGTGGATAGGACCAACCATTCACTTTTATTTGAGTTTTGAAGCCGTTTGGGGTCCCATCGATGCTTCACTTGATTTTGCTGCGGGGAAAATGCCGAGCTTTGATATGTAGTCAAACGATGTCCGATTGACCTGAAATTTGACGGGGAGCCTATTGGAGTCATTTTGAGACGTTCTATGGGCTCTGTTTTGGATGTCGTGGTCCTGGGTTGCTCCACCGCCGGTAGGCTTGATTTTCTCTCGGAGCATCAAAACCTGGTCAAACGTTGTCGGAATGACCTGAAATTTGACGTGCAGCCTTTTGGAAGCATGTTGAAGCCACTCATGTATTTTGTTTGATGAGTGATGGCTTCGGTGGTTGCCGCCACCGGGAGGCTTGATTTTGCTGTTTGAGCATTGATGGAGGGTCAAACGTTGTCGGTTTGACTTGAAATTTGGCATGGAGCCCTTCGGAGACATTCTGGAGTCATCCGTAGGCTTTGATCAAAGTTTTGGTGTCTTTGATGATGTTGCCGCCGGGAGCGCCTGTTTAGCTGTCGGAGCGGTGAAGTTGGGCCAAACGATGTCGGAATGACTCGAAACCTCAGGTGTACCCCTCTTTTAGCTGTCTTGAAGGATCTCTCAGTTTCTGTCTGATTCTGACAAAATCTGATGCTTGAAGTAGCCTTGCCTATTTTTAGCAGGATGTAGCTTCAGGAGGCTTCTTGATGTTGAGGAGACATATTGACTTTTTTGGTGTCAACAAATGCCCCCTCGAGGTACAGCGACGAGTAGCTTTTTGGAGTCGATGTGCCTCGAAGAGAAACTTGGAGGAGAGATTCCAACTTGACCAAGAGTCTTGAGCATTTTTTTTTTTTTGAATAGCCTTCTGAGTTTCCGGGGGAATTTTATGGTAGTGAGAGGGATCACGTACCATCTCAAGGCAAAGTTTTGAAAATGACATGGGGTATTTGGATTTTGGGTTTTGGATTTTGGTTTTTGACCTTGTGACCTAACAAGCTGTATGTGGCAAGTTAGGGGGTCGGGGTTTGATTTTGGTTTCGACCTTGTGACCCAACAAGCTGTTTGTGGTAGGTTGGGGGGTCAGGTTTGGTTTGGTTTGGATTTTGATTTTTGGTTTTGGTTTTGTGACCTAACAAGCTGTATGTGGCGAGCTAGGGGACCGGAATTTGGTTTTGTGAAATGTCAATTTCAAGATTTTGGCTCAATTTGGTTCATGAGGTTGGATGGTTTGGTTTTTGGAAACTCGTGAGACTTTCTTTTTTCTTTTTTTTTGAATGGTCCCATCAACTCAAAAGAGGCATGGGACTTTTTTTTTTTTTTTCTCTTGGTAAGAGGAATATTTTGACTAAAAGCCACTTTTAGTGCTTAGGTGGACAAACCTGACTCATATGGGCTAACCCATGGGACCTTAGGCTTTGGAGATGGCCTAGATCTCATATAGTGTCATATTTGTAAAGAATATCAAAAAATATCTCTTTTGTGTAGAGAATATCTAAAAATATCTTTACTTGGAGAGAATTTCTCAAGTTTTCTTTTTGTGGAAAGATTCTCTCAAAAAATCTTTCTCTTTGGGAAAGTAGCTAAATTTTAGCACTTTCCTCCTTTCTTTCTTTTTGTTTCCTCTTTTGGCTTGCTCCATTACTTTCTTTTTGCAAGAAATCTTCAAGAGTGCTCCCCAAGACAAGAAGTGCTTTTCTCTTCTTCAAGGATCTCCAAGCTTTTCTTCTTCTTCTCCATCAATGGCTTCAAGTAAGTTTTCTTCCTCGTCAAGAATCTCCATTGTAGAAGTAGCTTCTTTATTTTTTTCTTTTCTTCTTCTTTTTCTTTTCTTTTCTTTCTTTTTCTTCTTCTTTTTTTTTTCTCATGCACGTTTTCCTTCTTTTTTTTTTCGTGCTTCTTTTTTTCTTTCCACGGTTTTCTCTTTGTTTTTTTTTTTTAAACCGTGTACTCTCTTTTTTTTTCTGTTTTTTTTTTCCCACGCTGATTTCTTTTTTTTTTTTTTTTTCAGCATTTTTCCTTTCATTTTTTTTTGCTGTTTTTTTTTTCTGTTTTTCTCCTAGCTGTACGGACATGTCTGTACGGACCTGACCGTACTGCCACGTGGCAGTGGGCCACGGCCTGTGGGCCAAATTTTTTTTTTTTTTTTTTTTTGCTGAGATTTTTTTTCCCTTTCTTTTTTTTTCTTTCTTTTTCCTTGTTTGCTCACTATGATAATGAGGCTATGCAATTTCAATATGTATGCATTTTTTTGTTTGATGCATCAAGATAGAAGGCTAGAGTCTCTAGGTCAAGCCAATATGATTTTTGACCTGGACAAAGTTTGATTGGTTTCGACGAAATTGGGTTGGAATTGGTCAAACTTTGGTCAAGCTTTTCCTACCATCTAATGCATGATGATATTTTTTGATGCATGAGTTTTGGTAAATAGATTTTGGAGTATGATGATGCATACTTGAAAATCTTTTGCAAGTATCGGGATTTTGAGCTCGCAGCGATGTTGAGCTCTTTCTCAGTCTTGCTGGATTTAGAGGAAGTTTGCAACTTTTGGATTCTGAAGCTTGCAGCAATGTTGAGCTCTTTTCCAGATTTTGCAGAAGTTTGATGAAATTGGCTTGTTCTCGTAGCGATGTTGAGTTCGAGCCTTCTTTGAGAATTCTCCACTGACTATGAGCTCGCAACGCTGTTGAACTCATCTTCAGGCTTCCTGCCTTTTTCGGAGTACTTCCTTTTCTTTGGAATTGCCCCGGAACCATGTCAAAATTTTGCTAGGATTTTTGTAGCAAAATTCTGTCATTTTGATGTTGATTGATCTTTTCTCTTCCATCTTTTACAGGTAGTTCTTCTAGAACGAACAAGGGTAAAGGTCCTGTTACTAACGCACCTCGTCGGTCTGCTAGATCTTCCAATGCGGCTGTTCAGCAGGCTTAGGAGAAGGAGGGGACTCTCATTCGCCAGGTTAAGGAAGCTGAATGTAATGTCCGGAGGAAGACTCAGGAGCATGAGCAGTGGCAGGTCCTCTGGGAAGAACTTCCTCGTGCTGCAGATGGGTTACGGCATTCGGCCGCGTTTTATAAGAACATTTTCAAGAAGCGTGGCCTAAAAACTTTGGAAGTTAAGGCCATGGGTCTGCTTGAGGAGTTGAACCTTTGGTTGAAGACCATGTAGGATTGAGCTCCCGAGTTGTAACAAACTGTTTTTCCTTCTTCTTTTTTTTGGTACCTCCATGTATAAACAGTTTTGGTACTATATTTTGTATCCCCTTCCTTTCTCTTAAATCATTGATGAAAACAATTTTGAGCAAAAGTTGATGGGAATGTTTGTTTAAGAATTTGATCAAAAGGTTGTCATTTTGTGAAAATCTTTTGTCAAAGAGTTGTTTTGGGCATGAAAGCAAATTTTGTGGCGAAAAGCCTGGTTTTTGATGGTTTGAAAACCGAAATTTTGAATGGCATGAAAGCCTAATTTTGTCTATGGCATGGGAGCCAAATTTGTTTGTGGTATGAGAGCCAAATTTGTTTGTGGCATGAGAGCCAAAGTTTTTTGGATGGTGTGAAAGCCGATTTTTGGAATGGCATAGGAGCCGAATTTTAAGATGGCATGAAAACCGATTTTTTTTAATGGCATAGGAGCCGAATTTTAAGATGGCATGAAAGCCAATTTTGGCGTTTATAGCCGAATTTTTTTTGCTTTGGCATTTATAGCCGAATTTGGCGTTTATAGCCGAATTTTGGCGTTTATAGCCGAGAATTTTTTTTTTGTTTTGGCATTTATAGCCGACTTTTGGCGTTTATAGCCGGGTTTTTTTTTTTTTGAAAACCAAGTTTTGTTTTGTTGGCATGAAAGCCGATTTTGGCGTTTATAGCGGAATTTTTTTTGTTTTGGCATTTATAGCCGAATTTTGGCATTCATAGCCGGATTTTGGCGTTTATAGCCGAGTTTTGGCGTTTATAGCCGAATTTTGGTTTTCAAAATGCAAGTATCGACTAAATGTCGCCTCCTCGCTGAATGGTCTCGCAAGTATCGACTAAATGTCGCCTCCCCGCTGAATGGTCTCGCAAGTATCGATGGAATGTCGCTTCCTTGCTCATTCGGTTTTGCGAGTATTGATGGAATGTCACTTCCTCGCGGGCTGGGTTTTGCGAGTATCGATGGAATGTCGCTTCCTCGCGAATTGGGCATCTGCACGGATGTTTTCACCTCTGAGGATGTGGGTGATGTGACAGATGTTGAATTTTTGTCGAAGCGACTGCACCTTATTATAGTAAGGCAGCAAATCAGGCTTCCTGACTTCATATTCCTGATTCATCTGGTTGACGACCTGTTGAGAGTCTCCAAAAGCTTCCAGCGTGGTGATGTCGGATTCGAGGGCGAGTTCCAATCCTACAATCAGGGCTTGGTACTCAGCTGCATTGTTTGAACATGGTTCCAGTAGCGAGAAGGCGTGTGGAATCATGTATTTGTCGGGATTAACAAAGAGGATGCCGATTCCCGATATTTGCTTTCCCTTTTCATTTGTCCTGGTTGCACCGTCAAAGTACATGTCCCAGGAGGCGTCTGATAAGGAAGTTTCCACATTGTAGACAAATTCGTCTGGGAGATCATCCCTGAGTGGAGAATCTTTAGGCAATGGATGCTCTGCGAGGAAGTCTGCTAGAGCTTGGCTTTTGATTGCTTGTTGTGGTACATACCTAATATCAAATTGTGATAGAAGAATGGACCATTTTGCCAGTCGGGCATTGAGAGAACCTGCTTTTGTGACAAGGAGCTTTAGGAGGTTAATCCTCGAAATCAGGTAGACTGTGTTCGACAGCAGATAGTGACACAGCTTTTGTACAGCGAACATTACTGCAAGGCATTCTTTTTCGACTGGGGAGTAGCGATGCACTGCACCTACCATCATGCGGCTAAGGTAATATAGAGCAGCTTCTTTTCCGTCGTCGTTTTCTTGTGCGAGCAGAGCACCCAAAGAGTGGTCGAGAGCTCTTGTGTACAAGATAAATGGTTTTCCAGTTGTGGGGGCAACCAGCACTGGAGGTTTGATGAGGTATGCGTTGATGTCTTGAAATGCATTTTCACATTCAGCATCCCAGACAAAGTCCACGCCTTTCTTCATCAGGCGAGAGAAAGGACGGCATTTCCCTAATAGATTGGAGATGAACCGTCGGATGTAGGCCAGCCTTCTTTGAAGCCCTTTTAATTCTCTTAGGGTTCTGGGAGATGGCATTTCCAGGATAGCCTTGACTTTGGTGGGGTCAAGTTCTATTCCAGCTTTCCGTACTATGAATCCGAGAAACTTACCCGATGAGACACCGAAGAAGCACTTTAGTGGATTCATCCGCAATTTGTGTTTGCGAAGTCTGAGGAAGACTTCTCGAAGATCATTGAGATGGTCTTGTTTTCTTCTGCTTTTTATGGCGAGGTCGTCAACATAGCATTCGACCGTCTTGTGCTGCATATCTTGGAATATTTTCATCATAGCCCTCTGATATGTCGCACCTGCATTTTTCAGGCCAAACGGCATAACAGTGTAGCAATACACGCCGAATGGTGTCCGAAATGATGTATGCCTTTCATCTTCAGGATGCATCTTTATCTGGTTGTAGCCAGAGAATCCATCCATGAACGTCATTCGCTCGAACCCATAGGTGTTGTCAATCATCACCTCTGGTATGGGGAGCGGGAATTCATCTTTAGGACATGCATTATTCAGGTCTCTGTAGTCGATACAGACCCTTATCTGCCCATTTTTCTTTGTCACGGGGACAATGTTGGCCAATCATTCAGGATGCTGTTCCTCGCGGATGAAGCCAATGTTTTTGAGTTTCTGAACTTCTTATTCAATTTTGTCCATCACGTCTGGATGGAATCTCCTTTGGCCTTGTTTGATAGGCTTGATTTCTTTTTGCAAGCTGAGCTTGTGGACTGCTACTTTGGGATCCAAGCCAGGCATTTCGGCCTAAGACCATGCAAAGCAATCAACGAACTCACGAAGAAAAGAGATATACTCGGGTAACTCATCATCCTTTATATTCTTGCTTATGAATACAGGACGTGGGTTATCAGATGTTCCCAAGTCTATCTTTTGGACATGATCTTCTGTCGGAAGGTTTGAAGGTGGTTCCTCCACAATGTTTTCGGAGGCTTCCAACTCAACAAGACCTTTTGGAGTGCCAGAGGCATTTTCAGACTGGGGCTCTGTTTCTGTCCATGAATCTTCTTGATCAGCATCCTTCTCAATGCTATCCTTCTCAAGGCTTGCAATGAGATGGTCCTAATCATTTGCTGGAATTGGGTTGAAGTAAGGTACTTCTTTTGGAGACGATGATTCTTCTGGGACAGAGAACCGCACGTCTACGTCATCGGGCAATTCCTCTTTATTATCAGAGAAATTATACCAATTGGAGGAGCTTTCAGGATTTTTGACGAGTAACTCCTCAAAGAGATATCCAAGGATATCGATATCTTCATGAGATGTTGAGGCTTGGTTGGTAAAGCGACTTTGCAGCCATGGTGTCAACTGTCTCATAGGAGCGGTAGGATCATACCCAACCCATATGAAGACTTACCTTTTTGAAGGTGGATTTTCCAATCTTCTGATTGACTTTTGGTCAGGGTGGGTTCCAATGGTGTAAGAATACCACGGCCACCTCCCAAACCAGTCGGGTTTTGAGCATCGTAGCCCATTTTCTTCATGATAGCTTGTGCCATTGGACTATACAGGGATAGCTGAGGCATACCTTCGTTTTGGAAAGGTTCAAGCAGAGAGTTCAGTGGAGATGCTCCCTACCTGTGGAAGAAGATTGTTTTTTCTTCTGGCGAAGTTGTCGGGATAACAAAGGAGGCAGACGTAGGATCTTCTATGTCTGCAAGTGTCTCCAATGGAGTGAGAGTGAGCTGATCTTGCTGAGTATCAGCTTGGCTCGATGCTGTGTCATCTTCTGACTCTGACTCTGAGTCTGTGTCATGCATAATAGACACAAAGGAGATAGTGAACTTGCCCCCAGTCTTTTATTTTGTCTTCTTTGCTTTGGTAGTGATTACCAAAGGCTTTGGAGATTTGAAGGAGACGACGAAGGGAGCTTGGCCGCTTACTTCGAGTTTGGTGGAGGGTTTGTTTTCCTCCGATGATTGCTGAGGAGCCTTGCCTTTATCTTTCTGGAGACTGTCGACAAAGCGAATTGTTTTTTCCTCCTGTTCTTCTTTTCCATCTTTATACATTTGAGCATCTGCAAAATGGACATCTCTGCCTTTGAAGGGCTTTTTGTCTGCAAACACTCGATGTATCAAGCCATTGTTGCCAACGAACTTGATGCACTGATGTAGAGTTGAAGGGACGACACCATTCTCATGTATCCAGGGGCGTCCTAGGAGTATATTGTAGCATGAAGGGGTCCTTATTGCATATACAGTGACTTCAGAAATAAGATCACCGATTTGCAATTTGAACCTGATTTTGCCGATAGGCCTTTGAGCGCTGCCGTCATATCCGAAGATGGATACGGACGTGTGACTCAGTTTGCTAGGTGGGATTCCCAGCTGTTCGAGTGCCGAAGTAGAAATGAGGTTGAGTGCAGAACCTGGATCGATCTGAACTCTGTATACTGGCATTTCTTTGACGTACCCCGTAAAGTACAAGGGTCGGTTGTGCTTTGTTTCACCTAGGAGGAGGTCATCCTTGTCGAAGGCAATTGTTGCACTTGCTGCTTTTTGTACCGAGAGGCATTCATTGCTTGATCCCTCAGTTTTCTTCTTTTCTCCCTTTGAGGGAGTATTTGATGTTTTGACCCTATAGTCCATTTCAATTTGTAGGACTTGTGGGGCATGTTTGTCGACATCCGCATTCAGCCTTTGTAATTCTGAAATGAGACTATCAGGAGTTTGTGGAGACATTTGCAATAAGTCAAGGACGTGCAAACGTGTAGGTATGTGTTTGAAGTGCTCAATCAAGTCGTACTTGAAAGCCTCCTTCGGGCCTGGATTTTGATTATTATTGCCACTTGGGGCGCTTACATCTTGCTTTCCCGAAGGATTTACATAAGAAGAAGAGGGTTGATTGTAATTTTTGTGGTAATCCCGGCCAGAACGGGTACCTCTACCAACTTCAAGAGCATCTAGAGAAGGGTCTTCTTTTGGAAGATCGTTCTCAGGATCAAGAGGTTGATCCTTTGCTGAGGACGTCTCTGTAACAGCATTGGCGTCTTCAGTGATTGTGTTGCATGGAGCAATTTCCGGGAACAAGTCCTGAACAGTTGCCGGCAACTTTTCTTTATTAGCCCAGACATCGCCCGTGAGATAGGGTATCTAGGACCAGTTGACTGAGTTTTCATTGAAGAATATTCATTGGCAGAAGTTTCTTCAAGATGATCAATCGAGAGAGGCTTGAATTCCGATGTCACAGCTTCAGGGGACGAGGGCTGAGAGGATGTTATCTCAATGGAAGTCACCTGAGAGGATGTAGCTCCAGAAGATACGCTACCGGTTGGGGAGTACGTGTCTTCGGAAGCTTCAGAGGCACTGTCGTCTTGAGCTATTGCATTGCAGGTTATCCTGACAGGAGATGCCCCCAGTGTAGACAATTGGGAATCAGACTCATCCTCAGATGTAAGAGGATCATCGATCCAACTGTTTTCTCCATTTTCAGGAGTTGAGGGAGAAAGCTCCCGTTGATTTTCTGGGACTTCCGGCTCTGGGTCATGACGAAGATTGATGCGATCCTGCTCCTGCCCTATGGCAAGATGTTGCAAGATTCTTGCATATTCTTCAAGATCAGGCATGGGAGCCAAATCTTCTTCGTCATTTGCTCCTTGTGGTTCGCCCATGTTGGGTTCCATTGAAGCATTTGCTGGTGCTGGATTGACAGCATTTTCTTGAACAGGGTCCTGGTCTTCTTCATCATCAGACCAAGATCCTTGTGGCTGTAATGGGTTATACCAGATTACTGGCATAAAATGAGACTCGGGAATCCATTCCTCGTCGGAGAGGTATTCTCCTGTTTCAAGGGATTCTTCCCACTCATCGATATCGCTGGCAGTATCACTGGACTCGTATCCGTTCATGGAGAATCCAACTACCGAATTGCAAGAGTATGATGCTCCCTGCACAGTTTCATTTTTGTATAGAGGTGGCAAGAAATCATCAAGAGTGAATTTTCTTACCGCCTGGGAGGTTTTGGGAAGAGATTTTTCCGTCGTCCCGAGTGAAGCAGTGGAAGAAGTTTCTGCTTTTTCAAGGACTTCTTGTTTTGGTTGAGACTTATGCTGCTGTTTGAGCTTGCGGAGTTGTCTCTTGGCTTGCCTTCGCTGCTGAGCGGTCGGCTTTGTTTTGACGAGCTCCCAATTTTCATCATCTAGGAGATCGGGATGCACCCATATAGGCTGTCCATCTGATGTTGGATAGGGAACCAATTCTTGGGACGCTTGAGCCATTTTTATCACCTTGAATGAAGTAGTGATTCTCTCCTTCGGTGACTTTGAAGTTTGCCGACATGACACCATGTTGACAGAGGCGGGGCATAGTTTTTATCAAAGGTTATGACTCCGTTTTTCCACATCTCATTGATCTTCTCTCTCACAACGAAGCATTGACTGAGAGGATGTGAGATTATCTGATGGTGTGGATAGTATCGGGGATCATTGGTTTTCCCAACATCTCCCGGTCTTTTGGGCTCTGGCAAAATGAGTTTACCATTTGCTAGGAGAGCCTCAAAGATTTTTTCAAAATCTTCATCGAACGGATATTTCTTTTCTACACGTTCTTTGAAGGCATCAGAGAGTTCAGGTCTTTTACCTGCAGTTTTGTTTTCAGGTTTCTTTGGTTGCTGAGGAGCTGACTTAGTCTGCACATTGAGAACCTCCTTTTTCTTTGGTTTTGAGGTTGTAACAGCAGTCGGCTCTTTCTTTGATGATTTCTGACTGTTGAGGTCTTTGATCGCCATTTCAGCTTCCATGGAGGCTTCGAGGAGTTCCCCCAAGTTCTTTGATTTATTGCCAATAATCATGGAGCGGATTTTTGCTCTCATATTGTTACGGCAGATGTCGACTAGCGACGCTTGTGGCAGCACATCTGAGCATTTGTACGCCATTGCCTTCCATTTGTGAATGAAATCGTATGTTGACTCATTCTCTCCCTGTTTTAGGCTGCAGAGCTGAGCCATAGTAACAGGATGATCCTCACCTTGGAAGTGGGTCAGGAAGCGTGTCTCCAGCATAGCCCAGTTTTGGATGGAGTTCTCCGGCAGAGTGGAGTTCCAATCAAAGGCTAGGGTACTTGCGAAGAGGCGAATCTTGAGGGCATCTTGATCCGCAGTAGCTCCTGTCAGCATCTTGAAGTGGATGACATGCTGTCTGGCTGAATCTTTCCCAGTATATGTCTGGAGAGTAGGTTGTTTGAATTTTGCAGGGAACGGAACCGAGTCCATCCGTAGAGGGTAGGGTGGCTTGATCCCATGTTCCTTCAATGAATCCTCTTATTTTGCTTTTGCGAGGATATCGTCCACGTCTTTTCTGGTAAGGGCGCGAGACTCATTGTTTTCTGCATTGCCCTGGTCATCTTCATGATTCGGAGGGGTTTCATTGTTAGGTGGTGGACGCTGTAGAGTGAGAATCAAAGTTTCCATCAGAGTCTCGATTCTCTGTTGTCCTTGCTCCAACTGCTGGATGCGTGCAGTTACGTCATCATACGGTGGTGGCTGTTCAGAACTTGTAGCCAAGACGTTCATCCCTCGGGATTCGAACGAAGAAATCATCCTGGTGACTGAGCTGGGGCTCATTCTTCTGGATGAAGAATCTGAGGAGTGGTTACTCCGATGTCCTTGGCTTGGAGGAGTGGAAGATTCCTCCAGATGTGTTCGTGTCCGAGAGACGCTGCGAGTCACTGGACGTCTAACACTGATTTTGGTTGCTGACTTCTGGCGTTTTCTGGTTTTGCCAACCATATGAACAACAACAAGTTGGCCGGGTCTTTCTTTTTCGACCCATTTCTTTGTGACGTGGAGAGTAGAACGCTGGGTTCTTTGTTTCTCGAGTCTCTTTTGTCGATATGCAGTGCGGCGACGCATACAACGAGCAATTTGAGCTTCAATCAGCTCTGGCTGGGCTCTAGCGATGAAGGATGTAGTCTCTTGTGCGCAGCAGCCGAGTTTGTCTTCTTTGAAGTTTGGCAAGGACAGAATCTGGACGCGGTCCTTTGTCTGTCGCAATGAAGACTTGAATTTTGCGAGCTCGGCCCCTGTTGAGATGAAGGGTCGACTCGCGGGAGTGCAGACTTCAGCATGTTTTTGCATAGGCCTAACGATGCAGGATTTGATTTTGGGCTTATAGGAGCAAGCCGGCTCATGATGATTTTGTTTATTTTTTGGGTGGAGGGTAGGTTTCTCCTCTTTCATGTAAGAGAGAGGGTAGAGCCGATTCTCCTTGAGAGGCGCCAGGTATACTGGCTTTGCAGATGTTTGGGACCTCCGTTGCTTTGGCGAAGATCTCAGGGACCAGGTTTTGGTGTAAACTTGGTTTCTTGTGGGTTAAGGCTTCATGGGAACGCCACGGGCTTCAGGCTTCTTGGTGTTCGCCCTTGGTGCCATTTTAGTGACACGTTGCGGGGCGGTTTTCTGCTTCTTGGCAGGTACAATGTCTTCTGCGGGAAGTGGGAATGGTCCCAGCGATCCGAAGACGATGGTCCGAGGAGTTGAAGTTGACTCGGTGTTCGGAGAGTTGTCGAGGGAGATGATGCTTCGGCAACTAGCAAGGCGCTTATGCTTGTTTTGCTTATCTTGAAGCATAAGCTGGTACTTGTTCTCATCGAAAGTGATGGTCAATGAAGCTGCCATTGTTAGTTTTGGAAAACTTCTGAAACAAGACCAAATCCATTAGTAATCACAAGAATATGGTGATCGTAAATGGAGAACAACTATGGTTTTGTCTTTTCAAATCACTTGAGGGGACATGGCCCAACCCAAGGACGATGAAGAAGGCAAAAAGCCATAGAGGATACAATTGTTCTAAAATGCAAGTATGGTAGGCTCAGAGTGAGCGTTCCAGTGACTGCTAGAAGCAATTGTAGACCTTAATTCAAATTACCGAGAAGCAAGGCTCACTCGAGGTAAAATGATATAAGGTTGGAGATACAAATGTGTTGGTCGCGAATACAGTAGACGCGAAAGGGCGTACTAGCACCGCTAGGCACAAATGTTGCAAATCGCATCCTTAGGAAGGACACGAGATGGGATTTTTTTTGAAAGGTCAAATTTGGATTCATAAAGGAGAGCAAATGGTATTCCAATCCGAACAAAGGCTCAACATTTCTGCGAGCGCTAAATTCAGAGGGGAAGGAACCATAATTTCTCGGATCTGAATCCAGACGTGTCAGAAGTTTTTTTTTGAAAGGTCAAGATTGAATTCATCTAAGAGAGCAAATGGTGTTCCATTCCGAACAAGGCTCAACATTTCTGCGTGCGCTAAATCCGAAAGGGAAAGAACCAAGATTTCTCAACTCTGAATTCAAAAGTGACAAAAGTTTTTTTTTTTTTTTTGAAAGGTCAAGATTGAATTCATCGAAGAGAGCAAATGGTGTTCCATTCCGAACAAGGCTCAACATTTCTGCGAGCGCTAAATTCAAAAGGGAAAGAACCAAGATTTCTCAACTCTGAATTCAAAGTGACAGAAGTTTTTTTTTTTTTTTTTTTTTTTTAAGGATTTTTTTTAGAGAATTTTTTTTTGAAAGGTGCACATAGATTTCCAATTCGATCTTATGAAACCTTAGTAGATAGATCAGCCCCCAGGTAAGGGTAGGATTACTTAATGAACCCGTTTGGAGGACCCTTGCCTCGAACAGTCTAGCTGACTCCACACTTTGGACAAGGCTTTTCTTACATCTACTTTGGTCAAAGAACGCAACTGGTGGAACCTTAGTGTTTTTTTTTTTTAAAGGTTTTTTATAAACTCATTAAGGAGAACGAATGGTGTTCCAATCCGAACAAAGGCTCAACATTTCTGCGAGCGCTAAATTCGAAGGGAATGAACCAAGGTTTCCCAAATTTAAATGCAAAAGAGAGAAAGCTAGAATTTTTTTTTTGAATTTATATTTTTTTTTTGGAAATCCCAATTTGGGCTCATCAAAGAGAAAAGATGGCCCAATCCCCGATATGAACGATAGCTGCGAACATTTCTGTGAGCTATCGAGTTCAAGGAGGAGATGATCAAAATTTCTCAAAGTTGAATCTTGAGAAAGAGAGACCATTTTTTTTGAAAGAGTTTGAAACGAAGTTGGTTTTTTTTTTTTTTTTTAAAAAAATCCCAATTGGACTCATCAAAGAGAAAAGATGGCCCAATCCCTGATATGAACGATAGCTGCGAACATTTCTGTGAGCTATCAAGTTCGAAGAGGGAAGGATCAAAATTTCTCAAAGTTGAGTTTTTAAGAAAAAGAGATCAGATTTGTTTTTTTTTTTTTAAGTGAGAAAGAACAATTGAAATCCCATCTCATGTTTTTAACGATTCCCGATATTTGCTTTCCTTTTTCATTTGTCCTGGTTGCACCGTCAAAGTACAAGTCCCAGGAAGCATTTGATAAGAAAGTTTCCACGTTGTAGACAAATTCGTCTGGGAGATCATCCCTAAGTGGAGAATCTTTAGGCCATGGATGCTTTGCGAGGAAGTCTGCTAGAGCTTGGCCTTTGATTGCTTTTTGTGGTACATACCTAATATCAAACTGTGATAGAAGGATGGACCATTTTGCCAGTCGGGCATTGAGAGAACCTGCTTTTGTAACAAGGACCTTTAGGAGGTTGATCCTCGAAATCAGGTAGACTGTGTTCGACGGCAGATAGTGAAGCAGCTTTTGTTTGGCGAACATTACTACAAGTCATTCTTTTTCGACTGGGGAGTAGCGATGCTCTGCAGCTACCATCATGCGGCTAAGGTAATATAGAGCAGCTTCTTTTCCGTCGTCATTTTCTTGTGCGAGCAGAGCACCCAAAGAGTGGTCGAGAGCTCTTGTATACAAGATAAATGGTTTTCCAGTTGTGGGGGCAGCCAGCACTGGAGGTTTGATGAGGCATGCTTTGATGTCTTGAAATGCATTTTCACATTCAGCATCCCAGACGAAGTCCACGCCTTTCTTCATCAGGCGAGAGAATGGACGGCATTTCCCTGATAGGTTGGAGATGAACCGTCAAATGTAAGCCAGCCTTCCTTGAAGCCCTTTTAATTCTCTTAGGGTTCTAGGAGATGGTATTTCCAGGATAGCCTTGACTTTAGTGGGGTCAAGTTCTATTCCAGCTTTCCGTGCTATGAATCCGAGAAACTTACCCGATGAGACACCGAAGAAGCACTTTAGTGGATTCATCCGCAATTTGTGTTTGCGAAGTCGGAGGAAGACTTCTCGAAGATCATCAAGATGGTCTTCTTTTCTTCTACTTTTTATGGCGAGGTCGTCAACATAGCATTCGACCGTCTTGTGCTGCATATCTTGGAATATTTTCATCATAGCCCTCTGATATGTTGCACCTGCATTTTTCAGACGAAACGGCATAACAGTGTTGCAATACACGCCGAATGGTGTCCGAAATGATGTATGCCTTTCATCTTCAGGATGCATCTTTATCTGATTATAGCCAGAGAATCCATCCATGAATGTCATTCGCTCGAATCCATAGGTGTCGTCAATCATCACCTCTGGTATGGGGAGTGGGAATTCATCTTTAGGACATGCACTATTCAGGTCTCTGTAGTCAATACAGACCCTTATCTGCCCATTTTTCTTTGTTACAGGGACGATGTTGGCCAACCATACAGGATGCTGTTCCTCGCGGATGAAGCCAACGTTTTTGAGTTTCTGAACTTCTTGTTCAATTTTGTCCATCACGTCGGGACGGAATCTTCTTTGGCCTTGTTTAATAGGCTTGATTTCTTTTAGCAAGTTGAGCTTGTGGACTGCTACTTTGGGATCCAAGCCAGGCATTTCGGCATAAGACCATGCAAAGCAATCAACGAACTCACGAAGAAAAGAGATATACTCGGGTAACTCATCATCCTTTATATTCTTGCTTATGAATACAGGACGTGGGTTATCAGATGTTCCCAAGTCTATCTTTTGGACAGTATCTTCTGTCGGAAGGTTTGAAGGTGGTTCCTCCACAATGTTTTCGGAGGCTTCCAACTCAACAAGACCTTCTGGAGTGCCAGAGGCATTTTCAGACTGAGGCTCTGTTTCTGTCCATGAATCTTCTTGATCAGTATCCTTCTCAAGGCCATCCTTCTCAAGGCTTGCAATGAGATGGTCCCAATCATTTGCTGGAATTGGGCTGAAGTAGGGTACTTCTTTTGGAGACGATGATTCTTCTGGGACAGAGAACCGCTCGTCTATGTCATTGGGCAATTCCTCTTTATTATCAGAGAAATTATACCAATTGGAGGAGCTTTCAGGATTTTTGACGAGTAACTCCTCAAAGAGATATCCAGGGATATCGATGTCTTCATGAGATGTTGAGGCTTGGTCGGTAAAGCGACTTTGCAGCCATGGTGTCAACTGTCTCATAGGAGCGGTAGGATCATACCCCAACCCATATGAAGACTTGCCGTTTGGTGGATTTTCCAATCTTCTGGTTGACTTTTGGTTAGGTGGGTTCCAATGGTGTAAGAATACCACGGCCACCTCCCAAACCAGTCGGATTTTGAGCGTCGTAGCCCATTTTCTTCATGATAGCTTGTGCCATTGGACTATACAGGGATATCTAGGGCATACCTTCGTTTTGGAAGGATTCAAGCAGAGAGTTCAGTGGAGATGCAGCTGATCTGTGGAAGTAAATCACCTTTTCTTCTGGCGAAGTTGCCAAAATAACAAAGGAAGCAGACGTAGGATCTTCTATGTCTGCAAGTGTCTCCAATGGAGTGAGAGTGGGCTGATCTTGCTGAGCATCAGCTTGGCTTGCTGCTGTGTCATCTTCTGGCTCTGACTCTGAGTCTGTGTCGTGTATAATAGACACAAAGGAGACAGTGAACTTGCCCCCAGTCTTTTGTTTTGTCTTCTTTGCTTTGGTAGTGATTACCAAAGGCTTTGAAGATTTGAAGGAGACGACGAAGGGAGCTTGGCCGCTTACTTCGAGTTTGGTGGAGGGTTTGTTTACCTCCGATGATTGCTGAGGAGCCTTGCCTTTATCTTTCTGGAGACTGTCGACAAAGCGAATTGTTTTTTCCTCCTGTTCTTCTTTTCCATCTTTGTACATTTGAGCATCTGCAAAATGGACATCCTTGCTTTTGAAGGGTTTTTTGTCTGCAAATACTCGATGTATCAGGCCATCGTCGCCAACGAACTTGATGCACTGATGTAGAGTTGAAGGGACGACACCATTCTCATGTATCTAGGGGCGTCCAAGGAGTATATTGTAGCATGAAGGGGTCCTTATTGCATACACGGTTACTTCAGAAATAAGATCACCGATTTGTAATTTCAACCTGATTTTGCCGATAGACCTTTGAGCGCTCCCGTCATATCCGAAGATGGATACGGACGTGTGACTCAGTTTGCTAGGTGGGATGCCCAGCTCTTCGAGTGCCTAAGTAGAGATGAGGTTGAGTGCAGAACCTGGATCGATCTGAACTGTGTGTACCGGCATTTCTTTGACGTACCTTGTAAAGTACAAGGGACGGTTGTGCTTTGTTTCGCCTAGGAGGAGGTCATCCTTGTCGAAGGCAATTGTTGCACTTGCTGCGTTTTGTACCGAGAGGCATTCATTGCTTGATCCCTCAGTTTTCTTCTTTTCTCCCTTTGAGGGAGTATTTGATTTTTTGACCCTATAGACCATTTCAATTTGTAGGACTTGTGGGGCATGTTTGTCGACATCCGTATTCAGCCTTTGTAATTCTGAAATGAGACTATCACGAGTTTGTGGAGACATTCGTAATAAGTCAAGGATGTGCAGACGTGCAGGTGTGTGTTTGAAGTGCTCAATCAAGTCATACTTGAAAGCCTCCTTCGGGCCTGCATTTTCATTATATTGCCACTTGGTGCGCTTACATCTTGCTTTCCCGAAGGATTTACATAAGAAAAAGAGGGTTGATTGTAATTTTTATGGTAATCCCGGCCAGAACGGGTACCACTACCAACTTCAAGAGCCTCTAGAGAAGGGTCTTCTTTTGGAAGATCGTTCTCAGGATCAAGAGGTTGATCCTTTGCTGAAGACGTCTCTGTAACAGCATTGGCGACTTCAGTGATTGTGTTGCACAGAGCAATTTCCGAGAACAAGTCCTGAACAGCAGCCGGCAATTTTTCTTTATTAGCCCAGACATCGCCCGTGAAATCGGGTATCTGGGACCAATTGACTGAGTTTTCATTGAAGAAGATTTCATTGGCAGAAGTTTCTTCAAGATGATCAATCGGGAGAGGCTTGAATTCCGATGTCACAGCTTCAGGAGACAAGGGCTGAGGGGATGATATCTCAGTGGAAGTCACCTAAGAGGATGTAGCTCCGGAAGATACGCTACCGGTTGGGGAGTACGTGTCTTCGGAAGCTTCAGAGGCACTGTCGTCCTGAGCTATTGCATTGCAGGTTATCCTGACAGGAGATGCCCCCAATGTAGACTGTTGGGAATTGGACTCATCCTCAGATGTGATAGGATCATCGATCCAACTGTTTTCTCCATTTTCAAGAGTTAAGGGAGAAAGTTCCCGTTGATTTTCAAGGACTTCCAGTTCTGGATCATGACGAAGATTGATGCGATCCTGCTCCTGCTCTATGGCAAGATGTTGCAAGATTCTTGCATATTCTTCAAGATCAGGCATGGGAGCCAAATCTTCTTTGTCATCCGCTCCTCGTGGTTCGCCCATGTTGGGTACCACTGAAGCATTGGTTGGTGCTGGATCGATAACATTTTCTTGAACAGGGCCCTGGTCTTCTTCATCATCAGACCAAGATCCTTGTGGCTGTAATGGGTTATACCAGATTACTGGCATAAGATGAGACTCGGGAATCCATTCCTCGTCGGAGAGGTATTCTCCCGTTTCAAAGGATTCTTCCCACACATCTATATCACTGGCAGTATCACTAGACTCGTATCCGTTCATGGAGAATCCAACTATCGAGTTGCAAGAGTATGATGCCCCATGCACATTTTCATTTTTGTATAGAGGTGGCATGAAATCATCAAGAGTGAATTTTCTTACCGCCTTGGAGGTTTTGGGAAGAGATTCTTCCGTCGTCCCGAGTGAAGCAGTGGAAGAAGTTTCTGCTTTTTCAAGGACTCCTTGTTTTTGTTGAGATTTCTGCTGCTGTTTGAGCTTGCGGAGTTGTCTCTTGGCTTGCCTTCGCTGCTGAGCGGTCGGTTTTGTTTTGACGATCTCCCAATTTTCATCATCTAGGAGATCGCGATGCACCCATATAGGCTGTCCATCTGAAGTTGGATAGGGAACCAATTCTTGGGACGCTTGAGCCATTTTTATCACCTTGAATGAAGTAGTGATCTTCTCCTTCGGTGACTTTGAAGTTTGCCGACATGACACCATGTTGACAGAGGCGGGGCCATAGTTTTTATCAAAGGTTATGACTCCATTTTTCCACATCTCATTGATCTTCTCGCTCACAATGAAGCATTGATTGAGAAGATGTGAGATCATCTGATGGTATGGACAGTATCGGGGATCATTGGTTTTGCCAACATCTCCCGGTCTTTTGGGCTCTGGTAAAATGAGTTTGCCATTTGCTAGGAGAGCCTTAAAGATTTCTTGAACATCTTCATCGAATGGATATTTCTTTTCTACACGTTCTTTGAAGGCATCAGAGAGTTCAGGCCTTTTACCTGCAGTTTTGTTTTCAGGTTTCTTTGGCTGCTGAGGAGCTGACTTAGTCTGTACATTGAGAACCTCCTTTTTCTTTGGTTTTGAGGTTGTAACAGTAGTCGGCTCTTTCTTTGATGATTTCTAACTGTTGAGGTCTTTGATCACCATTTCAGCTTCCATGGAAGCTTCGAGGAGTTCCCCCAGGTTCTTTGATTTGTTGCCGATGATCATGGAGCGGATTTTTGCTCTCATATTGTTACGGCAGCTGTCGACTGGCGATGCTTGTGGCAGCACATCTGAGCATTTGTACGCCATTGCCTTCCATTTGTGAATGAAGTCATATGTTGACTCATTCTCTCCCTGCTTTAGGCTGCAGAGTTGAGCCATAGTAACAGGATGATCCTCACCTTGGAAGTGGGTCAGGAAGCGTGTCTCTAGCATAGCTCAGTTCTAAATGGAGTTCTCCGGCAGAGTGGAGTACCAATCAAAGGCTGTACCTTTTAGAGTACTTGCGAAGAGGCGAGTCTTGAGGGCATCTTGACCCGCAATAGCTCCCGTCAGGATCTTGAAATGGATGACATGCTGTCTGGCTGAACCTTTCCCCGTATATGTCTGGAGAGTAGGTTGCTTGAATTTTGCAGGGAACGGAACCAAGTCCATCCATAAAGGGTAGGGTGGCTTGATCTCATGTTCCTTCAATGTATCCTCTTCTTTTGCTTTTGCGAGGATATCGTCCACGTCCTTTTTGGTAAGGCCGCGAGACTCATTGTTTTCTGCATTGCCCTCGTCCTCTTCATGTTTCGGAGGGGTTTCATTGTTAGGTGGTGGACGCTGTAGAGTGAGAATTAGATTTTCCATCAGAGTCTCAATTCTCTGCTGTCCTTGCTCCAACTGCTGGATGCGTGCAGTTACATCGTCATGCTGTGGAGGCGGCTCAAAACTTGTAGCCAAGACGTTCATCCCTCAGGATTCGAACGAAGAAATCGTCCTGGTGACTGAGCTGGGGCTCATTCTTCTGGATGAAGAATCTGAGGAGTGGTTACTCCGATGTTCTTGGCTTGGAGGAGTGGAAGACACTTCCAGATGTGTTCTTGTCCGAGAGACGCTGCGAGTCACTGGACGTCTAACACTGATTTTGATTGCTGACTTCCGGCGTTTTCTGGTTTTGCCAACCATATGAAAAGGAACGAATTGGTCGGGTCTTTCTTTTTCGACCCATTTGTTTAAGACGTGGAGAGTAGAACGTTGGGTTCTTTGTTTCTCGAGTCTCTTTTGTCGATATGCAGTGCGGCGACTCATACGACGAGCAATTTGAGCTTCAGTCAGCTCTGGCTGGGCTCTGGCGATGAAGGATGTAGTCCCTCGTGCGCAGCAGCCGAGTTTGTCTTCTTTGAAGCTGGGCAAGGATAGGATCTAGACGCGGTCCTTTGTCTGTCGCAATGAAGACTTGAATTTTGCGAGCTCGGCCCCTGTTGAGATGAAGGGTGGTCTCGCAAGAGTGCAGGCTTCAGCATGTTTTTGCGTAGGCCTAACGATGCAGGATTTGATTTTGGGCTTGTAGGAGCAAGCCGGCTCATGATGATTTTGTCTGTTTTTTGGGTGGAGGGTAGGTTTCTCCTCTTTCATGTAAGAGAGAGGGTAGAACCGATTCTCCTTGAGAGGGGCCAGGTATGCTAGTTTTGCAGATGTTTGGGACCTCCGTTGCTTTGGCGAAGATCTCGGGGACCAAGTTTTGGTGTAAACCTGGTTTCTTGTGGGTTGAGGCTTCGTGGGAACGCCACGGGCTTCAGGCTTCTTGGTGTTCGCCCTTGGTGTCATTTTGGTGACACGTTGCGGGGCGGTTTTCTGCTTCTTGGCAGGTATAGTGTCTTCTGCGGGAAGTGGGAATGGTCCCAGCGATCCGAAGACGATGGTCCGGGGAGTTGAAGTTGACCCGGTGTTTGGAGAGTTGTCGAGGGAGATGACGCTTCGGCAACTGGCAGGGCGCTTATGCTTGTTTTGCTTGTCTTGCAGCATAAGCTGGTACTTGTTCTCATCGAAAGTGATGGTTAATGAAGCTGCCATTGTTAGTTTTGGAAAACTTCTGAAACAAGACCAAATCCATTAGTAATCACAAGAATATGGTGATCGTAAATGGAGAACAACTATGGTTTTGTCTTTTCAAATCACTTGAGGAGACATGGCCCAACCCAAGGACGATGAAGAAGGCAAAAAGCCATAGAGGATACAATTGTTCTAAAATGCAAGTATGGTAGGCTCAGAGGGAGCGTTCCAGTGAGTGCTAGAAGCAATTGTAGACCTTAATTCAAATTACCGAGAAGCAATGCTTACTCGAGGTAAAATGATATAAGGTTGGAGATACAAATGTGTCGGTCACGAATACAGTAGACCCGAAAAGGCGTACTAGCACCGCTAGGCACAAATGTTGTAAATCGCATCCTTGGAAAGGACACGAGATGGGATTTTTTTGAAAGGTCAAAATTGGGTTCATAAAGGAGAGCAAATGGTGTTCCAATCCAAACAAAGGCTCAACATTTCTGCGAGCGCTAAATTCAGAAGGGAAGGAACCAGAATTTCTCGGATGTGAATCCAATAATGACGGAAGTTTTTTTTTTGAAAGGTCAAGATTGAATTCATCAAAGAGAGCAAATGGTGTTCCGTTTTGAAGAAAGGCTCAACATTTCTGCGAGCGCTAAATCCGAAAGGGAGGGAACCAAGATTTCTCAACTTTGAACTCAAAAGTGACGGAAGTTTTTTTGAAAGGTCAAGATTTAATTCATCGAAGAGAGCGAATGGTGTTCCATTTTGAACAAGGCTCAACATTTCTGCGAGCGCTAAATCCGAAAGGGAAAGAACCAAGATTTCTCAACTCTGAATTCAAAGTGACAGAAGTTTTTTTTTTTATAAAGTTTTTTTTTTAGAGAATTTTTTTTGAAAGGTGCACATAGATTTCCAATTCGATCTTATGAAACCTTAGTAGATAGATCAGCCCCCAGGTAAGGGTAGGATTACTTAATGAACCCGTTTGGAGGACCCTTGCCTCGAACAGTCTAGTTGTTTCCACACTCTGGACAAGGCTTTTCTTACATCCACTTTGGTCAAAGAACGCAACTGGTGGAACCTTAGTGTTTTTTTTTTGAAATCTTTTTTTTAGCTCTTTTTTTTTTTGAAAGGTTTTTTAATGAACTCATCAAAGAGAGCGAATGGTGTTTCGATCCGAACAAAGGCTTAACATTTCTGCGAGCGCTAAATCCGAAAGAGAAGGAACCAAGGTTTCTCAAATTTGAATGCAAAAGAGAGAAAACTAAAATTTTTTTTTGAAATTATAACCCTTTTTTTTTTTTTTGAAATCCAAATTGGACTCATCAAAGAGAAAAGATGGCCCAATCCCTGATATGAACGATAGCTGCGAACATTTCTGTGAGCTATCAAGTTCAAAGAGGAGAGGATCAAAATTTCTCAAAGTTGAATCTTGAGAAAAGGAGATCATTTTTTTTTTGAAAGAATTTGAAATGAAGTTTTTTTATTGAAATCCCAATTGGACTCATCAAAGAGAAAAGATGGCCCAATCCCCGATATGAACGATAGCTGCGAACATTTCTGTGAGCTATCAAGTTCGAAGAGGGAAGGATCAAAATTTCTTAAAGTTGACTTTTTAAGAAAAAGAGATCAGATTTGTTTCTTTTTTTTGAAGTGAGAAAGAACAATTGAAATCCCATCTCATGTTTTTTTAGATGCAAGATGCAACATTGGCCACCAACTAGAAAGGAGCCAAGTAATCAAAGCATCACGTTCTCAAGTCAACGAGTCCCACCGGGTGTGCAAACTTGATGGACCCAAAAGAAAACTTCCGTCCTCTCCTTCCGCGCCCTGGGGGCTGACCTGGGTCTCGCGGAGGAGGGAAAATCTCGGGCATCAACATTTTTGTACGGGTATGCCAGATTTACTTTCTACTTAGAATTTGGAATGGTGATAATCCGGAGATTCACCTTCACAAGTGGAAAGGAAATCAATCCTTTTTTCTAACTTTTCAAATTGCATTAATATTAAGAAAAGAGACAAGTTTTTAGAATGCCGTAAGAGGCGTTTTGTTTGTTTGCCGTGAAAGGCGATTTTGCCGTGAAAGGCGATTTTACAAAACTCATCAAATATGAAAGACAAGAATTGTGATTTCTTTTTGTCTCTTTAAGAAATACAAACTACAATAGAAAAGGAAGAAAAGGGATCTAACTTCTCAGGAGATTGTGGGGACACGTTGAGATCAACGGTCGCAAGTCATGTATGGGCTTCGCCATCGTCCTTCAAATGAGAACATGTGATGATTTGATTCTTTGGCTTGGCTCCTAACCTCAGTTTTTTAAAGGACAAGGACCAAGAAAAGGTCCTATATCCAATGAAAAACCGAGTAAACGGGCTGAAAAGCCACGTTTAGGCCATGTTGGAGAAGGAGGAGACCTTGGGCCCTAAGGGACGTTGATCACCTTGTGGTGCTTCCGGGAGCAAAGTAGCAGGACTTCGTCTCTCTCTTGGATTTTTTGGTTTTTCAAAGCTTTCACTTGGGATCTCTTTTCATCATTGGAATGGACCTCCTTTTATAGGCTTTTGGTAGCCATGAGGTGTTTATTGGCATTGATGGCCATGATGAAAGAATTGATGAGAAGTTACAAATTGATTTTGTAACTCCTTTTTCATGGCTTGTGATTGGCCGATGAAGGTAGTGGGCTTTTAATTGCCTTTATACTTCATGATGATGGGAGTTTCACGGGTTTAATGCCATGATTACTTGGATTTGTAACTCCCAAATGCTTGAATCTGATTGGGCCGTCCAAAATAATGAGTTAATGACCGCATTAAGTTGTCATAAACGGGTCAATTAACGTCACTAAGTGGTCGCCAGGGCATGTGAAGAGTCGCGGGCCGTGCTGCGCCTTTTGAGATTCTTCTTACGATCATCACAGGTGGATCCATGCATTGTTTGATGTCAGATTGCGATGCAATTTCAGACATTGATTGATGTTGGCGGGCTGGTGACATCTGTCTTGTCGATTTCACGATCGGTCGGACAGAAAGTGCACTTTCTTGGTCAGCCGGTTGGCGATCTCGAGGCGATCGGTGATGATTTCATGCTTTTGATGGCAGATCCGAGATGTCGACGAAGATTAGTCGTTTTCAAGCATCAAACATTGCATTTTCCGAAAATCACAGAGGCCAGAACACCCGAAAAGCGAAAAGAATCGGAAAACAGACACTTTGGTGCAAAATCCGGCGACTCGGATTTCCAAGGTCGCTGGGCGACCATGCACCCAGGGTCGCCGGTGCATGGTCGCCCAGCGACCTTAGGGTTTTTGCCCTTTGGTCGCCGAGCTTCGTTTTCGGCCGATTTGCCGTCTTTTTCGTTCCTTTTTCTCTTCTGTATTTTTCTTGACATTTTTCCTGAATTATTGACTATATTTTCTTGGAAAAAACTTGACGAGAACCCGCGTGAAATCGGAGCACAAAGTTTCCTATTTTTCGGGAAAGCCGAAGACTTTGTAGCCGATTTTCCGTCAAGCGTCGAAACTAGGTCAAACAATGTCGGAATGACCTGAAAATTGAGGTGAAGCTTCTTGAGCAGTGGATAGGACCAACCATGGGCTTTTATTTAAGTTTTGAAGCCGTTTGGGGTCCCATCGATGCTTCACTTGATTTTGCTGCGGGGAAAATGCCGAGCTTTGATATGTGGTCAAACGATGTCCGATTGACCTGAAATTTGATGGGTAGCCTATTGGAGTCATTTTGAGACGTTCTATGGGCTCCTTTTCGGATGTCATGGTCCCGGGTTGCTCCGTCGCCGGTAGGCTTGATTTGCTCTCGGAGCATCGAAACCTGGTCAAACGTTGTCGGAATGACCTGAAATTTGACGTGCAGCCTTTTGGAAGCATGTTGAAGCCACTCATGTATTTTGTTTGATGAGTGATGGCTTCGGTGGTTTCCGCCGCCGGGAGGCTTGATTTTGCTGTTCGAGCATTGATGGAGGGTCAAACGTTGTCGGTTTGACTTGAAATTTGGCATGGAGCCCTTTGGAGACGTTCTGGAGTCATCCGTAGGCTCTGATCAAAGTTTTGGGGTCTTTGATGATGTCGCCGCCGGGAGCGCTTATTTAGCTGTCGGAGCAGTGAAGTTAGGCCAAACGCTGTCGGAATGGCCCGAAACCTCAGGTGTACCCCTCTTTTAGCTGTCTTGAAGGATCTCTCAGTTTCTGTCTGATTCTGACAAAATCTGATGCTTGAAGTAGCCTTGCCTATTTTTAGCAGGATGTAGCTTCAGGAGGCTTCTCGATGTTGAGGAGACATATTGACTTTTTTGGTGTCAACACGTCTACCGGTAGAACTAAGAGTTCACAATTTTTCACACTTCTCTCCCTTCTTCACTTCCATATTTTTACCACCTACACTCCCAAGCCTACAAGCTTTCCAAGGGATGATTTCCACACAAAAATCCACTCCCATTTCAAACAAAACTTCAAAAACCACAAACCCATTTACATTCAAATCATGTATTACTAACTTGTAAAGTATTCCATTCACAAATAAACCATTCATTCTATAACAAAGATATCAAGACATTTTCAAGTATAAAATCATAAAAACTAACAAGATCAAACATGATTCTAAGAGCTTGTAAAATCATGGCTAACAAGACAAATGAAGGAGCCAAAATTCATGACTTGAAAGAATATAACATAACTTGCATTATGAAATTAACATAGAAAACATGTCTTAATGAAATATTGAAACCATAATGAAACATAAAGCAAGAAACATGAGAGATCCTACAAAGATCACTTGCCTCAATCCAATGCCAAGGAAAACTCCACAAAAACTCAACCAAAGAGAAGATCCACGAAATCTACACAAAAGCCCCAAAATAGAACACATAAAAATCACCATTTTTGGTCATCACAAACCCCCACTTCGAAAATGGATTTAAGAACATATAAAACAAGTTCTAAATGAACTAAAAAAACACCAATGAAAGAACGGAGGAAAGTACCAACCTCGAGCTAGCTGAACAAGAAGAAGGGAGGTTGGAGATGATGAATAGTGAAATGGTTTGGCTCCAAAAACACTCCAAACAAAGCTTGAGAAGAGAGGAAGAGATTAACGGAGTCGGATCGGGGATTGGAGCTCTCTTGCTAGATGATTTCAAGGGAAAAAGATCAAGAAGAGAGTCTTCTCCTCATCTCCACTCTAGGGCAAGGACTGGTGCAGGAAAAATGGGGAAAAGGAATGGAGGAGGGGGAAGAAGAGGATATATATATAGTGTCTGGAAGGTGGGTCCCAATGCAGTAGAACTTGAAACGAATAAAACATGGTCTTGTAGACCCCGGATGAAATCGACGAAGAAGAACAAAACGATTGTCGAAAAATCTAGTTTTCAAAAGTATATTTTCCCTAAATTTCTGGAATTTTCGAAATTTATGGACATATTTAGTGAAAATTGTCATTTTTGCCCTTTTTTCTCAAAAAATGCGATTTCTGAGTCTCAAATCCAAATGGATAAAACATGAAAGTTGTTTATAATAATAAAATGAGTCAAAAGGAATAAAATTTGGAATTTTTAGAAACCAAGAATAAATTCTCACAAAATACAATTTACAAGGGTTGGGTCAAAACAAGGTCAACGGTCTTTTAAAATTCTCCAAAGTTATGAAAAATTTATTCAAACTCAAAAACAAAGTCAAATCAACTCTAATCTTGTTTAAAAAGCTAAATCATGATTAAAACAATGCTAAACTCGAAAATTGAGGGTCGGGGTCTTACATCCTCTCCCCCTTAGAACCCATTTGGTCCTCCAAATGGTCTAAACCAAATCAAAAATAAAAAAACTCGAAAGATCAAAGAAAACACTTAAGACTCAAAGACCAAAGAAAACACTAACACCCTGAGTTGAACCTCGGCAACTGAGCTATCCCTGATCAATCCTGACGATGAGATGCGCCGGCAGCAACACGTCTGATTCGATTGAAAGCTTTACACTATCACACATATCTGCCCAAGAACCTACTCTTCTAACAAATCCAATGTTCAATAACTTCTCTAGTTATCCTTCGGTGGTTATTTGACGTCCTTACACTGGATCATCTCTTACTAACTTTGTTAATCACTGTCTGTCTGAGAAATAACGAGTTCTGTCTCATTCTATCGCCCTGAAATTTATGCCAAATGTTATACCGAGATGCACACGATGATTCTGACGTTTGCATGAAGATGTGATCATAGACATGCTTTCTTTGAAATGATCTTCATCCCGGAGGAATTCTGGAATCCCATATATCTGCTCTCATTGTACTACTCGGATTCTGGGTCCTTGTCTTCGAAGAATTGGCGAAGCTGAAGTGCTACTACGTACTAGTCTCTTCCATCCTCTATCTATGTTATTCAAATTCTTGAAACTATGCTGCCACGTCTAATAAAATTCTTAAAACAAGAGTCCCATGTCAACATAATATCTGTCAACTTGGTATCCTTTTATGGAAAGTCAAAATCTTCAACCCAAGCCTTGAAACAATTCTACCACTTCCTACTTGTCCTCCAAGGTCCACCAACATAGTCCACATGCTTGAGTGCTTGACTGGAAACTTCATAATCTGGAGTCTGCTCAATCTTCTGCCTCTGTCTCAGATTCACCATCCTTAAGTCCTGCGCATGTGTTATTCTTCTCTGGATCTTTCAACTGACCTTGTCCATGAGTTATGATTCTCTAGCTTGCATCTGTACTATGCCCAAACTAATGTTCCAAAAGTCGGTAAAGTCTGCACAATTTGCTCTATCAAGTGACTAGATAACAAACAATTCTATATACAAGTCTCTCCACCGCTGCCGAAAACTGAATTATATGCTTTTAACCACGCCCTGACGCACTTTGCTAAGTCAACTTCACCACTATAGCTACACTTGTTAAACTTCCTCGAACAAATCTCTGTCACAAGTTCATCAATACATGAGAAATTTCTTACTTTTTCACATCTTCTTGGAGTTGTACTACTCAAAATCACTTCAAATCTCATAAATTCCACCACTTACTCGGCTTCTGGGGTCTTCTGGCTTATGAAAATAATCAAAATTTGTCCAAAAATCTATACTTACATGTCTAACACATCATCTGATAGTATACGGTCAATGGTAATTGGGTCTAGATATGTCGTTCTGACTAACAATTGTTCACATCATCCCTTGCTAACTCTATCTGTGACATCGAGAAGTTGAAAATTCTGCCAAAGTCCTTCGAGAACCACGTGCTAAGTCCACAAAATGCCACAAAAAACTGACTCTTTGACACAAAAACAAGCAAAAGATAGTAAATGTGGGTACGGAGACATTAAATTCTCCCCCACTAGAAAGAATTTGGTCCTCCAAATTCCCTAACAAGGACAAGAATACGAGACAAAGAGGGTCTCCCCCACTAGAAGAAAAACAAACCGAGCCGATAAAACAGTGGCTAGCCAAAACAAAATCCACACGACCTAAGGAGTCCTCACCACACGTCTTAAGGTTACTAGAGTGTTTTATTTCCTAGAAACCTGCCCGCTCTGATACCAGTCCTGTCGCGACCCCGGACCGAGATCCGGGCCCGCGACTCTGCGCGGCGATGCGATTAAACACACTGCCGCTGCTTTATTTTTCCCACAGGTTTCCGCGGTGAGGATCCCAAGACATGGGTCTAGCTCACACGAATGGATATGCGGAAGTGTGTAGCAAAACATGTCACTCAAATCTTAAACAATGAGATACAAGAGACATATATAATATCGAGACAAGGTATCGAAAGAGAATGTCATCAAAGCATTCCTATCATGATTAACGTTTCAATGTTTAACAAAAGTATATTAGTGCAAGTTATAAAACCAAGAGAGGCCAACAAAGGCCAATACAACAATAGATCCCAAAAGAATAACCCAACTAAGTGAACGAGACATCACGATCCCGACCGGCGTCTAGATGACGTCGTTGGGCTGCCACTCGTGTGCTGGGGGTGGCTCAACAGCCTCCTCCGAACACTCCTCGTCACACGTGAACTCTCTTGCACCTGGACACCAAAATAACAAGCATCAAACACGACGATTTGGCAAATAAACAATTTAGGCATGAATATGAGAAGTAATGTTAAAACAATTCAAAATCTAGATACACGTTTCAAGTTTACGAAACTAGCATGAATACTTATAATATCATGATTAGTAAATCCACACGAGCCCATCCTTTCTCCATCATACACTATGACAAGAGCAAGCACGCACGACAAGCACGACACGATCCCACATATACGGGGAATTTCCGGCCGCGGAACTGGAACACGAACACGCACGATGTGTCATTCAAGACACGACTAGTCTGCAGACAGTCCATATGTTTAAGGACCCCCAGGTAGTGGATCAAGCTAAAAGGGCAGTCCAAGCTTAGTGGTACTCACTTATATCATGAATGCACAAAACACGGCGATACACGTTCGAGAACACGACGAAACAAGAGGGAAATCATTTAACAAGCACGACACGACGAGACTAGCAAAATAGCATAATATAAATGCTTATCAAACTTAAGAAATGATTCCCTTTTCTCATTCTTGAAACACGTCTTGAAACGAGCTTATATTTGAAATTCAAACGAATGCAAGATGATGCACGAAGCATCAAAACAAGAGTTTTGGTTCTTGAAACAATTCTTCAAACAAACTTATACTTGAAATTCAAGGCGAGTACACGATGATGTACGTAACATCAAAATAGAAGTTCAAACACGAAATCTATCAAGTTTAGGCTAAAGACCATTCATTGACCCTTGTGGAGTTGAAACCCAAATGTCGGAGTTTTAACAAGATTTGGTGCCCCAAAAGTTATAGCACATTTTGGAATTTCAAGTGCACAAAGTCAATAAAAAGGTCTAAAACCTAGTCTAGTTTTCATTCCCGCAAAAATCCTTCAAAAACGGTACTTTTTGTAACTGTAGGTCTGGGTTCAGCATCTCTACCGGTAGAACTTCCGGTTTAAGCGTCTCGACCGGTAGAACTTCCGGTTTAAGCGTCTCTACCGATAGAAATTCCGGCAGAACCACCTCTACCGGTGGAACTACCAGTTGGAGCACTTCTACCGGTAGAACTTCCGGTAGAACTAAGGGTTCACAATTTTTCTCAACTCTCTGCCAAAATTCGAGCCACTTCTACCAGTAGAACTTCCGGTAGAACTAAGGGTTCACAGTTTTTCACACTTCTCTGCCAAAATTCGAGCCACTTCTACCGGTAGAACTAAGAGTTCACAGTTTTTCACACTTCTCTCCCTTCTTAACTTCCATATTTTTACCACCTACACTCCCAAGCCTACAAGCTTTCCAAGGGATGATTTCCACACAAAAATCCACTCCCATTTCAAACAAAACTTCAAAAATCATAAACCCATTTACATTCAAATCATGTATTACTAACTTGTAAAGTATTCCATTCACAAATAAACCATTCATTCTATAACAAAGACATCAAGACATTTTCAAGTATAAAATCATAAAAACTAACAAGATCAAACATGATTCTAAGAGCTTGCAAAATCATGGCTAACAAGACAAATGAAGAAGCCAAAACTCATGACTTGAAAGAATATAACATAACTTGCATTATGAAATTAACATAGAAAACATGTCTTAATGAAATATTGAAACCATAATAAAACATAAAGCAATAAACATGAGAGATCCTATAAAGATCACTTGCCTCAATCCAATGCCAAGGAAAACTCCACAAAAACTCAACCAAAGAGAAGATCCACGAAATCTACACAAAAGCCCCAAAATAGAACACATAAAAATCACCATTTTTGGTCATCACAAACCCCCATTTCGAAAATGGATTTGAAAACATAGAAAACAAGTTCTAAATGAACTAAAAGAACACCAATGAAAGAACGGAGGAAAGTACCAACCTCGAGCTAGCTGAACAAGAAGAAGGGAGGTTGGAGATGATGAATAGTGAAATGGTTTGGCTCCAAAAACACTCCAAACGAAGCTTGAGAAGAGAGGAAGAGATTAACGGAGTCGGATCGGGGATTGGAGCTCTTTTGCTAGATGATTTCAAGGGAAAAAGATCAAGAAGAGAGTCTTCTCCTCACCTCCGCTCTAGGGCAAGGACCGGTGCAGGAAAAATGGGGAAAAAGAATGGAGGAGGGGGAAGAAGAGGATATATATAGTGTCTGGAAGGTGGGTCCCAATGCAGTAGAACTTGAAAGGAATAAAACATGGTCTTGTGGACCCCGGATGAAATTGACGAAGAAGAACAAAACGATCGTCGAAAAATCTAGTTTTCAAAAGTATATTTTCCCTAAATTTCTGGAATTTTCGAAATTTATGGACATATTTAGTGAAAATTATCATTTTTGCCCTTTTTTCTCAAAAAATGCGATTTCTGAGTCTCAAATCCAAATGGATAAAACATGAAAGCTGTTTATAACAATAAAATGAGTCAAAAGGAATAAAATTTGGAATTTTTAGAAACCAAGAATAAATTCTCACAAAATACAATTTATAAGGGTTGGGTCAAAACAAGGTCAACGGTCTTTTAAAATTCTCCAAAGTTATGAAAAATCTATTCAAACTCAAAAACAAAGTCAAATCAACTCTAATCTTGTTTAAAAAGCTAAATCATGATTAAAACAATGCTAAACTCGAAAATTGAGGGTCGGGGTCTTACACTATCCCAGTTGTCTGCTCCTGGTATGCCTCAACAGAATGGAGTAGCAGAAAGAAGGAACCAGACTCTTTTAGATATGATTAGGTCTATGCTGAGTTTTTTAGGATTACCCATATCCTTTTGGGGATACGCTTTGGATATTGCAATGTACATACTAAACCTCGTACCATCTAAGTCTGTATCTAAGACTCCCCAGGAGTTGTGGTCCGGGCAAAAGCCTAGTTTACAACATTTACACATTTGGGGTTGTCTAGCACACGTGCTGAAGGTTAAGATGGATAAGTTGGAAGCGAAGTCGGAAGTATGCATGTTTGTAGGATATCCTAAAGGAGCTAAAGGTTGGTTATTCTATAATCCCAGAGAACAGAAATTGCTGGTCAGCACCAATGCGATTTTTCTAGAGGAAGATTATATGATGGACCGGAAATCTTTAGAAAAGGTGATCTTGAATGAGATTCAAGAGCAATCAATTCCAAATCCAAGTATGACCGAACTTGAGGAACAACCACCCATACCAGACCCAGTAGTTACACCATTGCCCCGTCGTAGTGGGAGGATTGTCAGACCCCCTGACAGGTTCTCGTTCTTGGGAGAGTCTTACGAGGCTGTCCCGGAAGAGTCGGAACAAGATCCCTGTAACTATGATGAAGCAATTAATGACTTAGATTTGGGACGCTGGCAAAATGCTATGAAAGCTGAGATGGAATCTATGTACTCCAATCAGGTCTGGACACTTGTGGACTTACCTGATAATATTAAACCTATTGGGTGCAAGTGGGTCTACAAGAGAAAAAGTGGACCAGATGGAAGAGTGGAGACCTATAAGGCCAGGCTTGTTGCGAAAGGATATACTCAGAAAGAGGGTATCGATTATGAGGAAACCTTCTCGCCGGTAGCCATGCTCAAGTCCATCCATATACTCTTATCCATTGCGTCTCATCTCGATTACGAGATTTGGCAAATGGATGTCAAGACGGCGTTTCTCAACGCCCATCTTGATGAAGACATCTATATGGTGCAACCAGACAATTTTGTAGCTAAAAACCAAGAGCAAAAAGTTTGCAAGCTGCAGAAGTCCATTTATGGACTGAAGCAAGCTTCCCGAAGCTGTAACATCTATTTTGACCAGGCAATCAAGTCATTTGGTTTTTGTCAAAATCCAGATGAGTCATGTGTGTACATGAAAAGTGAAGGTGACAGGGTAGTTTTTCTGGTTTTATATGTCGATGACATCCTTCTCCTCGGGAAAGACATAGGAATGTTGTCAACAGTGAAAGTTTGGTTGGCTAAGACTTTTGATATGAAGGACTTGGGAGAAGCTAGCTACATCCCAGTGATCAAACTCCATCGAGACCGGAAAAATAGAATGATTGGCTTATCCCAAGTTGCATACATAGATAAGGTGCTAGTACGATTTGCTATGCAAGACTCCAAGAAGGGCATTACACCTTTCAGGCATGGAGTGCACCTTTCCAAGGATCAGTGTCCCAAGACACCTGAGGAAAGGAGCAGATGAGGTCGATACCATACGCTTCGGCTGTTGGTAGCCTCATGTATGCTATGTTATGTACTAGACCAGATATCTGTCATGTAGGGGACCTGGTCAGCAGATATCAGTCTAATCCAGGACCTGAACACTGGACTGCTGTAAAATGTATTCTCAAATACTTGAGAAGGACTAGAGATTACATGTTGATTTATAGCAGTGATGAGCTGATTCCAGTCAGATACACAAATTCTGACTTCATGTCGGATAAGGATTCCAGGAAATCCACCTCTGGTTATGTGTTTATGCTTGGAGGCGGTGCTATCAGCTGGAGGAGTATAAAACAAGAATGTACCGCTGATTCAACCTCGGAGGCTGAATATGTAGCGGCTTGTGAAGCAGCTAAGGAAGCAGTATGGCTCAAAAGATTCCTTTTGGAACTTGGGGTGGTACCTTTGGCACGACAGCCGCTCACAGTTTACTGTGATAGCAGCGGGGCAGTCGCTCAGTCAAAGGAGCCCAGAAGCCATAAAAGCCAAAAGCATATACAGAGGAAGTATCATTTAGTCAGAGAGATTGTGCAGAGATATGATATTGCTATTACCAAGATAGCCTCTATGGACAATCTGGCAGATCCCTTTACTAAGCCTTTGACTACCAAAGTCTTTGAGCAGCATGTAGATAGGATGGGCATGAGATGCAACCCTGACTGGCATTGAGCCCAAGTGGGAGATTGTTACATTGTATGGACTCAATCCATCAGTTGATGTGATAAATTGATTCATTTCTTTATTTATCTATAAAATCATGCTTTACTTTCATGAGATGAATGTTGTTTTATTACTTCATGCACATGACCAATACATATGACATAATGGTTCATGAGTTGAACCGGGTCCCATTAGTATATTAGATGTGATATATGTGTATGGATGAGATCCACACACGGGAGACATACGTCATAAATCTTATACTTAAATATCTTCACAACCAGTGATGAGACTGGGCATCTCATCTGACAAGATTGCAGCACTTTGATCACTATGAGATAGTGTGATTTGTCTTGATCATCAGAATGTACGATTTTGGATCATGTTGCTGGTACATTGGATGTATTGAAGGACCATGAGAAGCACCTTATATAATTCCGTCTCAATAATAAGGTATGCTATCATAATTCCCTAGCAATAGGCTCTTAATCTTGAGACATTGATGAACTCAAGTTTCTATCTATTCATTTGCTTTGAGTCACCAATGAGTGAGGCCAACTGTAGGTCAACACCTCGGTGTCTTGGGTATGTGGTAGTAGGACTGTGGGAACATTGAATGATCAAGATGGAATCTATCTCTATTATCCCCTTGTGCCAGTTAATGGATTTGTCATTAGTAAGTGCGCACCCATCTCGATTAAGAGTTAATTGGATGGTACTGATGATCACAGTGATTAATTGGGGCTCAAGGATAATAAGACGTGGAACTAAGATTGGAAGAGACGCATTTATTCCAATTGATCCATGAATATTGATAGAGGGGCCTACTTGTGGTAATTGGGAAGTTTAGGGTCTTCATTGAAATTTATTCCTAAGACTGGAGTGCAATTGTATTTATATAGTGGTGTTATTTGCAATTAACTATGGGCCCGGATTGCACATGAGATGTGGGGTCGCGTGTCCCAGTTGGAGTCAGCTTTCTATGGAATCCCTAGTAGTCCCCACACTAGCCCAAGATATTAGAAATATACTAATCCTACTTGAACTTTAAAAGGAAGGAATTAGAAAGTTACTATTTCTAGTTGGAGTAGGACTTCTAATAGTGGTAATAGTATACTTACTAATTGTTATGGAAGTGAGACTTCTATTTCAATTAAGAAAAGAGGAGCATTGAAAGGTTATAAAAGGGAATAGAACCCCTCTTGGACGTCCATCTATTGGAGTGAAAAACGTCCAGCCCCCTTTTGTGCAATTGTTGCACTGCTCTCTCCTCTCTTCCTCTTCTAGTTCCTTAGAGTTTCGAGTTGGGTTTTCTCTTGGAGATTCCACCAGTCTTCTTGAGAAAGGAGATCTGATTCGGGTCATAGCGTGGAAGGCTAAGAGGTGTTGGAGATTGTTATTTGACAAGTGAAAGAGTTTCATCATCAAAGAAAGACGCAACTTTTCCATTAGAGCACAACCGAGCTCCAAAGGTATAATCTGCTTCATTACATGTTGTAGATTTTGTGGATGCTTGTTGGCTGCTTATTTCTATCTTTTAGATGGACTTATTTACTGATCATGATGCCTGAGATTGAGGACATGGATCCTGGATTGGGTTTTTGGCCTTATGGGTACTTGATCCCTGAGTCAAGTGGGTCAAAAGTTTTGAAAATCTATCTACGAGGCCCACCTACTTCCAACAGTTGGCTCTTCATATCATGTAAAAATCTTGTAATATCTTCCCTAGGGAATCCCTACCCTTGTTTCTTCCTTTTTTTGCAATATCATTTTACATTACAGCAAAAAAAGAATCCTAGCCATACTCATATATTAAAACGTAAGGCTTAGGCTTGGCCAAAAGCGGAATGGGCTTAGGTCAGACTTGGGCTGTCCTAGTCCATTTGCTCCCTTTATAAGACCGCCCCATCTGTACTAGCTTTATAACAATTGGTATAAAAAAGGTATTATTTGTTATTTTATAGGTTCTGTGTTCAGCACTCGTCTAATTCAATATTAGCTTTTTGGCCTAATTTATCTAATATTTCTAAAACCTCATCATATATATAAATTAGAGATCATATGTTCTAATTAGAGTAGTCAACAATCTTTGACTCTTGATTAGAGATTATAATTTATAATGAAAGAACCTAAATATATTGGCTGGAATTTTTCTAAACTAAAGCAAAGTCACAATAATGTTATTGTCTAGAATTTCCAAAAATACAAAACCTTGCATTGAGGTAACCCAATGCCCTTAACTAATTATTCACTAATGTTTTTTTTTTTTATTTAGAATTAATCGTTTAAGTTAATGACCCTGGCGGACCCAGGATTTTCGTTTGAGGGGGCTTGAAAAAATGATCTTTTTTATTCAAAATGATAACCTAAAAGATGAGTTTTAGTGATGGCCAAACTGAAATGTGTTACCTGAGTTTTAAGAGCTATTATTAAAAAAATCATATTAGTTTTTTATACCACCACATGAGAAAAAGAGCCAACACTATGTCAAGTTCTTTTTCTCGTTCTTCTATCCTTCTTAAACGATGCTCTCCTTTTGAAATGAATGAACCCAAGACAACCTTTGACCCACTCTTCTTAGCCATTGTATATAACTAAATAAAAATAACGAAAGTGGCCAAAAGAAAGGTGTTAATCAGTAGGGTTGACCTATAGTCCCAAATACTATCGTACTTAAATAAATAAAATTAGATTTGCATCCAATATTCAAACCCATTTTAAACATTATATTAATAAAAATAAAGTTTGTGTTTGAATCTAAATAGGCTTAGATTTGAGTTTAAAAATAGGCTTGAAAATTCTGCTAGGTTGGCCCGATGAGCCGAATCAAATTCCATTGTAAGCATAAAAATTGAGAAGCAAAGTCATGTTGGAAACAAAATACTCACTCATCGCTCATCAAGACTTAGGCCTGATTAGTGGGGGTCATATTTTTCAAATGTATCACAAGATAATCTAATCTAAATGAGCATAGTATGGTAACCATATCTGGCCCGCCTAATGGATCTATTTGCACTATTTTGATTAGTTGAAAACAATTATCACGGACTATGGGTTTTGAGTAATTTGTGGAAAATATATATATATATATATATAAAAGATCCAACAATAAATCTGTGGGCCACAATTTTACGATCCAAATCATTAACGTTCTCAAACTCACTATAATCATCAATACGTTCAATTTCTTATATTTTACATTTTAATAGATTTTGAGAATTTTCTGAAATACATCCAAATAATCCAAATACATTTAAACTGCTTAATGTACTTTAATAATTTGAAAAGTGAAAATGGCAATTTTGAGAAAGATCCCAATTTCTGAATTACTATTTTGAAATTAAAAGAAGAAAAAGAAACAAGACACTGCTTCGGTTAGGTTTTACAGTGAATCAGAGAGATGTTGAGAGAGATCTTGTGTAGATCTAGAAGTGAGCCACTCAGTTTGCACTCATCTGCAATTGTTTCCTTTCTACTATAGAAAATCATTTTAAAAAAGTTTTTTTTTTCATGCAAAAAATTGTTTCACCAACTGATTGAAAATGAGCCACATAGAAAATCCAAGTGGTTTTTCTCACGTTAGGAAAATGTGCCCCCAAAGACTCCATCTCAGTATGGTGATAGGAGATGGTGTTAGACAAATATGAAAATGCAAGGACGAAAATGTTAGATGTTAAGAAATATCTAGATGTTTAGAAGATAAAAATGAACTAGCAAAAGATAAAAAGCCTGGCAATCAGTACACAAAAGAGAAACTGAACAAATAAGGATACCTACCTAGAGAGGAGGGACGGCGGCAGTGCACCAATTCTGATACGGAGTGTGATTTGAGGGTGTCTTCCAGTTTAGGGAATTTTGAGAGAGAGAGAGAGAGAGAGAGAGAGAGAGAGAGAGAGAGATTGGGGAAATAGATGGGGCTGGACAATTTTTTAAGTAGGGGATGGACTAGTTGAGCTTTACAGACCTCTTGGGCATTTTTCCAGCCGACCCCTATATGTGTATCAGCCCAGCGGACTCTCTTTGTAAACAGGGAATATGGCCCATGGTCTGCATCAGATTGCCGAAGAGATTGTGGAGCCAATGATGGAGAACATAAGTGATGAGCCATCAATGCTTAGAACGACCGCGAAGACAATGAAGCATGAGGCTTGGTTTCAGTGGATGGAACTGTGGCTGCTCTAAGAATTAAGAGGAGAAGAAAGACCCGTCACTTATGGAGAAGAAAGACCTTGGGTTCATTCCCTACTATTACAGTTGATGTCTCAACCCTGTGCTATTAAGGCACTCAGAAGGGGGTAAAAAAAAAAAGAAGCAAAACTACTACAACAACAACAATGGAAAAAAGAAAAACCAACAATTTTCATTTTTATTGGTGTAACGCCCCACCCTTCATGCATGCATGATATTTTCCGTTTTGGCCCACGGGCCTCACAGTTTTGTTTTTGATGGGCCTTAACCCATCAAAATGACTCATGCAAGGTAAGGGTGTAAGCTCTATATATAATCATATTCACTTTCCTTTTTATAGTCGATGTGGGACTCCAGGGCATCACATTCCACCCTTCTTAGGGCTGCACGTCTCTGTGCAGTAGCCTGCCAGTACCTGCAGCCTGCCACCCTCTTGGCCTGCCTACATGGAAACCCGCCCACTTGGACCAGACCAAGGGCAGGGGACCCACACTTGAACTAGTAGAGAGTCAGCTCTGATACCATTTGTAATGCCCCCACCCTTCACGCATGCATGACATTGTCCGCCTTGGCCCATGGGTGTTAGACCCCGACCCCGACCAACTCGATTAGTACTAATTAAGTGAGCGATTAGTCTTAAGTGAGTCTTAGTACTAGTTGGCTTAGAATGTGATTAGACTTAGTCTGGATTATAGCTTGGAGATTTTGAGGACGTTTAGTATGACTCAGACACGCTCAGGGACGCCCTGAGTACACGAGTAAGAATGGGTTCTTGTTCTAGATCTTTGATGTGGATGTGATTTTTATTTCTCTTGAATGGTTTTATTATTGTGACAACTTTCGTTTTTAATCTGCATGCATTTGAGGCCCAGAAACCCAAGTTTTGGCCCAATAAGGGTAAATCTGTCTTTTCATGCAAAAATCTGGGCACAATTTTCGAAGTCGTGAAACTATGTCAAAAGTATACTTTTCCGAAACTAGATTTTTCGACGATCGTTTTGTCCTTCTTCGTCGTTTCCATCCGAGGTCCACAAGACCATGTTTTAAGTGTTTTAGGTTCAGCTGGAGAGGGACCCACCTCTCAACCCATATAAAAGATCTCCTATTCTCTCTCCTCCATTTTTCTTCCAAAATCCTGCAGCTGTGCTTGCCCTAGAGTGGAGATGAGAAGAAAGCTCTCTTCTTGATCTTTTTCCCTTGAAATCATCTAGCAAGAAGGCTCCAATCACTAATCCGACTCCACCATTTTCTTCCTCTCGTCTCAAGCTTCAGCTGGACACGTTTTGGAGCCAAACCCATTTCACTATTCATCATCTTCAACCTCTCTTCTTATTGTTTGGTGAGCAAAAGGTTAGAGCTTGGACCCATCCTTTCACTTGATGTTCTTTAGCTCACCAAGAGCTTGTTTTCCATGTTTTCAAACCCATTTTCGGAATGGGGGTTTGTAATGGCCAAAATAGTGATTTTGAGTGCTCTCTTTTGGGGGTTTTTGTGTAGATTTCGTGGAGCTCCCATCCTTGTTGGATTTTGTGGAGTTTTGCTTGGCATTGGCTAGAGGCAAGTAAACTTTATGGGTTTTTAATGTACATTGTATTGTGGTTTCATTTCTTCCATTAAGACATGATTTTTATGCTTAAACCCATGAATGTATGTTATGTTTATGTTCTCTTAAATCATGGGTTGAGTTCCTCTACTTGTGTTGTGGCTAATGACTTTTCCAAGTTCTTAGAATCAAGTGGGTTTTGTAAGTTTTATGAATTTGTATTTGGGAATGTCTTGATGTTTCTCTTTGGAATAAATGGACTAATTGTGGATGGAATGCTCTAAAATGTGTGAAATGAATCCCTTGGAAAGCATAGAGGCTTGGGGAGTGCAGGTGGTAAAAATGTGGAAGTGAAGAAGGGAGAGAAAGTTGTGAAAATTCTGAACAGAATGCACTGCCCGAGCCTGTCGGTCAGCTGTCGGTCCGATTTCGGTCGACCAACAGGTCGACCGACACCAACCGAAAATCTGTCGGTTCAATTTCCAGAGAGCAACATTTTTGTCAGGTCATCCATCGGTTCGCCGTCGGTCGACCGACAGGTCGGCCGATAGCCAACCGAGGATCTGTCGGTTCAAATTCCAGAGAGCAGCATTTTGGGCTGGGATCTGTCGGTTAAGCCGTCGGTCGGCCGACAGATCAACCTCGGTTGACCGACAGGTGACCGAGGGTTGACCGACAGTTACTAAAAGAACTGTTTTTGAAGAAATTTTGCGGGAATGAAAACTAGACTATGCCTTAGACCTTCATTTGACATTGTGCACTTGAAATTCCTAAATGTACCTTACCTTTGGGGACACCAAGTTATATAGAGTTTCGACGTTTGGGTTTTCAAGTTCACAAGGGTCAAGGATTTGGTCTTAGCCTATGCTTGATAGATCTATGTTTGGACTCTTGTTTTGATGCTTCATGCATCCTCATGTTCTTGTTTGATTTTTCAAGTATAAGCTTGTATTTAAGACGTGTTTCAAGAATCGTGTTTCAAGAATAAAAAATAGAATCATTTCTTAAGTTTGCTAAGCATTAATACTATGCTATTTTGCTAGTCTCGACGTGTTGTGTTTTATAAATGATTTCCCTCTTGTTTTGTCGTGTTCTCGAACGTGTATTGCCGTGTTTTGTGCATTCATGATATAAGTGAATACCACTGAGCTTGGACTGCCCTTCTAGCTTGATCCACTACCTGGGGGTCCTTAAACATGTGGACTGTCTGCAGACTAGTCGTGTATTATATTACACATCGTGCGTGTTCGTGGTCCGGTTCCACAGCCAGATACCCCGTCTACCTTGTGTGGCGTGGGATCGTGTTTCGTGTCGTCCTTGTCGTGCGTGCTTGCTCTTGTCATCATGTATGACGGAGAAAGGATGAGCTCAATGTGGATTTATCTTTTCATGATATTTTAAGTATTCGTGCTAGTTTCGTAAACTTGAAACACGTATTTAAATCTTGACCTGATTTAGCACTATTTCTTATATTCATGCCTAAATTGTTTATTTGCTAAACCGTCGTGTTTGATGCTTGTTATATTGGTGTCCAGGTGCAGGAGAGTTCACGCGTGACAAGGAGTGCTCGGAGGAGGCTGTTGAGCCACCCCCAGCACACGAGTGGCAGCCCAACGACGTCATCTAGACGCCGGTCAGGATCGTGATGTCTCGTTCACTTAGTTGGGAAATTCTTTTGGGATCTATTGTTGTATTGGCCTTTGTTGGCCTCTCTTGGTTTTGTAACTTGCACTAATATACTTTTGTTAAACATTGAAACGTTAATCATGATAGGAATGCTTTGATGACAATCTCTTTTGATACCGAGTCTTGATACTATAATTTCTCTTATATCTCATTGTTTAAGATTTATGTGGCATGTTTTGCTACAGGCTTCCGCATATCCATCGTGTGAGCCAGACCCGTGTCTTGGGATCCTCACCGCTGAAACCTGTGGGAAAAATAAATAAACAGCGGCGGTGTGTTTTGTGTCCGCCGCGCAGTCCCGGGCCCGGGCCTCGGTCTGGGGTCGCGACAATAGGCCTCAGGGGTTTGTTTCTGATGGGCCTCAACCCCATCAAAACACCTCATGCAAGGTAAGGGTGTAAGCTCTACATATAATCCCAATCACTTTCTTATCTATAGTTGATGTGGGACTCCGAGGCCGGGGCGTCCTAATCCACCCCCCTTAGAGTTGCATGTCCCGGTGCAGTAGCTTGCCAGTTTCTGCAACATACCAGCCCTCTTGGTCCGCCCACATGGAGACCCGCCCACTTGCACCAGGCCAAGACAGGGGATCCACACTCGAACTAGTCGAGAGTCGGCACTGATACCATTTGTAATGCCTCACCCTTCACGCATGCATGATATTGTCTGTAAGACCCCGACCCGAGTGTCTCGATTAGTACTAATTAAGTTGTGTATTAGTGCTAAGCTTGATTAGGGGTTTTGACTAAGCTTGGATTAGTATGGTTCTTCTATAGCTTTGGGGAACTTTTAGTGTCTTGTGTTTAGTGGGATCCTTTGGGGGTTCCTTTTTGATAGTCGTGCTTGCTTTTGGATGTTAATTGATATTCCCCTAATCCTTGTCTTATCCCGTTTTACTTATGTTGTCGATCCTTACGACTTTCATGTTGAGCTCGTAATCGTCCGGAACCCCGAAACCCAATTTTCTTGCATTGAGGGCAAAACAGTCTTTTTACACCAAATCTGTACCCAAAAGTCGATATCCCCGAAACCCGCTAAACATATACTTTTTAGAGACTAGATATTTCGACGATCACTTTTCTCTTCTTCGTCGATTTCGTCCGAGGTCCCGATAATAGTGTTTTCAGCCCAAAGAGTTTCTAGATGGTGGAGCCCACTCCAAATGGCTTTATATAGAACCCATTCTCTTCCATTTTTCCCTTTTCCAGCACAAGAGGAACTCAACCTAGGGTTTCCATCTCTTCTCTTCTTCTTCTTGTTTCCCCATCCTAAATCCCTATCAAACCTTGCACCAATCAAGAAATGAACTTCACCTTCTTCTTCCTCTCTTCTAGAGCTTTCCATTGATACAACACTTGAAGTAAGACCTCCATTCTAAGACCCTCCTTGAGCTCACCTTTTCCATTTGGAGAACCTACAAGTAAGCTTCCTCCCTAATCTCTTAGATCCATGTTCTTCTAGTCTTGGGAGAGCTCTATTTTTATTCTTGAGAGTTATCTCTTCTTGTTTCTTGGTTTGACCCATTTTATGGTTTGGATTTTGGGGGTTTTGTGTAGATTGCATTCTTGGCTTGGAGGAAGAGAGTAATAGCTTGATTTTCTTGCATAGAGACCTTGAGGCAAGTGGAATGACTAGATGCTTTGAGTTCTAAATGGTTTCATGACAAACATGAGGGATTTTATATTTTCACTAATGGTTTGTTTGCTTGCATTCAATGTATCATAAATGCCTTTGAAATTGGTTGGTTAGCTCTTTATGATCTTGAAAACATGATTTATATTTCCTTGTTTTACTTCTTGTTGAAGACTTAAATGATTCATTGTGTTGGTGGATGTTCTTCTCTCTTTTGTGTGGTTGAATGTGGAGGAAGAGATGTTTGGGAAGTAAAGGTTCATGGGAGTTGATGGGGGTTTCAAGTAGCATTTGATGCTTGATTATTGGGGACAAGAAGGCCATTTTATTGTAGGAGAAAATGTATGAGAGCATGGGGAAAGAAAGGCCATGAATACCATTCTCGGGCAGCTGGGATTGGTTGCCCGCTCGAGTGCGCTACAGGGCGCTCGAGCGCGCAGCCAATTTGCTGCCAAACTCGGGCGGCAGTAAGACTGCCCGCACGAGCGGACATATGTCTGCTCGAGCGTGCATGTCGTCCGCACGAGCGGACATATGTCCGTTCGAGCGGGCAACCTTGCTGGTTGCCTGAGTTCCTGGGTGGTTCAGGTCCTCTCGAGCGCACCCCCCCTCGGGTCTAAAGCATTTTTAAAGCCCGGAAATTGTTTTTGAAGGAATCCCTTGATACCGGAATACCCGTAGGACAACGTTTGAAGTTCATTTGAGAAGGGAAACCACAACACAAAGATCCATTAAAGTTCTTTAGAAATTTTCAAGGTGCATAAGTGTTCCGGAATGTCTCCAATTCCAAGAGTACTAAGCTATCTTTAGATCGACATACGGAATACCTATTCACCTTAAACGAATCTTGAATCAGATATTTTGCCCGAAACCCCAATAGTTCATTTGTATTTTCTTTTACCCGAGATTTACACTAAGTGACTGTTATTCTCGAAAGCTTTGAAAAGCATACTTGTACTCTTTTACTAGTCTGGACATACATGCCCGACCAGATATGATAGCTGTGCCTTGAGCACCCCGTCTTGCCCGATTATAGTCTTGTACTTGATTATTATTACACATGTCTTGATTTCCATGTTTTGACCTATGAGTCGGCACCACTAAGCTTGGATACCTTATTAGTCTGATCTACTGACTAGGTGATTCCCTTCTTGTCCTGCCAACTGCAGTTTGGATCTTGCTACCCGGTTATTTAACCGTGGTCTTGTCCTGATACCGCAGATTGCTACTGTGGTTCCTGATGCTCGGCTCGCTACCGTGGTCATGTCTTGTATATAGTATATATGTATATGTATTTCGTTTTACCTCCTCACTTCTGTGACTGGGGTCAACGCCTTGACTTGCTTGCTCTATCACTTCGGTGATAGAGGATTTAGCTTCGTGTGATTGCCATCTTGCTTGTTTCCTGTATTCCTTGGTTACCTTTACCTGTTTTACCTTGCATATATGTTTTTTAATCAAATGATGCCTTTACTTCATGAAAATATTGTTTAGACAGGTTTAAATGTTTTCCAAGGTAAATGTTTTATCATTAAATGTTTTACCTTCTTATCCACCTGCCAGACCGTCGTGTCTGACCCTTTGCTTTGGTACTTAGGTCCCGTTGTTGGTTTCCCCGAGGAGGAGCCAGAGAAGGCAGTCGGAGAACCGCAGCATCTAGTAGAGTGGTGCGCCGATGATGTTGTTTAAACATCCGGTTGCCTCGAGAGTTGCGTGACATTTTGGGGGGATCGTTATTATTAGTTTTTGGTGGATATTGTTTTGTTTATTGGCCTTTGTTGGCCTCTATTTTTGGGAACTGTAATTAACTAATATATGTTCTAACTTTAACAGTATATTTTGGGTTTACGCTTTAGAACATTACTCATTCTGATACTTGTTGATTAAATGCAAACAGTCTTGTTATTATGGAAATGATTTCTATGCTTGATTTGCCATACGCTTCCGCAATCTTACTAAATGTTTATGTGTGTTGGAAAATCCTCACCGCGGACACCTGTGGGAAATCACGTGCACGGATTGTGGGTATTCTTTTATTAACCCGTATACGAATGGGCATTAAACATATCTTTATTTATAGTCGTCGTTTCATGTGATCACATGCCTATCACCATCACATCACAACTAATTAGTCCCGATCCCGGATTTGGCCCCTAGGCCTGGTCCGGGGTCGCGACATTGTCTGCTTTGGCCCACGGGCCTCACGGCTTTGTTTCTTATAGGCCTCAACCTATCAAAAGGCCTCATGCAAGGTAAGGGTGTAAGTTCTACATATAATCCCATTCATTTTCCTCTCTATAGTAGTTAGAGTTTTCTAACCCTAGGTCTTTATTGTTGGGATTTGAACCCACAACCCATTTCATACTAAGCCAAGCTTTAACCAATATACCAACCAAATTCTAACTACTATAGAGAGGAAAGTGAATGAGATTATATGTAGAGCTTACACCCTTACCTTGCATGAGGCCTTTTGATGGGTTGAGGCCTATCAGAAGAAAAAAAAACCGTGAGGCTCGTGGGCCAAAGCGGACAATATCTTGCGTGCATGAAGGGTGGGGCATACAAATGGTATCAAAGCTGACTCTCGACTAGTTCGAGTGTGGGACCCCTGCCATGGTCTGGTGCAAGTGGGAGGGTTTCCATGTGGGCGGGCCAAGAGGGCTGGCAGGCTACAAGGACTGGCAGGCCACTACATAGAGACGTGCGGCGCTAAGGGGGCGTGGAATGTGACGCCCCGGAGTCCCACATCAACTATAGAGAGGAAAGTGAATGGGATTATATGTAGAGCTTACACCCTTATCTTGCATGAGGCCTTTTAATAGGTTGAAGCCCATCAAAAACAAAACCGTGAGGCCCGTGGGCCAAAGCAGACAATATCATGAATGCATAAAGGGTGGGGCGTTACAACTGGTATTTACTAAATTCAATAATTAGAATGCAGCATTCAGGAATTTATAAGAATCTTTTATTCATAATGCTTACTAATCGTAACATGATAGTGTGATAAATCTCTTTTGGGTAGGAATCGTTTTAACGGTATTCAAAGTTTCTAATCCTGTTTCAGAAATGAGATTTAAGTAGCAATTTGGTTTGATAGCTTCCTCTTGGTTATAATAAAATTGAGCTGATTTTTCTGAACAAGTATAAACCATGTACTATACAAGTTGCTGATGATGATATTATTAACAAATCCAAGGAGTTTGTGGTCACAATGTCACTACAATGCTTTATTTGAAGTACTTAGCTGATAGTGACTACAGTGCTCCCCTTCGCAATTCTGTCTTACAGGTGATTCGCAGCTTGTCATTGCTACTTATTTAAATTGTCAGTTGGGAAAACATGATTATAAATTTTCCCTTTTATTTTGAGGATTGTGCTTCGATCTTTAATAAACTTCCTGCAGTTTTAGCTTTAAAAAAAATTACTTGATGAAATTTATGCTAACTATTTGCTGCTTGTGATCAATTCGATTGTGTAAAAAATGGCTAGGACCATGAACATTAAAATTGTTTCTTGAGAATCGAAGATCAAGGACATGCTTGGTTAATGCCAACTAGCAAAACATGCATGCGCTTAGCACGGGCAATATAATTCATACTAAAAAAATCTACAAATTTTAAAATATCCGTAAGAAATTAAAAATATTATATTTTATGTATAAAATCATATTGAAATGAAAAATAATATATAAACTAATAAGATCATAATGACACTAAGACTGATTATCATTAATTTTATTATAAGATTTAAGATTAAGATACACCTCCTAATAGTTATGAACACAATTTAGAAATGTAAAATTTTATAAAAGAAGTAGCTATAGTTTAATTAATTTGCATGAATATTAGTGTACGCCTATATTATGCAAAATTATAAGTAGTAAACTCATTACCTATAATATCATTTGGATGATACTAAGACTAATTATCATTAATTTTATCATAAGATTAAGATACACGTCCTAATTGTTATGAAGACAATTTAGAAATGTAAAATTTTATAAAAGAAGTAGCTATACTTTAATTTGTATGAATATTAGTGTACGTCTATATTATGCGAAATTATAAGTAGTAAACTCATTACCTATAATATCATTTGGATAATGTCTAGAGTTCTTTGCATTTTAATGATGGAGGAAAGAAGACTTAATGCAATGTGATGTATGATCAATAATCCAACTGAATGGAATAAAACCTGATAATTTGCAGTTTGCTATATTGGATCATCCCATCAATGTTATGGATCAGTGAACAAAGCTTTAAAAGTATAGACACCACATTTTCATTCAAAAGAAATTAATAAAAAGAAAGAATGTCAATTCATGCCTTAGGTCTCTCTATAGGTAACAGAGCTTTAACCTTCTCTTAATAGTAAGAGGAAAATTAAAAAACTAGTTGTTTATGTGATCTTTAAAAATCAATCTATGAGTGCTCAAGAGGTCCTAACATTGGTTTTGTACTTGATCATTCTTCATAAAAATAAAAATTAAATAAAAAATAAAATAATCCCAAATAAAAAGTTTACATGTTGAACAAAAAAAGTCACTATGTCTCCTCAACATCAAGAAGCCTCGTGAAGCTGCATCATGCTACAAAACAGGCAAAGCTACTTCAAGCATCAGATCTTGTCAGAATCAGACAAAAACTGAAAGATCCTTCAAGACAGCCAAAAGAAGGGTACACCTGAGGTTTCGGGCCATTCCGACATCGTTTGGCCTAACTTCACTTCTCCGACAGCTAAACAAGCGCTCCTGGCGGCGACATCATCAAAGACACCAAAACTTTAATCAAAGCCTATGGATGACTCCAGGATGTCTCCAAAGGGCTCCATGACAAATTTCAAGTCAAACCGACAACGTTTGACCCTTCATCAACACTTGAGCAGCAAAATCAAGCCTCCCAGTGGCGGGAACCACCGAAGTCATCACTCATCAAACAAAACACATGAGTGGCTTCAACATGCTTCCAAAAGGCTGCACGTCGAATTTCAGGTCATTCCGACAACGTTTGACCAGGTTTCGATGCTCCGAAAGAAAATCAAGCCTACCGGCGGTGGAGCACTCTGGGACCATAACATCCAAATTGGAGCTAATGGGTTGTCCCAAAATGACTCCAATAGGCTCCCCGTCAAATTTCAGGTCAATCGGACATCGTTTGACCACATATCAAAGCTCGGCATTTTCCCCGCAGCAAAATCAAGTCAAGCATCGACGGGACCCCAAACGACTTCAAAACTCAAATAAAAGCTCATGGTTGGTCCTATCCACTGCTCAAAAAGCTTCACCTCAATTTTCAGGTCATTCCGACATCGTTTGACCTAGTTTCGACTCTTGACGAAAAATCGGCTACAAAGTCTTCAGCTTTCTCGAAAAATGGGAAACTTTGTGCTCTGGCTTTGCGCGGGTTCTTGTCAAGTTTTCTCCAAGAAAATCAAGTCAATATTTGTAAGATCCCGACCCAAGTGTTCCCGATTAGTGCTAATTAAGTCGCGTGTTAGCGCTAAATGTGTTTAGTAGAATTGACTAAGTGGGATTAGTATAGTTCTTGTTATAGCTTTTGGAAATTTTGGTGTTTTGTGTTTAGTAGGGCCCTTTGGGGGTTCCCTTTTGATAGCTTTGCGTTAATTTGGTAATTTTTCGAGATCCCAATGACTTATATTTCTACCCCATTTCACTTGTCCCGCTATTCCCTACAACTTTCATGTTGAGCTCGTACCCGTCCGGAACCCCGAAACCCGACTTTCCTAGCATTGAGGGCAAAACAGTCATTTTACATGAAATCAGTACCCAAAAGTTGATATCCCCGAAAACCGCGAAACATATATTTTTTGGAAACTAGATATTTTGGTGATCACTTTCCTCTTCTTCGCCAATTTCGTTTGAGGCCCCGATAACCATGGTGTTCCAATGGTGGAGCCCACACCCAACTTGTATATAAGGAGACCCATCTCTTCCTTCTCCCTTTCTCCAGCACAAACACCACTAAGCCTAGCGTTTCCTTCTCTTCTTCTTCTTTCCCTTGCTCCTCCACCACCAAATCACCACTAACGTTGCGCATTTGGAGGAATGGAGGTTGTCTTCTTCTTCCTCTCTTTGAGAGCTTCTTCTTGATGCCATTTGTGGAGCAACCCTCTCATCTCAAGACCTTCTTTGAGCTAGTCTCACCATTTTGAGGAACCCTCTTGTAAGTAATCCTTCAACTCTTTTGTTATTGTGTTTCCCTAGCCTTGGAGGAGCTTCATTTCCATTATTGAAGCTTTCTTCTTCCCATTCCTTGTTTGATCCATTTTAGGGTTTTGTTTTGGGGGTTTTGCTTGTAGCTTGGATCTTGGCTTGGAAAGCTTGTCTAGAGCTTGGATTTCCTTGTTTAGAGACCTTGAGGCAAGTGGAATGACTAGATGCTTTGAGTTTAAAATGGTTTCAGGACAAACATGATTGATTTTGTATCTTCATTAATGGTTTGTTTGCTTGCATTCAATGTATAATAAATGCCTTTGAAATTGGTTGGTTAGCTCTTTATGATCTTGAAAACATGATTTATATTTCTTTGTTTTACTTTTGTTGAAGAATTAGATGAATCCTTGTGTTGTGGCTATTCTCTTCTTGTTTGGTGATTGAATGTGAAGGAGAATATGTTTGGGAAGTAAAGATTTATGGAAGTTTAATGGGGGTTTCAAGTAGTATTTGATGCATGGTTATTGGAGGCAAGATGGCCATTTTATTGCAGGAGAAAGTGTATATGAGAATGGGGAAAGAAAGGCCATGAAGGCCATTATTGGGCAGCTGGGATTGTCTGCCCGCTCGAGCGCGTTATAGGGTGCTTGAGCGCGCAGCCAATCTGCTGCCAAACTCGGGTGGCAGTGAGACTGCCCGCTCGAGCGGGCATATGTCCGCTCGAGCGCGCATGTCGTCCGCTCGAGTGGGCAACCTCGCTGATTGCCTGGGTTCCTGCGTGGTTCAGGTCCGCTCGAGCGCCCTTTGGTCCGCTCGAGCGCACCCCCCCTTGAGTCTAGAGCACTTTTAAAGCTCGAAAAATATTTTTAAAGGAATCCCTTGGTATTGGGGATATCCATGAGGCAATGTTTGAAGTCCATTTGAGAAGAAAAACCACACCACAAAGATCCATTGAAGTTCTTTAGAAATTTTCAAAGTGTATAAGTATTCCGGAATGTCTCCAAATTCAAAGAGTACCAAGTCATTATTGAGATCGACATACGGGATCCCTATTCCCCTTAAATAGATTTTAAACCTGATATTTCATCCGAAACTTCAATAGTTCATTTGTATTTCCTTGTATCCGAGATTTACACTATGCGACTATTATTCCCGAAAGCATTGAAAAAGATACTTGTGATAATTGCTAGTCCCGAAATGCATGCCCTAAATGATATGATAGTTGTGCCCTTGAGCACTCCGTCTTGCCCGATTATATTATTGCACTGGATTTATTTTACACGTGTCTTGATATATATGATTTGACCTATTAGTCGGCACCACTAAGCTTGGATAACCTTGTCAGTCTGATCCACTGATTTGGAGATCCCCTTCTTGTCCCGCTAGCTGCAGTTTGGATCCCGCTACCCGGTTTATTAACCGTGGTATTGTCCCGATACCGCAGATTGCTACTGTGGTTCCTGATGCCTGGCTCGCTATCGTGGTCATGTCCCGTATATAGTATATGTATCTGTAAATTTCATTGTACCTCCTCACTTCGGTGACTAAGGTCAATGCCTTGATATGCTTGCTCTATCACTTCGGTGATAGAGGATTTAGCTTCGTGTGGTTGCCATCTTGCTTGTTTCCCGAATTCCTTGATTACCTTACATGTTTTATTACTGCATTTATGTTTTTAAATAAATGTCTTGGTTACTTCTTGAAAGTTATTGTTTTAAACATGTTTATATGTTTTCCAAGGCAAATGCCTTTATTATCAAATGTTTCATATCTTATCACCTACCTGCTAGACCGTCGTGTCTGATTCTTTGTTTTGGTGCTCAGGTCCAGTTGTCGGTTACCCCGAGGAAGAGCCAGAGGAGGCGGTCGGAGAACCGCAACAGCTAGTTGAGTGGCGCGCCGATGATGTTATCTAAACATCCGGTTGCCGAGATGCGTTTCGTTTTGGGGGTTGTTATTAATTATACTTTTGGGCTATTGTTTTGTTTATATTGGCCTTTGTTGGCCTCTATTTTTAGGGAATTATAATTAAATGATCTTTTGATTAAACTCTAATAGTACATTGGGTTACGCTAATGAACATTGCTCATTCTGATACTTGTTACTTAAATGCAATCAGTCTTATGTCTTATGGAAATGATTTACATGCTTCATTTGCCATACGCTTCCGCAAATATACAAAATATTCATGTTGTTGTGATATCCTCACCGCGGACACCTGTGGGAAATCACGTGCACGGTTAATGCGTGTCCTTATTATCCGTGTACGTATTGGCATTTAACATACTACTATTCTTGTTTATCATTATATTCCATCATTTACTCTTACTTAGTTCCCGATCCCGGATTTGGACCCTAAACCTGCTACGGGGTCGCGACAATAATTGAGGAAAAATGCCAATAAAAATACAGAAGAAAAAAGGAACAAAAAAGAAGGAAAAACGGCCGAAAACAAAGCTCGGCGACCAAAAGGGCTAAAACCCTATGGTCGCCGGCGACTGTGCAAATCCGGGTCGCCGGATTTCTCACCGAATGGTCCGTTTTTCGATCCTTTTCGAGTTTCGAGTGTTCCTGCCTCTGTGATTTTCTGAAAATCCAATCTTTGATGCTTGAAAACCACTGATCTTCACCGACATCTTCGATCCGCCGTCAAAAGCATGAAATCATCACTGATCGCTCCAAGATCGCCAACCGGCTGACCAAGAAAGTGCACTTTCTGTCCGACCGATCGTAAAATCGACAAGACAGATGTCACCGGCCCACCAACATCAGTCAATGTCTGAAATTGCATCGCAATCCGACATCAAACAATGTGTGGACCCACCTATGATGATCACAAGAAGAATCTCAAAAGACGCGGCGCGGCCCGCGACTCTTCACATGCCCTGGCGACCACTTAATGTCGTTAATTGACCCGTTTATGACAACTTAATGCGGTCATTAACTCATTATTTTGGACGGCCCAATCAGATTCAAGCATTTGGGAGTTACAAATCCAAGCAATCATGGCATTAAACCCATGAAACTCCCATCATCATGAAGATTAAAGGCAATTAAATGCCCGCTATCCTTCATCGGCCAATCACAAGCCAAGAAAAAGGAGTTACAAAATCAAGAAATAAAACTTGTAACTCCTCATCAATTCTCTCATCATGGCCATCAATGCCCATAATCTCCACATGGCTATGACGAGCCTATAAAAGGAGGTCCAAAAGAAAGGAATCGACATCGATACACACACCGACTTGAAATTCTGCACTTGCACACTTGCATTCTCCCAAAGAAATCCAGACGAAGTCCTGCTGCTCTGCTGCAAGAAACACCACAAAGTGATCAAAGTCCCTTGGGGGGCCACCCCCCAAGATCCCCTCCTTCTACAACATGGCCTAAACGCGGCTTTTTAGCCCGTTTACTCGGTTTTTCATTTGATATAGGACCTCCTCTTGGTCTTTATCCTTTAAAAACTGAGGTTAGGAGCCAAGCCGAAGAATCGAAGCATCAAGCGTTCTCATTTGAAGGACGATGGCGAAGTCCATACATGACTTGCGACCGTCAATTTGAACGTGTCCCCACAATATCCTGAGAAGTTAGATTCCTTTTCTTTCTTTTCTATTGTAGTTTGTATTTTTTAAAGAGACAAAAAGAAATCACAATTCTTGTCTTTCATATTTGATGAGTTTTGTAAAATTGCCTTACACGGCAAAATCGCCTTTCACAGCAAACAAACAAAAAAACGCCTCCTACGGCATTCTCAGAAACAAACTTGTCTCTTTTCTTAATATTTATGCAATTTGAAAAGTTAGAAAAAAGGATCGATTTCCTTTCTACTTGTTAAGGTGAATCTCCGGATCATGACCATTCCAAATTCCAAGTAGAATAGTAAATCTGGCATACCCGTACAAAAAGTTGATACCCGTGTTTTCCGTCCTCCGCCGAGACTCAGGCAGCCCCCCAGGTGCGGAAGGATAGGACGGAAATCTCGAAGGTCCATCAAGTTGGCATACCCGGTGGGACCCTGTTAGACCCCGACCCAGACCAACTCGATTAGTACTAATTAAGTGAGTGTTTAGTCTTAAGTGAGTCTTAGTACTAGCTGGGTTAGAATGTGATTAGACTTAGTCTGGATTATAGCTTAGGGAATTTTGAGGACGTTTAGTATGAGTCAAACACGCTCAGGGACGCCCTGAGTACACGTGTAAGAATGGGTTTTTGTTCTAGATCTTTGGTTTGATCGTGATTTTTATTTCTCTTGAATGGTTTTATTATTTGTGAAAACTTTCATTTTTAGCCTGCATGTATTTGAGGCCCAGAAACCCAAGTTTTGGCCCAAGCGGGTAAATCTGTCTTTTCATGCTAAATCTGGGCACAATTTTCGAATTCGTGAAACCATGTCAAAATTATACTTTTCCAAAATTAGATTTTTCGACGATCATTTTGTTCTTCTTCGTCGACTTCATCCGAGGTCCATAAAACCATGTTTTAATCGTTTCAAAGCTCAGCTGCTAGGGACCCACTTCCCAGACACTATATAAGCTCTCCTATTCTCTCTCCTCCATTACCCATTCCAAAATCCTACAACCGGTCTTGACCTAGAGCAAAGGAGAGGAGAAACCTTTCTTCTTGATCTTTTCCTCCTTGAATCATCTAGCAAGAGAGCTCCAATCCCCGATTCGACTCCGTCAATCTCTTCCTCTCTTCTCAAGCTACAACTGGACCCGTTTTTTAGCCAAATCGCCGACACTGTTCATCATCTTCTAGCTCTCTTCTTCTTGTTTGACTAGTTAAAGGTAAGGGCTCTTGTTCCTCTTTTCATTTGATGTTCTTTTAGCGCATTTAGAACTTGTTTCCCATGTTTTCAAACCCATTTTCGAAATGGGGGTTTGTGATGACCAAAAATGTGATTTTTATGTGTTCTATTTTGGGGCTTTTGTGTAGATTTCTTGGATCTTCCGTTTGGTTGAGTTTTTGTGAAGATTTCCTTGGCATTGGATTGAGGCAAGTGAACTCTATATGATTCTTCATGTACATTGCATTGTGGTTTTATCATTTTCATTAAGACATGATTTCTATGTTTAGTTTCATAATGCAAGTTATGTTTATACTCTTTCAAGTCATGGGTTTTAGTTTCTTCACTTGTCTTGTTATTAATGGTTTTTCAAGTCCTTAGAATCATGTTTGATCTTGTAAGTTTTTATGATTTTGCACATGGAAATGTCTTGATGTTTCTCAATGGAGTGAATGGTTTATTTATGGATTGAATGATGTTAAATGTTGTAATTTATCCCTTGGAAAGCATGGTGGCTTAGGGAGTGCAGGTTACTCAGAAATGGGAGTGAAGAAGAGAAAGAAGTTGTGAAAAATCTGACTCGAAACACACTGCCCGTGTTCTGTCGGTCAGGTGTCAGCTGACTGAACTACCCAATTCGGTAAACCGACAGCCAACCGAGACCTGTCGGTTCGAATTCAAGAGAGCAACATTGTGTCAGAAAATTGGTCAGTCAACTGTCGGCTGACCGAACTCCCAAGTTCGGTCGACCGACAGCCAACCGAGGACCTATCGGTCCCTTTTCCCGAGAGCTACATTTTCTAGACCGAGACTTGTCGGTCAGCCGTCGGTCGGCTGTCGGTTAACTGACATATTAACCTCGGTTAACCGACAGGTAACCGAGGACTAACCGAAATTTACCAAAAGTACTATTTTCGTAGGATTTTTGTGAGAATGAAAACTAGACTAGGATTTAGACCTTTATTTGACATTGTGCACTTGGAATTCCAAAATGTACTATAACTTCTGGGGCACCAAATCTTGTCAAAACTCCGACATTTGGGTTTCAACTCCACAATGGTCAATGATTGGTCTTAGCCTAAACTTGATAGATTTCGTGTTTGAACTCTTGTTCTGATGCTTCATGCATCATCGTGTCCTTGTTTGATTTTCAAGTACAAGTTCGTTTGAAGAATTGTTTCAAGAACCAAAACTCTTGTTTTGATGCTTCGTGCATTATCGTGCATTCGTTTGAATTTCAAGTATAAGCTCGTTTTAAGAAGTGTTTCAAGAATAAGAAAAGGGAATCATTTCTTAAGTTTGTTAAGCATTTATATTATACTATTTTGCTAGTCTCGTCGTGTCATGTTTGTTAAATGATTTCCCTCTTGTTTTGTTGTGTTCTCGAACGTGTATCACCGTGTTTTGTGCATTCATAATATAAGTGAATACTACTGAGCTTGGACTGCCCTTTTAGCTTGATCCACTATCTGGGGGTCCTTAAACATGTGGATTGTCTGCAGACTAGTCGTGTATTATATTACACATCGTGAGTGTTCGTGTTTCGGTTCCGCGGCCTGCCTCCCCGTCTACCTTGTGTGGCGTGGGATCGTGTCTTGCGTGTCGTGTTTCGTGTGTGCTTACTCTTGTCATTTTACGTGATAGAGAAAGGATGAGCTCAATGTGGATTTATCTTTTCATGATATTATAAGTATTCATGCTAGTTTCGTAAACTTGAAACGTGTACTTTAATCTTGAACTGTTTTAGCACTATTTTTCATTTTCATGCCTAAATTGCTTATTTACCAAACCGTCGTGTTTGATGCATCTTATTTTGGTGCCCAGGTGCAGGAGGTATCGCGTTTGACGAGGAGTGCCCGGAGGAGGCCATTGAGCCACCCCAAGCACATGAGTGGCAGCCCGACGACGTCATCTAGACGCCGGGCGTAATCTTGATTTTTCGTTCACCTAGTTTTGGGATATCCTTTGGGATCTTATTTTGTTGTATTGGCCTTTGTTGGCCTCTCATGGATATGTAACTTGAATTAATATACTTTTGTTAAATGGTGAAACTTTAATCATGATAGGATTGCTATGTTGACACTCCTCTTTTCGATACCATGCCTTGATACCTTATTCATGTTACATATTATTGTATCAAATCTGTATGATTCGTTTTGCTACACACTTCCGCATACCTACTCGTGTAAGCTCGACCCGTGTCTTGGGATCCTCACCGCGGAAACCTGTGGGAAGACAGGCGGTATATTTTATTGTATTAATCACTGCGTCGCGGGCCCGGGTCTCTGTCCGGGGTCGCGACAGACCCGTTTTCTTAGATTCAACTTTGAGAAATTCTGATCCTCCCCTCTTCGAACTTGATAGCTCACAGAAATGTTTGCAGCTATCGTTCATATCGGGGATTGGGCCATCTTTTCTCTTTGATGAGTCCAATTGGGATTTCACAAAAAAAAAAAAAAAAAACTACATTTCAAAATTTTTCAAAAAAAAAAAAAATGATCTCTCTTTCTCAAGATTCAACTTTGAGAAATTTTGACCCTCTCCTCTTCAAACTTGATAACTCACAGAAATGTTTGCAGCTATCGTTCATATCGGGGATTGGGCCATCTTTTCTCTTTGATAAGTCCAATTGGGATTTAAAAGATTTTCCAAACAAAAAATTAGTCTTCTCTCTTTTAAATTCAAATTCAAAGAAACTTTGGTTATTCCCTTTCGGATTTAACACTCGCAGAAATGTTGAGTTGTGGTTCGGATTGGAACACCACTTCTGTTCTTTTAAGAGTTCATTAGAAACCTTTCAAAAAAAAAAAAAAAACACTAAGGTTGCACCAATTGCGCTCTTTGACTAAAGTGGATTTAAGAAAAGCCTTGTCCAGAGTGTGGAGACAGCTAGACTGTTCGAGGTAAGGGTCCGTCAAGCGGGTTCGTTAAGTAATCCTACCCTTACATGGGGGCTTATCTATCTACTAAGGTTTCATAAGATTGAATTGAAAACCTATGTGCATCTTAAAAAAAAAAAAAAAAAACTTTCGTCACTTTTGAGTTCAGAGTTGAGAAATCTTGGTTCCTTCCCTTTCGGATTTAGCACTCGCAGAAATGTTGAGCCTTTGTTCGGAATGGAATACCAATTCCTCTCTTTGATGAATTCAATCTTGACCCTTAAAAAAAAAAAAAACATCCGTCACTTTTGAGTTCAAAGTTAATAAATCTTGGTTCCTTCCCTTTCGGCTTTAGCGCTCATAGAAATGTTGAGCCTTTGTTCGAAATGGAACACCATTTGCTCTCTTTGATGAATTCAATCATGACCCTTCAAAAAAAAAACTTCCGTCATTACTGGATTCACATCCGAGAAATTCTGGTTCTCTCCCTTTCGAATTTAGCTCTTGCAAAAATGTTTGAGCCCTGGTTCGGATTGGAACACCATTTGCTCTCTTTGATGAACTCAGTCTTGACTTTTCAAACTTTTTTTTCTATCAATTGGATTCACATTCGAGAAATTCTGGTTCCTTCCCTTCTGGATTTAGCGCTCGCATAAATGTTGAGCCTTTGTTCGGATTGGAACACCATTTGCTCTCCTTTATGAATCCAAACTTGACCTTTCAAAAAAACCCATTTCGCATCCTTTCCAAGGATGCGATTTGGAACATTTGTGCCTAGCGGTGCTAGTACGCCTTTTCGGGTCTACTGTATTCGCGACCGACACATTTGTATCTCCAACCTTATATCATTTTACCTTGAGTGAGCTTTGCTTCTCGGTAATTTGAATTAAGGTCTACAATTGCTTCTAGCAGTCACTGGTACGCTCACCCTGAGCCTACCATACTTGCATTTTAGAACAATTGTATCCTCTATGGCCTTTTGCCTTCTTCATCTTGCTTGGGCTGGGCCATGTCCCTTCAAGTGATTTGAAAAGACAAAACCATAGTTATTTTCCATTTATGATCACCATATTCTTGTGATTACTAATGGATTTGGTCTTGTTTCGGAAGTTTTCCAAAACTAACAATGGTAGCTTCATTGACCATCACTTTCGATGAGAACAAGTACCAGCTTATGCTTCTAGACAAGCAAAACAAGCATAAGCGCCCTGCCAGTTGCCGAAGCGTCATTTACCTCGACAACTCTCAAAACATCGGGTCAACCTCAACTCCCTGGACCATCGTCTTCGGGTCGCTGGGACCATTCCCACTCCCTGTAGAAGAAACTGTACCTGCCAAAAAGAAGAAAACCGCCCCGCAACGTGTCACTACCATGGCACCAAGGGCGAACACCAGAAAGCCTAAAGCCCGTGGCGTTCCCACGAAGCCGCAACAAAACCAGGTTTGCCCCAAAACTTGGTCCACGAGATCTTCACCAAAGCAACGGAGGTCCCGAACATCTCCAAAGCCAGCATACCTGGCCCCTCTCAAGGAGAACCAGTTCTACCCTCTCTCTTACATGAAAGAGGAGAAACCTACCTTCCGCCCAAAGGACAAACAAAATCAGCATGAGCCGGCTTGCTCCTACAAGCCCAAAATTAAATCCTGCATCGTTAGGCCTCTGCAAAAATATGCTGAAGCCTGCACTCCTGCGAGTCGACCATTCATCTCAACAGGGGCCGAGCTCGCAAAATTCAAGTCTTCACTGCGACAGGCAAAGGACCGCGTCCAGATTCTATCCTTGCCCAACTTCAAAGAAGATAAGCTCGGCTGCTGCGCACGGGGGACTACATCCTTCATCGCCAGAGCCCAGCCAAAGCTGACTGAAGCTCAAATTGCTTGTCGTATGCGTCACCGCGCGGCATATCGACAAAAGAGACTCGAGAGGCAAAGAACCTAGCATTCTACTCTCCATGTCTCTAACAAATGGGTCAAAAAAGAAAGACCCGAACAATTCGTTGCTGTCCATATGGTTGGCAAAACCAGAAAACGCCAGAAGTCAGCGACCAAAATCAGTGTTAGACGTCTAGTGACTCGCAGCTTCTCACGGACACAAACACATCTAGAAGAATCCTCCACTCCTCCAAGCCAAGGACACTTGAGTAACCACTCCTCGGATTCTTCATCCAGAAGAATGAGCCCCAGCTCAGTCACCAGGACGATTTCTTCATTCGAATCCCGAGGGATGAATGTCTTGGCTACAAGTTCTGAGCAGCCTCCACCGCATGAAGACGTAACCGCACGCATCCAGCAGTTGGAACAAGGACAACAGAGAATTGAGGCTCTGATGGAAAACCTCCTCACTTTACAGCGTCCACCACCTAACAACCAAGGCCCTCCAAATCATGAAGATGATGAGGCCAATGCAGAAAACAATGAGTCACGCGCCCTTACCAAAAAGGACATGGATGATATCCTCGCAAAAGCAAAAGAAGATGATACATTGAAGGAACATGGGATCAAGCCACCCTACCCTTTATGGATGGACTCGGTTCCGTTCCCTGCAAAATTCAAACAACCTACTCTCCAGACATATACGGGGAAAGGTTCAGCCAGACAGCATGTCATCCACTTCAACATCCTAACAGGAGCTATTGCGGATCAAGATGCCCTCAAGATTCGCCTCTTTGCAAGTACCCTAAAAGGTACAGCCTTTGATTGGTACTCCACTTTGCCGGAGGACTCCATCCAGAACTGGGCTATGCTGGAGACACGCTTCCTGACCCACTTCCAAGGTGAGTATCATCCTGTTACTATGGCTCAGCTCTGCAGCCTAAAACAGGGAGAAAATGAGTCAACATATGACTTCATTCACAAGTGGAAGGCAATGGCGTACAAATGTTCAGATGTACTGCCACAAGTGTCGCTAGTCGACATCTGCCGTAAGAACATGAGAGCAAGGATTCGCTCCATGATCATCGGCAACAAATCAAAGAACCTGGGAGAACTCCTCGAAGCTTCCATGGAAGCTGAAATGGTGATCAAAGACCTCAACAATCATAAATCATCAAAGAAAGAGCCGACTGCCATTATGACCTCAAAACCAAAGAAAAAGGAGGTTCTCAATGTGCAAACTAAGTCAGCTCCTTAGCAGCCAAAGAAAGCTAAAAACAAAGCTACATGTAAAAGGCATGAACTCTCCGATGCCTTTAAAAAACGTGTAGAAAAGAAATATCCGCTCGATGAAGATGTTGAAGAAATTTTTTAGGCTCTCCTAGCAAATGGCAAACTCACTTTGCAGAGCCCAAAAGACTGGGAGATGTTGGCAAAACCAATGATCCTCGGTATTGTCTATACCACCAGATGATCTCACATCCTCTCAATCAATGCTTCGTTATGACAGAGAAGATCAATGAGATGTGGAAAAACGGAGTCATAACCTTTGACAAAAACTACGGCTCCGCCACTGTCAACATGGTGTCATGTGGGCAAACTTCAAAATCACCGAAGAAGAAGATCATTACTTCATTCAAGGTGATTAAAATGGCTTAAGCGTCCCAAGAGCTGGTTCCCTATCCAACACCAGATGGACAACCTATATGGGTGCATCCTGATCTCCTAGATGATGAAAATTGGGAGATCGTCAAAACAAAGCCGACCGCTCAACAGCGAAGGCAAGCTAAGAGACAATTCTGCAAGCTCAAACAGCAGCAGAAGTCTCAACCAAAACAAGAAGTCTTTGAAAAGGCAGAAACCTCTTCCACTGCTTCACTAGGGGTGACGGAAGAATCCCTTCCCAAAACTTCAAAGGCGGTAAGAAAATTCACCCTTGATTTTATGCCACCTCAATACAAAAATGAAACTGCGTAGGGGGCATCATACTCCTGCAATTCGGTAGTTGGATTCTCCATGGATGGATACGAGTCTAGTGATACTGCCAGTGATATCGATGAGTGGGAATAAACCCTTGAAACAGGAGAATACCTCTCCGACGAGGAATGGATTCCCGAGTCTCATCTTATGCCAGTAATCTGGTATAACCCATTACAGCCACAAGGATCTTGGTCTGATGATGAAGAAGATCAGGATGCTGTTCAAGAAAATGCTGTTGACGAAGGATCAACATGGGTGAACCACAAGGAGCAGATGATGAAGAAGATTTGGCTCCTATGCCTAATCTTGAAGAATATGGAAGAAGCTTGCAACATCTTCGGGAACTTTCTCCCTCAACTCCTGAAAATGGAGAAAACAGTTGGATCGATGATCCTCTTACCTCCGAAGATGAGTCCAATTCCCAACAGTCTACACTGGGGGCTTTTCTTGTCAGGATAACCTGCAATGCGATAGCTCAGGACGATAGTGCCTCTGAAGCTTCTGAAGACACGTACTCCCCATCCAGTAGTGTATCTTCCGGAGCTACATCTTCTCAGGTGACTTCCACTGAGATATCATCCTCTCAGCCCTCGTCTCCTGAAGCGTGACATCGGAACTCAAGCCTCTCACGATTGATCATCTTGAAGAAACTCCTGCTAATGAAATCTTCTTCAATGAAAACCCAGTTGATTGGTCCCAGATATCCGATCTTATAGACGATGTCTGGACTAATAAAGAAAGGTTGTCGGATGCTGTTCAGGACTTATTCCTGGAAATTGCTCCGTGCAACACAATCACTGAAGACGCCAATGCTGCTACAGAGACGTCTTCAGCAAATGACAAGGATCGACCCCTTGATCATGAGAGTGATCTTCCAAAAGAAGACTTTTCTCTAGAAGCTCTTGAAGTTGGTAGAGGTACCCATTCTGGTCGGGATTACCACAAAAATTACAACCAACCTTCTTCTTCTTATGTAAATCCTTCGGGAAAGCAAGTTGTAAGCTCCCCAAGTGGCAATAATAATGAAAATGCAGGCCCGAAGGAGGCTTTCAAGTACGACTTGATTGAGCACTTCAAACACATACCTGCACGTCTGCACATCCTTGACTTATTACGAATGTCTCCACAAACTCATGATAGTCTCATTTCAGAATTACAAAGGTTGAATGCGGATGTCAACAAGCATGCCCCACAAGTCTTACAAATTGAAATGGACTATAGGGTAAAAAAATCAAATACTCCCTTAAAGGGAGAAAAGAAGAAAACTGAGGGATCAAGCAATGAATGCCTCTCGGTACAAAAAGCAGCAAGTGCAACAATTGCCTTCGACAAGAATGATCTCCTTCTAGGCGAGACAAAGCACAATCGACCCTTGTACTTTACGGGGTATGTCAAAGAAATGCCAGTACACAAAGTTCAAATCGATCCAGGTTCTACACTCAACCTCATTTCTACTTCGGCACTCGAAGAGTTGGGCATCCCACCTAGCAAACTAAGTCACACATTCGTATCCATCTTCGGATATGAAGGGAGCTCTCAAAGGTCTATCGGCAAAATTAGGTTCAAATTGCAAATCGGTGATCTTATTTCTGAAGTCACCGTGTATGCAATAAGGACCCCTTCATACTACAATATACTCCTTGGATGCCCTTGGATACATGAGAATGGTGTCGTCCCTTCCACTCTACATCAGTGCATCAAGTTCGTTGGCAACGATGGCTTGATACATCGAGTATTTGCAGACAAAAAGCCCTTCAAAGGCAAGGATGTCCATTTTGCAGATGCTCAGATGTATAAAGATGGAAAAGAAGAACATGAGGAAAAAACAATTCATTTTGCCGACAATCTCTAGAAAGATAAAGGTAAGGCTCTTCAGCAATCATCAGAGGTAAACAAACCTTCCACCAAAATCGAAGTAAGCAGTCAAGCTCCCTTCGTCGTCTCCTTCAAATCTCCAAAGCCTTTGGTAATCACTACCAAAGTAAAGAAAACAAAACAAAAGGCTGGGGGCAAGTTCACTGTCTCCTTTGTGTCTATTATGCATGACACAGACTGGGAGTTAGAACCAGAAGATGACACACCATCAAGCCAAGCTGATACTCAGCAAGATCAGCCCGCTCTCACTCCATTGGAGACAGTTGTTGACATAGAAGATCAGACGTCTACTTCCTTTGTTATCCCTGCAACTTTGCCAGAAGAAAAAACAATCTTCTTCCACAGATCAGGAGCATCTCCACTAAACTCTCTACTTGAACCTTTCCAAAATGAATGTATGCCTCAGCTATCCCTGTATAGTCTGATGGCACAAGCTATCGTGAAGAAAATGGGCTACGATGCTTAGAATCCGATTGGTTTGGGAGGTGTCTGTGGTATTCTCACACCATTGGAACCCACCTTGACCAAAAGTCAACCAGAAGATTGGAAAATCCACATTCATAAAGGCAAGTCTTCATATGGGTTGGGGTATGATCCTACCGCTCCTATGAGACAGTTGACACCATGGCTGCAAAGTCGCTTTACCGACCAAGCCTCAACATCTCATGAAGACATTGATCTCCCTGGATATCTTTTTGAAGAGTCACTCATTAAGGATCCAGAAAGTTCCTCCAATCGGTATAATTTCTCTTATGATAAAGAGGGATTGCCCGATGACACAGACGCGCGGTTCTCTGACCCAGAAGAACCATCGTCTCCAAAAGAAGTACCTTACTTCGACCCAGTTCCAGCAAATGATTAGAACCATCTCATTGCAAGTCTTGAGAAGGATACTGATCAAGAAAATCCATGGACAGAAACAGAGCCTCAGTCTGAAAATGCCTCTGGCACTCCAGCAGGTCTTGTTGAGTTGAAAGCCCCTCCGAAAATATTGTGGAGGAACCACCTTCAAACCTTCCGACAGAAGACCCTGTTCAAAAGATAGACTTGGGAACACCTGATAACCCACGTCCTGTATTCATAAGCAAGAATGTAAAGGATGATGAGTTACCCGAGTATATCTCTTTTCTTCGTGAGTTCGTTGATTGTTTTGCATGGTCTTAAGCTGAAATGCCTGGCTTAGATCCCAAAGTAGCAGTCCACAAGCTCAATTTGTAAAAAGAAATCAAGCCTGTCAAACAAGGCCAAAGAAGATTCCGTCCCGACGTGATGGATAAAATTGAACAAGAAGTTCAGAAACTCAAAAATGTTGGCTTCATCATCGAGGAACAGCATCCTGAATGGTTGGCCAATATTGTCCCTGTGACAAAGAAAAATGGGCAAATAAGGGTCTGTATCGACTACAGAGACCTGAATCATGCATGCCCTAAAGATGAATTCCCGCTCCCCATACCAGAGGTGATGATTGACAACACCTGTGGGTTCGAGCGAATGACATTCATGGATGGATTCCCTGGCTAAACCTAGATAAAGATGCATCCTGAAGGTGAAAGGCATACATAATTTCGGACTCCATTCGGCGTATACTGCTATACTGTCATGCCATTTGGTCTGAAAAATGCAGGTACAACATATCAGAGGGCTATGATGAAAATATTCCAAGATATGCAACACAAGACGGTCGAATGCTATGTTGACGACCTCGCCATCAAAAGTAGAAGAAAAGAAGAGCATCTAGACGATCTCGCCATCAAAAGCAGAAGAAAAGAAGACCATCTAGACGATCTTCGAGAAGTCTTCCTCCGACTTCGCAAACACAAATTGTGGATGAATCCACTAAAATGCTTTTTCGGTGTCTCATCGGGTAAGTTCCTTGGATTCATAGTACGAAAAGCTGGAATAGAACTTGACCCCACTAAAGTCAAGGCTATCCTGGAAATGCCATCTCCAAGAATCCTAAGAGAATTAAAAGGGCTTCAAGGAAGGTTGGCCTACATTCGACGGTTCATCTCCAATCTGTCAGGGAAGTGCCGTCCATTCTCTCGCTTGATAAAGAAAGGTGTGGACTTTATCTGGGATACTGAATATGAAAATGTATTTCAAGACATCAAAGCATACCTCACCAAACCTCCAGTGCTGGCTGCCCCCATAACTGGAAAACCATTTATCTTGTACACAAGAGCTCTCGATCATTATTTGGGTGCTCTGCTCGCGCAAGAAAACCACGATGGAAAAGAAGCTGCTCTATATTACCTTAGCCGCATGTTGGTAGGTGCAGAGCATCGCTACTCCCCAGTCGAAAAAGAATGCCTTGTAGTGATGTTTGCAGCACAAAAGCTACATCACTACCTGCTGTCCAATACAGTCTACTTGATTTCAAGGATCAACCTCCTAAAGGTCCTTGTCACAAAAGCAGGTTTTCTCAATGCCGGACTGGCAAAATGGTCCATCCTTCTATTACAGTTTGATATTAGGTATGTACCACAAAAGGCAATCAAAGGCCAAGCTCTAGCAGACTTCTTCGCAGAGCATCCATTGCCTAAAGATTCTCTACTCAGGGATGATCTCCCAGACGAATTTGTCTACAATGTGGAAACTTCCTTATCAAATGATTCCTGGGACATGTACTTTGACGGTGCAACCAGGACAAATGAAAAAGGAAAGAAAATATTGAGAATTGGCATCCACTTTGTCAGCCCCGACAAATACATGATTCCACACGCCTTCTCGCTACTGGAACTATGTTCAAACAATGCAGCTGAGTACCAAGCCCTGATTGTAGGATTGGAACTCGCCCTCGAATCCGGCATCACCATGCTGGAAGCTTTTGGAGACTCTCAACTGATCGTCAACCAAATGAATCAGAAATTTGAGGTCAGGAAGCCTGATCTGCTACCTTACTACAACAAGGCGCAGTCGTTTCGACAAAAATTCAATATCTGTCACATCACCCACATCCTCAGAAGTGAAAATATCTGCGCAGATGCCCTGGCTGGACTCGCCGCATCCATGGCAATCCAAGAAGGGGAAAACATGCAAGTCACAGTGTGTCAAAGAAGGATTCTCCCTCCTCTTAACACACATCAAGCAGTTGCTGAATGCCACCAAGTGGTTGGAAGTCGGATGTCCATCCTCAAACCTCCGATCGGCGACTGGAGAGATCCGTTCATTGATTACATCATGTTCGGAATCCTTCCTGAAGATCCAAAAGAGTGGGTAAGTATCCAAAGACGAGCCCCGAACTTTCATTTGGATGTACCTTCAAAAGCACTTTACAGAAAATCCTTCAACGGAGTACTCCTACACAGCTTATCACAACAAGAGGCTGAGGAAACTCTCAAAGAAATACATGCTGGTCGTTGTGGAGCCGATCAGGCTGGTCCTAAAGTCTACAACCATATAAAAAGACTAGGTTATTATTGGCCTACCATGGTAGCTGATGCAATCCAATTTGCCAAGCGCTGCCAAAAATGCCAGATTCATGGAGATTATGTCCACATACCTCCAAAATGGCTACATCCAACAACAATCTCATGGCCTTTCGAAGCTTGGGGTATGGACATCGTAGGTCCTATCTCTCCCCCATCAAGCAAAGGTTATCTCTTCATTTTCGCCGCTACGGATTATTTCTCCAAATGGTCAGAAGCATTTGCGCTCAGCAAAATGAAGACCTCATCAGTCCTTCAGTTCTTGAGCACCAACATTATTTGTCGCTTCGGCATACCTAAAAGATTCGTCCATGATAACGGACCACAATTCCAGGATCACAGATTCTACAGGTTCTGCCACAAGTACAAAATCCAAAGTTGTCCTTCGACTCCATATAATCCAGCAGCGAACGGACTAGCAGAAGCCTTCAACAAGATACTCTGTAAAATTCTCAAGAAAATGGTCTCTAGTCACAAAAGAGACTGGGGCGACAAACTACCAGAAGCTTTGTGGGCCTATCGAACCACCGTTCGAGGACCAACCCATAGCACACCATTCTCCTTGGTCTATGGATGCGAAGCTGTTGTCCCTTTGGAAGTACAAATTCCTTCCTTAAGGGTATCTCTACGAAATGACATGACGCAAGAAAGCAATGTCAAATTGAGACTCCAAGAGATGGATAATCTTGATGAAAGACGACTCGAAGCTCTACAAAGCATTGAGTTGTACCAAGCACGCATGGCAGGATCTTTCGATAAGAAGGTCAGGCAACGCGCCTACAAAAGGGGCAACTTGGTTCTTGCAGTAAAAAGACCCATAGTCTTTGCCCACAATTCCAAAGGCAAATTTGAACCAAAATGGGAGGGACCCTTCGTCATCGACAGAGTCTTCTCCAACGGCGCATACGCGCTTTTAAACATGGAAGGAGACATATGTATGCTGCCCATCAACGGCAAGTTGTTGAAGCGGTACTACCCTTGAAGACTTCCTCAAACGGGTCAGAGCGATATCTACATGGCCAAAGCATATTTCCAGGTACTTGCTCGTCAAACCCATCCCCTTTTGAAATTTTCATTTTGAAATTTCCAAAAAAAAAAAAAAAACAAAAAACTCTCAAAACAATGCTTACTTTCATCGTTTCATTGTTCAAAACAATCAAAATCCAAAACTCCAAGTTTAGGAGCCTCTTCCCAGACTTGACCAAAATTTTCAATCCTTGAACTCAAAATTCTCAATTTGAAACAAAAAAACCAGGACTCAGGACTTTTCACCCTAGTCCGCCTCGGCTTTTACAACCAGAATGGTTTTAAGTCAAAATTTATGACCCTCGTGTTTTTAAACAAAAAAATTGGTTTTTTAGAAACAGCGGGGAAGCGACATTCAGTCGATACTCGCAAAACCCAAAAACCGGAAGCATGCGAACCCCATTCGATATTTCCAAAAACCCAAAAATCGAAAGGATGCGAACCCCATTCGATACTTCCAAAAACCCAAAAACCGGAAGGATGCGAACCCCATTCGATACTTCCAAAAACCCAAAAATCGAGAAGCGAACCCCATTCGATACTTGCAAAACCTCAAATTTCAAAATCGTGGAGACACAATATTCCAATTGATATCCACAACCCAAATTTCAAACGGTTTGAGAAAACCTCAAATTTCAAAAATTGTGGGGAAACGACATCAAGTCAGTACCCGCAAAACCAAAAGTTTTGGAAAAAGCAGGGAAGCGACGCTTAGTCGATACTTGCACCCCAATCCGCGAGGAAGCGAAATTCCATCGATACTCGCAAACCCAGACCGCGAGGAAGTGACACTCCATCGATACTCGCAAATCGAATGAGCAAGGAAGCGACATTCCATCGATACTTGCAAGACCATTCAGCGGGGAGGCGACATTTAGTCGATACCTGCATTTTGAAAACCAAAATTTAGCTATAAACGCCAAAATTGGCTATAGACGCCAAAAATCAGCTATAAATGCCAAAACCCGGCTATAAATGCCAAAACAAAAATCGACTATAAACGCCAAAATCTGGCTATAAAAGCCAAAATCGGCTTTCATGCCAATAAAACAAAACTTGGTTTTCAAAAATCTGGCTTTCATGCCAAAACAAAACAAACAACAAACAAAACAAAACTCGGCTCCTATGCCATTCCAAAAATCGACTTTCATGCCATGTTAAAACTCGGTTCCTATGCCATTCCAAAAATTGGCTTTCATGCCATCCAAAAACTTTGGCTCTCATGCCACAAACAAATTTGGCTTCCATGCCGCAAAATAAAATTCGGCTTCTGTGCCATTTCAAAAATCGGCTTTTATGCCATCCAAAAACTTTGGCTCTCATGCCACAAACAAATTTGGCTTCCATGCCACAAAATAAAATTCGGCTTCTATGCCATTCCAAAATTCGGCTTTCACGCCATCCTAAAATTTCGGCTTCCATGCCATAAACAAATTTGGCTTACATGCCACAAAACAAAATTCGGCCTCTATGCCATTTCAAATTTCGGCTCCCATGCTACAAACAAATTTGGCTTCCATGCCACAAAACAAAATTCGGCTCCTATGCCATTTCATATCTTTGGCTCCCATGCCGCAAAACAAATTTTGGCTCTTACACCACCAAATTAGGCTTCCATGCCATCTAAAATTCGGTTTTCAAGCCATCAAAAATTAGGCTTTTTGCCACAAAAATTGGCTTTCATGCCCAAAACAACCCTTTGGCAAAAGATTTTCACAAAATGACAACCTTTTGATCAAATTCTTGAACAAACATTCCCATCAGCTTTTGCTCAAATTTGTTTTCATCAAAAATGATTTAAGTGAAAAGAAGGGGATACAAAAAATATAGTACCAAAATTGTTTATACATGGAGGTACTAAAAAAAAAAGAGTTTGTTACAACTCAGGAGCTCAATCTAGCATGGTCTTCAACCAAAGGTTCAACTCCTCAAACAGACCCTTGGCCTTGGCTTCCAAAGTTTTTAGGCCACGCTTCTTCAAAATGTTCCCATAAAATGCGGCCGAACGCCGCGACCCATCTGCAGCACGAGGAAGTTCTTTCCAGAGGACCTGCCACTGCTCATACTCCTGAGTCTTCCTTCGGAATTTACCTTCAGCTTCCTCAACCTGGCGATTGAGAGTCCCCTCCTTGTCACGAGCCTCCACAATGGCGGTCCATTTGGCGGCAGCTTCTTCCTCTAAAAGCTCCAGACGCTGCCAGCCTCGACAATCTCCTTATCAAGGTGGTCCAAGTCTTGCTTTAGCCCCATGATGGATTACTCGGTATGTTCTTCTCCCGAACGAACTGCTTCCGAGTCTTCGTGACCTCAGTCAACTCAGCTTTGACTTTGCTGGAAGGCTTCACAAACATCTCATCAAAGAAGTCACCATCTGGGAAACTCTTGGTCTCAGTCCATTTGTTCCCTAATGCGATGATTTCGTCAACAAAATCCTTGGCGCTTGCGATGTCCAGACCGACTTCTTCGCTATCAGCAAGAATGTCATGTACATGCTTGATCATGCTAAAGCCAGCTTCCAAGTGACCTGAAGAGAGAGTCTCAACCCATGAGCTCAAAACAATCTTCAACACGTTCTTTGCATACTGAAGGTGCGGCGCAGATGAGGATTCGCCATGCTCCGGCGCCCGACTGCCCATGCCATGCTCCATTGGAAGAGTAATCAATAAACTCTTTCCAACCGAAGAAGCTGACTCGTTGAAGGAAGAAGAAGCCCCTACTCCTGGATCAGCCGCATGTATCCCCTGTTCTGGCTCTAAGGAAGACGGAGGAACTTCTCCTGCTGCTCCACAATCTGCTAAGGAAAAGACAAAAAGGTATGAATATAATCTTGTAAAAAATAATCAATATCAAGATTAGTATTGCAAAAATAGCTTCTTCGACGACCGGCGGAATACTCTCTGCCTCTCTGAGCTCATCCGAAGCATCATCAAAAGTTGCATCCGTGGATGGCTCGAAATCGTTAGAATCCTCTGGCAAGTCAGCTAACAAGAAAACAAAAGCTACATGTTGGCAAATGACAGCACAAACAAAAAGAAGAAAAAAAGGGAAGCTAAAGCAATCATACCATGTGAAGATTCTGGAACCACTCCAGAGTCCATGGGCTCTTCCTTAGATGCCACGACTGGATCCGTCATCGCCTCATCGGCCGGAACCTCAGGCATCACCAAGTCATCGTCCTCTGCCAAAAGAAAGAAAGTAGCGGATCAAAACAAAAAAAAAATCTCTCATAAAAGAAAAGAAGTGGCAAAAGAAAGAAAGATGATCATACCAGCTGTCTCCTCTTCTCCGGAGGCTCGTCAGCATCCTCAGACACTTCCTCAGCAATGGTGAGAGGAACTTCAAGATCAGAAGGACTATCGTGCCATCTTATGTTACGGCGCTGTCCTCTATTCCTCTTGCCTCGGCGGGTCAATCTGCTCGACGATCCTGCTCCACTATCAACGTTAGGCCTCTCACTAGAGTCCTCACTGGATGGCCTACTTTTTTCAGTAGACTCCATGGAAGCCTTCGTACGCTCTGCTTGTATCATAGCATCGATCTCGACCTCCTCCTCCTCCAGCTCTCTCAAGACCTCACCAGGAATCCCTTGTGCAGCTCCTAATCTGATGAGATCTTGCTCATTGAGAAAACCTATCTTGTGCTTCTCTCCAGAGAGGAAGGCCAAAACTTCCTCCCGACGGATACCATCTGATCTGCCAAGACCCTTCCCAGGAGACTGCTTGACATCAAGCTCCTTCTTGGAAAGCCCCCGGTACACTGAGAAGCTCTCCACGAACCACTTCGTGAAGCCAGCAGTTCGGAAAGTGGGCAGCTCAGGATAGGAAATCTTGGCGGTAGTGTCCTCAGCACTGTAAAAAGCCCATGCATTCCTCCCATCCTGCAAACCTCCAAATTGCTTCACCATGCTTGAAGGCGCTCCAACAACGCCTTGAGAGAAGCCAAGCTGCAATGCAAAACGCGAATAGACATACGGTTGGATATCCACAAAAAAATGTCTACGGTACACCATCGTACCAACCCGTATGTTGAAAAGCCATCTCTTCTCCGCGATTGTCAAAGTATAGTGTCTTCCCGACCTTGCCCTGGTCGAATCACGGGAGACACCAAAGTCAAAAGCCTTCTTCCGCAAACCCGGATAAAGCTTCACTGAACACTACCCAATCTCGACGTCCCTAAATCGTCGGATTCTTAAACGGGCAGATAAAAGAGATTCAGAAACGGCTGTCCCTCTAGCCAAACGAATCATAAAGGGATCTTCGTCCTGTGCAACTCCCAACCGATGGAAGCTAGGACAGTGGTATACATACCACGAATAGAAGATGTGGGCTGAAAATACCCTGTTCATAGGGAGCCCAAGCCGAACCAGGAAAGCAGCAGCCTGCAGTTCGGTACACAAGTAGGAGTAAAAGAGCAGGTCCCAAAGTCAACCGCTCTCCAAACGCCATCTGACAACCTGGAAAAATACAGTGCGGCCTGATGTGTTCCATCTCCTCCAGCAAAAATAGCCTCACCCAGCCAATAAGTGAGGTAAACAGCGAGATCTCTCCGCAACGCAATGTCGGAGCAAATGGCATCTTTGCTTGCGAAGAACTTCCTCAAATCTTCTCGCATAGCGGCGATCTTCTTCAAACTTGGTGCTTTATCCCTAGCATCCTGGGCCATGCCATCAGAAGACTCCCCGCTGTCAAAAAAGTTGGAGCTGCAACTCCTCCAACTGCTGCACCTGACTTTCGAACCCCCTTCTCCTTCAAAAAATCATAGAAGGCGACGAGCTGAAAGTATACAAGCCTGAACTCCTCAGACTGCTCCTCAAGGACGCTGTCAATAGGCATAAACTCCTCATAGAGTTTGCCGAGGATAGGCAACCCAGTGATGGCGCTTAGTTCCTTCAAAGAAAAACCAATCTCACCATTCGTCACAATGAAGGTGTTGGTTTGTGGAAGGAATGACTCCAGCATGGCCATGAAAGCCTCATCGGAGAAAACGACGGTTTGCCGAAAAGCGGTAACCGCATAAAAAATTTCGACCTCCCGCAGAACAGCCTCGCCAATCTTCAGGGTGTGATCAGTCCATGATTCCCAGCTCGAGTCAGCACTGAAACGGCCACGAAGTCGAAAAGGCTTCACCCAATTGCTGCGTCACCCCGAAAAATGCCAAGGCCCACCGGTCTCAAATCGACTGATGGATGATCAGAACCTTGGTAGCCACTGGCTGGCATCAACATGTCCACACGGACAGGCGACTTCTCTGCAAAACCGGATGGTCCGCCAACAAAAACCCCGATCTTGATAACACTGGTCCTCTTCACCCAGCTCGGAGGATCTTCCCTCTTAGGGCACGTGGGAGAAAGGCTCAAGATCGAGATGGTCCAATCAAAAGTCGACCGGGAAGAAATAGTTCTCTCCTCACCATCTGCTGTATAAGAGCACTGAAAGCATCTCCTTTGATATGTCAAGTCGTCGGGGACTGCACCACCAAAGAAAAAGGTAGGCTTGGGTACAACGCTCTGATCGTCCATAACCCAAGGACGGCTGCTTACCTTGATCTTGTAGAATTCCTCATCTTTGAGAGCGATCAATCGCTGTCTCATCTCATCACGATTGAGGGAATCGCACTCTTCCAAGTTCTTCTCGACAAACTGGACCTTCTCCCAAGCCTGCTGAACGGCCACATTAGAAGATCTGGCAGACCGACGAGGTGCGTCAGTAACAGGACCTTTACCCTTGTTCGTTCTGGAAGAACTACCTGCAAAGGAAGGAAAAGCAAAGAGCAATTATCATCAAAATGACAGAATTTTGTTAAAAAATTCTAGCGAAATTTTGACATGGTTCCGGGGCAATTCGGAAGAAAAGGGAAATACTCCGAAAAGGACAGGGAGCCTAAAGATGAGCTTAACATCGCTGCGAGATCATAGTCAGTGGAAAATTCTCAAAAAAGGGTTCAAACTCAACATTGCTGCGAGAACGAGCCAATCTCATCAAATTTCCACAAAATTTGGAAAAGAGCTCAACATTGCTGCGAGCTTCAAAATCCAAAAATTGTAAAGTTCCTCAAAATCCAACAAGACCGAGAAAGAGCTCAACATCGCTGCGAGCTCAAAATCCCAATACTTGCAAAAGATTTTCAGGTATGCATCACCATGCTTCCAAGTCCATTTACCAAAAATCATGCATCAAAGAATATCATCATGCATTAGATGCTAGGAAAAGCTTGACCAAAGTTTGACCAATTCCAACCCAATTTGGTCAAAACTAATAAAACTTTGTCCAAGTCAAAAATCATGTTGGCTTGACCTAGAGACTCTAGCCTTCTATCTTGATGCATAAAAAAAAATGCATGAACATATTGAAATTGCATAAGCTCATTATCATGGTGAGCAAACAAAGGAGGAAAGAAAAAGAAAGAGAGAGAAAGAAATCTCAGCCAAAAATAAAAAAAAAAATTTGGGCCCACAGGCCGTGGCCCACTGCCACATGGCAGTACGGCTAGGTCTGTACGGACTTGTCCGTACAGGCAAGGAAAAAAAAAAAAAAAACCGCTGAAAAAAAAAACGGTGAAAAAAAAAGAGTGAAAATCACAGTGTGAAAAAAAAAAAAGAGAACAAAAACCATGAAAAAAAAGAAGAAAAACACGGTGGAAAAGAAAAAGAGAGAAAAAAAAGGAAAAAAAAAACCGTGGCAAAAAAAAGAATCACGGTGAAAAAAAAAAACATGGAAAAAAAAAGGGAATGAAAACCGTGGACAAAAAAAAAAAAGAAGCACGAAAAAAAAAAAGAAAGGAAAAAACGTGCTTGAAAAAAAAAAGAAAAGAAAAAGAAGAAGAGAAAAATAAAAAGAAAGCAAAGAAAGAAACTACTACTTCTACAATGGAGTTTCTTGTGGAAGAAGACAACTTACTTGAAGCCATTGATGGAGAAGAAGAAAAAAAAGCTTGGAGATCCTTGGAGAAGAACTTCTTGATCTTGGAGCACCCTTAGAGACTCTTGCAAACAAAGAAAGCAATGGAGCCAAAGATCCAACCCCTCTTGCTTTTATAGAAGAGAGCAAACCAAAAGAGGAAACAAGGAGAAAAGAAAGGAGGTAAGTGCTAAAATTTAGCTACTTTCCCAAAAGAAAGATATTTTGAGAAAGTCTCTCCAAAAAAGAAGGAAATTTGAGAGATTCTCTCCAATTAAGGATATTTTTAGATATTCTCTACACCAAAGAGATATTTTTAGATATTCTCTACAAAAATGACACCATATGAGATCTAGGCCATCTCCAAAGCCTAAGGTCCCATGGGTTAGCCCATATGAGCTAGGTTTGACCACCTAGGCACTACAAGTGGCTTTTAGTCAAAATATTCCTCTTACCAAGAGCAAAAAAATGTCCAATGCCTCTTTTGAGTTGATGGGACCATTCAATAAAAAAGAGAGAAAGAAAAAAAAAAAAAGAAGCCTCATGAGTTTCCAAAAACCAAACCATCCAACCTCATGAACCAAATTAAGCCAAAATCTTGAAATTGACATTTCACAATACCAAATTTCGGTCCCCTAGCTCGCCACATAAAGCTTGTTAGGTCGCAAGACCAAAACCAAAATCAAAATCCAATCCAAACCAAAACCAAAACCAAAAAACCAAATCTGACTCCCCAACCTGCCACATACAGCTTGTTGGGTCACAAGGTCAAAATAAAAAATCAAACCCCGACCCCCTAACCTGCCACATAGAGCTTGTTAGGTCACAAGGTCAAAAACCAAAATCCAAATCCCACATGTCATTTTCAAAGCTTTGCCTTGAGATGGTACGTGATCCCTCTCACTACCATAAAATTCCCCTGGAAACTCAGAAGCCTATTCAAAAAAAAAAAAATTTTTTTTGCTCAAGACTCTTGGTCAAGTTGGAAACTCTCCTTCAAGTTTCTCTTCGAGGCACATCGACTCCAAAAAGCTACACGTCGCTGTACCTCGAGGGGACATTTGTTGACACCAAAAAAGTCACTATGTCTCCTTAACATCAAGAAGCCTTGTGAACCTTCATCCTGCTAGAAAACAGGCAAAGCTACTTCAAGCATCAGATCTTGTCAGAATCAGACAAAAACTGAAAGATCCTTCAAGACAACCAAAAGAAGGGTACACCTGAGGTTTCGGGCCATTCCGTCATCGTTTGGCCTAACTTCACTTCTCCGACAGCTAAATAAGCGCTCTTGGCGGCGACATCATCAAAGACACCAAAACTTTGATCAGAGGCTATGGATGACTCCAGGATGTCTCCAAAGGGCTCCATGCCAAATTTCAAGTCAAACCGACAACGTTTGACCCTCCATGAACGCTCGAGCAGCAAAATCAAGCCTCCCGGCGGCGGGAACCCCCGAAGTCACCACTCATCAAACAAAACACATGAGTGGCTTCAACATGCTTCCAAAAGGCTGCACGTCGAATTTCAGGTCATTCCGACAAAGTTTGACCAGGTTTCGATGCTCCGAAAGAAAATCAAGCCTACCGGCGGTGGAGCACCCCGGGACCATAACATCAAAACTGGAGCTAATGGGTTGTCTCAAAATGACTCCAATAGGCTCCCTGTCAAATTTCAGGTCAATCGGATATCGTTTGACCACATATCAAAGCTCGGCATTTTCCCCTCAGCAAAATCAAGTCAATCATCAACGAGACCCCAAACGGCTTCAAAACTCAAATAAAATCCCATGGTTGGTCCTATCCATTGCTCAAGAAGCTTCACCTCAATTTTTAGGTCATTCCGACATCGTTTGACCTAGTTTCGACTCTTGACAGAAAATCGGCTACAAATCTTCGGCTTTTCTGAAAAATGGGAAACTTTGTGCTCCGGCTTTGCGCGGGTTCTTGTCAAGTTTTCTCCAAGAAAATCAAGTCAATAATTGGGGAAAAATTCCAAGAAAAACACAGAAGAAAAAAGGAACAAAAAAAAAGGAAAAACGGCTGAAAATAAAGCTCGGCGACCAAAAGGGCCAAAACCCTATGGTCGCAGGCGACCCTGGGTGCATGGTCGCCGACGACTCTGCAAATCCGGGTTGCTGGATTTCTCGCCGAATGGCCCGTTTTCCGATCCTTTTCGAGTTTCGAGTGTTCCTGCCTCTGTGATTTTCTGAAAATCCAATCTTTGATGCTTGAAAACCACTGATCTTCACCGACATCTTAATTCCGCCGTCAAAAGCATGAAATCATCACTGATTGCTCCAAGATCGCCAACCGGCTGACCAAGAAAGTACACTTTCTGTCCGACCGATCGTAAAATCGACAAGACAGATGTCACCGGCCCACCAACATTAATCAATGTCTGAAATCGCATCGCAATCCGACATCAAACAATGTGTGGACCTGATCACAAGAAGAATCTCAAAAGATGCGGCGCGGCCCGCGACTCTTCACATGCCCTGGTGACCATTTAATGTCGTTAATTGACCCGTTTACGACAACTTAATGCGGTCATTAACTCATTATTTCGGATGGCCCAATCAGATTCAAGCATTTGGGAGTTACAAATCCAAGCAATCATGGCATTAAACCCATGAAACTCCCATCATCATGAAGATTAAAGGCAATTAAATGCCCACTATCCTTCATCGGCCAATCACAAGCCAAGAAAAAGGAGTTACAAAATCAAGAAATAAAACTTGTAACTCCTCATCAATTCTCTCATCATGGCCATCAATGCACATAATCTCCTCATGGCTACCAAGAGCCTATAAAAGGAGGTCCAAAAGAAAGGAATCGACATCGATACACACACCGACTTGAAATTCTGCACTTGCACACTTGGATTCTCCCGAAGAAATCCAGACGAAGTCCTGTTGCTCTGCTGCAAGAAACACCACAAGGTGATCAAAGTCCCTTGGGGGGCCACCCCCCCAAGGTCCCCTCCTTCTACAACATGGCCTAAACGCGGCTTTTCAGCCCGTTTACTCGGTTTTTCATTGGATATAGGACCTCCTTTTGGTCCTTGTCCTTTAAAAAACTGAGGTTAGGAGCCAAGCCGAAGAATCGAAGCATCAAGCGTTCTCATTTGAAGGACGATGGCGAAGTCCATAAATGACTTGCGACCGTCGATTTGAATGTGTCCCCACAATCTCCTGAGAAGTTAGATTCCTTTTCTTTCTTTTCTATTGTAGTTTGTATTTTTTAAAGAGACAAAAAGAAATCACAATTCTTGTCTTTCATATTTGATGAGTTTTGTAAAATCGCCTTTCACGGTAAACAAATAAAAAAACGCCTCCACGGCATTCTCAAAAACAAACTTGTCTTTTTTCTTAATATTTATGCAATTTGAAAAGTTAGAAAAAATGATCGATTTCCTTTCTACTTGTGAAGGTGAATCTCCGGATCATGACCATTCCAAATTCCAAGTAGAATAGTAAATCTGGCATACCCGTACAAAAAGTTGATGCCCGCATTTTCCCTCCTCCGCCGAGACCCAGGCAGCCCACCGGGTGCGAAAGGAGAGGACGGAAATCTCGAGGGTCCATCATTACAACACAAAAACTATTTACTTTTCTAAAATGTAATTAATAAATGAGAGAAAACCCCTAAAATTAAATCGAATGGGTTTTACTGAAAATATTCAATCGGATGAAAAATTAAAATTTAAATACTCCCAATTCAATGTAAATTAAAGTGTGACTGATTGCATTTCAATGGTTGGAAATTTTAAGTAGCTCACCCCCAATTCAATTAAAACTGATTTTCATTAAAATAAAAATTCCCAATTCAAGTGATACAAAAACATGTTTAGTATACAACCAAGATCCTATAAGATCTTTTGAAAAGCAGGATTTCAGATTATTTGAAAGGGTGAGAAGAAATGCCCAAGAAATGGAAGCAAATCAGTAATAAATTATACTCATGTAATCTTTATCACCTAGAAAAGTCCACAAAAATGATCAGATGATAGGCTAGTTGAATTGCACAGATTAGGATTTTTGATGCTTAATTACGAATGAAGTTCTAGAGTTAATTATATGAGAGCGTGAGAGAGAAGTTGAGCATTAAACCAAATATCAAACAAGTTAGAAGTAGAAATTAGTCCCTTTGTTTACGGTCCACCCAAATACATATCAATCATGTGATAGAGTTTCTACGTTCCTTAAAGGGACATATGACAGTGGAAAAAAAATGTTTTTCCAAATAACTTTATACGTGCTGTCTCTTATTAAAATATACCAACGTATTTTGATCCCAAGACACTAAAGGGGACTAAAATAAACTGAACTAATACATCAACCAATAGATGGTGTTTTCATAATAACTCAAACAGTGACTGTGAGTGCCTAAAAAACACGGACTTGATTAGGTGAGTGTTAGACTCGTGATGCTGCTGTTATATTGCTTTGGATGGATTAGATGCCTTAAACCTGAAAGGGAGAGACGGAACAAAGGTCAGAGCCCCTGGCTGCAATCAGCCGAAGGCACTCTGATGCTTAAGTTAGTGCGGTCACTGAACAAAGGGAGAGTGAGTGAGGGAGAAGAGAGAGTATTGCGTAAAGCGTATGCTATGTAAAACGTACCTCTCCATGGAGCTTAGCCATGCATATATATAGACGAGTGTCCCATCAGAAGCTCCGTTGGTGGAGGTAGGTGGAGGCACAGTCCCATCAACCCATACCTTGGATTCTCAGTGGAGGTAGGTGAGATTACTGTCCCATCGGATCGTTCCCCAATCTCGAACATAAATGCAGACATGACCGTCGGATAGGGATAACCTCTTATCGATATCCGGCAGCCACCCTATCTGACAGTACGTTCTGCAACGTAGCTGTACCATCACATAATTGGGACTTATCATTCAGTGTTCACCTCGGTCAATAGGACCGAACTGGAGAAGTCACCGAGGTCGCGGGGTGTGCAAGTTCGGGCACTGCTGCCGAGATGCGCAAGGCTGAGCTTAGAGAAGCGTGGTTGGTACCCTTGCCGAGGCCAACTCAGGCTCGATGCCAGTTGGCACAATGGCCGAGCTGAACGAAGCCGAGATCAAGTTAAACCCAGTTGGTACTTTTACCTAAACTAGGAGTAATCTTGGTATCATGTAAGCACCCCCACACAATTGCCCCTAGCTCCTGATCTCTTGAGAGTTCTTCGACTTTCTGAGGTCGGGAGCTAAGTATTAGGGAGTATTCTGAACGCCGAGCTCATAGCTCTTCATCTTGACATTGATTTCTGACATCTGATCCTTATCAAATCACTTCACCTGCCAGAACGCGTCGATGTTGCTTCGACTGCCCGAGATGACCAATTACCCTGGCTAGATTACCGCGGAAGGCGCATCGTCATTGCTATGTTTCATTATCTGATCGGCCGTACGACTGTTACGAAACGACATGTACGGTTTTTGAAGAGATGGTTTGAGTGCGCGTCTTCGAAATCCGAAAGGGCGCCCTTCTTGCTTTATTTATACAGGTCCTTTCCCCCTCTTTTTCCTATTCTGACGTTCATAAGAGAGAAAGCCCTGTTTGCGAAAGAGACCCCCTACGGAAAGAGATCTCCAATCTATTCCCAGCAAGTCCCGGAGCCCTTCGCATCTTTTTCGACTTCGTGAGTCTTCCTTTGGTTCCTCTTTCTTAGTTTCTACGCTTTCTGTCCTTCCTAGGACCTCTGTTAGGATTCCCACCCTGTAGGATTTCTGTCCTCTTTTCCTCTATTTTCCGTCCTTCATCTTCTCTTTTCTCCTAGTTTTAGAGATGGGAGTATACAGGCACTGGGTATATACCCCTCAGGCCATAGAGGGGTTTAGGACCATGTACGGGATCCCAAAGGACGTCCTGAATAGGGTAGATGACCTGGAGGACGCCTTTGACGGCCGATCCTTCCGGGTCCCCCTGGTCGCAATAATAAAAGGTGGGGTTAGGTTTCCTATCCATCCGCTTCTAAGGACCTGTCTTCGGAAGTGGAATCTATGCCCCTGCCAGTTAATGCCCAATAGCTTCAAAGTAATAATGGGCACTGTCGAATTGAATAAAATCCTGGGGATCGACCTCAGTGTCCATGACATCGAGGACGTGTATGATTTGTGCAAGTTAGCGGAAAGTGACGACTGCTACTATCTTCGAGGGAGGCCGAGGAAAGAGCCGTTCGTTCACGATCTGGAGGATTTGAACAAACATGCTAGGGACGACCGTCAGTTCATCTCCGGAAGCTGGGAGTTTGGAGAATCCGAGCCCGCAGAAGCCAGGGCACACAGGGTCCCCCGTCGCCTCAGGACCGCCCCAAGTAAATACCGAGCTCACAGTCCTGTCTTTTTTCTCTATCTTTATTTCCACCGAGCTCACAGTTTTTTCTTGCCGAGCAGGTCACAGCCAAAGGAAGAAATAAGCGAATTGGGTCGGGTGGAGGAGGAACAATGATTGGTTGAGGGTGGTGAAGGCGTACAAGGGCCATCACGGTTGGGCGGCCTGAGATTTGCTTGGATACGAGCCTCGGTACTGCTCCTTCATCCTGAGGAGGACCGGATCGTCTTCGCCGATTGAAGAGCCTGCCGACGTCAAGCCCCTGCTCGCCCTGGGACCTGGAGTGATGGACCCTCAGAATTTCCGTCCTCTCTTTCCGCACCCCGGGGGCTGACCTGGGTCTCGGTGGAGGAGGGAAAACACGGGTATCAACATTTTTGTACGGGTATGCCAGATTTACTTTCTACTTGGAATTTGGAATGGTGATGATCCGGAGATTCACCTTCACAAGTGGAAAGGAAATCGATCCTTTTTTCTAACTTTTCAAACTGCATAAATATTAAGAAAAGAGACAGGTTTGTTTTTGAGAATGCCGTAGGAGGCGTTTTTGTTTGTTTGCCGTAAAAGGCGATTTTACAAAACTCATCAAATATGAAAGACAAGAATTGTGATTTCTTTTATCTCTTTAAGAAATACAAACTACAATAGAAAAGTAAGAAAAGGGATCTAACTTCTCAGGAGATTGTGAGGACACATTGAGATCGACGGTCGCAAGCCATGTATGGACTTCGCCATCGTCCTTCAAATGAGAACGGTTGATGCTTTGATTCTTCGGATTGGCTCCTAACCTCAGTTTTTTAAAGGACAAGGACCAATAGGAGGTCCTATATCCAATGAAAAACCAAGTAAACGGGCTGAAAAGCCACGTTTAGGCCTTGTTGTAGAAGAAGGGGACCTTGGGGGGGTGGCCCCCCAAGGGATGCTGATCACCTTGTAGTGCTTCTGGGAGCAAAGCGGCAGGACTTCGTCTCTCTCTTGTATTTTCTAGATTTTCAGAGCTTGGGATTGCACTTGGGATTCCCTTTTTATTTTCTTCTTGGAACTCACCTCCTTTTATAGGCTTTTGGTAGCCATGAGGTGTTTATTGGCATTGATGGCCATGATGAGAGAATTGATGAGGAGTTACAAGTTTTTATGTTTTGATTTTGTAACTCCTTTTTCATGGCTTGTGATTGGCTGATGAAGAGTAGTGGGCATTTAATTGCTTTTAATCTTCATGATGATGGGAGTTTCATGGGTTTAATGCCATGATTGCTTAGATTTGTAACTCCCAAATGCTTGAATCTGATTGTGCCGTCCAAAATAATGAGTTAATGACCGCATTAAGTTGTCATAAACGGGTCAATTAACGACATTAATTGGTCGCCAAGGTATGTGAAGAGTCGCGGGACGCGCTGCGCCTTTTGAGATTCTTCTTGTGATCATCACAGGTGGATCCACATGGTGTTTGATGCTAGATCGTGATGCAATTTTAGACATTGATTGATGTTGGTGGGCCGTTGACATCTGTCTTGTCGATTTGACGATCGGTCGGACAGAAAGTATACTTTCTTGGTCAGCCGGTTGGCGATCTTGGAGGGATCGGTGATGATTTCATGCTTTTGACGGCAGATCCAAGATGTCGGTGAAGATCAGTCGTTTCCAAGCATCAAACATTGGATTTTCAGAAAATCACAGAGCCAGGAATACCCAAAACACGAAAAGGATCGAAAAATTGGCGTTTTGGTGCAAAATCCGGCGACCCGGATTTGCAAGGTCGCCGGTGACCATGCACCCAGGGTCACCGGCGACCTTGGGCCAAGGTTGCCGGCGACCTTAGGGTTTTGCCCTTTCGGTCGCCGAGCTTTGTTTTTGGCCGTTTTTCCATCTTTTTGTTCCTTCTTTCTTCTATATTTTTCTTGACATTTTTCCGAAATTATTGACTTGATTTTCTTGGAGAAAACTTGCAGAGAACCCGCGGAAAACCGGAACACAAAGTTTCCCATTTTTCGGGAAAGCCGAAGACTTTGTAGCCGATTTTCCGTCAAGAGTCGAAACTAGGTCAAACGATGTCGGAATGACCTGAAAATTGAGGTGAAGCTTCTTGAGCAGTGGATAGGTCCAACCATGGGTTTTTTTTTTTAGTTTTGAAGCCGTTTGGGGTCCCATCGATGCTTGACTTGATTTTGCTACGGGGAAAATGCCGAGCTTTGATATGTGGTCAAACGATGTCCGATTGACCTGAAATTTGACGGGGAGCCTATTGGAGTCATTTTGAGACGTTCCATTAGCTCTGTCTTGGATATCATGGTCCCAGGGTACTTCGCCGCCGGTAGGCTTGATTTTTTTTTGGAGCATCGAAACCTAGTCAAACGTTGTCGAAATGACCTGAAATTCGACGTACAGCCTTTTGGGAGCATGTTGAAGCCACTCATGTACTTTGTTTGATGAGTAATGGCTTCAATGGTTCCCGCCGCCGGGAGACTTGATTTTTGTTGTTCGAGCATTGATGGAGGGTCAAACATTGTCGGTTTGACTTGAAATTTGGCATGGAGCCCTTTGTAGATATTTTGGAGTCATCCATAGGCTCTGACCAAAGTTTTGGTGTCTTTGATGATGTCACCGCCAGGAGCGCTTGTTTAGCTATCGGAGCAGTGAAGTTAGGCCAATCGATGTCGGAATGGCCCGAAACCTCAGGTGTATCCCTCTTTTGGCTGTCTTGAAGGATCTTGCAGTTTTTGTCTGATTCTGACAAGATCTGATGCTTGAAGTAGTTTTGCCTGTTTTGTAGCAGGATGCAGCTTCACGAGGCTTTTTGATGTTGAAGGGACATAGTGACTTTTTTGTGTCAACAAATGCCCCTTCGAGGTACAGTGACGAGTAGCTTTTTGGAGTCGATGTGCCTCGAAGAGAAACTTGGAAGAGAAATTCCAACTTGACCAATTGTCTTGAGCGTTTTTTTTTTTTTTTTTTTTGAGAATACCCTTCTGAGTTTCCGGGGAAATTTTATGGTAGTAAGAGGGATCACACACCATCTCAAGGAAAAGTTTTGAAAATGACATGGGGTATTTGAATTTTGGGTTTTGGATTTGGTTTTTAACCTTGTGACCTAACAAGCTGTATGTGGCAGGTTAGGGGGTCATTGTAAGACCCCGACCCGAGCGACTCGATTAGTACTAATTAAGTTATGCCTTAGTGCTAAGCTTGATTAATGGTTTTGACTAAGCTTGGATTAGTATAGTTCTTGATAGCTTTGGGGAATTATTTTTAGTGTCTTGTGTTTAGTGGGACCCTTTGGGGGTTTCCTTTTTGATGGTCTTGCTAGCTTTGGAGGTTACTTGTTTTCCCCTAATTCTTGTCTTGATCCTGTTTTACTTATTTTATCGATCCCTACAACTTTCATGTTGAGCCCATGACCGTCCGGAACCCCGAAACCCGATCTTCTTGCTTTGAGGGCAAAACAATCTTTTTACATGAAATCTGTACCCAAAACTTGATATCCTCGAAACCCGCGAAACATGTACTTTTTAGAAACTAGATATTTCGACGATCACTTTTCTCTTCTTCGTCGATTTCATCCGAGGTCCCGAGATTAGTGATTTCAGCCTCCGAAGACTTTCTAGTGGTGGAACCCACACCCATTGCTTTATATAGAGAACTTTTTCCCTCCATTTCTCTTTTTCCAGCACAAGCTCAAGAACAGCCTAGGGTTTTCTTTCTCTCTTCTTCTTCTTCTTCTTCTTCTTCTTCTTCTTCTTCTTCTTCTTGCTTCCTCATCCCAAGTCCCTACCAAACCTTACACCAATCAAGATTGAACTTCACCCTCTTCTTCCTCACTACTAGAGCTACTCATTGATACCATTTGTGGAAGGATCTACTCAACTCAAGACCCTCATTGAGCTCACCTTGTCCATTTGAAGAACTTACAAGTAAGCTCCTTCCCTAATATCTCAGATCCTTGTTCTTCTAGTCTTGGGAGAGCCCTATCTTCATTATTGTGAGTTTCTTCTTCTTTTTTCTTGGTTTGACCCATTATAGGGTTTGTTTTGGGGGTTTTTGGTGTAGCTTGGTATTTGGCTTGGAAGAGGGGATTAGAGCTTGGATTTCTTGATTTAGAGACCTTGAGGCAAGTGGATTGAATGGATAGTTTAGCTTTCAATGATTTTTATGACAAATGTGTTTAAATCATTACTTCATTAATGCCTTGTTTTAATTACATTCAATGGTGTTAAATGCTTTGAATGGGGTTGGTAAGCCTCTTTATTGTCTTGAAACATGATTTCTAGCTTTTGTTTTCATCTATTGTCTTTAAATCATGGATTGTAGTTTTGGTTCATCTTTTGTACAATGCCTAAGTGAATCCTTTTGATGATGGTTGTCTTCTTTCTCTTGGTGATTGTATGGATGTCAAATGGGGAATGAAAGGAATTGGTTTGGGGAAAGGGAAAGCCTGAATCTGAACCCAGTGAAGAAGTTCACGTGACTGGCGGTTAGCTGGCGGTCGCCCAGCGGCTAGTCGCCTGGTGACTAGCGGCTAACCGAAGCAAGTTCGGTTACTTTTCCAGAGAGTTGTAACCTCACGGTCAGCTAGCGGCTAACCGCCGTGTCCATCGACGGCTAACCGCCATCCAACCGCTTAGTTACGGTCACTTTTCCAGAGAGCTGAAATCTCACGGTCAGCTCCACGGTCAGATAGCGGCTAACCGCCTAATTCATCTACGGCTAACCGCCAGCCAACCGAAATGTAGCGGTTACAATTCCAGAGAGCTGCAATTCCGCGGTCAGCCTCACGGTCAGCCAGTGGTTAACCGCCAGATCCACTGGCGGCTAACCGCCATCTGACCGCAAGGTAACCGAAATTCCCTGAATTCTATGAATAAAAGAGGATTGAAGGGAGCCTCCACCCCATTGCTTGTGAACCTTTCTGAGAGCAATGGGCACCGCTCACCTGGGATCGTGTTCGAAGCCTAGGTGAAGTGTTTGTTGGTAGTACGTTAGAGAGAGAAACTACATCATCGAGATTCATTTAAGCATTGAGGCTACTATAGTGTATAAGGACCCCGGAATGTCTCCCAAATTCAAAGAGTACCAAGTTTCCTTTATTATACGGACATACGGGATCCCTATTCACTTGGATTAGTTTTAACCCGACATTGTCTTGGCTTTTCAAAGTATACTCGTACCGTTTTGCTAGCTTTGATATACATGACAGACTTGATATGATAGCTGTGCCTTGAGCACCCACGTCTTGCCGAATATAATCTTGTACTTGATTTATTTTACACCTGTCTTGATTTCCATGTTTTGACCTGGTTTCTTGTACATGACTCATAAGCCAAAACCTTGAGGCAATATTGGGCCAGAGCTTTGTAGTGCGAGCCCATGAGCAAAAAAAAAGAGAACATGCATACATGTACCTGTTTTATTTACTTGCATATAACCTATGAGTCGGCACCACTAAGCTTGGATGCCTTGTTAGTCTGATCAACTGACTAGGTGATCCCCCTCTTGTCTTGCCAACTGCAGTTTGGGTCCTGATACCGCAGATTGCTACTGTGGTTCCTGATGCCCGGCTCGCTACCGTGGTCATGTCTAGTATATAGTATATATGTATATGTATCTCGTTGTATCTCCTCACTTCGGTGACTGAGGTCAACGCCTTGACTTGCTTGCTCTAGCACTTCGGTGATAGAGGATTTAGCCTGGTGTGGTTGCCATCTTGCTCGTCTCCTGATTTCCTTGGTTACCCTTACTTGTTTTACCTTGCATATATGTTTTTAACTAAATGATGCCTTTACTCATGAAAGTATTATTTAGACAGGTTCAATTGTTTCCATGGCAAATGTTTTATCATTAAATGTTCATATCTTTTCATCTACCTGCCAGACCGTCGTGTCTGACCCTTTGCTTTGGTACTCAGGTCCCGTTGTCGGTTATCCTGAGGAGGAGCCAGAGGAGGCGGTCGGAGAACCGCAGCCGCTAGTTGAGTGGCGTGCTGACGATGTTATGTAAACATCGGGATGCCGAGTTGCGAAACATTTTGGGGAATTGTTTGGATAGTTTCCTGGCGGTCATTGTTTTGTATATTGGCCTTTATTGGCCTCTATTTTTGGGAATTGTAATTAACTGATCTTCTGATTAAACTTGAATATGTACTTTTGGGTTATGCTTTAGGACATTGCTCATTCTGATGCTCATATTCAAATGTAATCAGCCTTGATATTTGGGAAATGAAATACATGCATGATTTACCATATGCTTCCGCAATTATACTAACTGGTTATGTGTGTTGGAATATCCTCACCGCGGACACCTGTGGGAAATCACGTGCACGGGTAATGAGTGTTCTTTTGTTAACCCGTATACGCTTGATCATAAACACATTTTAATTATTGTCATCACCCCATATGATTATATCATCGGCTTCATCATAATCGGGTCCCTATCCCGGACTTGGTCCGCGGACCCGGTCCGGGGTCGCTACAGTCATGGTTTGATTCAGGGTTTGATTTTGGATTTTGACCTTGTGACCCAACAAGCTGTATGTGGCAAGTTGGGGGGTCAGATTTGGTTTTTTGGTTTGGATTGGATTTTTGTTTTGGTCTTGTGACCTAACAAACTGTATGTGGCGAGTTAGGGGACCGGAATTTGGTATGTCAATTTCAAGATTTGGGCTTAATTTGGTTCATGAGGCTCGATGGTTTGGTTTTTGGAAACTCATGCGGCTTTCTTTTTCTTCTTCTCTTTTTTTTTGATGGTCCCATCAACTCAAACGAGGCATGGGACATTTTTTTTGAATGGTCCCATCAACTCAAAAAGAGGCATAGGACTTTTTTTTTTTTTTTTTTGCTCTTTTCTTCTCTCTGTTTTTTTTTTCCTCTTGGTAAGAGGAAAATTTTGACTAAAAGCCACTTTTAGTGCCTAGGTGGTCAAACCTGGCTCATATGGGCTAATCCATGGGACCTTAGGCTTTGGAGATGGCCTAGATCTCATATGGTGCCATATTTGTAGAGAATTGATGGACCCGAAAGAGGGGGAATCTTCAGTCCTCTCCCTCCGCACCCCGGGGGCTGACCTGGGTCTCGGCAGAGGAGGGAAGATCTCGGGCATCAACATTTTTGTACGGGTATGCCAGATTTACTTTCTACTTGGAATTTGGAATGGTGATAAATCCGGAGATTCACCTTCACAAGTGGAAAGGAAATCAATCCTTTTTTCTAACTTTTCAAATTGCATTAATATTAAAAAAAGAGACAAGTTTGTTTTTTCTTTAATGTTGTAGGAGGCGTTTTTGTTTGTTTGCCGTAAAAGGCGATTTTGCCGTGAAAGGCGATTTTACAAAACTCATCAAATGTGAAAGACAAGAATTGTGATTTCTTTTTGTCTCTTTAAGAAATACAAACTACAATAGAAAAGTAAGAAAAGGGATCTAACTTCTCAGGAGATTGTGGGGACACGTTGAGATCGACGGTTGCAAGTCATGTATGGGCTTCGCCATCGTCCTTCAAATGAGAACATGTGATGCTTTGATTCTTTGGCTTGGCTCCTAACCTCAGTTTTTTAAAGGACAAGGACCAAGAGGAGGTCCTATATCCAATGAAAAACCAAGTAAACGGGCTGAAAAGCCGCGTTTAGGCCATGTTGGAGAAGGAGGAGACATTGGGGGGGTGGCCCCCCCAAGGGACGTTGATCACCTTGTGGTGCTTCGGGGAGCAAAGTAGCAAGACTTCGTCTCTCTCTTGGATTTTCTGGATTTTCAGAGCTTGCACTTGGGATCTATTTTCATCATGCTTTCTTCTTGGAATGGACCTCCTTTTGTAGGCTTTTGGTAGCCATGAGGTGTTTATTGGCATTGATGGCCATGATGAAATAATTGATGAGGAGTTACAAATCGATTTTGTAACTCCTTTTTCATGGCTTGTGATTGGCCGATGAAGGTAGTTGGCTTTTAATTGCCTTTATGCTTCATGATGATGGGAGTTTCATGGGTTTAATGCCATGATTGCTTGGATTTGTAACTCCCAAATGCTTGAATCTGATTGGGCCGTCCAAAATAATGAGTTAATGACCGCATTAAGTTGTCATAAACGGGTCAATTAACGTCATTAAGTGGTCGCCAGGGCATGTGAAGAGTCGCGGGCCGTGCTGCGCCTTTTGAGATTCTTCTTGCGATCATCACAGGTGGATCCACGCATTGTTTGATGTCGGATTGCGATGCAATTTCAGACATTGATTGATGTTGGCGGGCCGGTGACATCTGTCTTGTCGATTTCACGATCGGTCGGACAGAAAGTGCACTTTCTTGGTCAGCCGGTTGGCGATCTTGAAGCGATCGGTGATGATTTCATGCTTTTGACGGCGGATCCGAGATGTCGACGAAGATCAGTCGTTTTCAAGCATCAAACATTGCATTTTCCGAAAATCACAAAGGCCGGAACACCCGAAACGCGAAAAGAATCGGAAAACGGACACTTTGGAGAAAAATCCGGCGACCCGGATTTGCAGGGTAGCCGGGCGACCATGACCATGGGCCAGGGTTGCCGGCGACCTTGGGCCAGGGACGCCGGTGACCTTGGGCCAAGGTTGCCGGCGACCATAGGGCTTTGGCCCGTTTGGTCGCCGAGCGTCGTTTTCGGCCGTTTTTTCGTCTTTTTCGTTCCTTTTTTCTTCTGTATTCTACTTGAAATTTTTCATCAATTATTGACTTCATTTTTTTGGAGAAAACTTGACGAGAACCCGCGCGAAATCGGAGCACAAAGTGTCCTATTTTTCGGGAAAGCCGAAGACTTTGTAGCCAATTTTCCGTCAAGCGTCGAAACTAGGTCAAACGATGTCGGAATGACCTGAAAATTGAGGTGAAGCTTCTTGAGCAGTGGATAGGACCAACCATGGGATTTTATTTAAGTTTTGAAGCCGTTTGGGGTCTCATCGATGCTTCACTTGATTTTGCTGCGGGGAAAATGCCGAGCTTTGATATGTGGTCAAACGATGTCCGATTGACCTGAAATTTGACGAGGAGCCTATTGGAGTCATTTTGAGATGTTCCATGGGCTCCGTTTTGGATGTCATGGTCCCGGGTTTCCCCGCTGCCGGTAGGCTTGATTTTCTCTCGGAGCATCGAAACCCGGTCAAACGTTGTCAGAATGACCTGAAATTCGACGTGCAGCCTTTTGGAAGCATGTTGAAGCCACTCATGTATTTTGTTTGATGAGTGATGGCTTCGATGGTTCCCACCGCCGGGAGGCTTGATTTTGCTGCTCGAGCATTGATGGAGGGTCAAACGTTGTCGGTTTGACTTGAAATTTGGCATGGAGCCCTTTGGAGACATTCTGGAGTCATCCGTAGGCTCTGATCAAAGTTTTGGTGTCTTTAATGATGTCGCCGCCAGGAGCGCTTGTTTAGCTGTCGGAGCAGTGAAGTTAGGCCAAACGATGTCGGAATGGCCCGAAACCTCAGGTGTACCCCTCTTTTAGCTGTCTTGAAGGATCTCTCAGTTTTTATCTGATTCTGACAAAATCTGATGCTTGAAGTAGCCTTGCCTATTTTTAGCAGAATGCAGCTTCACGAGGCTTCTTGACGTGGAGGAGACATAGTGACTTTTTTGATGTCAACGAATGCCCCCTCGAGGTACAGCGACGAGTAGCTTTTTGGAGTCGATGTGCCTCGAAGAGAAACTTGGAGGAGAGATTCCAACTTGACCAAGAGTCTTGAGCTTTTTCTTTTTTTTTTTTTTTCTTTGAACTGTCTTCCGAGTTTCTAGGGGAATTTTATGGTAGCGGGAGGGATCATGTACCGTCTTAAGGCAAAGTTTTGAAAATGACATGGGGTATTTGGGTTTTGGTTTTTGGATTTTGACCTTGTGACCTAACAAGCTGTATGTGGCAAGTTAGGGGGTCGGGGTTTGATTTTTGATTTTGACCTTGTGACCCAACAAGCTGTATGTGGCAGGTTGGGAGGTCAGATTTGGGGTTTTTGGTTTTGGGTTTGGTTTGGATTTTGATTTTGGTTTTGGTCTTGTGACCTAACAAGCTGTATGTGGCGACCTAGGGGATCGGAATTTGGTTTTGTGAAATGTTAATTTCAAGATTTTGGCTCAATTTGGTTCATGAGGTTGGATGATGGTTTGGTTTTTGGAAACTCATGAGACTTTCGTTTTTTTTTTTTTTTTTTTTTTTTTTGAATGGTCCCATCAACTCAAAAGAGGCATGGGACTTTTTTTTGCTCTTGGTAAGAGGAATATTTTGACTAAAAGCCACTTTTAGTGCCTAGGTGGTCAAACCTGGCTCATATGGGCTAACCCATGGGACCTTAGGCTTTGGAGATGGCCTAGATCTCATATGGTGTCATATTTGTAAAGAATATCTAAAAATATCTCTTTTGTGTAGAGAATATCTAAAAATATCTTTACTTGGAGAGAATTTCTCAAGTTTTCTTTTTGTGGAAAGATTCTCTCAAAATATCTTTCTTATTGGGAAAGTAGCTAAATTTTAGCACTTACCTCCTTTCTTTCTCCTTGTTTCCTCTTTTGGCTTGCTCTCTTCTATAAAAACAAAGAGGGTTGGTGCTTTTGCTCTATTACTTTCTTTTTGCAAGAAATCTTCAAGAGTGCTCTCCAAGATAAGAAGTGTTTTCTCTTCTTCAAGGATCTCCAAGCTTTTCTTCTTCTTCTCCATCAATGGCTTCAAGTAAGTTTTCTTCCTCCTCAAGAATCTCCATTGTAGAAGTAGCTTCTTCATTTTTTTTCCTTCGTTTTCTTTTCTTTTGTTTTTCTTCTTTCTTTTCTCTTTTTCTTCTTTTCTATTCTCCTTTTTTTTTTCTCAAGCACTTTTTTCTCCTCTTTTTTTTTCGTGCTTCTTCTTTTTTTTTTTCCTTCTTTTTTTCTCTTTCCTCGGTTTTCTTTTTTTTTTTTTTAAAAACCGTGTACTCTCTTTTTTCTGTTTTTTTTTTCGCGCTGATTTCTCTTTTTTTTTTTTCAGCGTCTTTCTTTTCTTTTTTTTTTTTGATGTTTTTTTTTTCTGGCTGTACGGACAAGTCCTCTACGGACCTGACCGTACTGCCACGTGGCAGTGGGCCACGGCCTGTGGGCCAAAAAAAATTTTTTTTTTTTTGGTGAGATTTTTTTCTCTCTCTTTCTTTTTCTTTTTCCTTGTTTGCTCACTATGATAATGAGGCTATGCAATTTCAATATGTATGCATTTTTTTTTGTTCGATGCATCAAAATAGAAGGCTAGAGTCTCTAGGTCAAGCCAACATGATTTTCGACTTAGACAAAGTTTGGTTGGTTTTGACCAAATTGGGTTGGAATTGGTCAAACTTTGGTCAAGGTTTTCCTAGCATCTAATGAATGATGATATTCTGTGATGCATGAGTTTTGGTAAATAGATTTGGAAGTATGATGATGCATACCTGAAAATCTTTTGCAAGTATCGGGATTTTGAGCTCGCAGCGATGTTGAGCTCTTTCTCGGTCTTACTAGATTTTGAGGAAGTTTTGCAATTTTTTTTGGATTCTGAAGCTCGCAGCAATGTTGAGCTCTTTTCCAGATTTTGCGGAAGTTTGATGAGATTGGCTTGTTCTCGCAGCGATGTTGAGTTCAAGCCTTCTTTGAGAATTTTCCACTGACTATGAGCTCGCAGCGATGTTGAGCTCATCTTCAGGCTTCCTGTCTTTTTTGGAGTATTTTACTTTTCTTTGGAATTGCCCCGGAACCATGTCGAAATTTTGCTAGAATTTTTGTAGCAGAATTCAGTCATTTTGATGTTGATTGATCTTTTCTCTTCCACCGTTTGCAGGTAGTTCTTCTAGAACGAACAAAGGTAAAAGTCCTGTTACAGACGCACCTCGTCGGTCTGCTAGATCTTCCAATGCGGTTGTTCAGCAGGCTTGGGAGATGGTCCAGTTTGTTGAGAAGAACTTGGAGAAGTGCGATTCCCTCAATCGTGATGAGATGAGACAACGATTGATCGCTCTCAAAGATGAGGAGTTCTACAAGATCATGGTAAGCGGTCGTCCTTGGGTTACGGACGATCAGAGCATTGTGCTCAAGCCTACCTTCTTCTTCGGTGATGCAGTCCCCGACGACTTGACATACCAAAGGAGATGTTTTCAGTTCTCTTACACAGCAGATGGTGAGGAGAGAACTATTTCTACCCGGTCGTCTTTTGACCGGACCATCTCGATCCTGAGCCTTTCTCCCACGTGCCCTAAGAGGGAAGATCCTCCGAGCTGGGTGAAGAGGACCAGTGTGATCAAGACCGGGGTTTTTGTTGGTGGACCTTCTGGTTTTGCAGAGAAGCCACCTGTCCGTATGGACATGTTGATGCCAGCCAGTGGATACCAAGGTTCTGATCATCCATCGGTTGATTTGAGACCGGTGGGCCTTGGCGTTTTTCGGGGTGACGGCAGCAATTGGGTGAAGCCTTTTCGACTTCGAGGCCGTTTCAGTGCTGACTCGAGCTGGGAGTCATGGACTGATCACACCCTGAGGATTGGTGAGGCCGTTCTTCGGGAGGCCGAGATTTTTGATGCGGTTCGCGCTTTTCGGCAAACCGTCGTTTTCTCCGATGAGGTTTTCATGGCCATGCTGGAGTCATTCCTTCCACAAACCAACACCTTCATTGTGACAAATGGTGAGATTGGTTTTTCTTTGAAGGAGCTGAGCGCCATCACAGGGTTGCCTATCCTTGGCAAACTCTATGAGGAGTTTATGCCTATTGACAGCGTCCTTGAGGAGCAGTCTGAGGAGTTTAGGCTTGTGTACTCTCAGCTTGTCGCCTTCTATGATTTTTTGAAGGAGAATGAGGGCTCGAAAGTTAGATGCAGCAGTTGGAGAAGTTGCAGCTCCAACTTTTTTGACAGCGGGGATTCTTCTGATGGCATGGCCAAGGATGCTAGGGCTAAAACATCAAGTTTGAAGAAGATCGCTGCTATGCGAGAAGATTTGAAGAAGTTTTTCGCAAGCACAGTTGCCATTTTTCCTGACATTGCGTTGCGGAGAGATCTCGCTGTTTACCTCACTTACTGGCTGGGTGAGGCTGTTTTTGCTAGAGGAGATGGGACGCACATCAGGCCGCACTGTATTTTTCCGGTTTGTCTGATGGCGTTTGGAGAGTGGCTGGCTTTGATACCTGCTCTTTACTCCTATTTGTGTACCGAACTGTAGGCTGCTGCTTTCCTGGTTCGGCTTGGGCTTCCCATGAACAGGGTATTTTCTGCCCACATCTTCTATTCGTGGTATGTATACCACTGTCCTAGCTTCCATCGTTTGGGAGTTGCACAGGACGAAGATCCCTTTATGATTCGTTTGGCTAGAGGGACAGCCGTTCACGAATCGCTTTTGTCTGCCCGTTTGAGGATCCGACGATTTAGGGACGTCGAGATTGGGCAGTCTTCGGTAAAGCTTTCTCCGGGTTTGCGGAAGAAGGCTTTTGACTTTGGTGTCTCCCGTGATTCGACCAGGGCAGGGTCGGGAAGACACTATGCTTTGACGGACGCGGAGAAGAGGTGGCTCTTCAACATACGGGTTGGTACGATGGTGTACCACAGACATCTTTTCGTCGATATCCAACCGTATGTTCCTTCGCGTTTTGCATTGCAGCTTGGCTTCTCTCAAGGCGTTGTTGGAGCGCCTTCAAGTATGGTGAAGCGTTTTGGAGGTCTGCAAGACGGGAGAAATGCATGGGTTTTTTATAGCGCCGAGGACACTACCGCCATGATTTCCTATCCTGAGCTGCCCACCTTCCGGACTGCTGGCTCTACGAAGTGGTTCGTGGAGAGCTTTTCAGTGTACCGGGGGCTTTCTATGAAAGAGCTCGATATTAAGAAATCTCCTGGGAAAGGTCTTGGCAAATCGGATGGTGTCCGTCGAGAGGAAGTTTTGGCCTTCCTTTCTGGAGAGAAGCACAAGATAGGCTTTCTCAACGGGCAGGACATCATCAGATCAGGAGCTGCACAGGGGATTCCTGGTGAGGTCTTGAGATAGCTAGAGGAGGAGGAGGCCAAGATTGATGCTATGATACAGGCAAAGCATACGAAGGCTTCCATGGAGTCTACTGAGAAAAGTAGACCATCTAGTGAGGACTCTTGTGAGAGGCCTGATGTTGATAGTGGGGCAGGATCGTCGAGCAGATTGACCCGCCAAGGCAAGGGGAGGAGAGGACAACGCCGTAACATGAGACGGCATGATAGTCCTTCTGATCTCGAAGTTCCTCTCACCATTGCTAAGGAGGTGTCTGAGGATGCTGACGAACCTCCGGAGAAGAGAAGCAGAGAAGAGGAGATAGCTGGTATGATCCCCTTTCTTTCCTTTTGTTTCTTCCTTCTTTTTTTTTTGTGAAAGTTTTTGTTTTGATCCGCTGCTTCTTTTTTTAGCAGAGGATGATGACCTGGTGATGCCTGAGGTTCCTGCCGATGAGGCGATGACGGATCCAGTCGTGGCATCTGAGAAAGAGCCCAGGGACTCTGGAGTGGTTCCAGAACCTTCACCTGGTATGATTTGCTTTGGCTTTTGCTTGCTTTTTTTTTTCTTTTGCTGTCATTTGCTAACATGTAGCGGACTTGCCAGAGGATTCCGACGATTTTGAGCCATCTATGGACGCAACTTTTGACGATGCTTCGGATGAGCTCAAAGAGGCAGAGAATACTCCGCCGGTCGTCGAAGCAGGTATATTTGCAATAATAATCTTGATATATTTTTGACAAGATTATATTCATACCTTTTTGTCTTTTCTTTTTTGTTTCTTTGACAGATTGTGAAGCAGCAGGAGAGATTCCTCCGTCTTCCTCAGAGCCAGAACAGGGGATACCTGCGGCCGATGAAGAAGTAGGGGCTTCTTCCACTTTCAATGAGTCAGCTTCTTCCGTTGGAAAGAGTTTATTGATTACTCTTCCAATGGAGCATGACATGGGCAGTCGGGCACAAGAGCATGGCGAATCCTCATCTGCACCGCACCTTCAGTATGCAAGGAAGGTGTTGAAGACTGTCTTGAGCTCATGGGTTGAGACTCTTTCTTCAGGTCATTTGGAAGCTGGTTTTGGCATGATCAAGCACGTGCAGGACATCATCGCTGATAGCAAAGAAGTTGGTCTGGACATCGCGCGCGCCAAGGATTTTGTTGAGGAAATCATTGCCTTGGGGAACAAATGGACTGAGACCAAGAGTTTCCCAGATGTTGACTTCTTTGATGAGATGTTCATAAAACCTTCCAGCAAAGTCAAAGCTAAGCTGAATGAGGTCACGAAGACTCGGAGGCAGATCGTTCGGGAAAAGAACGTTACCGATTTATCCATCATGGGGCTGAGGCAAGACTTGAACCGCCTTGATAAGGAGGTTGTCGAGGCTAGGCAACGTCTTGATCTTTTAGAGGAAGAGGCTGCTGCCAAATGGACCGCCATTGTGGAGGCTCATGACAAGGAGGGGACTCTCATTCGCCAGGTTGAGGAAGCCGAAGGTAATGTCCGGAGGAAGACTTAAGAGCATGAGCAGTGGCAGGTCCTCTGGGAAGAACTTCCTCGTGCTGCAGATGGGTCACGGCATTCGGCCGTGTTTTATGGGGACATTTTGAAGAAGCATGGCCTAAAAACTTTGGAGGTCAAGGCCGAGGGTCTGCTTGAGGAGTTGAACCTTTGGTTGAAGACCATGTCGGATTAGGCTCCTGAGTTGTAATAAACTCTTTTTCCTTCTTCTTCTTTTTTTTTTGGTACCTCCATGTATAAACGGTTTTGGTACTATATTTTGTATCCCCTTCCTTTCACTTAAATCATTTTTTTATGAAAACAATTTTGAGTAAAAGTTGATGGGAATGTTTGTTTTGAATTTGATCAAAAGGTTATCATTTTGTGACAATCTTTTGTCAAAGAGTTGTTTTGGACATGAAAGCCAATTTTTGTGGCGAAAAACCTGATTTTTTATGGTTTTAAAACCAAAATTTTGAATGGCATAAAAGCCTAATTTTGTGGCGTAAGAGCCAAATTTTGTTTTGCGGCATGGGAGCCAAAATTTTGGATGGCGTGAAAGCCGAATTTTAGAATGGCATAGAAGCCGAATTTTGGAATGGCATAGAAGCCGAATTTTGTTTTATTTGTCTTGGCATTTATAGCCGAATTTTGAGATGGCATGAAAGTCGATTTTGGGGTTTATAGCCGAAAAATTTTTGTTTTGGCATTTATAGCTGAATTTTGGCGTTTATAGCCGGATTTTGGCATTTACAGCCGGATTTTGGCGTTTATAGCCGGATTTTTTTTTGTTTTGGCATTTATAGCCGAGTTTTTTTTTTTTTTTTTTTGAAAACCAAGTTTTATTTTATTGGCATGAAAGCCGATTTTGGCGTTTATAGCCGAAAAATTTTTGTTTTGGCATTTATAGCCGAATTTGGCATTTATAGCCGGATTTGGTTTTCAAAATGCAGGTATCGACTAAATGTCGCCTCCCCGCTGAATGGTCTTGCAAGTATCGATGGAATGTTGCTTCCTTGCTCATTCGGTTTTGCAAGTATTGATGGAATGTTGCTTCCTTGCTCATTCGGTTTTGCAAGTATTGATGGAATGTCACTTCCTCGCGGGCTGGGTTTTGCGAGTATCGATGGAATGTCGGTTCCTCGCGAATTGGGGTGCAAATATCGACTAAGCGTCGCTTCCCTGCTTTTCCCAAAACTTTTGGTTTTGCGGGTACTGACTTGATGTCGTTTCTCCGCGATTTTTGAAATTTGAGGTTTTCTCGAACCATTTGAAATTTGGGTTGTGGATAGCAACTGGTATGTTGCACCTCCACGATTTTTGAAATTTGGGTTGTGGATATCAACTGGTTTGTTGCTTCTCCACGATTTTTGAAATTTGGGTTGTGGATATCAACTGGTTTGTTGCTTCTCCACGATTTTTGAAATTTGCAAGTATCGAATGGGGTTCGCTTCCTTGCGATTTTTTTTTGGGTTTTGGAAGTATCGAATGGGGTTCGCATCCTTCTGGTTTTTTGGGTTTTGGAAGTATCGAATGGGGTTTGCATCCTTCCGGTTTCTAAAAACCATTTTTTTTTTGTTTAGAGACACGAGGGTCACAAATTTTGCCTTAAAACCATTTCGGTTGTAAAAGCCATGGTAGACTAGGGTGAAAATTCCTGAGTCGTGGTTTTTGTTTCAAACCATGAATTTTGGGTTCAAAGATCGAAAATTTTGGTCAAGTCTGGGAAGAGGCTCCTAAACTTGGATTTTGGATTTGATTTTTTTTTTTGAACAATGAAAAGACGAAAGTAAGCATTGTTTTGAAAGATTGTTTTTTTTTTTTGGAAATTCCAACATAAAGATGAAAATTTCAAAAGGGGTGGGTTTGACGAGCAAGTACCTTGGAAATACGCTTTAGCCGTGTAGATATTGCTCTGACCCGTTTGAGGAAGTCTTCAAGGGTAGTACAGCTTCAAGAACTTGCCGTTGATGGGTGGCATACATCTGTCCCCTTCCATGTTTAGAAGAGCGTATGCGCCATTGGAGAAGACTTTGTCGATGACGAAGGGTCCCTCCCATTTTAGTTCCAATTTGCCTTTGGATTTGTGGGCAAAGACTATGGGTCTTTTTACTGCAAGAACCAAGTCACCCTTTTTGTAGGCGCGTTGCCTGACCTTCTTGTCGAAAGATCCTGCCATGCGTGCTTGGTACAACTCAATGCTTTGTAGAGCTTCAAGTCGTCTTCCATCGAGATTATCCAGCTCTTGGAGTCTCAATTTGACATTGCTTTCTTGTGTCATGTCATTTTGCAAAGATACCCTTAAGGAAGGAATTTGTACTTCCAAAGGGAACACAGCTTCGCATCCATAGACCAAAGAGAATGGTGTACTATGGGTTGGTCTTCGAACGGTGGTTCGATAGGCCCACAAAGCTTCTACTAGTTTGTCACCCCAGTCTCTTTTGTGACTAGAGACCATTTTCTTGAGAATTTTGCAGAGTGTCTTGCTGAAGGCTTCTGCTAGTCCGTCCGCTGCTGGATTATATGGAGTCGAAGGACAACTTTGGATTTTGTACTTGTCGCGGAACCTATAGAATCTGTGATCCCGGAATTGTGGTCCGTTATCATGGACGAATCTTTTAGGTATGCCGAAGCGACAAATAATGTTGGTGAGCAAGAACTGAAGGACTGATGAAGTTTTCATTTCGCTGAACGCAAATGCTTCTGACCACTTAGAGAAATAATCCGAAGCGGCGAAGATGAAGCGATGACCTTTGCTTGATGGGGGAGAAATAGGACCTATGATGTCCATACCCCAGGCTTCGAAAGGCCATGAGATTGCTGTTGGATGTAGCCATTCTGGAGGCATGTGGACATAATCTCCGAGAATCTGGCATTTTTGGCAGTGCTTGGCAAATTGCATTGCATCAGCTACCATGGTAGGCCAATAATAACATAGCCTTTTTATCTGGTTGTAGAGCTTAGGGCCAGCCTGATGGGCTCCACAAAGACCAGCATGTACTTCTTCGAGAGTTTCCTCAGCCTCTTGTTGTGATAAACAGTGTAGGAGTACTCCGTTGAAGGATTTTCTGTAAAGTGCTTTTGAAGGTATATCCAAATGAAAGTTTAGGGCTCGTCTTTGGATGCTTACCCGCTCTTTTGGATCTTCAGGTAGTATTCCGAACATGATGTAATCAATGAACGGATCTCTCCAGTCGCCGATCGGAGGTTTGAGGATTGACATCCGACTTCCAACCACTTTGTGGCATTCAGCAACTGCTTGGTGTGTGTTGAGAGGAGGGAGAATCTGTCGCGACCCCGGACCGGGTCCGTGGACCAAGTCCGGGATTGGGACCCGATTATGATGAAGCCGATGATATAATCATATGGGGTGATGACAATAATTAAAATGTGTTTATGATCAAGCGTACACGGGTTAACAAAAGAACACTCATTACCCGTGCACGTGATTTCCCACAGGTGTCCGCGGTGAGGATATTCCAACACACATAACCAGTTAGTATAATTGCGGAAGCATATGGTAAATCATGCATGTATTTCATTTCCCAAATATCAAGGCTGATTACATTTGAATATGAGAATTAGAATGAGCAATGTCCTAAAGCATAACCCAAAAGTACATATTCAAGTTTAATCAGAAGATCAGTTAATTACAATTCCCAAAAATAGAGGCCAATAAAGGCCAATATACAAAACAATGACCGCCAGGAAACTATCCAAACAATTCCCCAAAATGTTTCGCAACTCGGCATCCCGATGTTTACATAACATCGTCAGCACGCCACTCAACTAGCGGCTGCGGTTCTCCGACCGCCTCCTCTGGCTCCTCCTCAGGATAACCGACAACGGGACCTGAGTACCAAAGCAAAGGGTCAAACACGACGGTCTGGCAGGTAGATGAAAAGATATGAACATTTAATGATAAAACATTTGCCATGGAAACAATTGAACCTGTCTAAATAATACTTTCATGAGTAAAGGCATCATTTAGTTAAAAACATATATGCAAGGTAAAACAAGTAAGGGTAACCAAGGAAATCAGGAGACGAGCAAGATGGCAACCACACCAGGCTAAATCCTCTATCACCGAAGTGCTAGAGCAAGCAAGTCAAGGCGTTGACCTCAGTCACCGAAGTGAGGAGATACAACGAGATACATATACATATATACTATATACTAGACATGACCACGGTAGCGAGCCGGGCATCAGGAACCACAGTAGCAATCTGCGGTATCAGGACCCAAACTGCAGTTGGCAAGAGAAGAGGGGGATCACCTAGTCAGTTGATAAGACTAACAAGGCATCCAAGCTTAGTGGTGCCGACTCATAGGTTATATGCAAGTAAATAAAACAGGTACATGTATGCATGTTCTCTTTTTTTTGGCTCATGGGCTCGCACTACAAAGCTCTGGCCCAATATTGCCTCAAGGTTTTGGCTTATGAGTCATGTACAAGAAACCAGGTCAAAACATGGAAATCAAGACAGGTGTAAAATAAATCAAGTACAAGATTATATTCGGCAAGACGTGGGTGCTCAAGGCACAGCTATCATATCAAGTCTGTCATGTATATCAAAGCTAGCAAAACGGTACGAGTATACTTTGAAAAGCCAAGACAATGTCGGGTTAAAACTAATCCAAGTGAATAGGGATCCCGTATGTCCGTATAATAAAGGAAACTTGGTACTCTTTGAATTTGGGAGACATTCCGGGTTCCTTATACACTATAGTAGCCTCAATGCTTAAATGAATCTCGATGATGTAGTTTCTCTCTCTAACGTACTACCAACAAACACTTCACCTAGGCTTCGAACACGATCCCAGGTGAGCGGTGCCCATTGCTCTCAGAAAGGTTCACAAGCAATGGGGTGGAGGCTCCCTTCAATCCTCTTTTATTCATAGAATTCAGGGAATTTCGGTTACCTTGCGGTCAGATGGCGGTTAGCCGCCAGTGGATCCGGCGGTTAACCGCTGGCTAACCGTGAGGCTGACCGCGGAATTGCAGCTCTCTGGAATTGTAACCGCTACATTTCGGTTGGCTGGCGGTTAGCCGTAGATGAATTAGGCGGCTAGCCGCTAGATGACCGCGGAGCTGACCGTGAGATTTCAGCTCTCTGGAAAAATGACCGTAACTAAGCGGTTGGATGGCGGTTAGCCGTCGATGGACACGGCGGTTAGCCGCTCGCTGACCGTGGAGCTGACCGCCAGTCACGGGAATTTCTTCACTGGGTTCAGGTTCAGGCTTTCCCTTTCGCCAAACCAATTCCTTTCATTCCCCATTTGACATCCATACAATCACCAAGAGAAAGAAGACAACCATCATCAAAAGGATTCACTTAGGCATTGTACAAAAGATGAACCAAAACTACAATCCATGATTTAAAGACAATAGATGAAACCAAAAGCTAGAAATCATGTTTCAAGACAATAAAGATGCTTACCAACTCTTTTCAAAAGCATTTAATAGCATCATGAATGCAAGTAAAAGCTCATCATAAATGATACAATAAATGCAAACACTTGATCATGGAAATCACTTTTAAAACTAAACATCCACTTGCCTCAAGGTCTCTAAATCAAGAAATCCAAGCTCTAATCCCCTCTTCCAAGCCAAATACCAAGCTACACCAAAAACCCCCAAAACAAACCCTATAATGGGTCAAACCAAGAAACAAGAAGAAGAAACTCACAATAATGAAGATAGGGCTCTCCCAAGACTAGAAGAACAAGGATCTAAGATATTAGGGAAGGAGCTTACTTGTAAGTTCTTCAAATGGACAAGGTGAGCTCAATGAGGGTCTTGAGTTTAGTAGATCCTTCCACAAATGGTATCAATGAGTAGCTCTAGTAGTGAGGAAGAAGAGGGTGAAGTTCAATCTTGATTGGTGTAAGGTTTGGTAGGGACTTGGGATGAGGAAACAAGAAGAAGAAGAAGAAGAAGAAGAAGAAGAAGAAGAGAGAAACAAAACCCTAGGCTGTTCTTGAGCTTGTGCTGGAAAAAGAGAAATGGAGGGGAAAAGTTCTCTATATAAAGCAATGGGTGTGGGTTCCACCACTAGAAAGTCTTCGGAGGCTGAAATCACTAATCTCGGGACCTCGGATGAAATCGACGAAGAAGAGAAAAGTGATCGTCGAAATATCTAGTTTCTAAAAAGTACATGTTTCGCGGGTTTCGAGGATATCAAGTTTTGGGTACAGATTTCATGTAAAAAGACTATTTTGCCCTCAAAGCAAGAAGATCGGGTTTCGGAGTTCCAGACGGTCACGGGCTCAACATGAAAGTTGTAGGGATCGACAAAATAAGTAAAACGGGATCAAGACAAGAATTAGGGGAAAACAAGTAACCTCCAAAGCTAGCAAGACCATAAAAAAGGAAACCCCCAAAGGGTCCCACTAAACACAAGACACTAAAAATAATTTCCCAAAGCTATCAAGAACTATACTAATCCAAGCTTAGTCAAAACCACTAATCAAGCTTAGCACTAACGCATAACTTAATTAGTACTAATCGAGTCGCTCGGGTCGGGGTCTTACAGAATCCTTCTTTGACACACTGCGACTTGCATGTTTTCCCCTTCTTGGATTGCCATGGATGCGGCAAGTCCAGCCAGGGCATCTGCACGGATGTTTTCACCTCTGAGGATGTGGGTGATGTGACAGATGTTGAATTTTTGTCGAAGCGAGTGCACCTTATTATAGTAAGGCAGCAAATCAGGCTTCCTGACTTCATATTTCTGATTCATCTAGTTGACAACCAGTTGAGAGTCTCCAAAAGCTTCCAGCGTGGTGATGTCGGATTCGAGGGTGAGTTCCAATCCTACAATCAGGGCTTGGTACTCAGCTGCATTGTTTGAACATGGTTCCAGTAGCGAGAAGGCGTGTGGAATCATGTATTTGTCGGGACAGACAAAGAGGATGCCAATTCCCGATATTTGCTTTCCCTTTTCATTTGTCCTGGTTGCACCGTCAAAGCACATGTCCCAGGAAGCGTTTGACAAGGAAGTTTCCACATTGTAGAAAAATTCGTCTGGGAGATCATCCCTGAGTGGAGAATCTTTAGGCAATGGATGCTCTGCGAGGAAGTCTGCTAGAGCTTGGCCTTTGATTGCTTTTTGTGGTACATACCTAACATCAAACTGTGATAGAACAATGGACCATTTTGCCAGTCGGGCATTGAGAGAACCTGCTTTTGTGACAAGGACCTTTAGGAGGTTGATCCTTGTAATCAAGTAGACTGTGTTCGACAGCAGATAGTGACGCAACTTTTGTACGGCAAACATCACTGCAAGGCATTCTTTTTCGACTGGGGAGTAACGATGCTCTGCACCTACCATCATGCGGCTAGGTAATATAGAGCAGCTTCTTTTCCGTCGTTGTTTTCTTGTGCGAGCAGAGCACCCAAAGAGTGGTCGAGAGCTCTTGTGTACAAGATAAATGGTTTTCCAGTTGTGGGGTTAGCCAGCACTGGAGGTTTGATGAGCTGTGCTTTGATGTCTTGAAATGCATTTTCACATTCAGCATCCCAGACAAAGTCCACGCCTTTCTTCATTAAGCGAGAAAATGGACGGCATTTCCCTGATAGATTGGAGATGAACCGTCGAATGTAGGCCAGCCTTCCTTGAAGCCCTTTTAATTCTCTTAGGGTTCTGGGAGATGGCATTTCCAGGATAGCCTTGACTTTGGTAGGGTCAAGTTCTATTCCAGCTTTCCGTACTATGAATCCGAGAAACTTACCCGATGAGACACTGAAGAAGCATTTTAGTGGATTCATCCGCAATTTATGTTTGCGAAGTCAGAGGAAGACTTCTCGAAGATCATCAAGATGGTCTTCTTTTTTTCTGCTTTTGATGGCGAGGTCGTCAACATAGCATTCGACCGTTTTGTGCTGCATATCTTGGAATATTTTCATCATAGCCCTCTGATATGTTGCACCTTCGTTTTGGAAAGGTTCAAGCAGAGAGTTCAGTGGAGATGCTCCTGATCTGTGGAAGTAAATCACTTTTTCTTCTGGTGAAGTTACCGGAATAATAAAGGAAGCAGACGTAGGGTCTTCTATGTCTGCAAGTGTCTCCAATGGAGTGAGAGCGGGCTGATCTTGCTGAATATCAGCTTGGGTTGATGCTGTGTCATCTTCTGACTCTGACTCTGAGTTTGTGTCATGCATAATAGACACAACGGAGACAGTGAACTTGCCCCCAGCCTTTTTGTTTTGTCTTCTTTGCTTTGGTAGTGATTACCAAAGGCTTTGGAGATTTGAAGGAGACGACGAAGGGAGCTTGGCCGCTTACTTCGAGTTTGGTGGAGGGTTTGTTTACCTCTGGTGATTGCTGAGGAGCCTTGCCTTTATCTTTCTGGAGATTGTCGGCAAAGTGAATTGTTTTTTCCTCTTGTTCTTCTTTTCCATCTTTATACATTTGAGCATCTGCAAAATGGACATCTCTGCCTTTAAAGGGCTTTTTGTCTGCAAATACTCGATGTATCAAGCCATCGTCGCCAACGAACTTGATGCACTGATGTAGAGTTGAAGGGACGACACCATTCTCATGTATCCAGGGGCGTCCAAGGAGTATATTGTAGCATGAAGGGGTCCTTATTGCATACACAGTGACTTCAGAAATAAGATCACCTATTTGCAATTTGAACCTGATTTTGCCGATAGGCCTTTGAGTGCTACCGTCATATCCGAAGATGGATACGGACGTGTGACTCAGCTTGCTAGGTGGGATGCCCAGCTCTTCAAGTGCCGAAGTAGAAATGAGGCTGAGTGCAGAACCTGGATCGATCTGAACTCTGTGTACTGGCATTTCTTTGACGTATCCTGTAAAGTACAAGGGTCGGTTGTGCTTTGTTTCGCCTAAGAGGAGGTCATCCTTGTCGAAGGCAATTGTTGCACTTGCTGCTTTTTGTACTGAGAGGCATTCATTGCTTGATCCCTCAGTTTTCTTCTTTTCTCCCTTTGAGGAGTATTTGATTTCTTGACCCTGTAGTCCATTTCAATTTGTAGGACTTGTGGGCATGTTTGTCCACATCCGCATTCAGCCTTTGTATTTCTGAAATGAGACTATCACTAGTTTGTGGAGACATTCGTAATAAGTCAAGGATGTGCAGACGTCCAGGTATGTGTTTGAAGTGCTCAATCAAGTCGTACTTGAAAGCCTCCTTCGGGCCTGTATTTTCATTATTATTGCCACTGGGGGCGCTTACATCTTACTTTCCCGAAGGATTTACATAAGAAGAAGAGGGTTGGTTGTAATTTTTGTGGTAATCCCGGCCAGAACGGGTACCTCTATCAACTTCAAGAGCCTCTAGAGAAGGGTCTTCTTTTGGAAGATCGTTATCAGGATCAAGAGGTTGATCCTTTGCTGAGGACGTCTCTGTAATAGCATTGGCGTCTTCAGTGATTGTGTTGCACGGAGCAATTTCCGGGAACAAGTCCTGAACAGCAGCCGGCAACTTTTCTTTATTAGCCCAGACATCGCCCGTGAGATCGGGTATCTGGGACCAATTGACTGAGTTTTCATTGAAGAAGATTTCATTAGCAGAAGTTTCTTCAAGATGATCAATCGGGAAAGGCTTGAGTTCCGATGTCACAGCTTCAGGAGACGAGGGCTGAGAGGATGTTATCTCAGTGGAAGTCAACTGAAAGGATGTAGCTCCGGAAGATACGCTACCGGTTGGGGAGTACGTGTCTTCGGAAGCTTCAGAGGCACTGTCGTCCTGAGCTATTGCATTGCAGGTTATCCTGACAGGAGATGCCCCCAGTGCAGACTGTTGGGAATCGGACTCATCCTCAGATGTGATAGGATCATTGATCCAACTGTTTTCTCCATTTTCAGGAGTTAAGGGAGAAAGTTCCCGCTGATTTTCAGGGACTTCCAGTTCTGGATCATGACGAAAATTGATGCGATCATGCTCCTGCTCTATGGCAAGATGTTGCAAGATTCTTGCATATTCTTCAAGATCATGCATGGGAGCCAAATCTTCTTCGTCATTTGCTCCTTGTGGTTTGCCCATGTTGGGTTCCACTGAAGCATTTGCTGGTGCTGGATCAACATCGTTTTCTTGAACAGGGCCCTGGTCTTCTTCATCATCAGTCCAAGATCCTTGTGGCTGTAATGGGTTATACCAGATTACTGGCATAAGATGAAACTCGAGAATCCATTCCTCGTCGGAGAGGTTTTCTCCTGTTTCAAAGGATTCTTCCCACTCATCTATATCACTGGCAGTATCACTGGACTCGTATTCATTCATGGAGAATCCAACTACCGAGTTGCAAGAGTATGATGCCCCCTGCACATTTTCATTTTTGTATAGAGGTGGCATGAAATCATCAAGAGTGAATTTTCTTACCGCCTTAGAGGTTTTGGGAAGAGATTCTTCCGTCGTCCCGAGTGAAGCAATGGAAGAAGTTTCTGCTTTTTCAAGGACTTCTTGTTTTGGTTGAGACTTCTGCTGTTGTTTGAGCTTGCGGAGTTGTCTCTTGGCTTGCCTTCGCTGCTGAGCGGTCGGCTTTGTTTTGACGATCTCACAGTTTTCATCATCTAGGAGATCGGGATGCACCCATATAGGCTGTCCATCTGATGTTGGATAGGGAACCAATTCTTGGGACGCTTGAGCCATTTTTATCACCTTGAATGAAGTAATGGTCTTCTTCTTTGGTGATTTTGAAACTTGCCCACATGACACCATGTTGACAGAAGTGGAGCTGTAGTTTTTGTCGAAAGTTATGACTCCGTTTTTCCACATCTCACTGATCTTCTCTCTTACAACGAAGCATTGATTGAGAGGATGTGAGATCATCTAATGGTATGAACAGTATCGGGGATCATTGGTTTTACCAACATCACCGGGTCTTTTGGGCTCTGACAAAATGAGTTTACCATTTGCTAGGAGAGCCTCAAAGATTTCTTCAACATCTTCATCGAACGGATATTTCTTTTTTACACGTTCTTTAAAGGCATCAGAGAGTTCAGGCCTTTTACCTGCAGTTTTGTTTTCAGGTTTCTTTGGCTGCTGAGGAGCTGACTTAGTCTGCACATTGAGAACCTCCTTTTTCTTTGGTTTTGAGGTTGTAACAGCAGTCGGCTCTTTCTTTGATGATTTCTGACTGTTGAGGTCTTTGATCACCATTTCAGCTTCCATGGAAGCTTCGAGGAGTTACCCCAGGTTCTTCGATTTGTTGCCGATGATCATGGAGCGAATTTTTGCTCTCATATTGTTACGGCAGATGTCGATTAACGACGCTTGTGGCAGCACATCTGAGCATTTGTACGCCATTGCCTTCCATTTGTGAATGAAGTCGTATGTTGACTCATTCTCTCCCTGTTTTAGGCTGCAGAGTTGAGCCATAGTAACAGGGTGATCCTCACCTTGGAAGTGGGTCAGGAAGCGTGTCTCCATCATAGCCTAGTTCTGAATGGAGTTCTCCGGCAGAGTGGAGTACCAATCAAAGGCTATACCTTTTAGGGTACTTGCAAAGAGGCGAATCTTGAGGGCATCTTGATCCGCAATAGCTCCCGTCAGGATCTTGAAATGGATGACATGCTGTCTGGCTGAACCTTTCCCCATATATGTCTGGAGAGTAGGTTGCTTGAATTTTGCAGGGAACGGAACCGAGTCCATCCATAAAGGGTAGGGTGGCTTGATCCCATGTTCCTTCAATGTATCCTCTTCTTTTGGTTTTGCGAGGATATCGTCCACGTCCTTTCTGGTAAGGGCGCGAGATTCATTGTTTTATGCATTACCCTCATCATCTTCATGATTCGGAGGGGTTTCATTGTTACGTGGTGGACGCTGTAGAGTGAGAATCAAATTTTCCATTAGAGTCTCAATTCTCTGTTGTCCTTGCTCCAACTGCTGGATGCGTGCAGTTACATCGTCATGCTGTGGAGGCGGCTCAGAACTTGTAGCAAAGACGTTCATCCCTCGGGATTCGAATGAAGAAATCGTCCTGGTGGCTGAGCTGGGGCTCATTCTTCTGGATGAAGAATCTGAGGAGTGGTTACTCCGATGTTCTTGGCTTGGAGGAGTGGAAGACTCTTCCAGATGTGTTCTTGTCCGAGAGACGCTGCGAGTCACTGGACGTCTAACACTGATTTTGGTTTCTGACTTCCGGCGTTTTCTGGTTTTGCCAACCATATGAACAGTAACGAATTGGTCGGGTCTTTCTTTTTTGACCCATTTGTTTGAGACGTGGAGAGTAGAATGCTGGGTTCTTTGTTTCTCGAATCTCTTTTGTCGATATGTAGTGCGGCGACGCATACGACGAGCAATTTGAGCTTCAGTCAGCTCTGGCTGGGCTCTGGCGATGAAGGATGTAGTCCCTCGTGCGCAGCAGCCGAGTTTGTCTTCTTTGAAGCTTGGCAAGGACAGAATCTAGATGCGGTCCTTTGTCTGTCGCAATGAAGACTTGAGTTTTACGAGCTCAGCCCCTGTTGAGATGAAGGGTCGACTCGCGGGAGTGCAGGCTTCAGCATGTTTTTGCGTAGGCCTAACGATGCAGGATTTGATTTTGGGCTTGTAGGAGCAAGCCGGCTCATGATGATTTTGTTTGTTTTTTGGGCGGAGAGTAGGTTTCTCCTCTTTCATGTAAGAGAGAGGGTAGAACTGATTCTCTTTGAGAGGGGCCAGGTATGCTGGCTTTGCAGATGTTGGGACCTCCGTTGCTTTGGCGAAGATCTCGGGGACCACGTTTTGGTGTAAACCTGGTTTCTTGTGGGTTGAGGCTTCGTGGGAATGCCACGAGCTTCAGGCTTCTTGGTGTTCGCCCTTGGTGCTATTTTAGTGACCCGTTGCGGGGCGGTTTTCTGCTTCTTGGCAGGTACAGTGTCTTCTGCGGGGAGTGGGAATGGTCCCAGCGACCCGAAGACGATGGTCCGGGGAGTTGAAGTTGACCCGGTGTTTGGAGAGTTGTCGAGGGAAATGACGCTTCAGCAACTAGCAGGGCGCTTATGCTTGTTTTGCTTGTCTTGAAGCATAAGCTAGTACTTGTTCTCATCGAAAGTGATGGTCAATGAAGCTGCCATTTTTAGTTTTGGAAAACTTCCGAAACAAGACCAAATCCATTAGTAATCACAAGAATATGTTGATCATAAATGGAGAACAACTATGGTTTTGTCTTTTCAAATCACTTGAGGGGACATGGCCCAACCCAAGGACGAATGAAGAAGGCAAAAAGCCATAGAGGATACAATTGTTCTGAAATGCAAGTATGGTAGGCTCAGAGTGAGTGTTTCAGTGACTGTTAGAAGCAATTGTAGACCTTAATTCAAATTACCGAGAAGCAAGGCTCACTCGAGGTAAAATGATATAAGGTTGGAGATACAAATGTGTCGGTCGCGAATACAGTAGACCCGAAAGGGCGTACTAGCACCGCTAGGCACAAATGTTGCAAATCGCATCCTTGGGAAGGACACGAGATGGGATTTTTTTGAAAGGTCAAAATTGGGTTCATAAAGGAGAGCAAATGGTGTTCCAATCCGAACAAAGGCTCAACATTTCTGCGAGCGCTAAATTCAGAAGGGAAGGAACCAGAATTTCTCGGATGTGAATCCAGTAATGACGGAAGTTTTTTTTTTTGAAAGGTCAAGATTGAATTCATCGAAGAGAGCAAATGGTGTTCCATTCCAAACAAGGCTCAACATTTCTGCGAGCGCTATATCCGAAAGGGAAAGAACCAAGATTTCTCAACTCTGAACTCAAAGTGACGGAAGTTTTTTTTTTTTGAAAGGTCAAGATTGAATTCATCGAAGAGAGCAAATGGTGTTCCATTCCGAACAAGGCTCAACATTTCTGCGAGCGCTAAATCCAAGAGGGAAGGAACCAAGATTTCTCAACTCTGAATTCAAAAGTGACAGAAGTTTTTTTTTTTTTAAAGATTTTTTTTTAGAGAATTTTTTTTTGAAAGGTGCACATAGATTTCCAATTCGATCTTATGAAACCCTAGTAGATAGATCAGCCCCCAGGTAAGGGTAGGATTACTTAATGAACCCGTTTGGAGGACCCTTGCCTCGAACAATCTAGCTGTCTCCACACTTTAGACAAGGCTTTTTTTACATCCACTTTGGTCAAAGAACGCAATTGGTGGAACCTTAGTGTTTTTTTTTAAATCTCTTTTTTTTAAAGGTTTTTTATAAACTCATTAAAGAGAACGAATGGTGTTCCAATCCGAACAAAGGCTCAACATTTCTGCGAGCGCTAAATTCAGAAGGGAATGAACCAAGGTTTCTCAACTTTGAATTCAAAAGAGAGAAAACTAAATTTTTTTTTGAATTTAATTTTTTTTTTTTGAAATCCCAATTGGACTCATCAAAGAGAAAAGATGGCCCAATCCCCGATATGAACGATAGCTGCGAACATTTCTGTGAGCTATCGAGTTCAAGGAGGAGAGGATCAAAATTTCTCAAAGTTGAATCTTGAGAAAGAGAGATCATTTTTTTTTTTGAAAGAGTTTGAAATGAAGGTGTTTTTTTTTTTTTTTTTAAATCCCAATTGGACTCATCAAAGAGAAAAGGTGGCCCAATCCCCGATATGAACGATAGCTGCGAACATTTCTGTGAGCTATCAAGCTCAAAGAGGGAAGGATCAAAATTTCTCAAAGTTGAATCTAAGAAAAGAAATCAGATTTGTTTTTTTTTTTTTTTTTTTAAGTGAGAAAGAACAATTGAAATCCCATTTCATGTTTTTTTTTAGATGCAAGAAGCAACATGGGCCACCAACTAGAAAGGAGCCAAGTGATCAAAGCATTACGTTCTCAAGTCAATGTGTCCCACCGGGTGTGCCAACTTGATGGACCCGAAAGAGGGGAATCTTCCGTCCTCTCCCTCCGCACCCCGGGGGCTGACCTGGGTCTCGGCGGAGGAGGGAAGATCTCGGGCATCAACATTTTTGTACGGGTATGCCAGATTTACTTTCTACTTGGAATTTGGAATGGTGATAAATCCGGAGATTCACCTTCATAAGTGGAAAGGAAATCAATCCTTTTTTCTAACTTTTCAAATTGCATTAATATTAAAAAAAGAGACAAGTTTGTTTTTTTTTTTAATGCCGTAGGAGGCGTTTTTGTTTGTTTGCCGTAAAAGGTGATTTTGCCATGAAAGGCGATTTTACAAAACTCATCAAATGTGAAAGACAAGAATTGTGATTTCTTTTTGCCTCTTTAAGAAATACAAACTACAATAGAAAAGTAAGAAAATGGATCTAACTTCTCAGGAGATTGTGGGGACACGTTGAGATCGACGGTCGCAAGTCATGTATGGGCTTCGCCATCGTCCTTCAAATGAGAACATGTGATGCTTTGATTCTTTGGCTTGGCTCCTAACCTCGGTTTTTTAAAGGATAAGGACCAAGAGGAGGTCCTATATCCAATGAAAAACCAATTAAACGGGCTGAAAAGCCGCGTTTAGGCCATGTTGGAGAAGGAGGAGACCTTGGGGGGGTGGCCCCCCAAGGGACGTTGATCACCTTGTGGTGCTTCCGGGAGCAAAGGAGCAAGACTTCGTCTCTCTCTTGGATTTTCTAGATTTTCAGAGCTTGCACTTGGGATCTATTTTCATCATGCTTTCTTCTTGGAATGGACCTCCTTTTATAGGCTTTTGGTAGCCATGAGGTGTTTATTGGCATTGATGGCCATGATGAAAGAATTGATGAGGAGTTACAAATCGATTTTGTAACTCCTTTTTCATGGCTTGTGATTGGCCGATGAAGGTAGTGGGCTTTTAATTGCCTTTATGCTTCATGATGATGGGAGTTTCATGGGTTTAATGCCATGATTGCTTGGATTTGTAACTCCCAAATGCTTGAATTTGATTGGGCCGTCCAAAATAATGAGTTAATGACCACATTAAGTTGTCATAAACGGGTCAATTAACGTCATTAAGTGGTCGCCAGGGCATGTGAAGAGTCGCGGGCCGTGCTGCGCCTTTTGAGATTCTTCTTGTGATCATCACAGGTGGACCCACCCATTGTTTGATGTCGGATTGCGATGCAATTTCAGACATTGATTGATGTTGGCGGGCCGGTGACATTTGTCTTGTCGATTTCACAATCGGTCGGATAGAAAGTGCACTTTCTTGGTCAGCCGGTTGGCGATCTTAGGCGATTGGTGATGATTTCATGCTTTTGACGGCGGATCCGAGATGTCGACGAAGATCAGTCGTTTTCAAGCATCAAACATTGCATTTTCCGAAAATCACAGAGGCCGGAACACCCGAAACGCGAAAAGAATCGGAAAACGGACACTTTGGAGCAAAATCCGGCGACCCGGATTTGCAGGGTCGCCGGCGACCATAGGGCTTTGGCCCGTTTAGTCGCCGAGCGTCGTTTTCGGCCGTTTTTTCATCTTTTTCGTTCCTTTTTTCTTCTGTATTTTTCTTAACATTTTTCCTCAATTATTGAGTTCATTTTCTCGGAGAAAACTTGATGAGAACCCGCGCGAAATCGGAGCACAAAGTTTCTTATTTTTCGGGAAGGCCGAAGACTTTGTAGCCGATTTTCCGTCAAGCGTCGAAACTAGGTCAAACGATGTCGGAATGACCTGGAAATTGAGGTGAAGCTTCTTGAGTAGTGGATAGGACCAACCATGGGCTTTTATTTAAGTTTTGAAGCCGTTTGGGGTCTCATCGATGCTTCACTTGATTTTGCTGCGGGGAAAATGCCGAGCTTTGATATGTGGTCAAACGATGTCCGATTGACCTGAAATTTGACGGGGAGCCTATTGGAGTCATTTTGAGATGTTCCATGGGCTCCGTTTTGGATGCCATGGTCCCGGGTTGCCCCGCGGCCGGTAGGCTTGATTTTCTCTCGGAGCATCGAAACCTAGTCAAATGTTGTCAGAATGACCTGAAATTCGACGTGCAGCCTTTTTGGAAGCATGTTGAAGCCACTCATGTATTTTGTTTGATGAGTGATGGCTTCGGTGGTTCCCGCCACCGGGAGGCTTGATTTTGCTGCTCGAGCATTGATGGAGGGTCAAACGTTGTTGGTTTGACTTGAAATTTGGCATGGAGCCCTTTGGAGACATTCTGGAGTCATCCATAGGCTCTGATCAAAGTTTTGGTGTCTTTGATGATGTCGCCGCCGGGAGCGCTTGTTTAGCTGTCGGAGCAGTGAAGTTAGGCCAAACGATGTCGGAATGGCCCGAAACCTCAAGTGTACCCCTCTTTTAGCTGTCTTGAAGGATCTCTCAGTTTTTGTCTGATTCTGACAAAATCTGATGCTTGAAGTAGCCTTGCCTATTTTTAGCACGATGCAGCTTCACGAGGCTTCTTGACGTGGAGGAGACATAGTGACTTTTTTGGTGTCAACAAGAATATCTAGAAATATATCTTTTGTGTAGAGAATATCTAAAAATATCCTTACTTGGAGAGAATTTCTCAAGTTTCCTCCTTTTGTGGAAAGGTTTTCTCAAAATATCTTTCTTTTTGGGAAAGTAACTATTTTTAGTACTTACCTCCTTTCTTTCTCCTTGTTTCCTCTTTTGGCTTGCTCTCTTCTATAAAAGCAAGAGGGGTTGGATCTTTTGCTCCGTTGCTTTCTTTGTTTGCAAGAATCTCCAAGAGTGCTCTCCAAGATAAGAAGTGCTTTTGCTCCAAGCTTTTCTTCCACTTCTCCATCAATGGCTTCAAGTAGGTTTTCTTCCTCCACAAGAATCTCCATTGTAGAAGTAGCTTCTTCTCTTTTTGTTTTTCTTCTTCTTTTTCTTTTCTTTTTTTTTTCTTCTTTTTTTTTCTTTTCTTTCCCCTTTTTTTTCCTTCTTTTCTGTTCTTTTTCCCCAAGCACGTTTTTTTTTTGTTTTTCTTTTTTTTTTTGTGCTTTTTTTTTTCTTCTTCTTTTTTTTTCTCTTTGTTTGCTCACCATGATAATGAGGATCATGCAATTTCAATATGTTCATGCATTTTTTTTGATGCATCAAGATAGAAGGCTAGAGTCTCTAGGTCAAGCCAACATGATTTTTGACTTGGACAAAGTTTGATTGGTTTTGACCAAATTGGGTTGGAATTGGTCAAACTTTGGTCAAGGTTTTCCTAGCATCTAATGCATGATGATATTCTTTGATGCATGATTTTTGCTAAATGGATTTGGAAGCATGATGATGCATACCTGAAAATCTTTTGCAAGTATTGGGATTTTGAACTCACAGTGATGTTGAGCTCTTTCTCGGTCTTGCTGGATTTTGAGGAACTTTACAATTTTTGGATTCTGAAGCTCGCAGCAATGTTGAGCTCTTTTCCAAAATTTACGGAAATTTGGTGAGATTGGCTCGTTCTCGCAGCGATGTTGAGTTCGAACCTTCTTTGAGAATTTTACACTGACTATGAGCTCGCAGCGATGTTGAGTTCGTCTTCAGGCTTCCTGTCTTTTTCGAAGTATTTTCCTTTTCTTCAAAATTGCCCCGGAATCATGTCAAAATTTTGCTAGAATTTTTTTGTAGCAAAATTCTGTCATTTTGATGATGATTGATCTTTTTCTCTTCCATCTTTTACAGGTAGTTCTTCCAGAACGAATAAGGGTAAAGGTCCTATTACTGATGCACCTCGTCGATCTGCCGGATCTTCCAATGGAGCCATTCAGCAGGCTTGGGAGAACATCCAGTTTGTCGAGAAGAATTTGGAAGAGTGTGATTCCCTCAATAGTGATGAGATGAGGCAGCGATTGGTCACTCTCAAAGATGAGGAATTCTATAAGATCATGGTAAGCAGCCGTCCTTGGGTTATGGACGATCAGAGTATTGTGCCCAAGCCTACCTTTTTCTTCGGTGATGCAGTCCCCGACGACTTGACATACCAAAGGAGATGTTTTCAGTTCTCTTATACAGTAGATGGTGAGGAGAGAACTATTTCTACCCGGTCGACTTTCGATCGGACCATCTCGATCCTGAACCTTTCTCCCATATGCCCTAAGAGGGAAGATCCTCCGAGTTGGGTGAAGAGGACCAGTGTGATCAAGACCGGGAATTTTGTTGGCGGCCCTTCCGGTTTTGCAGAGAAGCCACCTGTCCGTATGGACATGTTGATGCCAACCAGTGGCTACCAAGGTTCTGATCATCCATCGGTTGATTTGAGACCGATGGGCCTTGGCATTTTTCGGGGTGACGGCAGCAATTGGGCGAAGCCTTTTCGACTTCGTGGTCGCTTCATTGCTGACTCGAGCTGGGAATCATGGACTGATCACACCCTGAGAATTGGCGAGGCCGTTCTGCTGGAGGCTGAGATTTTTGATGTGGTTCGCGGTTTTCGGCAAACCGTCGTTTTCTCCGATGAGGCTTTCATGGCCATGCTGGAGTCATTCTTTCCACAAACCACCACCTTCATTGTGACGAATGGTGAGATTGGTTTTTCTTTGAAGGAACTGAGCGCCGTCACCAGGTTGCCTATCCTCGGCAAACTCTATGAGGAGTTTATGCCTATTGACAGCATCCTTGAGGAGCAGTCTGAGGATATAGGCTTGTATACTTTCAGCTCGTCGCCTTCTATGATTTTTTGAAGGAGAAGGAGGGCTCGAAAGTTAGATGCAGCAGTTGGAGGAGTTGCAGCTCCAACTTTTTTGCCAGTGGGGAGTCTTCTGATAGCATGGCCCAGGATGCTAGGGCTAAAGCATCAAGTTTGAAGAAGATCGCCGCCATGCGAGAAGATTTAAAGAAGTTCTTCGCAAGCACATATGCCATTGCTGACAACGCCGCAACATGAGATGGCACGATAGTCCTTCTGATCTTGAAGTTCCTTTCACCATTGCAGAGGAGGTGTCTGAGGATGCTGACGAGCCTCTTGAGAAGAGGAGCAAAGAAGAGGAGCCTCTTGAGAAGACAGCAGGTATGATCCTCTTTCTTTCTTTTGTTTCTTCTTTTCTCTTGTGAAAGATTTTTGTTTCGATCCGCTGTTTTTTTTTTTTTTTTTAGCAGAGGATGATGACCTGGTGATGCCCGAGGTTCCTGCCGATAAGGCGATGACGGATCCAATCGTGGCATCTGAGGAAGAGCCCAGGGACTCTGGAGTAATTCCAGAACCTTCACCTGGTATGATTGCTTTGGCTTCTTTTTTTTCTTTTTGTTTGTGCTGTCATTTGCTAACATGTAACTGACTTGCCAGAGGATTTTGACGATTTCGAGCCATCCATGGATGCAACCTTTGACGATGCTTCCGATGAGCTCAGAGAGGCAGAGAGTACTCCGCCGGTCGTCGAAGAAGATATTTTTGCAATAATAATCTTGATATATTTTTGAAAAGATTATATTCATACCTTTTTGTCTTTTCCTTAGCAGATTGTGGAGCAACAGGAGAGGTTCCTCCGTCTTCCTTAGAGCCAGAACAGGGGGTACCTGCTGCTGATCCAGGAGTAGGGGCTTCTCATTCCTTCAATGAGTCAGCTTCTTCAGTTGGAAAGAGTTTATTGATTACTCTTCCAATGGAGCATGACATGAGCAGTCGGGCACCAAAGCATGGTGAATCCTCATCTGCACCGCACCTTCAGTATGCAAGGAAGGTGTTGAAGACTGTCTTGAGCTCATGGGTTGAGACTCTCTCTTCAGGTCATTTGGAAGCTGGCTTTAGCATGATCAAGCATGTTCAGGACATTCTTGCTGATAGCAAAGAAGTCGGTCTGGACATCGCAAGCGCCAAAGACTTTGTTGAGGAAATCATCGCCTTGGGGAACAAATGGACCGAGACCAAGAGTTTCCCAGATGGTGACTTCTTTGATGAGATGTTTATAAAGCCATCTGTTAGGGATTTTGTGTATTGCAATTTGATGGATGCACTATTCATTTTATTCATCATTTGAATTCACACACATGTATTGTTTTAGAAAAGCTTGAAATCTTGATTTATACATGCATTGTTTTAAATCTTGTACACCTTATGATTTATGCATGTTTCGGTTTTAAACATTGGATGCATTTTTAGTTTTTAAAAAGGATTTTATAAATCAAGCTAGCCATTTGTTTTAAACTTTCAAATCTATTTAGGCTTTTTATGTTTCATGATTTTAAAGCACTTGGATTGGTTTAAATCATATTTCCATGCTTGGTTTAATGGCCCAAAGATCCCACAAGAAATTTACTTTGGAAAATGCAAACGTTAGGATTTTTGTCTTAGGCTGTCGGTCAACCGACAAGTGGACCAAGGTCAACCGACAAGTGTTCTCGATTAGAATTCCAGAGAGCTGCATTTTCATATAATTTACATTTCGGTCAGCATGTCGGTCAGGTATCTGTTAACCAACCTTGCTTCTAAACCTGACCGAAGCTCTCTCGGTTAGAAAACCAAAGAGGAGTTTTCTGACCAAGTTTACACTGTCGATTAGGGTGTCGGTCAGGCCTCGGTTAACCGAACATGTCGGCTAACCGAACCATGCTTTATGGTCAGCAAATTTTCGAAAATATGACCGTTGGCCTGTGACCGTTGGGGGTGTTGGTTAACCGACCCCTGGATGTCGGCTAACCGACAGGTAGCCGTTGAGCAACTTTTTCTATAAAAAGAAGCTCATTCCTTAGCCCCAAATGATGATCTTTGAAGCCCTTCTTGAGGTATTTTGAGGGAAAAGAAAGGGAATCAAGCTAAGGAAGGCTAAGGGTCATTAAGGAAAGCTAAAGCTTTGATTAATGAAGTTAAACCACCAAGTAAGCTTTGCCTTTTTATAATCATTGTTTTATGCTTTGTTTAATCTTTGGTAAATGATTTTAGCATATAAACTATCATGTGCTGAATCCTCTACTCCTTTAATCTTTGATTTAAGTCATTGGATTCTTCACCTTGATTTCTAAACAAGTTTGTTTTAATACTTTATAAAACATGTTTTGTCAAAACCTTTGATTTGTTTTATAAACATGTTTCATTAACTTGTTTGAATCATCTTTGTTGTTTTCATTCATTTGAACTTTAGTTAAATTAGTTTGTTTTTGAAAACAACATTGAATATGCATCACATGTTTAGACATAATTAATTTCATACAACTTGTGAGCTTTTGATTTCATATCTTCAACAAGTTTGTATTTGGTACATGTGATTTGCATATTACTTCAATCAAATCTTTTTATATGTATTAAATTTTTAATTGCTTCAAGCATAAATTGATTAAGCTTTATTTTAAAACTTGATTGAAGTATCCACACACTCACTTCATAAGCATACATCTTTGCATTCATAGTGTTTGTGTGAGTTTGTTTTACACTTTCATATTCGCCTAATCTAGAGGCAATTAAATTGAGCTTTAATTGTAATCTCTTAGAGTGCTTTGTGAAAACACTTTCTTGAGATAAATCATTTAATTGAAAGGTTATTGCTTAGCCTAAGAAAAGCATTGTGAAAAGGTTATTGCTTAGCCTAGAAAAGCATCTCGCATAGGTTGTTGTTAAGCCTTGAAAAACAACATTATAAGGTTATTGCTTATCCTTGGAAAGCATATTGTAGTGGTTATTGCTTAGCCATTTGAAAAGCATAAATAGTGGAAATCCGGTGGGGTGTGAGATCACAAGCCGGTAGTGGATGTAGGCATTGAGGCCGAACCACTATAAATGATTGTGTTATGGTGAATGCTTTTGTGGTGATTGTTGTTGTTTAGCTTCCGCATTTTATTTGTTAATCATCACAAGTGGCTAATTGTTTAAAATTGGCATAATTGGTCATTAAGTTGTAGCTTACCCTATTCACCCCCCCCCCCCGCCCCCCCCCCTCTAGGGTTAGGATCCCGGACTTTCAATTGGTATCAAAACCTCGTGCTCTATATTTAGGATCAAGTGTTTTGGAACTCTTGATTAGGTGTAAAAACCTAGAGCTTAGACCCTAGTTGGTTTAATCTTGAAAATCATTAAAATGGATTCCACTAAGATAGAGTGTGTAGATTCCCTTGTAGATTCTTCTAGTCTCCTTCTTCCATCCATTGGAGATTCAAATCTTGAACATAATGAATATCAACTTGAATCAAGTGAAGAAGAAAATGAAAATCAAGATAATCTTCAACAAGCATATGATGATTTGTATACCTTATACTTAAAGCTTGTTAAAAATCATAATAAGTTAAAAGTAGAATCTAAAAGACTAAACAAAGAATTAGTCACTTCAAAAGATGAACTTAGAGAGAAAGATGAAGTCATATAATGCCTAAACTCTAAGTTTATGATCACTTTACACAACTTGTCTAATGCTCAAATGAACAAAATAAAATTGAAACAAATAATGATGAGCTAAAGAAAGAAAATTTGAGTTTAAGAGATACACTAAAAAGACAAGATGAAAACATTATCCATCTAGAATCAAAATTAAAAATTTCTATGGATAACTTGTCAAAGGTACAAGAAGAATTAAATGTATCTAAGATAAGTTGTGATAATCTTCTCAAAGAAAACACAAATATAAGTGATCATGTGAAAAATCAAGTTGAAGACATTTCTAATTTAGAATCCAAGTTAATAATCACCAAAGAAAATTTATTAAAAACTCAAAGTGATTTTAAAACTTTACAACTTGGATCTAATGTGAATGAACTAAAACTTGAATTAAAACTTGCTTATGAAAAGATAAACAAGTTTAATGGAATTGAATTTAAACTAATGAAAGTTATAAATGAAAATTCAATTCTTAAAAACCAAGTCACTCAACTTGAGTCCCACAAACATAAGTATGAGTGCAAATTTACCCAAGGTGAAGAAAAATTTGAAAAACTATTTAGATTGGGTAAATCTCAAGGAGATAGGACGGGCCTTAAATTTAATAAGTATACTTCACATGGTCCTAAATTCACCAACACCTTTGTAAAAGGTGAGTCCTCTCTCTCTAGCACTCACACTAAGATGCCCACACAAAAATGTCATTATTGTGGTAATGAAGGGCCTTTCAAATTTGAGTGCAAACTAAGAAGAAATCATTTGTCTAAACCCATCTATGAATCTAAAAAGGAAAATTCAAATTCTATGAAGGGAAAGACATTTGAAGCAAAGAAAGACTCTAGAAAATTTAAACAAGTAAAATCCTTTCAAAAAGAGTCTCCTAAGATAGATCTTAAAAAGATTAAACAAGTTAAAAACAATCAAAATAGATCTATCATGAAGAAGCCTAATACCTTCCCTCCTTTAACCTTGGAAATGAAGGAAATATTGAAAAGGGTTGAAAAATTGAAATTAAAATTCAAAACTCAAAAACAAGGAGGAAAAGTTAAAGGAAAAGAGATAAATAAAGCAAATCACCAACCTTTGAAGACTAACCATCATGATAAAATAGTAAAATTCCAAGAAAATGATGTGAAGTCTAAAAGAATTCAAAAGTCATCTCCTTTGGTTGGTAGAATCTCAAACATAGGCTCAAAGGATCAAAACCTTAGATGGAAACCTAAGGTTAGAATTTTAGATAGAAATTAAGGACTAGTGTTTAGATTAGACCAACCCATCTCTATTAGTTAAACCTAATGTTGGTCCTAAGTCTAGATAATAATCTTCTCTAGTTGCTTGAATTCTATGTGTTTGAGAAATTGCTTTAAAACATACACCTATGCATTATCAATTTCAAAATGAAAACTTGAGGATTGAAAATTGATTTTCATTCTATGCTTACTAAGTTAGTATTTTGATATGAAAATTCAATTCCTTGATTTACTTGAGTTTCAATTGGTTAGATCTTTATAGTTATATTCTTCAAAATTGAATGTGTTTTTGATAAATGCATTTTTCCAATTGATGTCAAGTTTGAAATGTTTTTAAGTCAATTTGTATGATTTTTTATAGTTATCCTTGATTACAAATTGAAATTTGATATTAGTTCACTTCATGGTTTTCTTAATCACTTGATCATGATTTTATGTTTCATTGTTGGATTTTGATTGTTGAAGTGAATTAAAGTCCTTTGGAAAATGTTCTAAGCTTTGTTAGTTATATTTATAGTTGCATTTTCCTTTGAGTTTATTTCCTTGTGTTTATGATTATATCTTTTAGAAGGAAATACTTGTTATATGCTATTTGCATCATTGCTCATTTGGTTTCATTCTTTTTATGCAAATGTCATATAAGTTTCATGTATGGTTGTGCTCTTTAGTTACATTTATAGATATCATACTAGAACTTTCAAATCCATCATCTATGCTTTCTAGTCGTTTTTTTTTAAAATGGATGGTTATGATGTTGATTCATGTGTATTTTCCTTGTGATGTCATTCTTATACATGTTTCAACTTCATAGTAGTGTTTAATCATATGAATCTCTTTGAAATTCATTCCTTGTATTTCATAGTTATATCTTTTGTTTGATGGACTTCTTAGTTGTTGAATTCATATGATTTGACACTTTTGTAAATTGCATCCTCTACCAAGTTATATATATTTCTAAATGCAATTTCTCATGTTCATCACTATGCTCATTAGTTATATTATTCTAAGTGATGAATATCATTTTATGATGCTTGTTGGAATTTTATGTTTGTCCCATGCTTGCTCTTAATCATGTTTCATATTCAATTGGTAATCATTTGGTATCATTTTCAATTAGTATCAATATCCAATTGGTATCATAACTTGAGTTTGTGATAGACCTTGTGTACATTGGATTGAACTTAATAGTAATATTTTTTTTATTCCATGTCACATTCCATTAGCATCATAATGTTCATGTTTGCCTCCTCTCTTGCACTTATAGGTAAATCACATGACCACCATATTTATGTTTTCATAATTTTGGTTGGTTAATGGTGAGGTTGGCTTCATGATTGAACTTAATTTCATTCATCTTGATCATGATAGTCATATTTAATGATTGAATGAAATGATTTCAAAACCTTCATAGCATATGATTTTCATAGTTATATTGATTAATGCTATGTTTAGTATTCCCCATAACATCATGGATAGCTCTAATTTGGATTAATCCTAGTAGTTATATTCCCTTAACTCCATTTAAGAGTGATTGAGTTAATTGTCATATCCATTGAATCTCAATTGGTATATTCTTTTTATTCCAATTGGTATCCATGATTGTTTATCCTCTTGACCTTGCTCTTTATATTGGTAATTTGATCATATTGAGCTTTATAGTCATTTGGAATCTAATCCTTTCCTTGAAGTTTACCTTCAATTGGTAAAACCATCTTCTTCTTGAACCAAATAGTTAAATCTTTGTCAAAAGTTTGACAAAAGAAGAGTATGGATTGTGGGGGACTGTAAATCTTCATAGGAAGTATTAGTTTTGATCAAATTCACCCATGTATTGACTCTGATACCCTTATATCTTGCCATTCATACATGATTCATGTTATGACATTCATTTTCGATTTCTTTCGTTAACAGGTGCTACTAAAAGGTATTTTCCTTGTTTCATGTGTGTAGGTACCATTTGGGTCCTAAAGGGTCTTGAAGATATTCCAATCCCTCTTCAATTGGTATTTTGCAATTTAATGGCAAAGGGGGAGAAAATACTCAAGCTCCAAAGGGGGAGAAAATATTCAAGCTCCAAGGGGGAGAGAGTATAAAAGGGAATAAAAGAATGCATATCTTGCCAAAGGAAGAGAATGCATGGTCAAAGGGGAAGAGATGAAAGAAGAAAGCTTGGGAGCTAAAGAAGAGATGCTTGGCCAAAGAAAGATAGATGAAAGCTTGAAGAATGATCAATCTCCAAGTATTAAGAAGATTGAAGCCCAAGCTAAGTGAAGAAGCATCCAAAGAAGATTTCAAGCCATGCCCAGCTAAGGAGGAGCTGAAGACTATGTGTGAGTAATTAGTGTTGAGTAAGGTTTGCCATCAAATTGCAAAGGGGGAGATTGTTAGGGATTTTGTGTATTGCAATTTGATGGATGCACTATTCATTTTATTCATCATTTGAATTCATACACATGCATTGTTTTAGAAAAGCTTGAAATCTTGATTTATACATGCATTGTTTTAAATCTTGTACACCTTATGATTTATGCATGTTTCGGTTTTAAACATTGGATGCATTTTTAGTTTTTAAAAAGGATTTTATAAATCAAGCTAGCCATTTGTTTTAAACTTTCAAATCTATTTAGGATTTTTATGTTTCATGATTTTAAAGCACTTGGATTGGTTTAAATCATGTTTCCATGCTTGGTTTAATGGCCCAAAGATCCCATAAGAAATTTACTTTGGAAAATGCAAAAGTTAGGATTTTTGTCTTAGGCTATTGGTCAACCGACAAGCTGAGTGTCGGCTAACCAACAAGTGGACCAAGGTCAACCGACAAGTGTTCTCGGTTAGAATTCCAGAGAGCTGTATTTTCATATAATTTACATGTCGGTCAGGTATCGGTTAACCAACCATGCTTCTGAACCTGACCGAAGCTCTCTCGGTTAGAAAACCAGAGAGGAGTTTTCTGACCAAGTTTACATTGTCGGTTAGGGTGTCGGTCAGGCCTCGGTTAACCGAACATATCGGCTAACCGAACCATGCTTTATGGTCAGCAAATTTTCGAAAATATGACCGTTGGCCTGTGACCGTTGGGGGTGTCGGTTAACCGACCCCTGGATGTCGGCTAACCGACAGGTAGCCGTTGATCAACTTTTTCTATAAAAAGAAGCTCATTCCTTAGCCCCAAATGATGATCTTTGAAGCCCTTCTTGAGGTATTTTGAGGGAAAAGAAAGGGAATCAAGCTAAGGAAGGCTAAGGGTCATTAAGGAAAGCTAAAGCTTTGATTAATGAAGTTAAACCACCAAGTAAGCTTTGCCTTTTTATAATCATTGTTTTATGCTTTGTTTAATCTTTGGTAAATGATTTTAGCATATAAATTATCATGTGCTGAATCCTCTACTCCTTTAATCTTTGATTTAAGTCATTGGATTCTTCACCTTGATTTCTAAACAAGTTTGTTTTAATACTTTATAAAACATGTTTTGTCAAAATCTTTGATTTGTTTTATAAACATGTTTCATTAACTTGTTTGAATCATCTTTGTTGTTTTCATTCATTTGAACTTTAGTTAAATTAGTTTGTTTTTGAAAACAACATTGAATATGCATCACATGTTTAGACATAATTAATTTCATACAACTTGTGAGCTTTTGATTTCATATCTTCAACAAGTTTGTAGTTGGTACATGTAATTTGCATATTACTTTAATCAAATCTTTTTATGTGTATTAAACTTTTAATTGCTTCAAGCATAAATTAATTAAGCTTTATTTTAAAACTTGATTGAAGTATCCACACACTCACTTCATAAGCATACATCTTTGCATTCATAGTGTTTGTGTGAGTTTGTTTTACACTTTCATATTCGCCTAATCTAGAGGCAATTAAATTGAGATTTAATTGTAATATCTTAGAGTGCTTTGTGAAAACACTTTCTTGAGAGAAATCATTTAATTGAAAGGTTATTGCTTAGCCTAAGAAAAGCATTGTATAAAGGTTATTGCTTAGCCTAGAAAAGCATCTTGTATAGGTTGTTGTTAAGCCTTGAATAACAACATTGTAAGGTTATTGCTTATCCTTGGAAAGCATATTGTAGTGGTTATTGCTTAGCCATTTGAAAAGCATAAGTAGTGGAAATCCGGTAGGGTGTGAGATCACAAGCCGGTAGTGGATGTAGGCATTGGGCGGAACCACTATAAATGATTGTGTTATTATTAGACCCCAACCCAGACCAACTCGATTAGTGCTAATTAAGTGAGCGTTTAGTCTTAAGTAAGTCTTAGTACTAGTTGGGTTAGAATGTGATTAGACTTAGTCTGGATTATAGTTTTGGGGATTTTGAGGACGTTTAGTATGAGTCAGACACGCTCAGGGACGCCCTGAGTACACGAGTAAGAATGGGTTTTTGTTCTAGATCTTTGTTATGGTAGTGGTTTTTATTTCTCTTGAATGGTTCTACTACTTGTGACAATTTCTGTTTTTAGTCTGCATGCATTTGAGGCACAGAAACCCAAGTTTTGGCCCAAAAAGGGTAAATCTGTCTTTTCATGCTAAATCTGGGCACACCTTTCGAAGTCGTGAAACTATGTCAATATACTCTTTCGAAACTAGATTTTTCGATGATCGTTTTGTTCTTCTCCGTCGATTCCATCCGGGGTCCACAAGACCATGTTTTAAGCGCTTCAAGTTCCTCTGCATTTGGGACCCACTTCCAGACACTATATAAGCTCATTCTTCTCTTCCTTTCCCTTTTTCCCAATCTCTGCAACTGTGCTTGCCCTAGAGTGAAGAAGAGAAGAAAGCTTCTCCTTAGTCTTTCTCCCTTAGACATCATCTAGCAAGAAGGCTCCAATCTCATATCCAAGACCGCCATTCTCTTCCTCTCTTCTCAAGCTTCGTGTGGACACGTTTTTGGAGCCAACCTTCACCACTATTCATCATCTTCAACCTCTCTTCTTCTTGCTTAGCTAGCTCAAGGTTGGTGTTTTCCTCCATTCTTTCCATTTGATGTTCTTTAGCTCACCTAGAGCTTGGTTATCATGATTTCAAACCCATTTTCGAAATGGGGGTTTGTAGTGGCCAAAATGATGATTTTTGTGTGCTCCATTTTGGGGGGCTTTGTGTAGATTTCGTGGAGCACCTCTTCTTGTTGATTTTTGTGAAGCTTTCTTTGGCTTTGGTTAGAGGCAAGTAAACCTTTTAGTTATTCCTAGTGCATTTCAAGTTTTAGGGCATTTTACATTGGAAATGTTATTCATCATGAAGCTTGTCTTTTCTTGCATGTTATTAATCTCTTTTAGCTTGTTTTAATCTTGATAAGCATGGTTGCTAATTACTCCTTTTAATTTAGAAGTTTTGTCTTGAATGGAAGTATGTTTTCAATGGAATGCTTTACAAGTTATTAGATATATGCCTTGAATGTAAGTGGGTTTGTGTTTTTGAAGTTTTGATTGAAATGGGAGTGGATTTTTATGTGGAAATCATCCCTTGGAAAGCATGTAGGCTTGGGGAGTGCAGGTGGTAAAAATGTGGAAGTGAAGAAGGGAGAGAAGTGTGAAAAAAAATTGAACTGCCTATTTCTACCGGAAGTTCTACCGGTAGATGTGGCAAAACCGGAAGTTCTACCGGTAGAATCGGTTCGAATTTTGACAGAGAGTTGAGGAAATGCAAACCCCTATTTCTACCGGAAGTTCTACCGGTAGAGGTGGCAAAACAGGAAGTTCTACCAGTAGAAACGGCTCAAATTTTGGCAGAGAGTTGAGGAAATTGAAAAACCTCAGTTCTACCGGAGGTTCTACCGGTAGAAGTGCTTCAACCGGAAGTTCTACCGGTAGAAGTGCTTCAGCCGGAAGTTCTACCGGTAGAACCTCTTAAACCGGAAGTTCTACCGGTAGAGATGCTGAACCCAGTCCCACATTTACAAAAAGTACTGTTTTTGAAGGATTTTTGCGGGAATGAAAACTAGACTAGATTTAGACCTTTTTATTGACCTTGTGCACTTGGAATTCCAAAATGTAATATACCTTCGGGGGCACCAAGCTTTATTGAATTCTGACATTTGGTTTTCAATTCCACAAGGGTCAAAGATTGGTCTTAGCCTATGCTTGATAGAATTATGTTTGAACTCTTGTTTTGATGCTTCATGCATCATCGTGTTCTCGTTTGATTTCCGAGTACAAGTTCGTTTTCAAGATGTGTTTCAAGAATCAAAAGGGAATCATTTCTTAAGTTTGTTAAGCATTTATAAGATGCTATTTTGCTAGTCTTGCCGTGTTATGTTTGGTAAATGATTTCCCACTCGTTTTGTCGTGTTCTCGTACGTGTATCGCCGTGTTTTTGCGCATTCATGATATAAGTGAATACCACTGAGCTTGGACTGCCCTTTTAGCTTGATCCACTACCTGGTGGGTCCTTAAACATGTGGACTGTCTGCAGACTAGTCGTGTATTATATTACATATCGTGCGTGTTCGTGGTCCGGTTCCGCGGCCGGATACCCCGTCTACCTTGTGTGGCGTGGGATCGTGTTTTCGTGTCGTGCTTGTCGTGCGTGCTTGCTCTTGTCATCATGTATGACAGAGAAAGGATGAGCTCAATGTGGATTTATCTTTTCATGATATTATAAGTATTCATGCTAGTTTTGTAAACTTGACACGTGTATTTAAATATTGAACTGTTTTAACATTATTCTCTCATATTCTTGCCTAAATTGTTTGTTTACCAAACCGTCGTGTTTATTGCTTGTATTTTGGTGTCCAGGTGCCGGCGGTTTCACGCGTGACGAGGAGTACCCGGAGGAGGCTGTTGAGCCACCCCCAGCACACGAGTGGCAGCCCAACGACGTCATCTAGATGCCGGTCGGGATATTGATTCTCGTTTCGCCTAGCTTGGGTTATCTTTTGGGATTGTAATTGTTGTATTGGCCTTTGTTGGCCTCTCAGGGTTTTGTAACTTGAATTAATATACTTTTGTTAAACATTGAAACGTTAATCATGTTAGGAATGCTTTGATGACATTCTCTTTTGATACCTTGTCTCGATTTTATAGTGTCCCTTTTGTCTACTTGGTTAAGATTTATGTGACACGTTTTGCTACACGCTTCCGCATATCCATTCGTGTGAGCTCGACCCGTGTCTTGAGATCCTCATCGCGGAAACCTGTAGGAAAAATAAATAAAACAGCGGCGGTGTGTTTTACGTGTTGGTTAATCGCATCGCCGCACAGTCGAGGGCCCGGATCCCAGTCCGGGGTCGCGACAGTTATGGTGAATGCTTTTGTGGTATTGTTGTTGTTTAGCTTCCGCATTTTATTTGTTAATCATCACAAGTGGCTAATTGTTTAAAATTGGCATAATTGGTCATTAAGTTGTAGCTCACCCTATTCACCCCCCCCCCCCCCCCCCCCCTCTAGGGTTAGGATCCCGGACTTTCACCATCCAGCATGGTCAAAGCTGAGCTGACTGAGGTCACGAAGACTCGGAGGCAGGTCGTCCGAGAGAAGAACGTTACCGAGTTTTCCATTATGGGGCTGAAGCAAGACTTAGACCGCCTTGATAAGGAGGTTGTTGAGGCTATGCAGCGTCTTGAGCTTTTGGAGGAAGAAGCTGCTGCCAAATGGACCGCCATTGTAGAGGCTCGTGACAAGGAGGGAACTCTCAATCGCCAGGTTGAGGAAGCTAAAGGTAATGTCCGGAGGAAAACTCAAGAGCATGAGCAGTGGCAGGTCCTCTGGGAAGAACTTCCTCGTGTTGCAGATTGGTCGCGGTATTCGGCCACATTTTATGGGAGCATTTTGAAGAAGCGTGGCCTGAAAACTTTGGAAGCTAAGGCCAAGGGTCTGCTTGAGGAGTTGAACCTTTGGTTGAAGACCATGCTAGATTGAGCACCTGAATTGTAACAAACTCTTTTCTTCTTCTCTTTTTTTTGATACCTCCATGTATAAACAATTTTGGTACTATATTTTTGTATCCCCTTCTTTTCACTTAAATCATTTTTTGATGGAAACACATTTGAGTAAAAGTTGATGGGAATGTTTGTTTGAGAATTTGATCAAAAGGTTGTCATTTTGTGAAAATCTTTTGTCAAAGAGTTGTTTTGGGCATGAAAACCAATTTTATGGCAAAAAGCCTGGGTTTTGATAGTTTGAAAACCAAATTTTAGATGGCATGGAAGCCTAATTTTGCGGTGTAAGAGCCAAAATTTATTTTGCGGCATAGGAGCCAAAAATTTTGAGATGGCATTAGTGCCAGAATTTTTTGAGATGGCGTGAAAGCCGAATTTTGGAATGGCATAGAAGCCGAATTTTAATTTGTGGCATGGAAGCCAAAATTTTGTTTGTGGCATGAGAGCCAAAGTTTTTTTCTTTTCTTTTCTTTGCGGCATGAAAGCCAAAGTTCTTTTTTTTTGTTTGTGGCATGAGAGCCAATGTTTTTGGATGGCGTTGTGCCAAAATTTTGAGATGGCATAAGAGCCGAGTTTTGGATGGCATGAAAGCCGATTTTTGGAATGGCATAGGAGCCGAATTTTAAGATGGCATGAAAGCCGATTTTTGGAATGGTATAGGAGCCGAATTTTAAGACAGCATGAAAGCCGATTTTTTTTTTGAATGGCATAGAAGCCTAGTTTTGTTTCGTTTGTTGTTTGTTTTGTTTTGGCATGGAAGCCAGGTTTTTGAAAACCAAGTTTTGTTTTATATGCATGAAAGCCGATTTTGGCGTTTATAGCCGATTTTGGCATTTATAGTCGAGTTTTGGCGTTTATAGCCGATTTTTGGCATTTATAGCCGAGTTTGGTTTTCAAAGTGCAGGTCTCGACTAAATGTTGCCTCCCCACTGAATGGTCTTGCAAGTATCGATGGAATGTCGCTTCCTTGCTCATTCGGTTTGTGAGTATTGATGGAATGTCGCTTCCTCACGGGCTGGGTTTTGCGAGTATCGATGGAATATCACTTCCTCGCGAATTGGGGTGCAAGTATCGACTAAGCGTCACTTCCCTGCTTTTCCCAAAACTTTTGATTTTGTGGATACTGACTTGGTGTCATTTCCCCGCGATTTTTGAAATTTGAGGTTTTCTCAAACCATTTGAAATTTGGGTTGTGGATATCAATTGGAATATTGCATCTCCACGATTTTGAAATTCGAGGTTTTGCAAGTATCGAATGGGGTTCGCTTCCTTGCGATTTTTGGGTCTTTTGGAAGTATCGAATGGGGTTCGCATCCTTCCGGTTCTTGGGTGTTTTTGGAAGTATCGAATGGGGTCGCATCCTTCCGATTTTTTGGTTTTGCGAGTTTCGACTAAGTGTCGCTTCCCCACGGTTTCTAAAAAACCAATTTTTTTTTTTAAAGATACGAGGGTCATAAACTTTGACTCAAAATCATTTTAGTTGTAAAAGCCGAGGCGGACTAGGGTGAAAATTCCTGAGTCCTGGTTTTTATTTCAAACCGAGAATTTTGGGTTCAAGGATCGAAAATTTTGGTCAAGTCTGGGAAGAGGCTCCTAAACTTGGGTTTTTGGATTTTGATTTTTTTTTTGAACAAATGAAACGATGACAGTAAGCATTGTTTTGAAAGAGTTTTTTTTTTTTAGAAACTTCAACATAAAGATGAAAATTCCAAAAGGGGTGGGTTTGACGAGCAAGTACCTGGAAATAGGCATTGGCCATGTAGATATCGCTCTGACCTGTTTGAGGAAGTCGAGGAAGTCTTCAAGGGTAGTACCACTTCAAGAACTTGCCGTTGATGGGCAGCATACATCTGTCTCCTTCTATGTTTAGAAGAGCGTATGCACCGTTGGAGAAGACTTTGTCGATGATGAAGGGTCCCTCCCATTTTGGTTCAAATCTGCCTTTGGAATTGTGGGCGAAGACTATGGGTCTTCTTACGGTAGGAACCAAGTCACCCTTTTTGTAGGCACGTTGCCTGACTTTCTTGTCGAAAGATCCTGCCACGCGTGCTTGGTACAACTCAATGCTTTGTAGAGCTTCGAGTCGTCTTTCATCGAGATTATCCAGCTCTTGGAGTCTCAATTTGACATTTGCTTTCTTGCGTCATGTCATTTTGTAGAGATACCCTTAAGGAAGGAATTTGTACTTCCAAAGGGACAACAGCTTTGCATCCATAGACTAAAGAGAATGGTGTGCTATGGGTTGGTCCTCGAACGGTGGTTCGATAGGCCCACAAAACTTCTGATAGTTTGTCGCCCCAGTCTCTTTTGTGACTAGAGACCATTTTCTTGAGAATTTTGCAGAGTGTCTTATTGACGGCTTCTGCTAGTCCGTTCGCTGCTGGATTATATGGAGTCGAAGGACAACTTTGGATTTTGTACTTGTCGCAGAACCTGTAGAATCTGTGATCCCGGAATTGTAGTCCGTTATCATGGACGAATCTTTTAGGTATGCCGAAGCGACAAATAATGTTGGTGCGCAAGAACTGACGGACTAATGAAGTCTTCATTTCGCTGAGTGCAAATGCTACTGACCACTTGGAGAAATAATCTGTAGCGGCGAAGATGAAGCGATGACCTTTGCTTGATGGGGGAGAGATAGGATCTATGATGTCCATACCCCAGGCTTCGAAAGGCCATGAGATTGCTGTTGGATGTAGCCATTCTGGAGGCATGTGGACATAATCTCCATGAATCTGGCATTTTTGGCAGCGCTTAGCAAATCGCATTGCATCAGCTACCATGGTAGGCCAATAATAACCTAGCCTTTTTATCTGATTGTAGAGCTTAGGACCAGCCTGATGGGCTCCACAAAGACCAGCATGTACTTCTTTAAGAGTTTCTTCAGCCTCTTGTTGTGACAAGCAGCGTAGGAGTACTCCGTTGAAGGATTTTCTGTAAAGTGCTTTTGAAGGTATATCCAAATGAAAGTTCGGGGCTCATCTTTGGATGCTTACCCGCTCTTTTGGATCTTCAGGTAAGATTCCGAACATGATGTAATCAATGAATGGATCTCTCCAGTCCCCAATCGGAGGTTTGAGGATGGACATCCGACTTCCAACCACTTGGTGGCATTCAGCAACTGCTTGGTGTGTGTTGAGAGGAGGGAGAATCCTTCTTTGACATACTGTGACTTGCATGTTTTCCCCTTGTTGGATTGCCATAGATGCGGCGAGTCCAGCCGGGGCATCTGAACGGATGTTTTCACCACTGAGGATGCGGGTGATGGAACAGATGTTGAATTTTTGTCGAAGCGACTGCGCCTTGTTGTAGTGAGGCAGCAAATCAGGCTTCCTGACTTCAAACGTCTGATTCATCTGGTTGACGATCAGTTGAGAGTCTCCAAAAGCTTCCAGGATGGTGATGCCGGATTCGAGGGCGAGTTCCAATCCTACAATCAGGGCTTGGTACTTAGCTGCATTGTTTGAACATGGTTCCAGTAGCGAGGAGGCGTGTGGAATCATGAATTTGTCGGGACTGACAAAGAGGATGCCGATTCCCGATATTTGCTTTCTTCTTTCATTTGTCCTGGTTGCACCGTCAAAGTACATGTCCCAGGAAGCATTTGATAAGGAAGTTTCCACATTGTAAACAACTTCGTCTCGGAGATCATCCCTAAGTGGAGAATCTTTAGGCAATGGGTGCTCTGCGAGGAAGTCTGCTAGAGCTTGGCCTTTGATCGTTTTTTGTGGTACATACCTAATATCAAACTGTGATAAAAGGACGGACCATTTTGCCAGTCGGGCATTGAGAGAACCTGCTTTTGGGACAAGGACCTTTAAAAGGTTGATCCTCGAAATCAGGTAGACTGTGTTCGACAGCAGATAGTGACGCAGCTTTTGTACAGCGAACATTACTGCAAGGCATTCTTTTTCGACTGGGGAGTAGCGATGCTCTGCACCTACCAACATACGGCTAAGGTAATATAGAGCACCTTCTTTTCCGTCGTCATTTTCTTGTGCGAGCAGAGCACCCAAAGAGTGGTCGAGAGCTCTTGTGTACAAGATAAATGGTTTTCCAGTTGTGGGGGCAGCCAGCACTGGAGGTTTGGTGAGGTATGCTTTGATGTCTTGAAATGCATTTTCACATTTAGCATCCCAGACAAAGTCCACGCCTTTCTTCATCAAGCGAGAGAATGGACGGCACTTCCCTGACAGATTGGAGATGAATTGTCGAATGTAGGTCAACCTTCCTTGAAGCCCTTTTAATTCTCTTAGGGTTCTGGGAGATGGCATTTCCAGGATAGCCTTGACTTTAGTGGGGTCATGTTCTATTCCAGCTTTCCGTACTATGAATCCGAGAAACTTACCCGATGAGACACCGAACTCATGCAAAGCAATCAACGAACTCACGAAGAAAAGAGATATACTCGGGTAACTCATCATCCTTTATATTCTTGCTTATGAATACAGGACGTGGGTTATCAGGTGTTCCCAAGTCTATCTTTTGAACAGGGTCTTTTGTCGGAAGGTTTGAAAGTGGTTCCTCCACAATATTTTCGGAGGCTTCCAACTCAACAAGACATTCTGGAGTGCCAGAGGCATTTTCAGACTGAGACTCTGTTTCTGTCCATGAATCTTCTTGATCAGTATCCTTCTCAAGACTTGCAATAAGATGGCCCCAATCATTTGCTGGAACCGGGTTGCAGTACGGTACTTCTTTCGGAGACGATGGTTCTTCTGGCTCAGAAAACCGCGCGTCTGTGTCATCGGGAAACTCCTCTTTATCATCAGAGAAATTATACCAGTTGGAGGAGCTTTCTGGATCTCTGATGAGTGATTCCTCAAAGAGATATCCAAGGATATCAATATCTTCATGAGATGTTGAGGCTTGGTCGATAAAGCGACTTTACAGCCATGGTGTCAACTGTGTCATAGGAGCGGTAGGATCATACCTCAACCCATATGAAGACTTGCCTTTATGAAGGTGGGTTTTCCAATCTCCTAGTTGACTTTTGGTCAGGGTGGGTTCCAATGGTGTGAGAATACCACGGCCACCTCCCAAACCAGTCAGATTTTGAGCGTCATAGCCCATTTCTTCATGATAGCTTGTGCCATTGGACTATACAGGGATAGCTGAGGCATACCTTCGTTTTGGGAAGTTTCAAGTAGAGAGTTTAGTGGAGATGCTCCTGATCTGTGGAAGAAGATTGTTTTTTCTTCTGGCGAAATTGCTGGAATAACAAAAGAAGCAGACATAGGATCTTCTATGTCAGCAAATGTCTCCAATGGAGTGAGAGCGGGCTGATCTTGCTGAGTATCAGCTTGGCTTGATGCTGTGTCATCTTCTAACTCTGACTCCGAGTCTGTGTCATGCATAATAGACACAAAGGAGACAATGAACCTGCCCCCAGCTTTTTGTTTTGTCTTGTTTACTTTGGTAGTGATTACGAAAGGCTTTGGAGATTTGAAGGAGATGACGAAGGGAGCTTGACCGCTTACTTCGAGTTTGGTGGAGGGTTTGTTTACCTCCGGTGATTGCTGAGGAGCATTGCCTTTATCTTTCTGGAGACTGTCGGCAAAGTGAATTGTTTTTTCCTCCTGTTCTTCTTTTCCATCTTTATACATTTGAGCATCTGCAAAATGGACATCTCTGCCTTTGAAGGGCTTTTTGTCTGCAAACACTCGATGTATCAAGCCGTCGTTGCCAACGAACTTGATGCACTGATGTAGAGTGGAAGGGACGACACCAGTCTCATGTATCCAGGGGCGTCCAAGGAGTATATTGTAGCATGAAGGGGTCCTTTTTGCATACACGGTGACTTCGGAGATAAGATCACCGATTTGCAATTTGAACCTGATTTTACCGATAGGCCTTTGAACGCTCCCGTCATATCCGAAGATGGATACGGACGTGTGACTCAGCTTGCTAGGTAGGATGCCCAGCTCTTCGAGTGCCGAAGTAGAAATGAGGTTGAGTGTAGAACCTGGATCAATCTGGACTTTGTGTACTGGCATTTCTTTGACGTACCCCGTAAAGTACAAGGGTCAGTTGTGCTTTGTCTCGCCTAGCAGGAGGTCATCCTTGTCGAAGGCAATTGTTGCACTTGCTGCTTTTTGTACCGAGAGGCATTCATTGCTTGATTCCTCAGCTTTCTTCTTTTCTCCCTTTGAGGGAGTATTTGATTTTTTGACCCTATAGTCCATTTCAATTTGTAGGACTTGTGGGGCATGCTTGTTGACATCCGTATTCAGTCTTTGTAATTCTGAAATGAGACTATCACGAGTTTGTGGAGACATTCGTAATAAGTCAAGGATGTGCAGACGTGCAGGTATGTGTTTGAAGTGCTCAATCAAGTCGTACATGAAAGCCTCCTTCGGGCCTCCATTTTCATTATTATTGCCACTTGGGGCACTTACAACTTGCTTTCCCGAAGGATTTACATAAGAAGAAGAGGGTTGATTGTAATTTTTGTGGTAATCCCGGCCAGAACGGGTACCTCTACCAACTTCAAGGGTTTCTAGAGAAGGGTCTTCTTTTGGAAGATAACTCTCAGGATCAAGAGGTCGGTCCTTGTCATTTGCTGAAGACGTTGCAGCAGCATTGGCATCTTCAGTGATTGTGTTGCACGGAGCAATTTCCGGGAACAAGTCCTGAACAGCATTCGACAATCTTTCTGTATCAGCCCAGACATCGTTTGTGAGATCGGGTATCTGGGACCAATCAACTGGGTTTTCATTAAAGAAAATTTCATTGGCAGGAGTTTCTTCAAGATGATCAATTGGGAGAGGCTTGAATTCCAATGTCACAGCTTCAGGAGAAGAGGGCTGAGAGGATGATATCTCAGTGGAAGTCACCTGAGAAGATGTAGCTCCGGAAGACGCACTACCGGTTAGGGAGTACGTGTCTTTGGAAGCTTCAGATGCACTATCGCCCCGAGCTATCGCATTGCAGGTTATCCTGACAAGAGATGCCCCCAGTGTAGACTGTTGGGAATCAGACTCATCCTCAGATGTAAGAGGATCATTGATCCAACTGTTTTCTCCATTTTCAGGAGTTGAGGGAGAAAGTTCCCGTTGATTTTCAAGGACTTCTGGTTCTGGATCATGACGAAGATCAATGATGCGATCCTGCTCCTACTCTATGGCAAGATGTTGCAAGATTCTTGCATATTCTTCAAGATCAGGCATAGGAGCCAAATCTTTTTCGTCATCTGCTCCTTGTGGTTCACCAATGTTGGGTTCCACTGGAGCATTTGCTGGTGCTGGATCGACAGCATTTTTAGCCTCTTGGTTTTCTTCATCATCGGACCAGGATCCTTGTGGCTGCATTGGGTTATACCAGATTACTGGCATAAGATGAGACTCGGGAATCCATTCCTCGTCGGAGAGGTATTCTCCTGTTTCAAAGGATTCTTCCCACTCATCGATATCACTGGCAGTATCACTGGACTCGTATCCATTTATGGAGAATCCAACTACCGAGTTGCAAGAGTATGATGCCCCCTGCACAGTTTCATTTTTGTATTGAGGTGGCATGAAATCATCAAGGGTGAATTTTCTTACTGCCTTTGAAGTTTTGGGAAAAGATTCTTCCGTCGCCCCTAGTGAAGCAGTGGAAGAGGTTTTTGCCTTTTCAAGGACTTCTTGTTTTGGTTGAGACTTCTGCTGCTCTTTGAGCTTGCAGAGTTGTCTCTTGGCTTGCCTTTGCTGCTGAGCGGTCGGCTTTGTTTTGACGATCTCCCAATTTTCATCATCTAGGAGATCGAGATGCACCCATATACGTTGTCCATCTGGTGTTGGATAGGGAACTAACTCTTGGGATATTTGAGCCATTTTTATCACCTTGAATGAAGTAGTGGTCTTCTTCTTTGGTGATTTTGAAACTTGCCCACATGACACCATGTTGACAGAAGTGGAGCCGTAGTTTTTGTCGAAAGTTATGACTCCGTTTTTCCACATCTCATTGATTTTCTCTCTCACAACGAAGCATTGGTTGAGAGGATGTGAGATCATTTGATGGTATGGACAGTATCAGGGATCATTGGTTTTACCAACATCTCCCGGTCTTTTGGGTTCTGGCAAAGTGAGTTTGCCATTTGCTAGGAGAGCCTCAAAGATTTCTTCAACATCTTCATCGAACGGATATTTCTTTTCTACACGTTCTTTGAAGGCATCGGAGAGTTCAGGCCTTTTACTTGCAATTTTGTTTTCAACTTTCTTTGGCTGCTGAGGAGCTGACTTAGTCTGCACATTGAGAACCTCCTTTTTCTTTGGTTTTGAGGTTGTAACAGCAGTCGGCTCTTTCTTTGATGATTTCTAACTGTTGAGGTCTTTGATCACCATTTTAGCTTCCATGGAAGCTTCGAGGAGTTCTCCCAGGTTCTTTGATTTGTTGCCGATGAACATGGAGCGAATTTTTGCTCTCATATTGTTACGGCAGATGTCGACTAGCAACGCTTGTGGCAGTACATCTGAGCATTTGTACGCCATTGCCTTCCATTTGTGAATGAAGTCATAAGTTGACTCATTCTCTCCCTGTTTCAGGCTGCAAAGCTGAGCCATAGTAACAGGATGATCCTCACCTTGGAACTGGGTCAGGAAGCGTGTCTCCAGCATAGCCCAGTTCTGGATGGAGTTCTCCGGCAGAGTGGAGTACCAATCAAAGGCTGTACCTTTTAGGGTACTTGCAAATAGGCTAATCTTGGGGGCATCTTGATCCGCGATAGCTCCCGTAAGGATTTTGAAGTGGATGACATGCTGTCTGGCTGAACCTTTCCCCGTATATGTCTGGAGAGTAGGTTATTTGAATTTTGCAGGGAACGGAACCGAGTCCATCCATAGAGGGTTGGGTGGCTTGATCCCATGTTCCTTCAATGTATCCTCTTCTTTTGCTTTTGCGAGGATATCGTCCACGTCCTTTTTGGTAAGGGCGCGTGACTCATTGTTTTCTGCATTGCCCTCGTCATCTTCATGATTCAGAGGGGTTTCATTGTTAGGTGGTAGACGCTGTAGAGTGAGAATAAGGTTTTCCATCAGAGCCTCAATTCTCTGTTGTCCTTACTCCAACTGCTGGATGCGTGTAGTTACATCATCATGTTGTGGAGGCGGCTCAGAACTTGTAGCCAAGACGTTCATCCCTCGGGATTCGAACGAAGAAATCGTCCTGGTGACTGAGCTGGGGCTCATTCTTCTGGATGAAGAATCTGAGGAGTGATTACTCCGGTGTCCTTGACTTAGAGGAGTGGAGGATTCTTCCGGATGCGTTCGAGTCCGAGAGACGCTGCAACTGGATGTCTAACACTGATTTTGGTCCTTGACTTCTGGCATTTTCTGGTTTTGCCAACCATATGAACAAGAACGAGTTGGTCGGGTCTTTCTTTTTCGATCCATTTGTTTGAGACATGGAGAGTAGAACGCTGGGTTCTTTGTTTCTCAAGTCTCTTTTGTCGATATGCTGCACGACGACACATACGACGAGAAATTTGAGCTTCAGTCAGCTCTGGCTGGGCTCTGGCGATGAAGGATGTAGTCCCTCGTGCGCAGCAGCCGAGTTTGTCTTCTTTGAAATTGGGCAAGGACAGGATCTGAACGCGGTCCTTAGCCTGTCGCAATGAAGACTTGAATTTTACGAGCTCAGTCCCTGTTGAGATGAAGGGTTGACTCTCGGGAGTGCAGGCTTCAGCATGCTTTTGAAGAGGCCTAACGATGTAGGATTTGATTTTGGGCTTGTAGGAGCAAGCCGGCTCATGATGATTTTGTTTGTTCTTTGGGCGGAGGGTAGGTTTCTCCTCTTTCATGTAAGAGAGAGGGTAGAACCGATTTAGGGGCCAGGTATGCTGGCTTTGCAGATGTTTGAGACCTCCATTGCTTTGGTGAAGATCTCGGGGACCAGATTTTGGGGTAAACTTGATTTCTTGTGGGTTGAGGCTTCGTGGGAGTGCCATGGGCTCCAGGCTTCTTAGTGTTCGCCCTTTGTGGCATTTTAGTGACACGTCGCGGGGAGGTTCTCTGCTTCTTGGCAGGTACAGTTTCTTCTGCGGGGAGTGGGAATGGTCCCAGCGACCCGAAGACGATGGTCCGGGGAGTTGAAGTTGACCCGGTGTTTGGAGAGTCGTCGAGGGAGATGACGCTTCGGCAACTGGCAGGGTGCTTATGCTTGTTTTGCTTGTCTTGAAGCATAAGCTGGTACTTGTTCTCATCGAAAGTGATGGTTAATGAAGCTGCCATTGTTAGTTTTGGAAAACTTTTCTCAAGACCAAATCCATTAGTAATCACAAGAATATAGTGATCATAAATGGAAAACAACTATGGTTTTGTCTTTTCAAATCACACTTGAGGGGACATGGCCCAGCCCAAGCAAAATGAAGAAGGCAAAAAAGCCATAGAGGATACAATTGTTCTAAAATGCAAGTATGGTAGGCTCAGGATGAGCGTACCAGTGACTGCTAGAAGCAATTGTAGACCTTAATTCAAATTACCGAGAAGCAATGCTCACTCGAGGTAAAATGATATAAGGTTGGAGATACAAATGTGTCGGTCGCGAATACAGTAGACCCGAAAGGGCGTACTAGCACCGCTAGGCACAAATGTTGCAAATCGCATCCTTCGAAAGGACACGAGATGGGATTTTTTGAAAGGTCAAATTTGGGTTCATCAAAGAGAGCAAATGGTATTCCAATCCGAACAAGGGCTCAACATTTCTGCGAGCGCTGAATTCGAAAGAGAAAGGAACCAAAATTTCTCGAATGTAAGCCCAAACGTGACGGAAGTTTTTTTTTCTTTTTGAAAGGTCAAGATTGAATTCATCAAAGAGAGCAAATGGTGTTCCAATTCGAACAAGGGCTCAACATTTCTGTGAGCGCTGAATCCGAAGGGGAAGAACCAAGATTTCTCGATTCTAAATTCAAAAGTGACGGAAGTTTTTTTTTTGTTGTTTTTTTTTTTTAAATTTTAAGATTGAATTCATCAAAGAGAGCAAATGGTGTGCCAATCCGAACCACAGCTCAACATTTCTGCGAGCGTTAAATCTGAAAGGGAAAGAACCAAAATTTCTCAATTATGAACTCAAAAAGTGAAGAATTTTTTTTTTGAAATTTTAAGATTGAATTTATCAAAGAGAGCAAATGGTGTTCCAATCTGAACCACAACTCAACATTTCTGCGAGCGTTAAATCCGAAAGGGAAAGAACCAAAATTCCTCTATTCTGAACTCAAAAAGTGAAGAATTTTTTTTTGAAAGTTTAAGATTGAATTCATCAAAGAGTACAAATGGTGTTCCAATCCGAACCACAACTCAACATTTCTGCGAGCGTTAAATCCGAAAGGGAAAGAACCAAAATTTCTTAATTCTGAACTCAAAAAGTGACGAAATTTTTTTTAAAAAAAAAAGTGTACATAAGTTTCCAATTCGATCTTATGAAACCTTAGTAGATAGATCAGCCCCCAGGTAAGGGTAGGATTACTTAATGAACCCGTTTGAAGGACCCTTGCCTCGAACAGTCTAGCTGTCTCCACACTCTGGACAAGGCTTTTCTTAAATCCACTTTAGTCAAACAGCGCAATTGGTGCAACCTTAGTGTTTTTTTTTTTTTTTTGAAGGGTTTCTAATGAACTCATCAAAGAGAACAAGTGGTGTTCCAATCCGAACCACAACTCAACCTTTCTACGAGCGTTAAATTCGAAAGGGAATAACCAAAGTTTCTTTGAATTTGAATTCAAAAGAAAAAAGATTTTTTTTTTGTTTGAAATTATATAATTTTTTTTTGAAATCTCAATTGGACTCATCAAAGAGAAAAGATGGCCCAATCCCCGATATGAACGATAGCTGCAAACATTTCTGTGAGCTATCAAGTTCGAAGAGGAGAGGATCGAAATTTCTCAAAGTTGAGTGTTTAAGAAAAAGAGATCAGATATTTTTTTTTTTAAGTGAGAAAGAACAATTGAAATCCCATCTCATGTTTTTTTTTTTTTTAGATGCAAAATGCAACATAGGCCACCAACTAGAAAGGAGCCAAGGGATCAAAGCATCACGTTCTCAAGTCAACGGTTCCCACCGGGTGTGCCAACTTGATGGACTCTCGGAATTTCCGTCCTCTCCTTCCGCACCCCGGGGGCTGACCTGGGTCTCGGCGGAGGAGGGAAAACGCGGGTATCAACATTTTTGTACGGGTATGCCAGATTTACTTTCTACTTGGAATTTGGAATGGTGATGATCCGGAGATTCACCTTCACAAGTGGAAAGGAAATCGATCCTTTTTTCTAACTTTTCAAATTGCATAAATATTAAGAAAAGAGACATGTTTGTTTTTGAGAATGCCGTAGGAGGCGTTTTTTTTTTTGTTTGCCGTAAAAGGCGATTTTACAAAACTCATCAAATATGAAAGACAAGAATTGTGATTTCTTTTGTCTCATTAAGAAATACAAACTACAATAGAAAAGTAAGAAAAGTGATCTAACTTCTCAGGAGATTGTGGAGACACGTTGAGATCGACGATCGCAAGCCATGTATGGACTTCGCCATCGTCCTTCAAATGAGAACGGTTGATGCTTTGATTCTTCGGATTGGCTCCTAACCTCAGTTTTTTAAAGGACAAGGACCAATAGGAGGTCCTATATCCAATGAAAAACCAAGTAAACGGGCTGAAAAGCCGCGTTTAGGCCATGTTGTAGAAGAAGGGGACCTTGGGGGGGTGGCCCCCCAAGGGATGCTGACCACCTTGTAGTGCTTCTGGGAGTAAAGCGGCAGGACTTCGTCTCTCTCTTGTATTTTCTAGATTTTCAGAGCTTGGGATTACACTTGGGATTCCCTTTTTATTTTCTTCTTGGAACTCACCTCCTTTTATAGGCTTTTGGTAGCCATGAGGTGTTTATTGGCATTGATGGCCATGATGAGAGAATTGATGAGGAGTTACAAGTTTTTATGTTTTGATTTTGTAACTCCTTTTTCATGGCTTGTGATTGGCCGATGAAGAGTAGTGGGCATTTAATTGCTTTTAATCTTCATGATGATGGGAATTTCATGGGTTTAATGCCATGATTGCTTGGATTTGTAACTCCCAAATGCTTGAATCTGATTGGGCCGTCCAAAATAATGATTTAATGACCGCATTAAGTTGTCATAAACGGGTCAATTAACGACATTAAGTGGTCGCCAAGGCATGTGAAGAGTCGCGGGCCACGCTGCGCTTTTTGAGATTCTTCTTGTGATCATTACAGGTGTGTCCACATGGTGTTGGATGTTGGATCGCGATGCAATTTCAGACATTCATTGATGTTGGTGGGCCGTTGACATCTGTCTTGTCGATTTCACGATCGGTCGGACAGAAAGTATACTTTCTTGGTCAGCCGGTTGGTGATCTTGGCATGATCGGTGATGATTTCATGCTTTTGACGGCGGATCCAAGATGTCGGTGAAGATCAGTCATTTTCAAACATCAAACATTGGATTTTCAGAAAATGACAGAGGCAGGAATACCCGAAACACGAAAAGGATCGAAAAACGGGCGTTTTGGTGCAAAATCCGGCGACCCGGATTTGCAGGGTCGCCGGTGACCATGCACCCAGTGTCGCCGGCGACCTTGGGCCAGGGTCGCAGGCGACCTTGGGCCAAGGTTGCCGGCGACCTTACAGTTTTGCCCTTTTGGTCGCCAAGCTTTGTTTTCGGCCGTTTTTCCATCTTTTTTGTTCCTTCTTTATTCTGTATTTTTCTTGACATTTTTCCTCAATTATTGACTTGATTTTCTTGGAGAAAACTTACCGAGAACCCGCGAAAAACCGGAACACAGTTTCCCATTTTTCGGGAAAGTCGAAGACTTTGTAGCCGATTTTCCGTCAAGAGTCAAAACTAGGTCAAACGATGTCGGAATGACCTGAAAATTGAGGTGAAGCTTCTTGAGCAGTGGATAGGTCCAACCATGGGCTTTTATTTGAGGTTTGAAGCCGTTTGGGGTCCCATCGATGCTTGACTTGATTTTGCTGCGGGGAAAATGCCGAGCTTTGATATGTGGCCAAACGATGTCCGATTGACCAGAAATTTGACGGGGAGCCTATTGGAGTCATTTTGAGACGTTCCATTAGCTCCTTCTTGGATGTCATGGTCCCGAGGTGCTCCGCCGCCGGTAGGCTTGATTTTCTTTCGGAGCATTGAAACCTAGTCAAACGTTGTCGGAATGACCTGAAATTCGACGTGCAGCCTTTTGGGTGCATGTTGAAGCCACTCATGTACTTTGTTTGATGAGTAATGGCTTCAATGGTTCCCACCGCTGGGAGGCTTGATTTTACTACTCGAGCATTGATGGAGGGTCAAACATTGTCGGTTTGACTTGAAATTTGGCATGGATCCCTTGGAGATATTTTGGAGTCATCCGTAGGCTCTGATCAAAGTTTTGGTGTCTTTGATGATGTCACCGCCAGGAACGCTTATTTAGCTATCAGAGCAGTGAAGTTAGGCCAATCGATGTCGGAATGGCCCGAAACCTCAGGTGTATCCCTCTTTTGGCTGTCTTGAAGGATCTTGCAGTTTTTGTCTGATTCTGACAAGATCTGATGCTTGAAGTAGTTTTGCCTGTTTTGTAGCAGGATGCAGCTTCCCAAGGCTTTTTGATGTTGAGGAGACATAGTGACTTTTTTGGTGTCAACATGGAGTTTCCAACTCGAGAGCCAAGTAGGAACCCATTGACCCTCAACAGGCCATAGAAGCGTACCCCTCCTCCTCGAGTTCCGAAGAAGAAGAGATGCCGCTGGAACGACGTCGGCCCCCTCTACAGACTGCGGACCTAAAGTCCAAAGTATTCGAGGGCCGAGCTCCTCCAGTCTCTCTGCCCTCGGCCACCGGCTTTGTCCCTACGTCTGCGTCCTCTAGCCCCGTTGGGTCTTCTGCCGCGCCGACGCTTCCTCAAGCGGAGTTTAGCGGCGCCCTGCGGAGGGGCAGAGAAGAGGCCCAGGTCGGAGGGGCCGGCGGAGCAAGACTCCGGGAAGAGGAGCATTCCCCCGGAAAAAAGGCCCAATCAGAGGGGCCGGCGGAGCGGGGTCCTGGGCCGGATCCCTCATCTAGGCTCATTGGACCAGACCCATGGAGGCTGGACCTCATGCTTGAGCCTGGGAGGCCGTTGATGGTGGAGGACCGGCTGGCTGCCAGCTCCTCTGTTATCGCGGTGCTCTCCAGGGCCTGTGCCCTCCCTCGTGACATGGAGAGGCACAGGAAGGCCGAGGATGTGGGGCTGCTGATGACGTCCATGCAGGCGTCCATTGGGGTGAGTCTTGCTCTTTCATGAATTTTGTGAAGTTCTTGACTTCGGTTCCCTGTCTAACATTTGTCTTCTTTTACAGAATGTACAGAGGCTTCATGTGGTGTTGGAGAGGGCCCTCCAGAACACCTCTAGGGTCTCCCAACTGAAGGGAGAGAAGAAGAAACTCAGAGCCATCCTGGAGGTGAGCAACGATAAGTTGTGGGAGTTGGAGGAGAGGAATGCTAGTCTCGCTACAGAGGCGGACTCGGCGGTGGCTAAAGTCATAAGGCTGAGAGCCGAAAAGCATTAGTTAAGGGGGGCGACCGAGGTGAAGGCAAAGAGGGCTGCCCAGCTCGAGGTTGAGATATGAAACAGAAGACAAAGCTGGAAGCCCCGGCAAAACAAAAGCTGACACCGAGGCCTCACTGTAAGCTCAGAGGGATGCCGCGGCAAAGCAAAGGGCTGACCTCGAAGAATCGTTGCAGGCCAAGGTGGATGCCGCATTTCAGGACGGAGTGGATGCTGTAACGAAAGACTACGTGGCTCAAATAGAAGGGCTGAGTCAAACGTTGTTCGAGCTTGGGTGCAGGGCTGCACTGAAGGAGGTCGGGGATCTCCGAAGATCACCACATATTCAAGAACCCTCCCAAATTCGAGTCATCCGCGCCCGAGCCCCAGTCCAGCTCCGCTCCATCCCTTGAGCCTCCCTCCGACTCCTTCCTCCTCTGGGGTTCCTCCTACCACAACCACAACTGAGACGCCTGCAGATGAAGCCCGAGATGCCGGTGCCGGGGTGGCTGAAAAAGATGCTTCTTGATATATTTTCTTTTTCTTTTCTGTACTTGTGGAACTTGAACTTGTAATTTTTTGGTCAGATGTAAATATTTTCATAATGAATACAATCTTTCCTTTGCAACTTGTGTATGCTTTTTTATGTTTCGATGAATACAATTATTCATTTCTCTTTCTCTTCTTTGCCCTCAAGTTTCCTGTGGATGTGTTTGATCCCGAGCCCACATATACTGGCTATTTCGGCCTGGTCCATTGACCGAAAATGTCTTATAATCCATTGAACTCGATGTAATAAATGGACCAGCGCGAGAGATTGGATTTGGTTCCATAACCAGAGTTGTACCAAGGGACCAGAACAAGATAAGTAACCGAGTTCGCTTCTTCAACCAGAGCAGTACAGGAAATTGAGCTAGGTTCCATAACCAGAGCGCTATTTGTAACTGAGCTCGGTTCCTTAACCAGAACAGTACAAGTGATTGAGTTTGGTTTCGCAACCAAGACATAGAAATTGGGCTAGGTACCATAACCAGATAAATAATTAGGCTCTGTTCCATAACCAGAGCAAGACAATTGGGCTTGGTTCCATAACCAGAGCGAGACAAGTTACTGAGCTCGGTTCCACAACCAAAGTAAGTAATTGAGTTCGGTTCCACAACCAAAGCAAGTAATTGAGTTCGGCTCCACAACCAGAACATAGAATTGAGTTCGGTTCTGTAACCAGAATTGTGACGGCTGGTTCCTTAATCGGGCCGATATAGCCGGTTCCACAACCGAGCTGGATGCAGACTCCGAGTTCTGTAACTTGGTCAATATTTGAAAGCAACAAAACGTATCCTTCTACAAGAATTAATTTTATTGATTTCAAAGATGGAGTACAGTCTAAAAATAATACTTCTTGAGGTGCGTGGCATTCCATGGATGTGGTAGCTCCCTACCCTCCATATCCTCAAGCTTGTAAGCTGACTGTCCAGCGGCCGAGATCACTTTGAATGGCCCGTGCCAGTTCGGCGCCAGTTTTCCTTCGCTGGGGTTCTTATCAACAGGAAGCGTCTTCTTCAAGACCAATTCTCCAACTAAGAACTTCCTTTCTTTGACCCTTTGATTGTAACCTCTAGCCAATTGCTGCTGGTAAGAAGCTAAGCGGATGGCTGCTGCATCCCTTTGTTCTTCAGCCAACTCAAGTTCTTTGGTGAGGTTCACTTCGTTTTGGCCTCGGTCAAACAATTCTGACCTGAGAGTAGGAAGGCCGACCTCGAGTGGGATCACAGTTTCCATCCCAAAGGCTAGGGAGAAGGGTGTTGCCAAAGTGGAGCGCCTCGGTTAGTGTTATACGCCCAAAGAACACTCAAAAGTTCTTCCACCCATTTTCCTTTAGCTCGGTCGAGCCTCTTCTTGAGTCCGTCAAGAACGACTTTGTTGGAAATTTCAGCAAGACCGTTGCTTTGTGGGTAGGCTGGAGTGGAATAATGGTTTCTGATGCCGAGCTCCTGGCAGAAGTTTTTGAAGAAATTGGAGTCGAACTGGGTCCCGTTATCCGAGATCAGGGCTCGAGGTACTCCAAATCTTATGACGATGTTCTTCCACACGAATTCTTTCTGTCCTGCTCGGTGATGGAAGATAGTGCTTCGGCTTCAATCCACTTGGTGAAATAATCGGTGGCTACTATTAGCCACCTCTTGTTCCTTGGAGCTCGGTGAAGTGGCCCCACTAGGTCTAACCCCCACTGGGCAAAATGCCATGGACTAGATAGTGGGCTGAGGTCCTGTGCTGGCTGATGGAGAGTGAGAGAACTTCTGGCACTTCTCACATTTTCTGGCATAGAGCTAAGCGTTCTTTTACATTAAGGCAACAAGTAGCCTTGGCTGATAGCTCGATATGCCAGTGACCGACCTCCAATATAGTTGCCGCAGATTCCCTCATGGATTTCATAAAGGAAGTCTTCGACTTTGCTTGGGTGAACGCACTGGAGGTAAGGGTCAGTGTAGGACTTTTTGTAGAGTTTGCCATCAAGAGATAACCAAAATCGAGTTGCCTTTAGCCTGATTTTGTGACCCTCACTCTTATATTCAGGAAGCTGATCATCCCTTAGGTAGGTGACGATCGGGTCTATCTAGCTCGGACCAAGGTCAGTGCACAAGACTTGCCGAGGTGGCTGGAGATCCGTGCTAGGTTTGTCTAGCGTTCCCACTTCGACAATTCTTTTTCTCCCAGCCTCGACGGCAGAGGCTAGGTTGGCGAGTGCGTCGGCATGAGAGTTGGAATCTCTGTCGATCTGCTTGACTTCAACTTTTCCGAACTGTGAGAGGAGCCTCTTTGCATTGTTGATACAAAAAAAGTCACTATGTCTCCTCAACATCAAGAAGCCATATGAAGCTATATCCTGCTACAAACAGGCAAAGCTACTTCAAGCATCACTACAGGAAAATACATTTTTAGCGTCGGACTTATAGCGGCGGCCGCTAAAATTCGTCGCTATAGTATACTTATAGCGGCGGCCAAAGCTGACCCCCGCTGCAACGCAATTTATGAGCTACTTTTACCGACGGCCATCGCAATGTTCGTCGCTAAAAATATTGATCCCAATGGCGCCAAGTTCTCGCGGGAAATTTTTTAACTTTACCGTCGCATATACAGCGGCGGCCAATCTTTTCGAGGGTAAAACATATTTGTAGCGTCACTCAAGTTTTGGCCATAAGTGTCCCCCGATGGTAAAGGTTTAGATATATCCCATCCCTTTCTCGCTCATCTCCCTCACCGTCTCTCACTCTTTAACATCAATCCCTCTCTTGCTCTCCCATTCCCTCACCGTCTCCCTCATCTCCCTCCCCTGCGCACTAAGCAGCCCTCCATCTCTCGACCTGCTCCTTCATCTCTCTCACGCCATCCCTCTCAACCGATCCCTCTTGTCTCTCACGCCATCCTTCTTCTCTCACTCATCCATCGCCGGAGAACTGAAATTCCTCTCCAATCAAAAAGCCCCAAATCAAAAGTGTTCAGACCTTCTCCCTCGTACTCTCTCGACTCTCTCTCAGTTTCTGGGCAACATAAAACAAAGGAAGGGAGCAAAGAAGACGAGGAAAAGAGGAAGAAACCCAGATCCGCGCGAGGCCTCATCTCAATCTCTCTCTCACGCCCCGTCTGGTGGAGAGCCCTTTGAAACTCTCTCTCTCTCTCTCTCTCTCTCAGGTAATAAAAAAACAAAGAAATGTTCATCTTTGATCTTGCCAGCTGCATTTCTACTGACATTCAGTAGATTTTTATTGCATCCTTGATGCCTTTTAATCTGTTTAATGCTGTACTATCTGGCTCTGTTTTTGCTATTGAGTATTAATTTTGAAAATATATACATCTCTTTCCCCTTTTGAAACTGGGTGTTGGAACTTGGAAAATCTGGGTTTTGGGTTTGATGGGTGCTTCTCTTTTGGGGCTTTTGCCCATGGGTTTTTAGCTATGACTTTTATGCTGCATTATACATGGATGTATTGTTTTTTTCTTTTGGGTGTGGAGGAGCTTTACTTTTCATGGATTGGTGATTCTTGTTTTTAGTTTTGACTAGTTGGTGGCAGTGATTTTGCAGTTTTGTGTGGTTGATTTCATAATAATTTCTGTTCTCTCTTATGTATAATTTTCACCTATATTTTATTACTATCTGTTTGTTCCCAATAATAAAAGGTAGCATTTTCTTGAAGTTTCGGGGTTTCTGGGGTGGATTTGGATTAAAGCAAAGCAGTAGCAATGATTTGTTCTTTCTGACACAGTTCCTAGGATCTTAGATTTGTTGATTTTCTGTGTATCTATTATTAAATCCTTCTTCTTGTTCTCTACTCCTGTTTCTCTCAAGACACAATTTATCTATGGAAAAGAAGATGTGAAGACTTGGGGTTCCTTTATTTTTGGTTGATTTCTTAGGATTTTCCCATTTGAAGTATAGCCGATACCATTTTCTCCAAAGGACCGAACTTTGGAGAGAACAATTGATTTGGGCACATGGGTTTTCTTTATTTTTGAATCTTCTGCTTTTCTCGTTGAAAGAAAGTATAACAGTTGCGACTTGCTTGCCTTTCCTTTCTGTTGGTTTTTAGTTATCTGTTGGAGAATGGTGGTTATTCTTATGCAGATTAGATTAATGTGAAGTGTTTGGACGGTTGGATTGGGAGATGGAGCATAGGAGTTGGCTTTGAAGGAGGAAATCTTTTGAGAAAAGTCCTGGTGAGACTAAAAGCTCCGGTTCGGTATCTTCGGGAAGATTTTCTGATGATCAGGTCTTAATTCTCTGTGCTTTGGAGATTAATCTGTCGTTATATGCTATCTGTATTATGCTTAATTGTTTCATTTACTATTAATTTCATTCTTGAAATGGATGTCTTCTTTAAGCATTTCTGTTTCTGCAAGACCAATTGGTTCAACTTCAATAGAGATGGTTCTGGCTGGTTGAGACTTGACTGATGGAGTTTTAGGTGAATTTGGATAGGCCCCAAATCACTGGTGGAAAAGATAATAGTCTTCACGCAGAGTTGCACTGAAACCACATTGTGTAGGATGTAATTTTTTTCTTCAGTCAAATCATTTTCTGCTAAGATTCAGATCTGACCTGAAATACAGAAGGATATTTAATTGGCCAAAAAGCATCCCATCGACCCATTTTTCTGGGCATTACTACAGCGTACCTGTGCTCCAAGCAAAGTTGCATTTTACGGGGGGGAAAGGGGAAAAGGAAAAACCTTTCTCTTTTAGTATTGTGTAAGTTTGCCAAATGTAGTGGACATGTGCTTGTTTTAGTTTTGGTTTGATCTTATTAGTTGCAAGTAATTTGTTGCGACTTTTTTTTTTTTTGGATGTGGATGGCTCATACTTTATTTGAACAAAGTTTCTTCTTGATGGATATTGCAAGGTTACAGTCACCGGGGGGGAAGGGGAAAAGGAAAAACCTTTCTCTTTTAGTATTGTGTAAGTTTGCCAAATGTAGTGGACATGTGCTTGTTTTAGTTTCGGTTTGATCTTATTAGTTGCAAGTAATTTGTTGCGACTTTTTTTTTTGGATGTGGATGGCTCATACTTTATTTGAACAAAGTTTCTTCTTGATGGATATTGCAAGGTTACGATCACTCCTGAAGTGGGTCCAGGAACAAGATTCCTTAAGTTTCTGTGGCCTTTTTTTTAAAATAAACCATCATAATTAGTCTCACAACATTATCAAGTCATAACTACAATTATTATCATTATTATTATTATTATTATTATTATTATTATTATTATTATTAGAAAAAGAAGAAGAAGTTGGTTAGAGTTTATAGTTCTCACTTCTCTCATATAGATAATAGAAAAGCAGCACTAAAGGAATATAAAACCCATGCTCAGAAAAAAAAATTAAATGAAGAATTTGTAAATCATATGTAGTGGTTGGTGTAGGTAAGGGAATTGACTGCTTATTCATTTTGAACTAAAATGGATTTCCTGTCGAGCCCAGGCAATAGTTACAGTCACAGTCACATCAGTTTCATTTTCTGGCAAATGGCAAATGCTTGCACACTCAACAATTATATTTAGTGTTTAAGAATAATTATTCCGGTGCATATCACTTTTGCTACAATTAGGATAAATGTGTAGGTTTAGTATCTGAGTGCTAGTGCAGTTGGAGCCAATAGTGTCCAAGGAATATGACACCGGCACTGGCATTGACACTACAAATTTTTTAGGGTACAGTTTTAGTGTATGTTACTATAGGAATACCTTATTTCATGAAGTTCTATTAGCTTTCTTACCTTTCTACATAAATATGTGTTTGAAAGGGATCCATATTCAATTTCATAAGTAAAATTTTCATTAATTTAGAAATGTCCTTAGGATGAGAACCAGTACTTTTTATAAAATTTCCTAATATGAATTATGGAATTCCATGTCATGGATTTGGAGATGTCCTTACCCCTATCCTAGATTCCAGATATTGTAGAGCCATATCCTCAGCCCTATCCTGTCTGTATCCATGTCTATTTCTAGGCAGCACAGATAGCTACATTTCTTTCTCAATGTAGTTATATTTCCACAAATTGTTGACTGGAACACTATATTGCCAGGGGTTCAAAATCCACTGAAATCCTTTGGTGGAGAACTTTGTGTTGTTTGACTATATAGATAGGCTCCACTGATATGCTTAGTAATGGTGTAAGCTTCATGAAGCATAGTATCAGAGTTTCAAGCAATTGGTTGGTTTGGCATTTTCATTTCTGGTGCATCTATAACAACCTGCAGACTATCTTTATTCTATTGGCATAGAATAAAGAGCCATGTTTTGTATTGATTGTAGGTAAGCCACACACAACACATGCAAGTTGATTGTAGGGTATTGTTCTCATATATGTATGCAGCTCACAAAAGGTCCACTTTTCTCCCAACTTTGTTTTGAAGGGTATCACCATATCAGCGGCTTGGTTACATCAATGATGGGCTCTAAGGCACAGATTCTAATAAAGCAGAGCATATTCATGGTGTAAAACTCAATGAACACCATTTCATGATGGGGGTGCATGCAGTGAGAGAGGCTTGCATTCATCAACAATGGGGCCATTGACACCACTTTAAAAAATGAAAATATCGATGTTATAGTGAAGTTTAAATATGTCCACCATATGTATGTGTTGGCCTTTGGAGAGACTCGGTTTTGTCCTAGTCCTAATCACTGTCATCTATGAAAAGGATAGCATTCTTCACCAAGAGAGAAGAACATGGACTTAAAAGCTCCACTAGAATGGACCCCACATCTATTTATATAGACATTCTTTTTTCCCTAATCATAACCCTGAACATCAATATCTTCACATTAACAACATTCATATCTCTAATAGCTACCATTAAAAAATCTAATACACATGTATATGTCTTATAGGTTCCTATGAATCATATTTCAAATCTTCCACAAACAAATTGAATCACACTAATATAATGAGTTCCAACCAAAGACTAATGTGTCATTGTCTCAAAGATTGTAGTCAATCAAACTACCATGTTTGAATGAATTCAATGCAATGCATATGTGATATGATACAAATACAACTGAGTATTAACATGTCATAACTGAGTGTGCCTTCTAATGGACATGGTTGTGTGAAGAAAGTATCTCTTATTTGTTAAAAGTATGTTTATGAAGCACATGGAGTGATGGAAATGCTATCAGCTTAATTAACTCCTTTTTGCTGTAATTTGTTATTCAATATTCTATGGAGAGATCTAGGATTTAACTAATTAATTGTTTTGATGTCCATTATTCAGTGTTTACCTTCCACCTACACCTATTTATTTATCCTTGATATTGGATTAAGAAGAAAACAATACTTCCAATAGAAGGGGAAAAAAGCGTCGTGCTTTGATACTTAGCAAAGACTTTAAATTGCATAATTATATTTTAAGATCATATAGTATATTGTTCAAAGCCAGTGGTTTATAAATATTGGTATGATTCTTACGGGTAATATTAGCTATATATTTGTATAGTTTGGCGATATTCAATTATTTCTTAAACCTTTGATATATGTTCCAATTCATAATACGAACTATGTATTGTAGACATGTTTCATTTTTCCTATTTTGTTTTTAGTTTTGATACATGTTCCAATTCATAATATGACGACCACTAATTATTTAATCAGCAGTTCTTTTCAATCTACAGTGTAAGGCAATAAGTCATCCTTTAGGCTGTTCTAGTTCTACAGTTGCCGCTGTGTGAGGAATTCCAGAATGTGAAGTTCATCTGGCTTGGCTTTGAAAACAGTTTAAATTCATTCTCTTCACTCCTACTCATACCCGAGGTCTCAGTCTTTTGGGTATGCTGCAATTTTTCCAATTACTTTTGTTCTCTGATTGTTGTAGATAGTTATTCTTTTCACTTATTTCTGCCATGTATATACCAAATAGAGCTAGGAGATAGTGATGGAATCTGCAATGCTTTGTGGGTTCTCTCTCTTTTTGTGTGTAAAGTGGAATCAAATGGAGCACTTGCAGTAATTTGCATCAATTTGCATAACTCCTCACTTGTATCAATTTGCATTACTTTGTTTTACACTATTATGCTACTAGAATCTTCAGGCAACTATCTTTCTTGGCCCACCTAATGAAATGGCTCTGATCTGGGCAGATCCTTTAGAAACATCTTCATGGGATATAAATATTCGTAAAGGTCTTAGAGACTTTCAAATAATTAAGAATTTAAAGTATATCTGTTTATCAAATTTTCATAAAATATTCTCTTGCGGTGTGAATGTAAAATCATACTCGAAACTCACATCACATGCCTTGTCTGATCATGTCTTTTTGGTCGGTAGGTGACGGCTTGAACCGGATATTACGATGGATAAAAGTTGGATGCATAAGTCAAGATCGAGCCCTGAGTATCTAAATGGTGTTATAGAATTCCTAAATTTTGCGTTTGACCATGCAACGAATGATGACAAGATCCCGTGTCCATGCATTAAATGTTGTAACAAGTACTATAAGAATAGAGAAGATGTGCATGGTGACTTATTATGGAATGGGATAATGCAGAGATACATCGATTGGACGAGCCATGGGGAGGATATGTATGGAGGTGAATATACTAGTGTTGAGTCCGAAGAGGGCGATGATATGCATGAAATGTTACAGGATGCATTCGGTAGACCAAACTTAGATGGTGAGGAAGATAATGAATCACCGGAAGAAAGCATTCCGGATGAGCCCAACATGGAAGCACAGAAATTTTATAGACTTTTGAAGGATGCCGAGTGGTCGTGCTGTCGCAGGCACCCAAAAATAATAAAACCTTTACTCCTAAAAATATATGTAGTAGTGCGAGTAAGGATAGTTCCCACAGAGAGTGTTTAACCAAATTTTATGCTATGTGATCAAAGATGGGGGGTTTTGTCTATGCTGAAAAAAAAATGCAAATAAAAAGAAATAAAGTAACGAATTCAATCAAATGAGCAAGCATTGGTCAAAGTTAACATCCACCATCGAAAATTCAGAACTGATCATTGATGCAAAAATAAATCAACTAACACTTTGAATATTCATCGTTGGAATTAAATTCCTACCTCCTTAATTAGTTAATTAGAAAACACGTGCTCTAATTAACCCTAATTACTAAACAACCTAAGACAAGCGCTATAGATTTAATTTAGCAACAGCATTAAAATGAGAGAGATCAATGAACCTAAATAACACACGCACACGCGTTTGCATTTAATTTAGCCAAGTGTTCTTCCTAATATCTGACAATTACTGATGCAGTAAATTATTAAATATCAGTTGCTTCGCAAATTAGAGGGATCAAACAATTACGGATTTGATTTCTAATTTAGCAGTAGATTACAACGAAAAATAAACTAGTAGGCCTCTTAGCAATTAAACGAAATAATCATGGTAACAAATTAAGCATAGAAGAACAACCCATATTCAAAGCATAAATTGAACAATGAAAATAAATTATATCTCACATTATTTATTCCGATGCTTCACTCTCCTTCAACCAATGACAGAAAATTAGCCACGCAGGGCCATAAAAAGACTTGCAAAATTAATAAAAGAAAAGAAGAAGAAGAATGAAGAAAGAGAGAGAGGAAATTCGTCAGAGGAGAAGGTACCAAGGCCCAACGTGCAGTGCAGAGATGGGTTATTTATGGCTTGCATGTATGGCAGAGAGAGGAGAGAAATAAGGTGAGGTGGCGTTGGAGTTGGAGTTAGAAAAGGAGAGAAAATAGGTAGTTGGGCCCATGTGATGGAGAGAAAAGTAATGAGGTAGAGATAAAGTAGGAGATGATGAGAGATGAAAGAGAGAATAGAACTAGGATGTTGCGGCCATGAGTTTTGAGAGAATTTGAAGTGGGGTGGGATTGGAGATGGGAATAAAATAATTAATTAATTTCTAACTTAGTCAAAATCTTCTTTTTGACCATATCTTCTCACTCGGGCTTCTGTTGGACTCGACCCAAGAATTAAAGTTGCACTATTTTTTGTTCTGCACAAAATGAGCCCAATATTGGATATGTTTCGACGAACTCCTGATTTCTTCAAATTTACCATAATGCCATACTGCTTGATTTTTCATCCATTTAACATTAGGTACGAGCAGTAACTTCAAGCTCGATTTCGACCTTGATACAGCTAGTATTTATCAAAACTCAAAACATGAAAGTTGTACATCTTTTTCTTGGCGTTCCATAGCATCTTGAATCATCTCAATTGGAGCTCAGATGAGAAAGTTATGCCCAGATTACGAAGCACTGTCCAAACTGTCCAGAATCGCCCAATTAGCTTCGTTTGCACTTAATGCCTCCATTTGCACCTAAATAAAAAAAATATAAGAATAATGAGTACATTTATGCATCAAATAAGTATTAAGCACTAAACATTAAGGGAGAAAAATATGACATTTTGCATTCTCATCAAATTCCCCCACATTTAACTTTTGCTCGTCCTCGGGCGAAACTCAAAATTTATATATATATTTTTTTCCAAAATTACCAAGGTTGAATGCATTAACAAAGAACAACCAAGCTTTTCAAAAATCATAACATATCATGAGCAAACATTCTTAAGCAACTTACAATTAATCAGTAAGCATTCTCATTCGAAGATAGAGCAAACTAAACACGTAGACCCTCACGGATATAAGCACTCGACTCTCATGTGGTTGAAGGGTAGGTATTTTGCTCAAATTCAGTCCAATGGAAATGATCTACCATAAGCTTGCATATCTTCTCATTCTCCACCACTGGGATCACATGCAGAACACGAATCAAAAGGACTTTTCAAAGGTTGTAATGGGGTTTAGGATCAAGGTGGGAAATATTTGGGAATGTAGCTCAAAAGCCATCGAAACTAGTGGAGCAAAGACGAATCAACTCAAGCTCTAATATATAAGACATGTAAAGTCAATCACTCCATTCAGCAGCTTCTTCAATTTAAGCTTCAAAGCATTTAAACCATGTAAACTCTTGTACTGAAAAAATCGTTCAACAAGAACACTTTTTCTTTTGTAGCAGGGAACAATCCTTCAACAACTTCCACCTTATAGACATCACTTAAAAACATACCCCTTCTTTGGAATTATAGGAGGATGAGGATTTATGAACATGGATAGCAATTTCCTCAATCACTTCACAAATTCTTTTTTTTTTTTTAAGCTTCATTTTTTTTTCTCTTTTTTTCTTTTTTTTTTTTTTTTTTCTTTTGAACAATAAAAATACCAACAATGGAACTCACCAATCGAGGATGAAAACCTGCTCCATTTCACGAGCCATAGCTATACTACAATTCCAGACTCCCCCACACTTAATTCTTGCACACCCAAACATATCATCACCATGCTCCACCAGCTCTACGGCTTGGGTAAAGATATTACTTTTTCAGTTTCAACGCTTGTAACATGGGTTTGCAATAAATGGGAATATAAAGCTCAAAGGGATTTAACAAAGGAAAAATTTTATGCAAGGTAGGCTATTTGGCTTATGTAGCTTATAACAAAGATGGCCTTAATCATGTTCATGTTTGCATGCTCTTATGTGACCTTGAATAGAATCAAGACAAGTTCTAAAGAAACAAATCCATGGAAGAATA